>MU385736.1:0-604253 GCA_022497155.1 Whalleya microplaca | reverse complement strand
TATTAATAATATAATTTTTATTAAATTATATTTAATATATATATATTAAAAAAGTCTTTTTTATTAGTTATATTTTTATTATTTTTATAATAAAAATGCGTGATTTTTAAAAATGGAAGGAATAATTTGAGATTTTAAGCAGCCCCACTTTTTTAACTATTAGCCTTACTTTCCCTCGCTTAAATTCTAGCATTTACTTTAGTAGTTTTTTATAATATTTTTAATTTTTTAATAATTATATTATAGTTATAATATTATTTTTAATCTTACTTTATTACTCCTAAAGGCTTAAAATAAGTATACGATTATAAGATATACGAATTAATTATAAAATAATTAGTTTTTAATTGATTTTAGTATTATGTTTCCGGTTGTAAAGTGGCGTAAGCCGGATAATGAGCTTTTTATTAATTTGAATATTTAAAAAGCTCGGGAGCGAAAGAAAAATTTCGATTTTATAACTTTTAATATAGAAAAAGCCCGCTATAATCTGAAATAGGTAATTAAGCGACGATTTAATACCTGGCAAAAAAAAAATCCCATTATAATTAATCGCGAAGCCGAAATTTAGAAATAAGCTATAATAATATAAGTCGAGGTAGAGTAGTATATATTTGATTATTTTAGGATTATTTTTATTTTAATTTTTTTTAGTTCCGAAAAAAGAAAGCATTTTAACTAAATTGCGCGGAAATATTCCGAGATTTCCGAAGGTTTTAATAATAGTAGCGCAAATTAAGTTGATATAAACGAAAGACTGGAGAAAAAGTACTATTTTTGTAATAAAAAGGATAACTTTAAGCGGTATAGTTTTATTAATTAATATTTTTATTTCTTTTTGCCAGTATATTTTTTATATCTAATTGAAAAAATTATCTTAAAACTTAATATATAAGTTTAAAAAGTATATTTAATATTTAATTATCTCGCGATTATTTTATAATTTTTATATATTTATAATTATTAAGTAACTTTTACCTTTTTAAGGAAGCTTTAAATTACTTTATATTAAGAAATTAAGCGAAAGCGATTTTTTTTTTTCGCTTATAGATAAATAAAATGTAGTAAAAGTAATAATTAAGTTTATTATTTGCGAATTTTTCCGCTTTCGAAAGTATATAAACCTATATTTTTAAAAGAATAATAGCGAGAACGATATTAATATTAAAAATATATAAAAAGTTATTTAAAAAATAAATCGACTAATAGTTATAAGTCGTTATAGGATTATTTTATAATTATTTTATTATTTTAAATTTTTTAAGGCGCTAAATATAAACTTTATTATATATAAAAAGCTAATTAGTATATTATTATCGATATTTTATATACGAAACTTTATTAGTATAAAAATTATTTTAGGCAGATATTAGACGCTATTAATTTTACTATCGCTAATAAAAATCGGTTTAAAATATTATAAAACTAGTAGGTTATTTGAATGAAAAAAAAATTATATATATTTAAACTTATTTATATCTTTTTGCCTAAACTTTTTATATCGTTAGAAAAGAAACTTCTTTTATATTATTTATCCCGCTTTATATTTTCCGATATTATAATTTGGAAACGACAATTTTTATTACGCTATATAAAATAAAAAAATATCGGTATTATTTGCGGCATTCGGGCATTTTATTTAAGTAGAATTAGGAATGATATTTGTTTTTAGCAATCTCGTTTATCGAAATTGGCTAAAATTAAACCTATTATAATTTTAAGGTACGTTATTAATAAAATAATTATAAAATAATCTAATATATTATAGCATTTATATTAATAGGGTATATTTATATTCTAGTTTTTACGGCAGCTTTTTTCCTAAAGTTACCGGATATAAAACTATTATTTGAACTAAACTAAAAAAGTTTTTAGATATAAATTAGGTATCCGATATTTGTTTTTTTTCTATTGCGTACTATATTAGTTTTTTTAATTCCCGTTTTTATAAAAAGCTATTTAATTCGATTTAAAAAATATTATAAAAGATTATAAGATAGTTTTATAATAATATTAAAGAATTATCGAATCGTTATTTCTTATTACCCGGATATATAAGTAATTAGTTCGATAAAAATATTAAGACTATTATTTATAGATTAATTTATTATATTAAGAAATTATTAAACAGGGCGTTTTTTAAAGGATTAATGTTTTTTATAATATTATTAAAAGAAAACTCGACTTTTATTATAATTAGCCGCGTATTAAAATTAGAAATATTTAAATTAGGTCGGAAAAATGTAAATAATAAAGAGTTTAATAGTTTCCTAGTTTTAGCTTATTAGCTAAAACGTAACTAGTTAAATATTAATAAGCTATAATAAAGCTAGTTCCTAATAATATCTAATTATTTATAATTATTTTAATATTATTTTATTATATTAAAATTTATTTTTATAGGTAGCTATAATACGATTAGTTAATATTTTAATTTCTTACGTAAGATTTAATAGGACTGAGTTTTTTTCGTAAGAGTTTTATAAAAGTCCCACGTATTTTTTAACTTGTAGGTAGGACTATCGTAAGTAGTCCTATCAATTTTTATTGGTCCCATAGGACTCCCATAGGAAAAAAAAATTCCCATGGGAGTCCCACGGGACTATGGGACCAACCCCGTGGGTGGGACTTGTACAGGTCTAATTTTGAACATCCCCAAGATCCCTTACCCTCGATACCATGATTGCCCTTCTACTTCAACACCAGTCGAACCACACAGTGCTGTTACACAGGCCTCTTTGAGGTTCTTGTGCTTTAATTTCCTAGTTTGATGCTAGGAAAGTAAGCCAACCATGATCAGGTATGGCTTTGACTGATCTTGAACTCAAACTTGTCTGCTCACGTCTCTATCTGAGTATAAGTACAGCGTGCCCCCCCTCACCCCATTTTACGATCAAGCCACTATGCTCCTCATTACTTTGGCCCATATTGACAAACTCTAACTTAATATATCAACGCTGTGATCAATATGCCTTTTCAACTCTCTGGCTGGCTGTAACGCCCTGATCCTGTCACCGTCCAAGCAACGACAATCCCTCCAACCGTCAAAGCAACGTCGCCATTGGACGGTGCCCGGGAACAAGGACGGGGAAGCATGCAGAGAAACGCATCGACCACCTACGACCTAGTTGAGCTTCCGAGTGAGGATCTCCGCATAGTGATCAAAAGGTCAGACTGTGGAAAACAGTTGGCTTCCGAGTGGCCTGGACGGAAGAAATGGTTATGTCTCATTGTCATTTTCCTAGTCCAAATCTCGATGAATTTGAACACGACCCTCTACAACGTTATCCAGCCCATCGCCCAACAATTTGATAAAAGCGAGTACGAAGTACGCTGGGGCGGTGCGGCTTCGTTCCTGATAGCGTATGCCTTTGGTTGTGAGTTGTGGGCGCCTTGGTCAGAGGAGGTCAGTAACTAGCATTTCATATTTTCAAATTTCTGAGTGTTTCTTCAATCACATGCAGAACTCATCTACGTTCCTTTCGGTCAAGTTGACTTGGAATTTGGTTGTGACTGTTAGTTGGCTATAGGGCTTCGGCTTTGCAAACGGCTTCTTCACACCTGGCTCCCCCTACCTCGGTTTACTACTGTACCGAATCATATCAGGTCCTGTTTCAGTAGAACTTCACTCCCGAGACATAGCACAGGAGTTATATGCCTTTCGTTCGCCCCCGATCTATGATGCTCCCTTTATCTCCCAGACTTTAAAAACAGAGCATTTGCTAATTTCTGGTTGCCTAATAGTTCGGTCGTAAGCTTGTGCTGCAGCTATCGCTATCCCTCGTCAATGTGTTTGCAGTTGTGGCCGGTTTTGCTCCGAACTTCGCTACACATGCTGTAGCTCGCACGCTCGGTGGCCTTTGCTCGGCGGGAGGTAGCGTCACGCTCGCGGTCATCACAGACCTGTTCAACCCTGATGACCACAGCTTCCAGTACGCCACCTTATTCATCGTGCTCTCGTCGGTTGGGGGGTCTATCATCGGACCTATCGTTGGCGGCTTCGTCGAAGCCTATCTTGACTGGGAATGGTGCCTCTGGATACAGGTTATATTTGGGGTGGCAGTACAATTACTCCATTCAATGACCGTGCCAGAGACGCGGTCCACTGTCCTCATGGATAGGATAGCCAAGCGCTTTCGAAAGTCCGGTGCAAATCCCCACCTCTACGGTCCTGGTGAATTGGTCGAGAAATGCATCCAGTGGAGCGATGTGTGGGAGATTTGGACCCGCGCGTTCAAGATGCTTCTGACGGAGCCGATTGTGCTGGCCCTCTCGCTGCTTTCAGGGTTTTCTGATGCCCTGATCTTCATGATGATTCAGTCGTTCGGTCTGGTCTACGAGCAATGGAGCTTTGGGACCGTAGAAGTCGGGTTGGCCTTCATCCCCATCGGCCTCGGCTATCTATTTGCCTATTTTGCATACTTTCTAGTTATCAAGCGAAATATTGCACGACGTGAATCCCGTCCCGAAGATGAGCATGCACAGGTTAGTACACGAAGACACCCGTTTCCCAGTCCCCGAAATATTTACTGCTAAAAAGCAACGCTATTTAAGAACATCACTAACTGGCCTTGATCCAACAGTACGAATCCCGTCTCTGGTTCCTCCTCTGGACTGCTCCCCTCCTACCCCTTGGACTCATCCTCTTCGCGTTCACGGCAGCTTTCTCCGAACCGCCGATACACTGGGTCGGGTCGAGCGTCGCAGCGTTCGTGATCGGGATCGCCAACTTCACGATCTACATGGCGACCATCGATTACGTGCTGCGGGCGTACGGCGTGTACGCCGCGTCTGCGACGGGGGGCAACGGGTGGGCACGGGACTTCCTCGCGGGTGTGCTGACGCCCTTCGCGGTGCCCATGTACGAGCGGATGGGCGTGTTCGCGGGGACCCTGCTGCTCTTCGGCATCGCGCTCGCTTTCTGCGCCGCCGTATACGTCGTCTACTGGCAGGGCCCCGCCCTGCGCAGGAGGTCGCGTTTCGCGCAGGAGCTCGTCCGCGAGGCTAACGAGACGGAGGACCACGTCGTCACGTTCCTGAGCCCCACCAGCCTGCCCGGTAGTCGGGCCGCGTCGACGCGCGTGACGCGGCATCCCACACCAGTATCCTCGCGCAGGCAGAGCGTACAACGTCTAGCTGTACCGCTAGCTGTCTACGATGCCGAGCGTTGAGTGGGTAGCGGGAGATTGGGTTCGGATGGGAGCATAGCGAGAACGTTGCGGCCTTCGATGACATTCCAGGGCCGCTTGAATCAGCGGCAGGAAAAATGGCAATATACGGGACCGAGTCAATAGATGCGGTAGTGCAGTACTGGAGGCTAGAGGATTTGAACTTAATAGGGGACAGGATTAGGCCCCATATAGGCTATACAAATTCATTTATAAAGATGGATATCACATTTGGCTCATATGTGCCAATCCGCAGGACGGAAATATATACAGTGAAGTGAAAGCATCCTACGCCCCTGCCAAATGCACCGCCCGAATCCCTGAGTTCCTTCGGGAGAGCCTAAGCGAAAGTGATTGTCCATCAGAGTAAATCATCGCGTGAAAATATCATATAAAGGAAACTATCGTATAATCATCTCATCGTCTCCGGCGAGCCGCGCGAAATGCCACGCAGAGCTCAGGCAGTCTTCAAAGACAGAGGAGTGCCCGCCTCCGATCTAAATGACCGCTAGAAGGTGAAGACCAGCTAGGACAACTATGAGAGATTGTTCTTGATATTGTCGTATTGGCTGTTAGGGTAGCTGAGAAGGTTCTCCGTCTGGTCGAGAGAGCCCGAGCCACCCTGAGCATCGAAAGAAGCGGTGATCAGACTGCCCGTGTCGTTGCGGTCGCCCGAGGCCTCCCAGAACATGCTTCCACCGAGGCTCTTGCCCTGTAGGTACGTAACCTTCTTCTGGATCATGTCGACATTGTCGTAACTGATCAGCTCCTTGGAAGAGCTGTCATAGCTGTAGGTAGCGCCGGCCGTGTCGTCATAGGTCTCGGTCGCGCCAGAGCGCGGAAGTACCTTGTAGTCCCAGACACCCTGCTCCCAGGAGCCCTGGCCGATGCCAGTGTAAGCCAGGCCGATACCATCGGTAGCTTCGAAAGAGCGGCCGTACAGAGGCATGCCAAGAATAATCTTCTCAGCCGGGACACCAGCCTTGATATAGTCGCTTACAGCGGCATCCGTAGAGAAAGGCGTCGAAACAGGATTGCCAGAGTTAGGGTATAAGTTGGCTTGGTGGCCAGAAGTGCTATCCCAGGAACCAGCATAGTCATAGGCCATCAGGTTGAAGTGGTCGAGCAAGGGTGCCATCTGGTCGAGCTTCATCTTTTGGTAGTTGGTTGGGCCAGCAGGTACAGCGGCTGTCAAGAGGAAGTGGTATCCGTCGGCATATTGGGAGGAGTAGGAGTCTAGCTCATCTCGAATGGCCTGTAGTAGGGAGACCATGTTGTTGGCCTCGGTGTCGTCGGCGGGATACTCCCAGTCGATGTCAAGGCCGTCGAAACCCCAGTCCTTCAACAAAGTCACAGCTGACTGTGCGAAAGTAGATCTAGTCGCCTCTGTGCTAGCAGCTGCTGCAAAGTTCGTCGAATAAGTCCAGCCTCCGATACTGATAAGCACCTTCATGTGTCGGTTGGCCTTCTTTAGAAGGTACAGCTGCTTGACACAACCGTAGGCATTCGTGCCAGGGTCGTCCCATGCTAAGATAGACGGTTAGTCAAATTATGGATATCAACGATATGTGTAAGACGCGATATAATCAAGTGGACCGATAGAGGGATATGGTATTGGTCCAGAGCGAATTGCGAATGACAAGATAGTAGATGTTCGTAGAGAGGAATACTTACAGTCTCCATCGTAGTGCTTCTCGAGATCTGCGTACGAGTCTGACGCATATCTGCAATTCCTTATTAGACTTTTGTACGATGATATTCCAACAATCTTGAAAGGCTTACACAGTTCCATCTGCTCTTAAGTTGGCAAACGCATAGAGCACTTGGTTGACTTGCGAAGTTGGCAGCTGCGCTGGCTGAAAGTTTCTTCCGTAGATTCCCCTATGTTGACGTCAGTTGAGCACTCGATGGGTTTTAATGAACCACTAACCAGTTGACGAAGTAGACGGTATGTTGGAAGCTGGAAGCTCGTTCCTGGAGCTGAGCAATCGGGCTAGTAAATCCCAGTGATGCATGAAGCAACAGGGTAGTTAGAAGGCCTTTAACCGAGAACATGATGAAAGATTGCTACCGAGCAAAGAACGCAAAGAAGTGAAGATAGCGCAAAGAGAGAAACTTGACTTGGTGACGGCTTGGCCTACTTTTCAAGAGACAAAAATGTGCTGGAATGTGGACGTACTTATACCAACCATGGCAAGCCTCGGCAACAGAAACAAGGCGTTCTTGCACGTTGCAGGTGTGTCTGCAAGAATCACATGTGGTACAAGAACGTGAATCCAGATGTCGACCAGGCGATGGATTGTTTGCTCCAGAATTATGGAGAGCTGACAACCTCTTCAGAGTCGTATGTGACTCAAAGAGCTTCCTCAGCGCCCAATAGCAACGTTGCTACTCTTCATTCACTGGGAAGGCTCATTCACTAGGTAGACATATTCGCTAGATAGGGTTATCCACTAGATAGGCTCGTCGAATAGGGGCGTCCCGCAGTATTCCCCTGCGCACAGCTTTCGGGTGTTAGGTGTAGGTAGTCATCAGAGATATGGAAGCTCATGAGAGCTTCATGGTACTGGCAAGGCACATAGAAGCCTCAAAGCCCCCGTGGCCCTCCATTTCCGTAGGTGGAAGGTCGACGTTGAAAGTGTGTCTTGCATACTTGAACCTAGCCAGTCTCAGCAAGCAAGGCAACCCTTTGCTCAGGGGAAGCTATTAACCTTCTACCAATCAGAGGCTGAAGAGCTCAGGACAGAAACGCCGCTCCATAGACGGGTACCAGCACAAGGATGGAGAGCTTATCAACAGGGTTGCATCGGCCCATGTCTCCAAGCTCATACCCCACCATCATTTGACCAGTTTTAGATCTTGCGACAGCTGTCACACTGAAAAGATCAAGTCATCGTCTAGTTCTTGCGCCGGCCACGGGCAAGTAAGAACGCGAATCGGTCTACGGCGCGACTGTGTTGATCAGATATTACTATGAGACAGATTTGGAATGCTTACCTCACCAGGTTGGGATGCGCCCTCCACCTATCCCTACCGACAGGCTGAATGCTGAACTACCTACCAAGAAGTGGCTGCATCCACGCTAACAATCATGATGTGGAGAGATAAGGTATTTCCTCATTGGGGTTATTTTCCCGCTGCTGCACATCAACGACCTAGACCCATGTATTGACGATGCCGGTGGTGGCCCTTGGTGTCAAGGTCATTTAAGATGACCACTCAGTCCACTGGCGCGTCAGGCCTTTGGTTGCATGAAGGGTCTTGATAATATTTGTAACGTTACTGGAATAAAGAAAGTGCTGTTTTGCGATGAGGCGGAATAATTGCCATTCCGTCATCTTGGGAAGAGACACAAGCATGAGCACAGGGTAGCACGCGCACACGTGCACACGTCGGTCAACCACGGGGGGACACCAACGACGGGGAGTTTTTCAGGGCGGCTTATCGGCTTACATTCCGGTATTCACAGTCGGAGCGTGACGTAGCTGGCATAGCCATATGGTCATCAAGAATCAAAGGGTTTGAGTAGTGAAACGTACTCTCGATGCTTAAGTAATCCGTGAGTACCTAGTAAATGAGGGCTTGGAAGCGATTGCGAATTGGCCTAATAAGTGCTGACCCAAGGCCTCGGCAGAAATGACTTAGGTTTACCCCTGACAGGACACCCAGGTCGATGGTTCTGGATGAACCTAGTCACGACCCTGTATGAACCTGTCAGCTCCCTTCGGACCGAACCCAGATCTGACAGGGCAAGACAGCCGCACACCAGCCAATTCTGCGCATGGCGTGTTCAACTTGCGGTTCGATGTAACAAATAGAAACTTGGCCATCAAGATTACGGGAGGCATCAATTCTTGATCGAGGCATTTAGAACATAATGTGCGAAGTAAGAGGCGACGCGCGGGGTTAAGTGTGCGACGACAACAACGGCTGAGGCCCTTGGGCTTGATAGAGATCAACATGTGATGTTGACTACAACATAATCATAGGCCCTGGCAGGCTATAGAGAAAGCTTCTCGAAAGATGGTAACAGAAGTCGTACAACAATTTAATTCTAACAAGGCGAGCAGTTAGTTGGTCGTCGCAGTTATTGATGGCTAGGATCATCAGAGTAGGTTGGTCCAGATATTCAACCTCTAATAAAGTAATTAATAAAAGAATTTACCGCCACAATTCCCCAGATCGCAGATCGGCGGCGGTTTTACAAGATCCCCCCTTTTATCAACCCTGCTGCCCTGCAAAGGAACTCAGGAACGGAAGCTCAGACCAAGTGGTCTTACATGTAAATAAAATAGCTTATTTCTGCACTGACCATTCATATCCCAACTGCCTAGCGAGGCCAGTTTCGAGCACACCACTCCCTACGTACATACACACCTTTTACCTTGACTACTAGGTAGCTGATCCTTGCCACAACGTTTCGTTATCCTAATGTGCAGAATTGACATGAGTAATCGCCCTTCAATGGTCAATCGCTTCACGTGTCTTTCGTCTGTGAGACCAGTTTAGGGAGCTAGTAACATCTTGTGTGATATGGGCCTGGCTTCATATCCAACGTCTTTCGTCATGCTTTAGACGATCGTTCGCACACCAGCATGATTGGCCAGAGTATTGAGTTGGATGCCCCCATTAGATCCCAATTCATCGGCGCACTGGCTCATACGTTCTAGAGAGGCGAAATCGAGCTCAATAAGGCACATACTCGGTCTCCGATAATAATGCCGAGAGCCTTCTTTGGCTTGCCGAGATGACTTGCAGCCAGGCAGCATCGCTCCGATGGCCCTCGATGCTAGCGCATCCTTCATGCCGATTCCGGGTGAACATTCCGTGATAGAGACAACTCTACCGGTAAGTAAGGACCCGATATATTCATCCTAGGTAATCCACAGCGAACCGAGCCGGACATCACCGATGCCTTGGTGGCTGTTGTAGGCAACTCCGAACCCCCTACCATTGTCGATTGCGTATAATCCTCGGCTATAGAACAGGGCCGTTCATAGGGAGTAAAGATAGCATTTATCAGAGAGATGAACTACTCGACGGCACATCAGATTATATGTAATGAATTTAAATTGGTGTGGTGTTTATCAGCCTCAACCGCACCACATCTAGGACAGCCATCACATAGACACATTCATCCAACATTCGTGTTATAATGTTTCGAGATGCGTCACGCGCAACACCAGCTTCTCTTCGTATTTTGAAATACTTGGCGTATTACGCAGGGTAGCAGACGAAGCCAAATTTCCCAAGCAAGGTCGGGCCCGTCTTCGCAGTCTTTACATCCTGCCAGTGCTATGCTTTCAATCCATAGCTGACACGACGATCTTGCCGATGATTGCCATCCCATGATAGCACATCCAACCACATAAATATCTCTAACGGATAGCCTGCAGGTCTTGTAGATGTGGCATCATCCCAGTTTCGATCCTTTCCTATGCTACAGCTGGATTTGAGTAGTTGCTATGCGTTCCATGGACGGCTATTCTTCATAGAATATTAGGTACAGAGGGGTGAATTATAAGCATCATGGACAGCACAGAAAATATATATAATGCTTTGACAACTAGTTTAAACTAGGTTGTTACTATAAAAGCAAAGGGGATTAATATCTGAATTGCAACCTAGGAGACAGTAGAATCGTCAAGCAGACATAAGCTGCTGATCTAACTCCAATGACTACACTGGTTTTAGTGACATCCTCGCCAGGGACTTTGATTCATGAGCCCCCCAGCTTGTCCAGAACCTAGTATGTGTGCGCAAAGGCCAATTTCTATGTAGTTGTTAAATGTCTATCATGAGACGTTAATTGCGGTAACGTCTTGAGCTTGCTGAAGGTGCGTGTATTGTTGAGGATTTACGTGTACTTGGATGACACCGAATTCGGTATCAAAGCTAAACTAGGATGAACGAACACTTCTGATGGCTTGAGTGAAAGTCTAGGCAGCACTCTAGTCACTACAGCATTTCAGGGTAATTATTGTGTCTTTTATACTTCCAATAGCTGAGTAATTAAACTCTAACGCTATCCCGATCTTCTAGCCTTGTATTTCTACATTACGCTGTTGAGATTTACTGCCTATTGCCAGCTATCGATCTACTGGTATAAAGGCTAGTTTTGTACTAGTACTTAGATAGCCTACCATTTACCCCCGGTAGCTTATATACTCACGCCTTATTTGAAATACTTCATTCTTTTTTCTTATATCTGAAGCTATTTATGCTGTTTATTTAAATAAATATCAGTCACGGATGGCGTGGATTCATTCGTACCGAAAAGCACAATAAATACCCCTGAGTAGTGTATTGGTATCAGGAATGGTGAAGCTAATAGTCTGATCTTGAAACTTAGGCAATCATTTATTAGTAGTCTAGTTCGAGTGTGGGTAGACTGCTAGGCTATTGGATCGGCAGCAACGGATGCACCATCCCAACTACACAGATGGCACTATCTTACCTCACTTAGTTCTATAATTCAAATAGCCTACGGCAATTACATATGTTGCGTTCTGGTAGACTACAAATCAAAGTACATAGGAAGGTACCACTTCAACAATTAAACTTTAGTCTAAGACCATCCATCCTAACTATGGCTTCAATGCGTCCCATCTCTCAAGTTCCCCCAACATGCCCTTCCGAGCTCCCGAACACGAGTATCTTCGCATGTATATCATGTAGAAGACTCAACATTACAGTATTTTCCTACCCCTTATCTCTCCTGTTTGACATCGCTGGGCCACTTTAAGCGATGGTAAACTATACTCTTCAGTATTATTTCTCTGCCTCTACCTAACATTGAATATTCTGTCTTGTGGCCGAATCGATACCGTGATACTACTACCCCAGATACTCCCAACGACATAACGAGTCTCTCAGAGACATTGTATACAGGGCCCTGTGCCTATCTGAAACAGCCAATTACCCTACCGGAAGCCATCTCTGGGTTTGTACTTGAGACACTGGTATGACTGCCAATATTCAGTTTCGTCTGGCAAGATTAAATGTATTTCTTATGATCTACAGCGGTATCCCCCGTGTATCGTTGATCGAGATGATTTAACACAGTTTCTCCGCATAGCTTGTCAATAAACTAACGTCACCTACTAGAATTCTCCTTCATGTAACCCGTGGTCTCATGTCGCCAATGCCTTATTCACCTCTCCACAAAGAGCATCTAGGTTTTCTCGACGACGATACGAAACGTATTCTGTCACCTAGCTCCAGTACCACTAGTGGTAACTATGCCGACGAAGACATAGAAGATGGAACCAAAGAACATTCTTATATATACCATGGACGAAGTCAACGGCTTTTTTGTTGGTTTCTATCTCGGCCAAAGTACTTGCGGCGATCAGTTCGAAGACATCAAGGAGGATATGTATTCAGCTTACTCAAATACGCTGCCATCCTTGCCTGCATCTTGGTTGTAGGAACACCAATTCTTAGTCCGTCTTATACAAGACCTCCTCAGCACTACCAGGACCTCGAATCGAGATGCCAAGGCTCGTTTACGGAACCGGGATGTGCAAATCTGTTCAATGAGCAGATCTTTATCAGTGTCAGTCTGTACGATGAAGGCGGTCATCTGGCAAATGGAAGATGGGGAAGCGATCTGCTGGACTTGATACATCTAATTGGACACGACAATGTCTTTTTGAGCATATACGAAAACGACAGTGGCCCGGAAGGCGCTGAGGCTCTTCAAAGCTTGAAGACGAGACTACTATGTCGATATTCTATTGTCAATGACCCCCACGTCCCTCTCGAGGAGTTTCCAACCGTGAAATTGCCAGACGGTAGTACTCGAGTGAAGCGTCTAGCTTACCTGTCCGAAATGCGAAACCGAGCTTTGCGACCGCTAGACCGGTTTGATCAGAATGGCGACACAGTACAGTATGACAAGATTTTGTTTCTGAACGATGTCGCGTTCAATCCTATTGACGCAGTGCAGCTTCTTTTCAGCACTAATGTCGGGTTAGATGGAAGGGCTCACTATCTGTCAACATGTGCCATTGACTTCTGGAAGCCACTCAAGTTTTACGATCTATATGTCTTACGCGACTTCGACGGTTATTCGGCCGGGTTGCCATTCTTCCCCATATTCTCCAACGCTGGCTCAGGGGTATCTCGAGCTGCGATGGTTGGCCAGAAAGACGCAGTTCCTGTGAAATCATGTTGGAGTGGCATGGTTGCAATGCAAGCAAAGTATGTACAAAATCTAAACGAATCTTTGCCCAGCCGTAATTTCCAAGATATCAGCAGTCATGTTATCAACCCAGCACAGCCAAAGAACGTCACGGCCCCTGTCCGATTTCGCTACGAACCTGAGGTTTTTGTAGACGCATGTGAATGCTGCCTTTTCCATGCCGACGTTGCACAGATAGCAAGAAAAGAGGGAGACGAGGAAATAGGAATATTCGTGAACCCTTATGTACGAGTTGCCTACGAGTACAACGTCCTGTCATGGCTGCCATGGGTCCGGAGGTGGGAGAAGCTATTCAACCTTCCGCATGCTATATTATCACCACTTGTATCGTTGCCGACACACAACCCACACCGCACTGTTCAAGAAGGTGACCTATTTATGGAGGAAGTCTGGGTTGGTCAAGGTAGGCTGGGTCATTGGGAACTGGAACCGCGGCAGGCACGGAATGGCATGTTTTGTGAGGTCAGGGAGATGCAAACTATCAAGCTTGGTACACGGCCCTGAGCAAAACCGCGCCTCGGCTTCATACTAACACACTCTGTCATAGGTGAGCGTGACAACAATGTCAACTGGGAGAACATTAAGATACCCGCTGGCCAAGCGCTACACTTCCCAACGTAGCACGGGGAGGTGCAGCAGCCGGGCGAGAAGTGGGTTCCTCTTATCAGCTGGAGGCAAAGAGAGGAAGCTGGGAAGGCACGCAAGAAGCTTGAACAGCTTCAGGCGTCCTTCTCATCGGTCCACCCTGATGATACGCGCGAAATCGAACTCGGTTCGTAACAAACTGAGCGTTCTAGATTCCCGCAGCTCGCGCTGCTGTACCGCAACAGGTGCTTATGCAGTACTGGATTTGTCAAATCTTTATGGAATGGCTATTGGCTGGATGGTTTTGAGCGGCTTTTGTATACGACACAGGCAGCTCATCGGTATAGACACTGGGTCAAAGATACCGGCATTGGTTATATGGGCGGTTTTCAGAGACCTACCTTTGACTCTGGTACTAGACATGACACGCTATGTCAACGTGTCTTTAGTCTGGAACGTCCGAGAGGTCAGACTGGTCTTGGTAGGAAGATGAGCTGGTGCCCATCTTACTGATGACCTTGAAGGGGATCCCAGAACTGGATAATTGTGGCTTCGGGGCTTTACGGGTTGTAATTAATATTGAAGCATCGATCATAGAGTATATCTTATAAGCATTTCATAACCTCGTCTCTAGGTAACTTACCTCTTTACTCTTTCGTGCTAGGGCGTACAATACATGGACTGAAGGAGACCTGTAATTAACGCTTGATAATTCCATGGCGAAGCTGCAATGTTTGGTAGTACACAGGTACCTTGGTAACCATTGTGCATTCACTGATTTGCCTGCACAGGTACGTACCTTTTACGGGAGAACGTTGAAGGGTTATAGGGCAAAATAATACTTGCCCATTTCATTAGACGTTCCCCTTGCCTACCTTGGTACAGTGGTAAAAGTAGTCGTCAGGAAAAATCGGACAAGTAGGGGCACCCGAGCTGAGATGATTTTCCGCAGGAGGGATGTTGAGTTCGCCTTAAGCCCTCCTGTCTTTCCCTCTGGGCTTTCAAATTTTTTATTTTTTTTTCTCCCTTCAGAAAAAAAATTTTTTTTTTTTGAAAGAATTTCCTTCCCTCCCTCCCAGCAATAAGTACTAGGTATGCCATTATCATATTGCACAGTCACATAGCGAAATCTGAAAATCGTAGAATGGAATACCCAAACAAGTTGAGTTCTCTGAAGGCATATCGCCAACCTGCGCCAGCGAATAAAAGTCCAAGTGGCTGCTCTGGCGCTCTCAAATATAGTAACGAGTCCAACGAAGGTATCTTGAACACAGGTGTGTTGATATCCATTATATTTATATTATACGGCTAGGTACATATCATCTGATTCCTAAAGCTGTGTTACAAGCACCCCAGATGACGACGGGCACGCAAGCAGGGTCTCCCCAGCATCTCAACGCCTGTCTCTTACAGCATAGGTAAGTATTATGCATATGCACCATTCCGCCGCAGCTCATCAGTTCACCCCTGCCCTTCTACTTCTCCCATACCAACCTAACCAACCTACCATCCTATCTCCCTACCCGAACCTCTCCTTGGCAATCCTTCTCAACACCTCCATCGTCCCCTCCTCCCGGACCCTGAACTCCCTCGCCCTCTCCTCGCGCTCAGCAGCCCTAGCCCGCCGCTCCTCCTCCCTCCGGACCTCGCGCTCGCTCTTGCGGCGCTCCGTCGCCTCGCGCAGGCGCTTGAACTCGGCCACGCTGTCCCCGCCGCCGCCCTCACCGCCGCCCAGGAGCTCGGCGTCGTCGACCTCCGCGCCGCCGGGCGACCGCTCGCGGAACCGGTGCAGCTTGTCGTTGAGCTCGCGCCGCTTCTCGAGCCGCCGCTCGTGCGTGCCGGCGTCCGCGCGCGGCGCCAGGTCCTCCAGGCGGGCCTTCTGCTCCGCGCGGTCGGCGCGCCGCGCCTGGCGCAGCGAGGTGATGGAGGACTGCCGCTCTTCGCTTGCGGCTTCTTGCCGGAGCGCGAGGTCTTGCAGGTTCGGGATGCCGGGGCCGTGGCGGGCCGCGCGCGAGGAGGGGTTCTGGGGGTCTGCTGGGAGTGTGGGGCCGTATGCATCCTCATCCTCCTCGTTGTCGTCTTCGGTGTCGTCTTGGGTATCATCGGTATTCCTTCCCTCGAGCTCCTCCTTCGCTATCGTACCATTGCGACGAGCCACCTCCTCTGTCTCCGCCTCTCTGCTACGATACGCGGAATCAGATACCTCGCCGTCCCTATCCCCAATACCAGCGGCCCGCGCCTCGACAAAGGTCTCCGGGTCGTACCAGCCCGCCGCCAAGGCGCCCTCATTCCACTTCCGCACGAAGCTCCGCCAGCGCCCGCGCACCTCGCGCTCGTCCAGCGCGCGGATGTCCCGCTGCTTCTGCACCTCGAGGTAGCGCGCCAGCAGCGGCCGGAACGCGTCGTAGTCGGCGGAGCGGGACAGCGCGCGCGCGCCGGAGGGGAGCTCGTTGGTGTCCGCAGCTGGGGGCTTGCTGTGGCGATGGCGACGGTGGTGGTGCTGGCGGTGGTGATGGTGGTTGGAGCGGTTGTTGGTGGAGTCTACCGAGTGCGAACGCGTGTGCGAGCGGGACACGGACGTCGTCGCGTCTACTGGCCGGCGAGTACGAGCATGGCGAGAATCGCGAGATCTTCCCCCTTCGTCTTGTTCTTCTATCGATTGCGCATCTCGTCTTCGGTATTCGCGCCGTGCGTCATGGTGCCGCCTCCCGTGTCGCGGTGATTGTGATCCGTCGTCGTCGTCGCTCCCCCTCCTCCTGCTCCTACGCTCATCACCATGTCTCGAGCGGACGCGTCTCGAATTATCGACAGCAGACTCGTCGTCATCGCGTGTTCTCTTATAGCTCGGATGACGTCTTATGTCGTGATTCACGCTTCCCGGGCCGCGGCGCTGGTGGTGTCCAGACTCAGCCATGATGTGCGACTGCAGTAGGTAGGCAACCTTGTCGAATCAGCGATGATCTCGAGGCATTCCTTTTTCCTTTTCCGTTTTTAGGGAAGAAATGTTGTTCTGTCTAGGTTGTACAGGCTAAAAGCGAGACGAGTTGTCGTCGGGAGGAAAGCTTAATTATTAAGGTTCCAGTCGCATGTGGCATGTGAGGCTTGGCGATACCGATTACGGTAACCTCGTTAGACTTTACGCATATATACCCCCTCCGGACTCTGTGCGATCACCAACGCATAACAATAGCCGGCAAACGTCATCGGGCGTCTGCATCGTAGCAATTGCTAGTCAGGGACAGAATTAAAGAGACCCAATCGTCCGGATCCTATAGTGCCCCCACTGAATAGGCATGATTTACAAGATACCACGTATCTATATATATGTGTGTATGTCCAATGGCTCTCAATATTGATATCTTGCCAGCGGCACATGCCGACCTATACTTCGTTCGTCCGCTTGTCTGTCCACTGCCCTTTTGTCTGGCAGTGTGTTTCCGTCCTTCGTCAAAAACTATATACACGCTTTCGCCCCGACTAAATGATCTGTATGCAATAGAATTTTAACCCTACCTGCCCTGTCCATTCAAATCCGAGCCAGATATCCTTGGGGAATCATAGTTCTCTATCGCTCGAGCAAGGGTACCACCAAACGCCAGGTCATACAACGTACAAGTCGTGATAGCTCTTCCCCCCTCTCCTCCCCCTCTCCCCCACACCCCTTTCAGACTGGCGTGCTGTTGGCAGGGTTGCCGTGCATCATGCACCCGACGCATTGGCAGTCGTTGCCACATGGACACCTATTGGACATACCGCCACAGCCCATCTGATTGCCATCTTCCCTATATAATACGAAGAAATATTCGCTCGCTTCACATACTTTCTCCTCGTCCGTGTCTACCACTAATCCAGTGTCAGATGGAGTATGCGCCGAGGACGGTGATGCACCGCCCACCGCCGGCGGTGGGCCTGATTGGGCCAGCACTGGATCGTGGACTGCGCCATTGGTCTCCGGTATGGTCTCAGCATGACTTTCCGAGTCCATGGTCGACAGCTCTTCACCGCTGATGATTTTACGGACGAGATTCCAACTCGCGTCATTGAACGGGTGGGCAATACACCCTACACATTGGCATCCTTCTCCGCAATCGCAAATATGGGTTGTCACGGATCCGTTCGAGTCAATACCAGACTGCATTGCGTACGGATTCTGCATGCTATGCATAGAGTTCGCTATGTTCTGCCATTGTGATATCTCGAGGGGCTGATAAGCAGTTCCGTAATTGGCAGGATACGTATAGATCGTCGGTTGGCAATAGGGAGGGTATATCTGTTGGTTGAGTCCTGCTGATGGTGGATATTGAGGAATCATGACACTATGACTGGGCGAAACTTGGTGTCCCAACCCCATCATAGTCGTCGGTTTTCGAGACTCCGCTTGTGGTTGAGCTTGTGGTTGCACGCGAACTTGCGCTCCCGTCTGCAATTGCGACGGCCTCCTCTGGCAACAAGAGGGGACAAACTCTTCGGATGGCAGATCATACGACGGGGAATCCGCAGAGCTTGACGTTGGCGTATGGTACGCACTAGATGTATCAGACCCAATGCTCGACCGACCCGAAATCTTCTCTCTCGAAGACGATGCCGGCGAAAAGTCTGCTATACTACTAATAGGGGCTAGCAGAGCATTGGTCGTCGTGTCTAGGGCAGGGGATGCCGACTGGTAACCCAAGTGCGGTATCAAAGGGCCCCGTTGCTCGAGTCCAGGTTGCTGAAGTGATGTATAACTCGATGCGGCCGACGGGTCGATTGGACCCATGCCATTCTCCATATTCATTGTAAAGCCGGGCGGACTTACAATATTGAAGTGATTTATGTCCATGCGCACCAAGGCATCGGCGTCGGAAGATTGCTTTCGACTACGATCCTTTCCCGCTGACTTCTGGACTCGAAAGGTCGTATCCTTTGTAGGCGATATCGGCGACTTTTCCACGATTGATGAGTCGCTCTCGATTGGCGTCAAGGTGCCATTGGTTTGATTGGGCGCACTTCCGCAACCACATTTTCCTTTCCGAGGTATCGCAGCTGTCACACCACGACATGTACATGTACTCCCCGGCGGATGTGGGCAAGTGCTCAAGGGTCGACCCGGTCTTCGAACTGGTATCATCACACGCTCATGGGCATGGGAACATTTAGTTGATCGGTGCCCGCGTATGCATGGCACGCTAAACATGAAGAATGAGCCGTTAGCCGTGACAGTTCGCAGGAAATGTATGAAGCCGCCATTTGCAGCTGCAGGTTGTTACACAAACTTCTCGCCAGACATAGTGATGGTTTTTTAGGGGATCCGGCGGGCGGATCCTGCAGCTTTCCGAAACTCGCGAAGAAAATTTGCGCGAACAGGAACGGGAAGGAATATACACGACTCACCAGGCCATTTTAATTCCATCAATGGTAGGCATATTCAACAGTATCACAGGACCATGTGACAAAGGAACACGATAGTATGGTGAGTAATGTTTAAAGACAATTCCGTTGATAGAATAAGTGTAGCTGACAACCTCTTCAGGGCAATTTAGTTTAAACCTTATCCCAGAGATCGGCTGTCGCAAAGATTAGAGTCAGGCGAGGCTCCCCGGAACTCCTTCATAGGGCTGGCTCGTGCGGAGCTGCAGCCGAAATACAAAACCTCGTTCGGGATTATCCTAGATACCAAGATGACACGAGATAAATGGTAAGCGTCGTGGAACTCGAAACTGGGATGACTAGAGTTGACCGAAGTGGAAGCCGGATTCTCAAAGTTTGTATGAATTTCCGGTGGATCCTGGCCGTGACTGAGTCGTGAATTGCGTGCTGGAAGAGCCGTTTCTCAAGGAGCGAGAAACAAGGCTAGAGACGACAAGCGTGCGGACGTAAAGGAGTTTCGGGTTGATCCAGGCCAGTCCGGTCAAATATAGTTATTGATGTGAGACCACTTCGATACTGAATAAGGTTGCATATGAGACCACCCACAACACGTTTGGCGAATGCCGTCTTCTCGGTGTCGGATTGGGATTACTCAGTGCTTGTAACCAGGAAGACTTGATAACAACAACCCGGACAGATGGTAGACGGCCCAAGGATCTGCTACCTGTAGATGTGGAGGTGAGATGGAAGCGAAAACTCTTGATGGGTAGTCCGGCTTATCATCCAGGGAAGCTAGTGTTGTCATAGAAAAGGAGGGGAAGTTGTCACTCGTCTGACTTCCGCATGTAACGTCCCTGACGGCCACACGTAGGCGTTAAGACTAGTCCGCACTTGAGACTGATGGAACAAAACGGACGGCAGCCACCCGGCAAGGTTCAAAGGGGGAGATTCACGCTATGGTGTTCTAGCGCTGTAGCTATCAGAGGAATGAATTGCCCAAAATCAAACAGGTACCAAGTATGGTATGAAGGGGCGTCAAAATAGAATCGACTAGGGGTGTAGTACGCCTCGTACGTTGCTGGTGGTGGTAGTAGTAGTAGTGGTGGTGATAAAGTTATAAGAGCACCGGCGGCCGGTTATGTCCCTCGGGTTTTTTGCAATGCTGTGGGTGTCGATTCTAACGGTCTCAAGCAGGCTTCCCGGGTCACACTTAACCCGTAGTCCCACACCCAGCAGTTCGTCATCTGAACTCTACTGTATATATGCGTAGAGAGGTTCAACGGCAACCAGGAAAGTGAAAGGCGATTGGGATGGTGAACGTGAGAGTACTGTAACTGTTGTCGGTGGGGGTTCTGAAAACGAGCAAGTTTTGATTGGCTAATTGGTGCAAAGGTTGCTGACTTGGGTTAGATCCTGGACTGGTGACAGGGGGTCAGCATTCCAAGTACTCGATACTGCAGATTACGCTGAGATAGGGCGGGAAGCAGAAACAGGACCCTGCAGAAAAGGCGTACTCGGTACGTGCAATTTAGGAGGGGCTCAGGGCCGTACTGAACCAGCACTGGCGGTGTCACGGCAGAGAGTTTAATGGTTTTTGGTGGCGTTCGCCCATAAGGACGTGGGGCAACCATGAGAGGTATTTATGGGTGTAATGATATTTCTTCATCGCGTTATTGATCTTGACTAACTAGTCAGACGCTGGCAATATCAGATCAAATATAGATCCCTAATCAACACCCTCTTCTATACATACTCAAAAGTTGAACATATAATTTCAGGGCTTAGTTGCTTCATAATCAAATTACTCAACTGTGGCCTTAAAACTCATAAATTCCGCACCAGGGTCTCATTGTGACGGAGGACTGAGGGGTGCAACTGAGTAACATACCTCAAATCTGTAGTAAAGTGTATGGGACCTGTCATTCATAGAAAGTCCTATTATGTACAAGTCACAGGAGACGATAAGCACTGTTAGTTGAAGAATCTGGGGTGAGCTAAGTTGTAATTGGTTAACTAGCGTGGCAGCCTTACTTCTGGTAATCAAATCATGTATCTATTATAGGTGCTTCATATTATCTATATGAACTCCTCTGTAAGTTTTCTAAGCGAGCTTCTTCCTGTTTGTCTAGCTAGTACCAATGAGAAGGCAAGTTGAGAACGCTGATACAAGTTTTGGAGTGACTAGTCAACTCAAGGACGTAAACACGACTTGAAACATACAACGCCTGAAGTGATAGAGTGCTGTTGATGTGATCGTCATATCTACAACGTTGTATACAAAGTACTTGTAACATTTTGACTACCTATGCCTCCCTATATACTAGTCGGCGGGGCGGTAAGCAGTAATGGATGAAGTATAAATGGTCGCTTCTAAGGCATCCTCTACCACGTGGTTCCCCACTGGTTCGTGCATGCTTGATACTATTCGGCAAGATCTCAGTCCTGGAACTACCCTCGTGAATAGAAGGCTATTGGCCAACTAGTAATACTGAGACATCCCGAGCTTCCGCACATATATTAGCTGTGCAGTAGCTTAACCTCAATGCTCAGCAAACGATCTGGCCGGATCTATCCGTGTTTGCCTCGGAACCATGGCGATGGTAATAACGGAATAAGGCTGAATCCAATTCTCCAAATCAACCAAGGTGGTCATGTATGTCAATGAAGTTGTTTCCGGATTCTCTTCGACATCAGGGAGATAGTGAATCCAACTATACTCGTCAATATAGTCTTCAATGGACCCCGGCATGGGAGAATCCTGCTGGAGCGATGAGCGACATGGTGCGTCGTAGGATCCTTCCCTCCCGACCATACATCCTCCGGTTCGAGACCTTCGCTTGAGTAGATGGGCTAGTTTAGATGTATCCATCGAAGCATGATCACTTGCCATCGTCTTCTCCATCCGAGTCCGCGAACATATCGACAGCTCTCAAGCGCCTCCTCGACTGCTGAGCCGCTGTCAGCGGCTCTTTAGACACGTCTTCCGCCTTAGGCTTCTCGGCAACATCCCCGCTACCAGCCTCCGCGTCCTCCCTCTCCGCCGGCGGTTTATCCTGATCCATAGGCTCCCCCTCATCACCATCCTCATCATCTTGATCCATGGGAACACCATCGATATCGCTATCGAGCGGCTCATCATCGACCATCCAATCCTGATCCATGACCTCGCCATCGACATGATCCATCGGGACCCCATCATCCCCATCCCCAGTATCCCCCTCCGCCTCGGTGCTCACGGGCAAAGGCCGGTACCCCTTCTCCCCACCCTGGGCGGCATCGGCCGCGGCCTCAACGACCTTCCACCTGCGCTTCTTAGCAGCGCCCTCCTCGACCAGCCCCCCCTCCTCCTCCTTCTTCGCGCTGGGCGGATTCTCGAACGTCTCAGCGAAGAACAGCTGGCTCTCGTGCGGGAACGCGCACCAGCTCTCCCACAATCCGAGCACGAGGCCCACACTACGCTTCCACTTCTCGGCGCGCAGACGCCCCCAGTTGAGGCGCTCGGCCGTCAGCCCCAAGGTCTCGAAGACCTGGCCCTCTTTTAGGGAGACCTCGAAGAGCTGGCGGTACCGCCACGCGTGGCGCACGCCGCTCGTCGCCGACGACGAGAGGATGTCGCTCGCGACGTACAGGCCGACGAGGCTGGCGGCGCTGGTGTCTTGCGCTTCGTTGGGCTTGGCGACGGTGTCGTCGGGTAAAGGGGTTGAGTATCGCGACTCGGCCCCGCGGTCTTCGCTGTCCTTGCTCGCTTTCTTGTGTTCTGGGTTCGCTGATGTAAGTGCGAATGGCTTCACGATGTTGGCTACGATCATATCGACGATTTCGTCGGCTCCTCTACTCGCGTGCGTGATAGCGAAGGTCGTCACCCTAGCGATGTCGCCCTTCCGGATCTTGGTCAGCGTCGTGGGAAGTCTTGCCAGGAAGTGCGTCAGTTTCGCCTTATCAAGGGGATTTAAATAGGTATTTTCCTTGTCCGCGGCCTCTGGTGGCTTATTGCCCTCGTCTTCAAAATCCTCCTCGTCTGAAGAGTTGTATTCCGGGTCTGATATGAACTCATCGATGGTGGTGACGTATTCGAAGGCTAGCCCCTTCTCGGGGATCTTCCATGCATTGCTGCCTTCGAAAAGCGGCAGGTACTTCATTTTTTGGCCGACCTTGGCTTGGGCGTTCGTGATCACCTCCCATAGCCGCCAACGGTACCAGACACCACCTTCACTACGGGCGTCCCAGAGCCAGGCCCATTTCTCTTCCCTTTGCACGTCAGGGCGTGACATGAGAAGAGCCTCAAACTCCGGTCCGTGCTCTAGTACAGACTCGACAACCCTGTGGATGAGCTGAAGTTGTTTGATATCTTTTGGTGTTTGAACAGGTACGTGTAGAATAGTTCTTTGTATGGGTCCACCAGCTAGACCGTATGATGGTGGAGGTGCGAATCCTCGGTGGAATCCACCCGGGTGATGGGGGTTGCTGTCATTAGGTTGAGGCACGGGCTTCGCACCAAAGGGTTGAGAAGCGGAGGAAGAAGTGAGACTCGACGCGACGACATTTGATGCTACGGCAGACGACAAATGCCTATGTAGTGACAAGTAGAAGCCGAAACCGAGATACCTGTTTTGCAAAGAACTGACGGCGGCATCGATGTCAGTGGCAGGTGTTTCCTTTGACAATGTGACGATGGCCGCTATTGATTTTCTCTCGTTGCTGCCCTGGGGCGTAGGCGATAGGATCTTGACATTCTCCACGGTCAGGTTCGACGGCATAAGAGCCTTGAGGACGGCGGGTGATGTGCCCGGGGGCAAGCTGGCCAAGCGAAGTGTGGGTTTCGCAATGGCCTTTTCCTCAGCCAGATCCCGCGACCTGGCAGTTCCTTCATCGTCACTAGTATCGAAGGCCCTTGAAAAGCCTTTTGGCCTTGGTGGTGCATGGCCTCCGTCACTATCATCATCTTGGAACCCAAGTCGGCCGCGACCTTCCTCGGCGCTCCTCCTGTTGAACCCTTGCTGGAAACCGTCGAGCTTTCTCTTGTTGCCAAAAGCCGTTGGCGCGGGCCCCAGAGACCCGGGGCCACTTCTCATACCCGAGACACCAGGTCCTGTACCACCAAAGTGTCGCTTCGGCGGGCCACCTACACCTCCTGCGCCAAAGGGAGCATTCCGACCGCGACCACCACTACCGAATGGGCCTTGTGGGCCAATAGTATCGCCTCCGTCATCGTCATCGTCGTTATCGAAGCTCTTGACAAAGCTCTCGTAGACAGCGGCGGTCTCGGCAGCCTCTCGTTTCCGCTTCGCCTCGGCGTCGGCCTTCTGCTTCTCGAAAGCGGATTGTCTCGAAGGTTTCTGGAGTTTCGCCTCGACGTCTGGGAAGTCGGCGAGTTTCTTGGAAGACGAGGAAGGCATCGCGTTGTGTCTTCGCGTGTGGAATTATCGATATGTCTCCATCAAGGCCGCATTGCGCACTGCGGATGTTAGTAGAATGAATTATGAACGGATTCAATGTTGGAAACGAGCTGAATCCAAGTTGTTATTAGGGAAAGCTGGAGCTTAGGTAATAGCTGGAGCTTAGGTAATAACAGGTAGACAGGCCCTTGCCAGCCACAGCCAACCGCCAGCAGCAGCCAGCCGATAGCGCTATCTAGATAACGCTATCTAGATAACGCTAAATTCCGAACAAGTCCTGTAGCCTCCCACTGAAAATACCCACTAAATTTATCTAGGTTAGCTGCAGTTAGATTTCCAGTCGCCGGCGCCCTTCCTTGCACAATCGCACGATCACCGACGTGGGGCAAGGAGCGCTTTTTCGCTGCTTGCTCGGAGGGGCAGAGGGGTAGTAGTCACGATGGCGGTTCTACCAGAATCTGTACGCTATTCCATATACATATGTCGGTATGACATACATAAATATATAAGTATAAGTATATAAGTATATACATCCTCCCACACACATAGTCCCCCCTGCTTCTCCTGTTCTATGCTAGGTATCGTGAGTGTCCGTCCATGGCACCCGCACAACTAGAGGCACACCTGACCTGCCCCGGCCTAATCCTGCCCGACATCAACTTCGCCGAGATGCCCTCCTCCGACACGAAACCACCCTACAAGGCGCCGTCGAGCGTCCTGATCATCGGCTCCGGCGTCTTCGGCCTCAGCACCGCCCTCTCCCTAGCCACGAACCCGGACTTCGCCTCGACCACGATAACCGTGCTGGACCGCTCGCCCGAGCCGGGCGTCTTCCCCGCCCGCGACGCCGCCAGCATAGACTCCTCACGCATCATCCGCGCGGACTACGCGGACCCGGCGTACGCCTCGCTCGCGACGGAAGCGCAGGCGCACTGGCGGCATCGCACCCCCAACAACCAAAACCCAGACGCGGACCTCGGCGCCGGCGGGCGGTACACGGAATCCGGGTTCCTGCTCGCGGCGGACGCGGGCCCCTCGACGCGCCCCGGCGACGGGTCGCTGACGGGCATCGGCTACGCGAAGAAGAGCTGGGTGAACACGCTGGCGCTGGCGCAGGCGTCCGGGCGCCCGCTGCGCTCCATCCGCGTGCTGCCCGCGCCCGCCTCCGTCGCCAAGGTCTCGCGCACCGGCGGCGCCTTCGCCGACTGGGGGTACCTCAACGAGGGCGGCGGCTGGGCCGACGCCGAGGCCTGCATGCGCTGGCTCTACGACCGCGTCGCGGGCACGGGGCGCGTGGCCTTCGTCAACGGGACCGCGGAGGTGCTGCTCACGGATGATGCGAGGGGGAGGGTCACGGGCGCGAGGCTCGCGGACGGCGCGACGCTGGAGGCCGAGCTCGTGGTCGCCGCCGCCGGCGCGTGGACGGCGGCGCTGGTGGATCTGGCGGACCAGGTCGTGGCGACGGGGCAGGTATTGGGGTATCTGGACATCACCTCGGAGGAGCAGGAGAGGCTGCAGGATATCCCGGTGTTGATGAACATATCCACCGGCCTCTTCATCATCCCGCCGCGGAACCGCGTGCTCAAGATCGCGCGGCACAGCTACGGGTACCTGAACCCGAAGACGGTATCGACGCCGCCCCTGGGCGTGCCGAAGGATGCGCAGGAGGGGACAGCTGCTCCCGAGG
The DNA here is from genome assembly GCA_022497155.1 of Whalleya microplaca. Lineage (NCBI taxonomy): Eukaryota > Fungi > Ascomycota > Sordariomycetes > Xylariales > Xylariaceae > Whalleya > Whalleya microplaca. The sequence continues at coordinate 577,862 of MU385736.1, read as the reverse complement.
CACCTGTGACGGTCTCGCAGCCGTGGACGCACCTCGATGATGCATCGATCTCCATCCCCCCCGAGGACGAGAAAGTATTGTGGGAGGCTCTAGGTAAGATGATACCGTCGCTCAACTTAGAGGGTCGGTCATTTGCCCGGACTCGTCTTTGCTGGTACACAGATACGCCCAACGGCGATTGGATTATAGACTACCACCCCTACTGGCAGGGCCTCTTCATCGCTACCGGCGGGAGTGGGCATGCTTTCAAGTTTTTACCAGTAATTGGTGATAGGGTTGTGCAATGCATTACGGGGAGATGTCCCTCGGAGCTTCAAGACAAATGGAGGTGGAAGACTACAAATAGTGATGGTAAAGCTATAGTAACACAAGACGGGAGCAGAGGTGGTGAACCTGGGCATATATTACATCGATCAAACAACTAAATCATTATGCCAATCAAGTATTGACACTATAAGTTCCCATTGCATGTCTTATTACAGTTGGTCACGGAACTTGGTCAAGGAAGGTAGGCAAGGTATTGAAATCATGGGTGCGTAACCGGAGATGTATTCTCTATCTCAGGAGTACTCTCAAGCTACGTCTTCCGCACTGAATTCAAACAAGTCATAGCATTGTGATCGAAGATCTACCAAGAAGGCGAATGCATTTGCCAAAGACTTTGCGGAATTCAGTGCGACGTGTAACTGTGCTGAATAGCTACCAGTCACAACTTGCTCCAAATCTATGGAACTGATACCGGTAAACGCGGTTCACTTTCATCTTACCCACCGTCGACCATCCCTTCCGTAACGTCATCATTTATGTCGGTAAGGGGACCTCACCCCCTCCAAACCGTGACGAATGCCGTTCCCTCAGTGTTCCGCCAGTCCACTGCCTCATCCCCTGTACGTCGAATTAAGACGGCAGCCTCGACCAGCGTAAATGCCATCGAAAAATGCCACGGTGCAATCTAAGTAAACCATCCGACCAGGTCTTGAGATGTTTTCCGTGAAGAAATTGATCAACCTGATCCTTCCAGTGTAGGTCCATCCCTTTGTATAACGCCGATGCAATGCAGGAGGGAAAATGACAATGTTACAATTGATGCAAGCCGTGTATATGTGCGCGGGGTATGAGCCACGCCACGGATCGCGAAGCAGAGAAATCGTGAAATCATGAAGTGTACGTAGTCCTACAAGCGCTGCTGCGCTACTACGGGTTGAAGAGAAGAATAGTAATGTCGAGGATGCCTAGTCTTAAACCTTGCGGAAATCTGCAACACATTAGAACGTTTGCTTGTACAGATTGATTGAAGACCACAAAGTACATACCTTGCAAGACAGGGTAAATCATTTCGAAAGCCTGGTAGATCTCTTCGCGCACTTTGGCACCTGTCAAGACAATCTTGCCGCTGACAAAGATCAAGAGCACAATCTTGGGCTTAATCATGCGGTAGATCAGACCAGGGAACAACTCAGGCTCGTAAGAGCTGAAGTTGTGGTGGCGGGATGCCAGACCCTCGAGACGGATGGGGAACTTGATGTCACAGCTTCCCACAATATTCTGGATCTTGAAGTCCGTGAACTTGGCGTTGAAGCCAAGCTTCTGGATGATACGGGCATATTTGCGCGATGCAAGCTTAGAGTCATCTTCCGACTTAGCACCAGTCACGACCATCTTGCCTGAGGCAAAGATAAGAGCGGTCGTCTTGGGCTCACGGATACGCATGATGACAGCCGCGAAACGCTGTAGGTGTTAGCGCAAGAACTGCTGATGACAATACTACAGAGTGAATCATTAATACCTTAGGGTTGTACTCAGCATTTCTCGCATGCAGCGCGATGGTCTTCAAGTCCAAACGGCACTCAAGATTTACCGTCGCAACGATGTTTCTTTAGCATGCGAGGTGAGCCCAAGTTCATACAGCACTTAAGGATATGAGGTTATACATACTGCAAGGTAGGAGTCAATCCACTTCCAACCTGAGCAGCAGCTGGAGTCGCAGCGGGTGTGGCGGGAGTCACCCCGGTACCGTTAGCAGCGTGGCCACCCTGCTGAGGACCACCATTCACGAGTCTCTGACCGTTCGCTTTGTCAGGATCGACAAAAGAAGGCGGCGTGAGATCGCCGGTGCCTCCGGGGAAGGAAAGCGAGCCAGGCGCAGTAAAGGCCTTAGCTTGGGCAGCAGTTGCGGGATGGGTTTGGATGCCCTCCATCTTGTAGACTGTACTTAGAAGTGCGTCTGCAACTGCAGAATGATCGGCAAAGATCTGTCTATTTAAACGTTAGAAATACTCAAAACGACTATGCGCGAAAGTAGAAGGAACGGCAGCGCAAGGCGGTGTTGATGTTGTTCGATACAAGAGTGGACAGAATCTTTAGGTATTAAGTACTTTGGGCAGTGGCAAAATCTTGTCAACAGTGGCGGGGTCATGGTGTCAAGGTGAATCCAACAGTGTTACCAGGCAACTGAATCCACTCGAATTTCTACATATCATTGGGCTGTCACAGCACATTGGGGCTCTGACTCGGAAGATGAGCGAAAAGAGAAAAAACTTCTTACCAGATAGTGTGTAGGAGATAAACAAGCAAATGTCTCCCCAACACAGCAAATGCTGGTATAACGGACTGGTCGTTAGATCTTTCGATCGAAAGACCACGGGCACGCACACGAAATGCAGATATTATATGTCGACGACCAGTTCGCGATAGTGAAATCGGAGTGGTCGTGAGCAGCAACTTCTTCCCCTCTTCAGATTCGACGGGCAAGATAGACGAGTGCGGTCGAGGTCGAAGGATCTTGACGACGCGACGACGATGACGACGAATACTCGATCGCTTGCGACGACGAATATGATGATAGAGGGAGTAAGGCGGAGATACCAGTTCGGGATCTCAGCTTTATATTTTCTTCTTCAAGACTCGTCTCTATTGTGGAATCTATCTTCTTCTTGGCTACACTTCACCGTGACCTGTGCGGCAAGATGACTCAAATTCGTCTGGGCGGTTCGGACTTCTGATGCGACAGCTGCTCGGGTCGTAAATAGACGGTAAACGGCGACAGGGAACAAAGGACTAGCGGGGCCAAGTTTCCTTTGATGCTTTGTCGTCAAGACGTTTTCGCTTCAGTAGACGAGAGCGGCAGACAGCAGAAATACTCGAGGAACAGGCCCAAGTATGACGTGAGATGGTTGACGGGGGAAGAGATACGACACCAGATCCAACCACGGTGAGGATGTGCGGGGAAGAAAGGCGGTGATGACAAGGAATGTCGAGGAGGTGATATGGAATTGGTTTGTGCGCTACCGTCAGCAGCAAGAAGCGGGTCCAACAATGAATGACCTCGAGTCCGAAAAGGAAGGAATATTACCACGGCCAGACGTAATTGACAGGCAGACAGCTGACAAGCAGGCTACGTGAGGCTGGAACTGTGGTGGTGTTGTGGTTGTGGCTGGTGCGATTAAATATGGGGGAGGGGGACCTTCGGTCGGGGCTTCCGCGCAAGAATTTTCCAAAATTCAATTGAGGGGATGCGAAGCAATTTATAATTTTCGGAGCCCACCTACCTCCAGTGCGTGCGCTCTGACTTCTCAGGCAACCACGCCTCAGTGTGGCGGAAACCCACAAAAGCTTTCTTCTGCTGTCACCTTAGTGGTCAGGCTAACCACCGGCCACCCAATCATGTCTCAGCGTCTGACCCTTATTTTAAATTTTTTCTTGCCCTTCCTTGCTCTTCGTAACTCTTGGTTTCCACCAAGTCGTCTTCATGTTCCTCGGACTCTCCAACAAGCAAACCAACCCAACCCAAAACCTCCGCTTGTTGCAACAGCATCATCGCCAAGCACCACCGATTTCTCAGCGCTATTTCTTCGTGAGAATGCCATCAGCCTTTCGCAAGACTAATCTTCGTCAGATATCCTGTTCAGAAGCATATGTTCAATCAAAGATGCGACCGTGAGCGTTCAGAGGCAAGAAATGCATGACTCGGTTTACCACGTCTACATCCCGCAAGAAGCCAGAAGGTTCTCATCTGCCAGTCTCGCGATAAAAAGCTCGCACAGTGAACAACCCGCCCGGCAGCCACCTAGCCACCTCGTCAAAAAAAAAAATCTAGATGGATGGCTGTGGGCAGACGGAGTTTTAGACCCAACCCACATTTGGAGGCCTGGCCAACTCCTACCTACCCCCTTTTCCTCCCTGAAACGCGCACGATGCACCCCTTCTGTCCTTTCTTCCTCTCATCACGATGCTTCCCCCGTTTGGTTGTCTCTTGACCAGTGTTTTGCTAAAAAGTTATAGCCAGTTTAAGGGATCCAAACAATTGTTGATTTGGGTACGCAAACAACTGTCTTCCTGCGCGAGTCGACAATGCGGCTGCGCGGTAGATAGTGCTACTTACCATTGCACCCATAAAACTTTCTTTTTCTTTTTTGGTGACGATGATCTTTTGTTGATCAATCGCAAGTCTCATTTCGGTGGATTCGGTAGGAATCGGCCGCGACCGTGGCCGGAGCATGACACCATCTTTGACCATCATTATTTTAGCATGTCGAGGTTCGGACATCTTGAAAAGTGAGAGATCTTTTCGGACATTCTGACACTGGACATCCTCAGCGGTGTATACCATCCTGTGTCGTCACCTAAACCTTTTTTATTTAACCTGGTGGCCATACGTAATCTGGTTTTCCTCGTAAAAGGGACGCATTATTTGGTTTCATATTCTGTCGGCACACACGGTGGGGCCAGTCCTGAGGATCCCTGCCAACCACCAATTCAAATTTTTTTCTTCTGCCGGTGCAGCCTCACGCACCGCATCCCAGCTCATTTCCTGCTCTGCATGAATTTCTTGGCGCGTCTTATGACTCACAGCCTCTTTGCCTCTGTTCATATGGTCGGTCGGGCGGCCAGGCGGCTCATATTTATATTTCTTGCGCACTCACTATTGAAAGATTCATCGCGATCTTTTCTATGATATATACGATTATCAACTGGTCTCCGTTAGGACTTGAAGCCTACAGAACTTTGTTTGCATATGTTTGTCTATGCGCTCCATTTCACGTGTTGGTCTGGGACATTCGCGACGCGCAGAAGTGATGCAAGTGCTGGGGGTTTTTAAAAGCAAGCGGGCTGACAATGCAACCTGCACAAATGCGGCTTAGGAATGTAAGTATCCTCAGGTAACCAGTGCGCATTCACTGTGTTATTCGTCCAGAATTCCCCGGGTGCTTTATTAGGCGCCGAATTCTATGAACACCTAGTAAGTCAATACATATGCCAATACCTACTTTTATTACATATATTCAGAATTTAGGTTACTTCCCACCAATACACATGCATATCCCTCGTATAGGGTTAAAGAGACTTTCCTTCTATCTGCCTTCTCAGTACCCGGTTTGATACGTTTGCGCTAAGTACTACAACCCGAATCAAAATTTCTTTTTACTATGAATCTGGAGGCAATTCAAACCAAATCCGGTGTGTACTTAACGCGAAGACGCCTCATCTCATTTAGTTGAATGTCTAATGTAATACATGGAGTTGTAAATTGTATCGGAATTTTTTATCTCTAGAGGACTACCTCGAATTACCCTGGCAAGCAATGTGTAAAGGTCTATAGTCTACTCATATACTTAAGACTATGCATACTAGACAAGACTTCCATCGGTTGAGTGCATAATCCGTAGATACAAGGCAATTGTAAGTTGAAATATCTAGTTAATTGGCTTCATAAGGAGTAATTTTCATATAGTCATTCTAATTGTTTCTAACCGCTAAGCATGACAGTAGTCATGATGTCTCGTCACATATATGTCGATCAATCAACTGGTCATTTCTCTCTTTAAGAGTCTATTCATGTAGTATAGGTACCATCGTTTCCATGCGGGCGACAAATTCCTTCACTGAACATACAAAAGCAAAAGGGAACGAGTCAATGAATTGCGGCGGTCGAATCTAAACGTCGACATGAGAACCTAATAACCTAATAGCTCTATTGGTCTTGACTCCCACCCCAAGACTTATCAATGAAGCTAGGTTTGATACCTAACAGTGTTATTGGTTATTTTACTATAAGCTCACTTGCTACGTACTCAGGTTTGACATAGGTAGAGACACTGATATGTATAGAACTCGAACCCAACTATATTAGTTGGTCAAAGTATATGTGCATTGAACGTAATATACTTCCCAAGTTTCCCTACATAGTATGCCTTGAGACCCCTATCTCTCTGGTATAGTAAGTAGTATTAAGTAGCCTCTGACCTACAATAGCCATGACTTTGAAAGTATCACTTTCATATTAACTATATAATAAAGAGTCATCTACTTTCATTGTGCAATTTCTTCCTAGTTCAGGACAAGGCTGAGTACCATGACCAGCCTTATTAGCAAGAAGATGACATTGTCGTACTTGCAGATTTGCCGTAGATGATACTGTATCGAATGATCCCCATATCTTGCTTTATATTGCGTATCTATGATTCCTACTACTGGGGGAGTAAAGTCTTGCGAGACCAGTCAATTCAGATAGATTACCTGTGCGCCACGCTTCTAGACAATTGCTTCAAGATGAATTCTCTGCATATGTATATTAATGTAATGACTGCTCAAGTACTGAAGTTTCCCTTGATGACATAATTTTACTTAGCTTCAAGATATCTCTCTCATGCCTATAGCACGTCAGCTTGAACACAGATATCAATATGACCTGTATGTATTCGTATTGTATTTGAAGGTACCAGCTAATGTATCTTCTTATCTGGAATAGCATAGGTCGAGTTTCTCTATCAGTTAGCCTCATTGTAGTTTGTGGCCATAAATCGGCGATGAGCATGATCCACAGTTTTAGCCTCATAATTATATGTTCTAATACGAATATTTCAGAGCTTGGTGCTTACGCGTGTATGTACTGCCGAGGAAATCATAAACCTAGGTGATGAAGCTGTAGGTATTCTCGTAGATCGTAGAGTACAGCATACGTTGGCAGTTTGGGATGCTTGTGCAAAATGTGGAATTTAATCCTATATAACTAGGGTTCAATACTCCGCCATTTTGTGGGCTATTGAATCTGGAGATGCGGGTGTTGTGGAGAAGAAGACATCTGTCTCTTCAATAGCCTTAGATAGTTGAAAATACATGTGTCCAGTGGAATATGCCAGGTAATAGACTTCTGCTACTGAGTTGTCATCTTATAGTTGACAACCTTAAGATAATTTGTCAGGTTTCCTCAGTAAATGTGGCGTGGTGTGCTATGAGGTAGTTAGGTTTCCCTTTCGTGAAAGAGTATATGTACCTATGTGATGTGTCTATGAATAGTCTTTAGAATCTCGCTGATAGCTAAGTCAGGTCGAATGAATCTATCGGACATAAGGACCTCTACCAGTTGACAATGTCGTTACAACTATGCAACGTTTCGATGAAATTGGGTTCTGCTGTCTCCTTTGGGCCTATCTCTTATCGTAGTAAGCATGCGACAAATATGACGGAATAGAGCTCGACTCGAGCAATCTCTCAGCACCAAGTTCTCTAGGTCTTATCCTAGGTCATCATATACGTGTGTAGCACAAATTTCCATTTATACTATATATAGACGAAGGATGCCGTCTGTATGTAATTAATTGTTGTGATAATAGAGTTAAGTTGAATAAGCGAAGTTCCAATGGTTGTCAGAACCGGGAATGGTACCTACATATTCCGTACTATTAGAAAAAGTCATGATGTGATTGAGCGGGGGATGTCCAGTACGATGGACCTGCACTCGCTAAACCAGCTAATCATTTTCCTTATCCAGAAAAGCCCACTCCCAATCGCTTGGTCCCGGGTATCCTTGATGCTTTAGTTTGCGTACCTACACCTGCCAAGGAGCCACGAGGCGAACAGGTACCACTTATAGGAAGCATGCCGTACCTGGTTGGATGGTTGGTTAGGGAACGTTAGCCCTTAGTCTACGTAAAGTTGACCGCAATATCTCGTCGTTGAAAAGGTTATCCAATCATGTATCCACGAGCCATAAGAAGACATTTGGACAGATATTTGGACCGGAGGATGGTTGAGATGTCGGTGTGTTCAGGTAGCGATATGTGGACAGTCTTCCTCCGTTCATTTTCACTTTCCGATAAGGTAGGCAGCCGTCCGTTACCGCCACTTATACAACGTGGGTGACACAGCACCTCCTTCCTATTAGACTTCAAGGGTACCTTGAGACCTCAAGCGCACCTCCGTTTACGGCGCACTGGTAGCTGGCTGAGGACGTCAAATATTCTCCACTCACCGTCTCACCAAAATTCCCCAGATTTGCTTCAAGCTATTTACTAACCAGCCACATTCTGACCATAATCGGTGTAACAAGGTGTGCGGTTTGGTCTTACTCAGGCTTCGTTAACTTGAATCGAAGTGAGTTACACTTTCTCAAGCCTCCTTTGAACCGGAGTTCGACCGTTGTACGAAGAAACAAGTCGGCACGTGCTCTTGTCTTAGGGAAGATGGGCGTCATCGACACCACTAAAGATCTATCGGCACTTTTTCTCCACCAGGTCAAAGCTACACCCGACGCTGTTGCGCTGGAAGACGGGCCGACTATTTTGACCTATGCCGAGCTTAACGAAAAGGTCGATCAGCTAGCTAGCCGTCTTCGCCGTCATGGAGTTGGACGTGACGACCTCGTTGGCGTGTTGCTAGGTCGAGGCGCCGACTATGTTATTTCTTGCCTCGCAGCGCTTCGTTCAGGTGGAGCGTTTCTCGTTCTAGAGCTCGCATATCCACCGGGTCTTTTGGCCGATGTCATTGAGGATGCCAGGCCGACTGTCATGGTAACTCACACAGCTCATTCTGGAAAGATTAAGGGAGAGACGCCTCTAATTATCCTTGATGGCTCGAGAACGGACACAAATGGCGATATTATCTCGAGCGAAGCCACCAAGGAATTGCCTCCATTGCCCCCTAGTGATGATCTCGAGAGACTCGCTTTCGTGTCATACTCCTCTGGCACCACAGGGCGACCCAAGGGGATTGCAAACCCACATAGGGCAGCTGTTTTATCATACGATTTGAGATTCGGTTTTAATGATCTCAAACCCGGTGATCGTGTGGCCTGCAATGTCTTCTTCATCTGGGAGATACTGCGTCCGCTTCTTCGAGGGGCCACTGTGGTCACTGTCCCAGATGAGACAAGCTACGACCCCGTCGCACTGGTCGAGTTACTTCGTTCTAAGAGCATTACTGAAACACTCATGACGCCTACTTTATTAGCAACTATCCTTGCCCGCCATTCACAACTAGGAAAGCGACTTACCGAGCTGCGTACCGTTTGGCTTAATGGTGAAGTTGTTACAACCGATCTTGCGCGTCGAGGCCTTAAAGCACTGCCAAACTCACGTCTGCTGAATTGCTACAGCGCCAGTGAAACTCATGAGGTTGCCTGTGGAGATATCAGGGAGATGTTCAATGATGAGGCTCGTGTAGTGCCTGTTGGGCCACCTCTAGATCCAGAGCACACATATATTCTTGATGAAGATGGCAACAGTGTTGAAACAGGCGTCAGCGGCGAACTATTCGTTGGTGGAAAACTCCTGGCTCGCGGATATCTCAACCTACCAGAGGCTACCGCCAAGGTTTTTACCGATGATCCCTTTGACCAGAGTCCTAGCGCACGAATGTATAGAACTGGTGATACGGCGCGAATCCTTCCTTCTGGGCTCCTGGAAATTACTGGCCGTGTAGGAGCCATGATTAAAATCAGGGGCTACAGCGTGCAACCGCCAGCAGTTGAAAATGCGATTTTGAACCATCTTGCAGTGCGCAATTGCGCTGTGGTCTCTCACGGTGATGGACTCGATCGCCAACTGCTTGCTTACATCGTTCCTGATCAGGAAGAGCCTGGAAGTCGCACAGTGGTGAAGATTGATGAATCTGGTTTTAGTCCGGTAGCACGACGGGCACTGGCAGAACACTTAGCGCACTACATGATTCCAGCACTTTGGGTTGAGCTAGATAGTCTTCCCACTCACGAAGTGTCCGGAAAAGTTGATCTCAAAAGTCTGCCTTCTCCGACAAGGTCACGGAGTCCTGCCGGATCTAAGCTTAATGGGCAAGGGGCCGACCTGAAAATCACACTTCAGGACATCGCTAAGATATGGGCTGCCGTTCTCAATACTTCTGAGAAAACTGTAATGATACAGGACCATGACTTTTTCGACCTGGGTGGACACTCGCTGGCGCTAGTAAACCTTGTGACAAGGTTAACAGGTGCTTACGGCTTCCATGTACCTTTAGGACGCCTTGCTGGAAACCCGACACTCAAAGGTCACTTAGACGTTGTTTGTGCTGCTCGTGATGGGCATACTGCAGCTGTACAGGCCGACCTGCCGGCTGTCTTGCGTGCAGATTCTATTCTCCCCCCTGAGATCAAGCCCTCGGGTGCTAAGATGCAGCGCCTCAGCGATGCGGATACGGTATTATTAACTGGTACAACCGGGTTTCTGGGAGCATTCATACTTAAAACTATTCTTGAAACTACGTCAGCCCATGTTATATGTCTAGTCCGCTTTGCTGACCTGTCAAACGAGAACCATGCCAATGGTATTGCAAGGATTCGTAGGAATCTCTTAGACCTTGGGCTTTGGAATGACTCAATTCTTGACCGTATTGAGGTACTACCAGCGAACTTAGCCCGGAGTCGCTTCGGTCTTTCGCCCGAGGAATTCGAAGATCTAGCCTCTCGCGTCCAGGTTATCATCCATTCTGCTGCCACTGTCAATCTTGTGTATCCCTATGCTGCTATGCAGGGCGCCAACGTATTTGGCACACGAGAAATTTTGCGCCTTGCTTGTCAAGGTGGTGCCACTGTCCATCACATCTCTACAAATGGCGTATTGCCTGCATCAGTAGAAGGTTGGCCTGAAGATGCGATGTTGGACGTTGATGATGTACCGGATAAGCTGTCGGATGGATACGGCCAAACGAAATGGGTCGCAGAACAGCTGATTGTTGAGGCTGGTAAACGTGGATTGCCGGCGAGAATATACCGCCCGGGCACCATTAGCGGCCACAGTACCTCGGGTTCTACGAATACGTATGATCTCCTTAACGCATTGATAGTAGAGTCACTTCAGCTGGGCTACGCACCTGACATTGATGGCTGGTATGCGGAAATGACTCCCGCCGATTTCGTCAGTAAAGCTATCACATCCCTCGCCGATGTCGTTGATACGGACCAGCGTATATTCCACCTTGGAGAGCCATCCCCTGTGACCATGAAAGATGTCTTTAACATCCTGAATGAACTTGGGTATCCGACGGAGCTACTTGCATGGGACGACTGGGTAGATCTATGGAATGAGAAAAGGGGATCACCAAAAGGAGAAAACATATTCACTGTCGACATCCTTCGTCGTGGTATGCCCACCGTTGACTTTTTGAAATGGGTTACTGTACTCAAAGACCCTAAAACGGGACCCGTTCTTGCAAAGATCGGCCTACAGCGTCCCCAGATGGATAGCACATTGCTCGAGATCTACACCCGCCATTTCTGCGCTAGGGGTTGGCTACCGCGTGCGCCACGCCATACTCAGTCCGCTGCATCCAAGCAACTCTCAAAGAGAGGTCCGCTGACCGGCCGCGTCGCCGTCATCACGGGGGCGTCATCAGGTATTGGTGCCGCCGTCGCTACGGCTCTAGCCAGAGAAGGCGCCCACGTGGCAATTGCTGCTCGACGTATCGAAGCGCTCGAGAGCCTCAAGAACAAGCTAGCCCGCTTTGGCGGCAAGGTACTTGTCCACAAGACAGATGTCACGGATCGCACCCAAGTTGAATCACTTATGCATACTGCAAAAGAGAAACTCGGGCAAATAGACATACTCGTATCCTGTGCCGGCGTCATGTACTTCACCATGATGGCCAACGTGCAAACGGATGAATGGGAACGCACTGTCGACGTCAACTGCAAGGGCCTATTGCACTGTCTCTCGTCCACGGTACCCTCCATGCTCTCCCAGGGCAGCGGGCACATCGTTGCCATCTCGTCGGACGCCGGCCGCAAGGTCTTCCCCGGGCTCGGGGTGTACTCGGCCAGCAAGTTCTTCGTCGAGGCGACTCTGCAGAGTCTGAGACTCGAGACCGCCGGCTCTGGTCTGCGCGTCACTGCGATCCAGCCTGGTAATACCGCCACGGATCTCTTGGGCATGTCGACGGATGCCGAGGCCATCAAGAAGTACGGTGAGCCGACCGGAGCCAAGGTCCTCGACCCCGAGGAGGTTGCTGAGGCGATTATTTACGCGCTACGCCAGCCTGCACACGTTGCCGTCAACGAAGTTCTGATCGAGCCACGGGACGAGCCGATTTAATGGGGACGCAATATGGTCGATTGGGTGGCGGCTTAGGCTTGGATTTTCACACAGGCTTAAACATGGCTGCTCGCATGCCGCCGATGACAGTGTGTTCAATACTGTAACATTCTAATGTTTGAGGATTTTTACGTCTGCATGTCACGACTTTCATACACCGATATATTATACATGGATAGCTTAGACAGAATACGGGGTACATCAGAGAATTGGAAAATTGGATATGATGTGATACGAAGAAAATGGTCGGATACATAGATGGCGGATGCTGTATGTACTATCATCTACATGTTAACGAAGGCTATGAATTCAACGTAATGATGCCCAACCTTCTATTCGAGGTTGGATCTGTCACAAAGTAAAAGGGGTTCCCCACAGCTTGTAGTGTGTATATTGATGATTATATGCTGAAGCTGTGATGCGACAGAATCCACCTTGGTTACAATAATCCTGTTAGTAACTATAATAGGACTTGTGACTGTTACTGTATCGTCCCCATCTTTTTCATCAATCTCATGATCTCGTATTTGCTAGCGAGTATCGCCTTCTTGCGTAGGCCGAGAAGATGGCACCATGGGCTACCGTTTCATGTCCGCAAACCTGGCAGCAGTGCTATGCGCCTCTAGGCACCAATGCGGTGACATCATACTCCCTTCATGAGCCTTGTTTTAATTCATAATAGGGGTAGCCAGGCATTCCTGTTCTACTGCTGTTTAACATTTTCATTACCTGGACTGATTTCGACAGAGGCCGGACGGCAGGCGAGTAAGAAAACATACTAGAAGGGAGATTAGCTGCTATAATCTAGCAGAACTACTAAGGTTCCCGAACAACCAAAAGATCGAATCTTGACGTAGAAGATATTCGTGCGTTCTCTTACGAGATTTCTAGATCATATCACAGCGTGAACGCTCATAATTCACATCACACATTGCACGAGCAGAAGCCGCAAGTTTCCACACCCACACCGGCTTCTATTGATTGCACTACTTAAAATCAAGCTTCGTAAAAGGCGTAACCCAGGACGACCTGTCAGCCATACCAGGCTACCCAAAAAAATCAACCCCTTGCCCCCGCGTATGATACATTTCACCCCTCTAGACTAGCTAGAATGGCCCAAGGCCCCTTCCCCAACCAATGTTTCGTAAAACCCCTGTCTATAACCCAAAAGGAGGCCTATATGTACATGTGAACTTGTCTGTCAGGCGAGCTCATCATCTCCGTTATCGTCGTCGCTCAAACTCCCGTCGTGACAAAGAGTTCTCGCTTAGAAAGCGCGGGCAATCCGGCGGACGGGCTCGTTGGTCGACTTCTTGGACAGCAGACCACCGAGGAGGCCGTCGAGAAGACCGCCCTGGGCCTGGGAAGCACCACCGGCGGCGCCCTGAGAAGCACCGGCGCCCTGGGCGGCACCAGCGGCATCACCAGCACCAGCCTGAGCGCCGGCACCAACATCAGCACCCGCGCCAACATCGAGGTTCAATCCAGCGTCGACACCGGCTCCGGCATCGGCACCGGCACCACCACCGAGGAGTCCACCGAGAAGTCCGCTAAGGGCACCGCCACTCTGTTGAGCATCTCCGGCAGCGGCAGCGTCCGCACCTGATCCCGCGTTAGCATTGTTGTTGTTGCCGCCTCCTAGTAGGTTGCCGAGCAAACCGGAAAGCGCACCTTGGCCTTGTTGATCTTGTTGAGCAGCAGCGTCGGCAGCAGCGTTACCCTGGTTAGCGGCATCACCGGCCTGGTTGGCGGCGGCGGCGGCAGCACTTGAGGCAGCAGCGTCAGCAGCTCCGGTTTGGTCGGCGGCGGCACTTTGGCTAGTAGCGTCAGCAGATTCGGTCTGGTCGGCGGCGGCGTCTTGGGCATCCTGGTTAGCAGCGTCGTTTCCGGCGGCGGCGTCTCCTTGGTCAGCAGCAGCGTCCTGTTCCTCCTGGGCGGCAGCGTCCTCTTCAGCGGCAGCTTCTTCTTCAGCTTGTGCATCACCTGCTGCGTTAGCAGTTCCGTTGGCAGCAGCGTTAACCTTGATCGCAATATTAGTGGTAGGCACATTTTGATGGAACCGAGAAGCTCACATTAACGGCAGCAGCAGTCTCATTAGCAGCGGCCGCGGCCTCACCCTTATTCTTCTTGGGGAAGCGGACGCGCAGGGCTGCGAATCCACAGTCAGTATCTATGCACAATCATGATGGTTAGGCACACATACCGAAGTCGTGAGAAGTCCGAGCCTGGACTCCCATCTCAGCGCCCTGGTTGGTGGGTAAGGCAGCGCCAAAGGAGGCGCCAGCGGCCAAGACCATCAAGATAGTTCCGACGTTCTTCATATTGAAGGAGTGAATGAACAATAGCACTTGGCAAGGTAAAAGAAGGAGTGGAGTAGAAATGAAGGTTGTTGAATAACACAAAGAAGGTAGTGAGCACAGCTTCAGAACATGTTAGCTACGATATCGAATGGATGAGGAGTAATTCGTATCAACTTACCTCTTTCGAATAAGAAGCAACCAAAGGAAAGCTTGACGGATAGGTCTAATGTGGATGTGTGAAGAATCAGAAGAAAGGTTACGAAGAATGATACGGGAAGAGCAGCATTTATGCTTAAGTTGGAGACATCGAACTTGGGACGAATTTGGGTGCCATATCGACAATCGTATACTGCAGGGTTTTGCACCGAGTCAGAGTACCATGGCGACCCTGACGAGGTTACGGCACTAGACAACTCTGAGAATATGCTGTTACTACTATCACTCCCCATTACCAAAATGAAAGGCCAAGAACCATGGGGAAGGAGACATAGCGGCGCTGTTCTCAATGGTCGAAGATGCTATAGACCCACCAATGTTCAAACACAGCTGGACTTTCCCGTGGTCCTCAAAACAAGTGCGAAGTATGATAAGATCTCCATTTTAGCAGATCATACCACGTACGTTCGGGAGAGCGCTGGTTTCGATTCGAGATGTCGCTGGGGAGCATCCAGGAGATCCTTGGGGATCACAAGAGTAGAATGAGATGCCAAGAATTTGTGGGGGGAACATCTCTACCTTTTCAAGATTCTGGAAGAGGAGGCTCAAACGTCTTGAAGGCGTAGATCAAACGCGGTTCAGACATGCCGACCCGCGCGCACCAGCACAAACGACATAATAAAATGACCACCACGTACAATGGTGCAAAGAAGACTTGGTGATAATACATAATTAGAAGCGTTACACCACTCGGTGTCATACGAGGGACTGATATGGCATCATTTAGGGAAACATAGTTTCCGGTAGCAGCCAGGAGCCTCCAAGTGCTGCCGGGGATTGTCATTACCCGATTAGGAAATTTCTGCGGCTGTGCTATCTGTGTCGAAGGCCTCGGGCCTGACGGAGACAAGAGCCTAGGCATGGAGATAAACGAGGCTGTGTTCACGATCAGCGTGCTCCTTAGATACGGAATGTATCAGAGGCTCCAAGCGCACTTGAACTACTGCTTTACATGAAGGACCTTGCCGGCTGACGATGATTGTGTTGGCAAGGTGGCCGATACTATGAAGCTCTAAAGTCTACGGAGTACGCATCGTGAGAAATCATCACAGCCATCGGGCGTTGACATCGATACTGCTCACAACCAAGATATCGATACCTGCTTATAGACAGAAGAGTAGCGGTAAGTGTAACCGTCATAGAGTATCATTTTTACTCAGATCATGTATGCATATATTGCTTGCGTGCACCCAGGAGATCATAGCCAAGGAAAATCTTAGTACTGCTGTTAGCATGAAATGATCGCTTCGATGAGCTGTTTGCGCTATGACTGCCGGTTCCGTGGTTGTAAAAGCGATCTTTAAAGCGAGATGAGGATCTCTCAGTGCAGCTTTTTCCAGGTTGCAAGTATTAGCGCCATGCGAAAGTCAAGTCGACGATAATCAGTTGTCAGGTAGGAAAACGTGTGTGGATGTGATGCATTGATTGTAGTTGAGGTTAAAAGAACCTCAGGTTACGGAGTAGGGTCGATTACCTATAGCCGATAGGCAGCTGACTAGTGACAGCTCCAGTCTGTCCAGTTACAAACTCAGGCGCCGGATACGGATTGAAAGCTTCCTAATTGCAAGAAGATGATTGGCTGTTCACAGCTTTCGGGTCTCGGTTGAGCAGCGGCTTGCGGCGGGTTTTAGCGCTGTCCAATGACTCGCGAAGATACCTCGGACAATTTTCACAAGCTGAGCACAACGGGCTGAACGGGCCAGGAATTTGATGTCATCACCTTCGATTTGGTGGGCGAAGGAGAAACTCTCACGACTCAATTTGCCATTGCACGTCAAGCACGTCGCCTTGAGTCTACAGCAGCAAACGGCAATTGTCTCGTCTCACCTATGGCGCTTAGAATACGGTGACGAGTGCTTAATGAAGTAGCTATTTGCATCTTGCTGGTATCGCCATCCTAGATCCGTTGCGACAGCCAACATAGCAAGATGCTGGAACGAGGCTTTACCTTGTCGGCCTCGGCGCCTCTCCAGACTCTTTCACGACGTAGTGTATTGCCAGCTTGGCCAACGATTTCTAGGAGAGTATGTAAAGCATGTTATTCCTCGGTAATTCGACCTCGGACAAGGTGCACTGCGACACCTGTCGCTACAATTGCCCGCCCCCCGGTTCGTGCATTTAGCAGCACGCGTCCGAAGTACCTTGCGAGCGTTGAGGAAAGCTTCGATCCCCAATCTGTTGACCGTGAGAGCGACGAGGTGGATGTTTGTATTGTTGGAGGAGGTGAGAACTTTTTCTTAGCTCGGACTTAGGCTGATGCGCCCGTCATTGTGTTGTGCTGAAGCTTACACACCGCTTGTATAGGTCCTGCTGGTTTGAGCGCCGCGATACGTTTGAAGCAGCTAGCTACCGAAAATGGGAACGAAGATTTTCGGGTTCTACTGCTGGAGAAAGCCGGCGAAATCGGTGCGCATATCTTGTCTGGGGCAGTCATAGAACCCTCTGCAGTCCAGGAGCTATTTCCCAACTGGCTTGACGAAGCGAATGAAAACCGATTCGAATATGCGACTCCTGCCGGGGGAGACACGATGCGATTCTTGACCAAGACTATGGCGATACCCATACCGACCCCACCTCAGATGAACAATCACGGTAATTATATCGTCAGTCTCAATCAATTTACAAAATGGCTCGGAGAACGCGCAGAAGAGATTGGCGTTGAGGTCTACCCCGGCTTTGCTGCATCCGAAGTGCTCTACAAACCCGACGGGGCAGTTTTAGGTGTTGCGACCAACGATTTAGGTATAGGTCGAGATGGAAAACCGAAGGACAGCTTTGAAAGAGGCATGGAATTTCACGCTAGAGTAACCTTGTTTGGTGAAGGCTGTCATGGGAGTTTGACAAAGCAGGTGGCCAAGAAATTCGACCTGAGAAGGGATAGCCAACACCAGACTTATGCTCTTGGAGTAAAGGAGGTTTGGGAAATCCAGCCGGAAAAGTTCAAGAAGGGTGAAGTTGTTCATTCTATGGGCTATCCGTTGCCTGCGGATACATATGGCGGTGCGTGGCTATATCATTTCGGAGACAACCTCGTTAGCATCGGACTAGTAGTAGCCTTGGATTATCCAAACCCATGGCTATCTCCATATGGCGAGTTCCAGAAGATGAAACAGCATCCGTTGTACAGATCTGTACTAGAAGGCGGCAAATGCATCTCCTATGGCGCGAGAGTGCTCAACGAGGGTGGCTTCCAATCAATACCTAAGGTTGCCTTTCCAGGCGGCGCATTGATTGGCGACTCTGCTGGGTTTGTCAATGTCCCGAAAGTCAAAGGCACACATAATGCCATGAAGTCGGGTATGCTCGCTGCGGAAGCTGCTTGGACTGCCCTGTCAGCGGGAGATGAAGGAACAGTTTTCCTGTATGACTACGAAGATACCCTCCGAAAATCTAAGATCTGGAAGGAATTGAGAGAGGTTCGAAACATGCGACCCTCATTCCATACTCCCTTGGGTCTTTATGGCGGTATCATGTACTCTGGTTTAGAGGCATATGTCTTGAAAGGACGCGTTCCTTGGACCTTGAAGCACAAGCAGACAGACCACGAATCCACGAAGCGCGCTGACGCATCACCGAAGATTGAGTATCCGAAGCCAGATGGAAAAATTACGTTTGATATTATGACTAGTGTTTCTCGGACGGGAACCAATCACGAGGAAGACCAGCCCGTCCACCTTCAAGTCAAAGATTGGGATGCCCACGCCCTCCAAACATGGCCTGCTTACAAGGGCCTGGAGAATCGGTTCTGTCCTGCCGGTGTGTACGAGTATGTTGAAGATGAATCGAAGCCTCTTGGCGTGAGATTCCAGATTAACTCCCAAAAGTAAGTAATCGAGCATCCTGGTAGTCCAAACTGCCGCTTCTCCACTTGGTTGATTACAAATGCTAACTGCAGTGATCAGCTGCATTCACTGCAAGACATGCGATATCAAGGCTCCTCACCAGGATATCAATTGGGCCGTACCTCAAGGTGGCGAAGGGCCGAAATACTACATGACTTGAGAGCCGATATTGGCTTCTCAATGTTGCCTTAATGTCTCGTGACGTTGAAGGTTACACCTAAGCTGGGCACGCCGGATATTTCTCAACTGGTCATGACGATAGTGATGGATTAAACTAGTCGGTGCTTCAACACATCTTATGCGGTATGTCCACGCATGGAAATGAACTTGGATTTCTACTGTACATATTCAAGACAGGGGTCCCGGACGGATACCCCGTAAAAGTCATCGTTAAATATACTACCTAGTTGAACAGTGACGAGTACATGTTCTCGTGATTGACGCGGGTTGCTACTTACAAGTGTGCAATATTAAGTACAGGTATACCTCACCAGGGCTACACGATATGTAAGACCGGATAGCTGAATCGCTTTACTTGCCTGATCCAGAAGGAGTGACGTTCTTATTATGAGTGTCCTATGGTTAGAGTCAAGAAGAATGATTCTGTTTATTCCAGGCAACAATATCCAAGACGATGTCAAGCCGCTCTATCAGGAAAGGGCAATATCGGGATTACTTACGTACAAGGCACTGTATTGAAGCGTTTAAGTGACAGGGATGCTCATAAGAATCGCAATAATAAGTAAACGTCACAGTCAAAGAGGAAACCAACAGGTTCCGCGACAAGACCGGTAGACCCCCGACGATGTATATACTCAAGATGTTAGCCCCTTGTAACTTCTAGTACATGTCTACGGCCGGTTAAGTCTCGAGCACTCGCTCTGCGAGATTACAGGAGGGAATAGCAGCTATTTCGAGAGCACTTGTAACAAAGACGAAGGCAGCTCCGCTCCGCTGATTTAATTGATAGCCTATCTCGTCCTTTATCTTTTCAGAGACAATATGAGGCCATTTCACTGAGAACATGGGCACGGCTTATAAATGCAACCTAAAGAGTTGATATATGAGTCACCTCAGTGTGGGCCCACTCTGCTTTATAATTCAAGGCAATCTTACTCATCAACGATAGAAATAGGTACATGAAAAGATACAGATGTACAAATTTTTGTATTTATGTATGTGTGTATATATGATGTCTTTAGTCCGTCGTAAGGTCGCGGCAGTATGGGATCACACTTCAGTTGATCACTCAAAACTACTAGAATGGGGATCAACCGTGATTTCGACATCGCCATCCTCGGTGCAAACGGCTGGACCGCCGTCATGTGCTGCGAGCACATCGTGCGCCACTATCCCACGACGCTCCAATGGACGATAGCCGGACGCTCGCAGCCCAAGCTGGAAGCACTCGCAGCGCACCTCAAGACCCTAGACCCCGATCGCGCGGCCCCGCACATCACCGTTCTCGCCTCCCTGGACCTCGATGTCCTGGAGCCCCTGGCCCGCCGCACCGCCGTCTTCATCAACGGCATCGGGCCGTACCACCGGTACGCGACGCCGGTGGTCGAGGCGTGCGCGCGCGCTGGCACACACTACGTTGACTTGACCACCGAGACGCTGTGGGTTGCTGACATGGTGCGGCGGTACGACGCCGTGGCGCGGGAGTCCGGCGCCGTCATCATCCCCTCGGCCTCGATCTCAAGCGCGCCGTCGGACCTGATCGCCTGGCTCCTCGCCTCACGTAGCGGTAGCGGTGATGGTGGCGCGCGTGTGTCCGACGTCGTCGCCTCCGGTAAGCTCACCATGCTCGGCATGCAGGGCGGGTCCTCTGAGACCGTGCTGGGCGTCGCGGAGCGCTACGGCATCGGCTGGTTCTGGGCTCCGGACCCATGGGTCATGTCTGCGCAGCGGCGGGTGGCGGGTGCCAGTACCCGCCGGGCTCCGTTGCTTAGTCGGTTGCTCGGGTACCGGCACGATGCGATCCTGGGACACCTCGGGACGTCGTTCATGGCGGCGGCGGACCAGGCCGTCGTGCAGCGGTCGGCGGGTCTGCAGCCAGAGGTCTACGGGGAGGACTTCGTCTTCCGCGAGTACATCCCCGCGACGGGGTGGCTTAGGGCAGTGATGATTCACGTCGTGACAAAGTTAGGGATCTTGCTCCTAGCGATCCCCTGGTTTCGCGCTTTGGTTCGCGCCAAGATGTGGCAGCCGGGAACGGGGCCTGATCGCGAGGAGAGTCGGAAGACGGAGCGTGCGGAATATAAGGCGGTGGGTTTCGCTAAAGGGCGGTCTGAGCCTGTTGCCGTAGCGCAGTTTGCGTATGATGGTGCCTTGACGGATATTAGTGCCATACTGGCGGTTGAAGCCGCGGGTACTCTGCTTGAGTTGGCTCGCCAGGGGAAGGGGAAAGGGGGACTTCTAACACCGTCTACACTCGGCCTGCCATTCGTAGAGAGACTGAGATGTTATGGGGTCGATCTGCGGATTGAGGAGATTAGAAAATGATGACAGTTTGGTAATTGCGTTCCTATCAGACATAAGCGATGTACATAGGTTGGGTATCATGCTGTCTTATCCCATTCCATATTATTCAGTCCTTGAATTTTGATCAAAGATATTTACTATCCATTACATTTTTTATTATTGGCAGATGGCGTCTGCCATACCAGTGAAGTTTTTTCTTCTCCCCATTAGAATCCTTGTTGGGCATGCCACTTCTCTTGCCATCCAGGGAACCATGGGCTATCGTCCAGTGTCTTAGGCTCCCAGTCTTTCTCAATAAGACCTTTTTCAATTTGCTCTTTCTCATACTCCTCAAGCGCCGGAATAACGACGTGTTCTGTATGCCATGTATTCTTATACTTCATCAAATTCTCCTTACCCTCTTTTAGGACCTTCTTGATGAGACTAGGCACATATGGCTCGTCTCTGAACTCTTCAATGGGGGTGAATAGGGCCTTGAAATTGAATACGATTGCGCCAGAGAGCGGAAGTCGTCGCAGCGTCTGCCAGTCCACTCTGAGGTGCAGGCGATCTCTAGTTAGATTGGGATCTTGGGATTCCCTGTATGCCTCGTGCGGATCACCGGGTGGCATGTACAAAGGTTGATCCACCTCCAATCCCCAAGAGCCCCGTTGGATGGGCTTGCTCGCAGGCATCTTGGAGAAGAAGCTACGTCGAGTTAGCTATTTGTATACCCAGCCAGAGGTTAATAAAGAAGGTGTCCATACCGATCCATACTAAACTGCATTTTCTCTTTGTAGTCGGGAATTGGCGTATGTATCTCGTGAAGCTTGAGGCCAATCTTAGTTCCCACATTCCAGCCGAGTGCTGAACAAATCATGCCTGCTCGTAGATGATAGTAACCAGTTTCAGAGTCCCGAACGGTGATACCGAAGTCCTCAGGGACGTTGTCCAGTAGGATAAGCAACGGATGCTTCTCCTTAATTACTGATACAGTGCCGAGGATTTTGTTTTCAAGTCGTGACTTGTCTTCCGATAGCACGAAATACTGCGGATATCTGTTACATATGAACTGCAAAACCATCTCCATAAGTTCTTTGCACGCAAGTTCGGAGCCTGGAAGCCAGCCCAGAACAGATCCGCCGTGTTTGGCGTAGAGCTCTTTCCGTTGAGCAATACGGGTCTTGTACGTCGACTCCAATTCTATCCACCAGTCCGTCTCGAGTTTTGTGAGGGCTGCACTCGTCAATATCTTACATTCGCAGACAAGGAGTAGGGAAGCTGGCTTACACATAGTTTGATGGTATGCCCATCTAAATGGCCGGTATGGCCGGGGCTTGGCTTTGTTGATATCAAACTCCAGATAAGGTTGAGGCTTGGGAACTTCGGATAGCACTGAATAGTCTGGGAAGTCGCCGAGCGCCTTAAGCTCGCGGACCGAGAATCCACTGTAGCAGTATTTGGAGTCATCGGCCGTTCGGTAGTCCTCATCAAGCTTCAACAGCGAGCGAGCGAATATGTTTGTGTCAAACGCGAGTTCACCCAGTGCCTTTTGTTGAGCAATTGGCATTGATTCTTTCATCTTCTTGAGTTGACCTCGCTGAGATGGAGGTAAAGTTGAAAAGACATCCGCCTTTGACGATGCAGGAGGCTTTGAAACCCCCTGCTTCTCTAATAGCGGCGTGCTTGGCCGCGACGCATTACGCCTCCCGATACGCAGCCTCCTCAGCACCACATCCTGCTGTGACTTTTTGAGAGCAAGAAACCCGATTAAGGACAAAACAATTGCAGAAACTAGCCAGATGGCAATCGAGCGCGCCATAATAGGCCTTGGTGGTATAGGATAGAGAGCTATGGACGACCGATGAAGTACACGTCCGTATAGGACTTGATATCAACCGCTAATTAAAGCAAGTAACCGTCCACAGATGTTATCAGGATCTAGTTAACTCTGTTTAGTGGTAGGGCGCCCCCTTATTATTAGTACATGTTTAGTATGAGGATGATATCTATCAGTAGACACATTGATTTACTTCAGCTATCAGCACCAACCGATAACGGCCTCCGCATTTCGGATATTATGGCGGCTCACGATAAGGAGTTACACGACAGATCATTATCAATTGGTCTAACAGAACCCAGGTGATGTAGAGGAAGGATAATAGATGATAGATTGACACATGTTGGGGTTTGGAGTCATGGCGCGCTAGTGCCAGATGATAACAACATTGCTGTGACTGGTGGCTGATAATACTAGCGTATAGAACTCCATCATTCTGCATTAGGTAAGACCACGATATGGAAGTTCCACGTAACCAAGGAGTGCGGTTCTGCCTGGGGTTGACCACAAGACTACCGGTACTTCACCCCGCATAACTTATGGATAATAATAATAATGAATTTGTTTACGTCCGTAAGGACGGAGATCTATCTACCCTATCTACCGATAAAAGAGACGTCTTCCGTCGACGCTATATAACGTATAGGGACGGCTGGAGTATTGCTACAGAGCCAGCTTATCGCCTAATATAAAAAAAGTTATAGATATATATTTTTTATAATTTATATAACCGCGAGGCGGCCGCTATTTAATAGGAAAATTTACGCAGCCCCTTTTTTTTATTTAAAACGTAGCCGAAATTAGGTATAAAATAATATATCGGCTTATACGTTTAAATAGTCCGCATAAAGTCTAACGTCCCGTATAAATAATTTAAAGTCTCTAAAGCCCGAAAAGCCTAAAAAATGCTTTAAAATCCCCCTAGGCGGCGCTATTTTTAATAGTTTCCTTTTTATTTTCTTACATTTAATAAAGTGCCTAAAGCTTTTTTCCTCGCTATATTAGCACGGCTTATCTCGCTTTAGGTATCCGAATTATTTGTAATATCTTATAAAGTCCCTATAACTAGATCGTTTTACTAAAAATCGGTATAAAATAAGTTATACTAATTATAGTTTTTTTAAAATGCTTATTACTAATAAACCTTATAGTCGATATTTCTCGGATACGTTAGTAATTTATTAACTTTCCCTTAATTTTTTACGTTACTTTTTATTAATTTTTTTTAAATAAATTAAAGTGGGAAACTTAATCGGCGCTATATCAAGCTTTTTTAAAGTAAATTTTACACTTTTTTTCGCTTTTATATTTATATTTTCGTTCCCGGGTATACTTATATAACCCAGTAACTATTATACCGATTATTTTTAAAATTATACTATTAAGTTTTAAAAATTTATTACTACTATTTAAATCCCGTTCGGCGGGTACTTTAAAAAGCTTAATAAAATCGCGGAATTATTTAAATAAAAATAAAATATACCGGAAGGCTTAATTAAAGCCTAACGCGTTATTTCCCGCGCCGCCTTTACTTTTACGTTAAAAACTTTCGCTTATTATATTATATTATATATTTTGCCGATTATACGGGCTTACGAAAAAGCTATTTAGCTTTAACTTATTTTTTTATCTTTTAACCCGTCCGAATATATAATAATATATTCCGGGGAAATAATATTGAATTAAGCGTAATATATATTCCGGCTTTGTTTTTTTCCCGAGATAACCGGGGGCTGCCGGGTTTTTTATTATCGGATTAAAAGTTTAAGCTTAAAGCCCGGTAATATAAGTTCCGCTATATATTATAGCCGGGACAGTTTTACTAAAGGAAGCCGGGTAATTAGGCGACTTTTTTTCTTTCGAGAGGAATTATTTAGCTATCGGATTAAAAGGTATAAAAGGTCGATTATCCGGAGCTATATCGATACTCGGAACTATATTTATTCGAATAATATTTTAGCCGGTAATATATTTACGTCCTTATATAATAAAACGTTATTAATAATACGCTATACCGATAGTACCGCTTTAATAACTATTCGAATAGTTTTATTTATAATAAAGCGGTAATATATAGTTTTAATAAAAACTACCTTATTTCCCGTAATAACATTCGGTTTTATTAAGTTAGGCTATTATACCTTAGTTATAAAAGTCGCTATCGGCAGTACGTAAGCCGCAGCTGCCTTTATAATTATAGCCGGTAAGCTTTTTTTATATACCTTATTTAAGTTGCGGAAGTGCTATATAACTTTTAGCGCTTTCGCTCCCTAATTTTTCGCGTGCTTCCGAAAAGAGAGCTTAAAATTAAAAAAAACGCCCAGCTATTAAATCGCTATTTTTTCTAGCGCTAGGTTTACTTTAAAATCCCCGGCTTAAATTTATTTTATATAAAAGCCCCCGGTTTTATTAAAATAAATAAGCTTATATTTAGCCGGATCGAAAGTAAATATATTATTTCGTTTTTAGTTAAAGGTATTTTAAATATCTGCTAATAAAAGTTTTATAGTTTTTGCCGTAATATCGCCGGTTTATAATATAATTATGTCGTTAGTATAGCCGAAATAAATATTCCTATTTTACCGGTTAAATAACGGTTTAATATATAATATAAATAATATTAATAAAACCGGGAAACCTTAAAAAACGCTATAAGTTAGGGAGGCTATAAAAAGTTTTATATTTTTTAGCCGGACCGATACTATCCGATTTATTATAAAATATTTTATTTATTTAATTAGCCCGGAAGGCTAACCTTATTTATAAAGCCACAAAATAAGCTGTTTTTTAAATACTATATTATATATACCGGATATTTGTAACGATAGACCATGCGGTAACAATAAAATATATATTAATTCATAATCTCTCTAGGACTAATAGTCCTAAAGAACAACTATTTAAAGACGGAAGATCTATCTTAGCTGGACGGAAAATCTATCTTAGCTTATAGGGCGTTCCTAATAACTACCCCCCCCAGAAAAAGCTCAGACGTCCTCGTTTAATTATTTATATAGTTTTTTATATAAAAAGCTTAGATAGCCTATCTAGCTAGTAGTAATATAATAAATATATCCGATAACTCTCTTTTTTAATTATATTTAATAATACGCTTCTACTAAAGCAGAAAGATAAGGCCATAACGCCGATTCCGATAATAAACAAAAGAAAAAAAGAAAAAAAGAGAGAAAAAAAAAAAAAAAGAACGAAACCATAGATCCTTATTTAGTAAGAAACTTTTATTTTTTTAACGGCGTTTCTAGCTATTACTATAGTTTTTTACTTAGTGTAACTGCGGGCATACTTTCGTTATTTTTATCTAGCTATAGCGGTAGTTTTTTACTTGAAGTAATAACGGGAATTCCGTCGTTATTTTTATTTAAAAAATCTGCTATCGGTATAAGGGAAATTATTTCTAAAACTTCTAATACAGCTTTAGTTAGTATAAATAATACTAAATAAGGTATTAGCTTAGCTAGCGTTTCGGATAGTTTTATAGGTAAAGCTAATAAAGCTAATAATAAAACTTCCGGTACTTATACCCTTTTTAGGTTTATAATTTTATTTTCGAAATTATTATATTCTTATATGCGCTACTTCATTTCTGCTATTTATATATCTTTAATTTACATTATAGCTTTTAGTTCTTGGATTTTTATTTCTATTCTTTTAATTTTTTAATAGTTTTATAAAAAATTAAACTTTTTTTCCCAATTATCGCTAAGCTATATAATATTTTAAAATAATGCTACCCGTATTATTAAAGCGAAATCCTCGCTTCCCAAAAGTCTATACGCTTTTAGCTTAATTTGTCTTTTTATTATATTTAGTAAGAAATTTCTGCTATTTTTTACGAGAAACGTTAGTTTATTAACGTTTTTTTCTACTACTACTATTTTATTTTCTAGATTATCCGAAATAAGCGTAATAGCGGTATATCGTACCTAAAGGTCGTTATTTTATAAGTTAAATAATTCCTATATCGCCTTATATTTCTCGGTTTTTATTATATCCGTATTATAAATATTATTAAATATTTTTAGCAGGTTTTTATTTTTAAGGTTAATTTTATTTAAGCTTATATAAATAGTCTTTATAATTATTTCTTTATTAAGATTAGTTTGCTATTTTTCTTATTGCTTTTATAGCGTTTAATTTTCTTTTTTTTTTCTTTTCTTTTTTTTATTTCTTTTTCTTTTACTTTTTATTCGCTATTTTTTTTAAGGTATTTTAGACAGACTTTTTTTAACTTAAAATAAGGTTTTATTAGTAGAGCCGGAAAATGTTTTATAGTATTATATGCCGTTATTATCGGCGAACTATTTCTAGAAAGTAGGCATATTTTTAATCTCCGATAATAGGATTATTTAATAAAGGCCTATTTTTTTTAATAATATCGTAATTATTTCGGGGAACATTTTAAATCTTTTAATTACGTTCCTGTTAGCTTAAAGCGCAAAAAGTTATACTTTTTTTAAATCAGTAGTTAATTTTATAATATCTGCCTATTTTATATTATATCCCTAATTTATTGCTTTAAATAATATATATCAAACTTTTATTTACAGCTTTAAGTTAAATAATTACTTTATCGGTACTACTCTTTTTAATACTTATATTATTTTATTTAAATCGATTTTTTAAAAAGGCAGATAACGCTTTAAAATTTTCTAGTAATAATATATAATTATAATAACATTTTTTATAATTTTCTCGTCGTTTAGTCCCAATACGCTTTTTTTTTTAAATGTTTTAGTTTTCGATTTTTTAGTTTCGAATTTAGGGAATATCTTTTTGTCGAAATCGGTAATTTTCCCCCATCTTTTCCGAATGTTTCTTTTAAACTTCTCTTTTTCCTTTTACTCTTTTACGTTTGATTTACTATATAAGAAATCCGTATTCGGAAATCCTTTTTAAAACATGCTATTTCGGGACTTATATAATCTATTTATAAATAAAATATCTATTATAATTATAAAGTAATAGTTTAGACGGTATATATATATATATATATAATAAGTATATAAGGTTATAAAAATATTTATATTATAATAAAAGTTTTAGAAAATCTGCGATTTTTACGGAAATACGTAAGAATAAAGGTTATAAAAGTATATAAAAACGTAATATTAAAATAAAAATTCCAGAAAATCTACGGGATATTAGGATTATTTATTTAAATAAGTGAAGTAGCTAATTAAGCGTCGCGTAATAATTACTATAAAATATAAATTTCGATATTAATAGATAAAATAATTTATACTAATTTTTATTTATCTGTTTAATTCTTAATTATATTCGGTAGACTTTTTTACTATTTTATTAGCTTATATTATAACTTTTATAAAAATAGTTTATTTTTTTTATCGTAATCGTTAATTAATTTGGCCGCGTTTTATATTAAAACTTCTTTTAAATACTATTAGTCGAACTATACGACATATCCCTTTTATTATATAAAATATTCTAGTATAAGCTTTTAGCCGTATCTTACTATTTTCTTATCTAATAATCTATCGATTTCGTATAATACCTATTTGTTATCGTCTCCCTTTATAAAAATCTATTTTAGTTACGGTTTAAACTTTCCAAATTTATCTGTCCCTTTCGGCGCGGGAATAAAATATACTATTAAAATAACTCGATAAATTTTCTAATATTTAAGGAAATTTAGCTCGTATATTAGCTCGCCGACTTTTCGGATTATAATAAAGGGTTCCGTTCTTTATTAAAATCACTTTTTCGGTAGCTTTTCCGGGAGATTATATCCTTTATATAATTTAAAATATATTTTTTAGCTTATATTAAATTCCGTTAGCATATAAATTTTATTATATCTAATTTTATTTTAAGCTGTTGCGAAATTTATAGCCGCTTCCGCTTTTTTCTAATATAGTTATCGTACTGTTTCGAAATCTATATCGTTCTTTAAAACCTTTAAAGCCGAAAGGGCTTTTGCGGGTTTAAAACCGAAAGTTATTTCGTTTAAGGATTTTTTTAATATAAATAATTTTATATTATTAAACTGGTATTATAAAAACGGGATTATATCGACCTAAAATATATCCGAAACTTATACGTAATACCTTATAGCTATTTCTATATTTTAATTACGTTTTTTTATTTGCCTATCTATCTAAAAGTATTATATTATTAAGTACTTTAAAGCTATACCTATTTTAACGAATATAGTTTGCCAGAATTCGGATAAAAACTTAAAGTCTTTATCCGATATAATGCTTTTTAATATTTCCCAGTCGTACAGCTATAAAGCGTAAATAAAAATTATAGCTTATTCCTTGGCTATATATTTAAAGTTCTTTAAAAACAGTAAGCTTTTTTTTAAAAATTTATATATTCCGGCTAATAGAGTTTCTAAAGTATCGTATTCTAGCATTCTCTAAAAAATATTTTTAAACGGGACTTCCGGTATACCGATAATAAAATCTATAGTTAAAATATAATATAACAAAGGGGTTATAATTATAAAGTTTAAATATCCTAAAGGCTTTTTTTATAATATCGCCGAGATTAAGTAATCTAGGCAATAGTTAATATTAGATACAGGGCTTATACTATAAGCCCTATTAACTTGTAAGCCCTATCGGGGACGTATTAAGGAAGGACCGGAGGTTTTTCCTTACCCTTTATTTATATAAAAAAGGTTTCGCCCCCTTTATATATAAAGGAGATAAAAATTAATATACCTATATTTATATTTTATAGGTTAATATATTACCCGTATCTAACTATTACCATCTCTTATAATTTTAATTTTTCTCTCCTCAAGCTACCTACAGTATATCAACTTTAGGTATATCTACTAAAAATAATACCCGAAAGGGCAAATAAGCCGCCACAGAACTTTTACAAAAGCCGGATTTTATAACTATTAAAGAAAGCCTATCGCTCGTATAAACAAAAGACCCCGATTCCCCAAAAGACTAGAACTAAAAGAAAGACAAATCTATTACCTAACCCCAAAAAAACGTAAAACCTAGCCAAACCTAAAATACTGTAAAAACTAACGAATAACGAGCCCGCTATTACAAAAAACTTTACACTTTAAAGCTTAAATAAACTACTTTATATACTTTTTTTATACAATTTACTAAAGCCTCGTATAAAAAACGTAACATAATTAGTACCCGGGACGTACTATTAAAACTTTCGGATTCGTTATTATTTAATAGTAAGCCTGACGTACCTAAAGGCTCGGGGCTTAATCCCCTTTTAGGAGAATTTACCCCGCCAAACCCCGATCTATTTAATTCCGATAGCGATTTAGATATTAATTTTAATCGTATCGTTATATTTAATTATAACAAGTTTAACCTTTCGTTTAATTATATTAAATAAAAATCCTAGCTTAATAAATACCGGGCTATTTTTCTTAACGCACCCAAAAAATTTCGGAAGAATACCGCTAAAATTATTTATATTCGGAACAAAATAAACTAATAATATAAAGAAATATATTAGACCCGAATCTAATTTATAAATAAGCCGGAATAACAGCACCTTTAATCGGACTAAAATACCTTTAAGTAATAAACTAAAACACTTATCCGCAATTTTAAATACCTAAAAACTTATTTTATTATAACGTTAAAAAATACCGGCTAATAGCCGGAATAAGACCCTCGGAAGTTCGATATATACTTTTCCGGCTTAAAGGCTTAATAACTTAAACTAGTTTCGGAAAAAAACCGGGCCTTACTTTTTTACGGGAAATTATAGCCAAACCTTAGGAATAAAATTATTAGTTACGATAAAAAGCTTTTAAAGAAACGGAATAATATAATAGATATTGCCGTCCGATATTAGGAACTAATATCTATAACCTAAAAAAAAACTACCGATTTTAGGGGCGGCTATAAACGGGGCTGTAATAACGACAAAAAAGACCCGAACCCGGGCCGAAAGCCTTTTTATTAAATAAACAGATTCTAAAGCTTTAAAAAGCCCGGAAAAGGAACTAATCCTCCTAAGGAAAGATACTAATACTAAAATTACTATACTATTAACTCTACTATTAGAAGTAATATCTAAATTTCGCTAAGGCCTACCGGTAATAAATCCGGTATTAAGCTAAAAAATAAGTCGTAAAAAAAGTACTATAATTATAATAAACTAAAATATTATACCCGCAATTATATTACCGGCTAAAAAAACGGGCCTAAAATTTAAAAACTACTAAAGCCTTTAAACCCGATAGAAAATTATTTATCTAAGTTTTGTATATTTTTTAAACCCTTTATACAGTTTACCTGGGTGCGAAAAAAAAGGCCTCTTTTATTACTTACGCTAACTTAAATACCTACTTTTCAGTAAACTTAATCAGTTATATATTTATATTAAAATATAAATTAAAAAAAGCCCTTTTTAAAGCTATTAACCTTAAAGCTTTAAGGCAATAAACCGTACCTACTTATAGTATTTTCTAGGTCGATTTTATAATAAAAAATAAACAAGGCGCTAACTGCCGGCTTTAATACCCTTATATTACTATCGATCGGGACCCCCGAAAGAAAGGAAATTCACTCTTTTTAAATTAACTAATTCTAAAAAGCTAACGGATTATTCTCGATCCCGCTATAAATCGCTAGTATTTCGGCATTACAAGCCTTTTAATAAAACTATTAAGCCTTAAGTAATTTACCCGAAAGTGCCGAAATCGTGCCGTTTATTATATAGTTATCTAACTCCCGAAAGAAATCCTAAAGTTATAAAATAAAAATAATCTTAATACTTTAATTATAACGCTTAAAACTATTACAAATCTCCTATTTACTTTTTAAAGCTATTCCGACTTTTTTAATATTAATAAAGCCGATATTTTGCCCTACCGAAATTAAACTAATTATATTATCGACCTATTTCCGGGAGCAGATATACTTTATTACCTTATCTATCCTTTTGCTTATAATAAATTAAAAGAGCTCCAGGAATTTATTATTAAAATAAAGGCTAATAATAAAATTTAAAACTCGAAAAGCCCTATTAATACCTTTATATTATTTGTGCCTAAAAAGGACGGTAGCTTTTAGCTTTATGTGAATTATAAAAACTTAAATAAGGTAACGGTTAAAAATCGCTATATCTTATCTTTAATTTCGGAATTACTAAATAAAATATTAAGGGCTAAAGTATTTTCGAAAATCGACTTTAAGAACGCCTATTATTATATCCGTATTAAAAAAAAAAATAAATAAAAGACCGCCTTCCGGACTAGATATAGCTATTACGAATTTATAGTAATACCTATAAGCCTTACTAATATCCCGGCCACCTTTTAAAGTTATATCTATTAAGCCCTTTACGGAATTTTAGATATATTTTATATAGCTTACCTCGATAATATCCTTATTTTCTCCCTTATTAAAAAAGCTTATATAAATTATTTCCGAACGGTTATTAAATAATTCCGAAATGTAAAGCTCTTTATTAAACTATCGAAATATATATTTTATTAATCCTTATTAGAGTTCTTAGGGTATATTATATCTAATATAGGTATATTTATAAATTAAAGCTATATAAATATTATAGCTAACTGGCTTAAGCTATAATTTATTTATAAAATCTAATAGTTTATTAGGTTTTATAATTTTTATTGCTGCTTTATTGTTAAATTCTCCCAAATTACAGCTTTATTAATATAATTGTTAAAAAAAGACGCACTAAGGCAGAAATTAAAACAAAGCTTTTTAGATAAGCTAGCTAAAAAAACTTTTAAAAAGCTAGTAGCTATATTTTAAATTACCCCTTTCCTATTATATTTCGATTTAAAAAAGTAAATAAAGATAAAAACTAACGCCTCGAAGGATATTATATCTGAGACTTTATTACAATAAAATAATAAAGGGCGTTAATACCCGGTAGCTTTTCGGTCGCGGAAATTTACCGGACTAAAGCTAAATTACGAAACCTCCGATTAAAAAATATTAGCTATTATCGATATATTTAAATATTAGTAATATTACTTTTAAAAAAACAAGTTCCCTATAAAGGTTTATATAAATTACGCTAATTTAATTAGTTTTATAACCAATCTAAAGCTTAATATAAGGCAAACTAAATAATATATATTATTAGCCCCTTTTAATTTTATTATTAAATATTAGCCGGGAAAATAAAACCCTACCGATTTTATTTTAAAACGCCCTAACTATATAATAAAATAGTCTAATAACTTAACATTATTACTTACTTTAGAACGGAAGATAATAATAAACTAAAGCTTTATAATTAATAACGAGATCCTAGGAATATTTATTTTTATAAAATACGTTTATATTCCGGCTAATATTTAATAGGTATTAACCTAAACTATTACCCGATATAAAGCCTGCTATACGGCTAAAAATAAGACCTATTATTAAAATAAATATTCCTTAGACTTAATTACCTTTATTTAGGAAGTATAATAAAAGAACCCCGAATATCGAATAATTTAATCCCGTATTACTACCAATCCTACTTAAAATATCTAATAAAGCCTAAAGCCTTATAACTTTATTCTTTTCGATTAATAAATCTATATATTTTGGGAAAGATCCCTTTAACTATAGCTAATCGAACTATACTATAATAATAAGCTAGCTAGCTATTTTAAATAAAAATAAACTTACTAGCTGCTAGCCCGAAAATTCTATTAAAAGAATTTACGATAGGACGTTCGGGATTATATATAATATTACGAAATCTACTTTAGGTCTAAAGCGAAATACTACTGTCTTTATAGTAAATTAAATGTTTTATTTATTTTAGAACGTCTTATATAAAAACTATTTATAAACTTTATTATTAGGCTACCCCCCTTTTTTTATAAAAAACGGGATATAAACGTTATTCTAATAATTATAAACCGTTTTACGAAAATAACCTTCTTATTTATAATATCTACCTATTTAAACGCCGCTTAATTAGCCTAACTATTTTATAAAAGAATTGAGTGCTAATTTAGCGCCCCTATAGGTATTATATCAGATTAGGAACTTATTTTTATAAGCAAATTTTAATTTAAACTATATTACTATAATAAGATAAAACTATAATTTTTAATAGCGTTTTATCCCTAAACCGATAGGCAAACGGAGCGGATAAATTAAACGCTAAAAACATACTTGCGAAATTTTATTAGAACTTAATAAATAATATAACTAAAACTATTACTTTATATTGCGTTCGCTATAAATTCTATTACTAATTAAATAACCGGAAAGGCGCTTTTTAAAGTTTTATATAAGTATTTCCCGGAATTCCGCACTTTTGTATCAAAGCCTTTTACTATAAAAGAGGTCCTTAAGATATATGCCCGACTAAAGCATCTAAAATAGTTCCGAAAAGATTTAAAAAACCGTTAAAAAAACGTTAATAAATTATACGCGAAATATTATAATAATAAGCATACCTTTTTAACCTTACGCGTTAGCTAAAAAGTCGGCCTTTCGATTAAAAACTTATAATTAAAGTATCCCAAACTCGCTTTAAAATTTATAAAACCTTTTAAAGTTATTATAAAAATCGGCTTTTAAGCTTATTAGTTTACTTTATCCGTAAAATATAATCGAATCTATAATATATTCCCTATATAACTTTTAAAACTATAAAAAGCCAAATTATCTGACCTTTTGCTTATATTTAACTTAAAAAATAACGAAAAATAAGTAATTAAAAATATAGTTAACTATCGGGTATACTAAGGTAAGGTATATTATAAAATAAAATAGAATAAATAGCCCGCTAAATATAACTAATAGGTAGTAACCGAAAATATAGCTAACGCTTAAAATAATATTACAAAATATAAGCGAAAAAAAAAAAAAAAAATAAGGAACCGAAAACAAAAGATTTAGTAATAGCGTAATAAATTATAAAATAGCTAATAATTAACATTAAATATTATAATTTTTAACCGTTAAAATAAAATAGTTATAAAAAAGTACTAAAAAATATAAGAAAGCGAGTCAAATATATCCCTTTAAATAATTAAATAAACTACCGATAACTAAAATAGTACCGAAAAACAGAAAAATAGCTATTATATACTATATTTTAGAATTTAAATTTAAAGGCAGGCAAACTATATAATCTGGAATAATAGGGGCCCGGAAGACCGATAAAAATAAGCAGAAACCGAGAGACGATAATATAAGGGAAGCGGCTGCTATAAATAGTATTTTGGGGATCGAACCTAAAGGCAGGCAGATTATATAATCTAAGATAATAAGGGCCCGGAAAACCGACAAAAATAAGTAGAAACCGAGAGACGACGATATAAAGAAAGCGGCCGCTATAAATAGCACTTTAGAGATCGAACCTAAAGGCAGGCAGACTAAACAACTACTTACTATATTAAATAAAAAAATAATAGTCCTATTAATACTATTAAAATTCGAACCTAAGTTTTTAGGATCGATTATTTTGCGTTTTATTAATTAAGTTATAATATAATATTCCCGAAAGGACCCTAAAGCCGGGCTAATAACCTAATTAAAATTTAAGAATTCCTATTTTAACTTATCTAAAAATATAGCCTAAAGGCAGTTCGGGTACGCTACCGTAAAAGCCAGATATATATCTTCTATAAACGCCTAGATAGCGACAGTTTATATAGCAAAACCGCAATCCTTTACGTTAAAACGAAATTCACTCGTACTAGTATAAGCTTAACGTTAATTATAAAACTAGAAGATTATTAGAAATAGCCCCGAAAAAAAAGGAATTAAATAAACGTAAACTTATAGCCCCGTATTTTAAAAAATAAAAGGCCGCATAAATAATTATCTTACGCTTAAAAATAAGTAATTAATATTAGCGGCGGGGGTTTTATAAACTATTAATAATAATGCCTAAAAAAAACTAAAAATATTATTTAAAACTAACCTTTTTATTTTTATTATAATTAATAAGGTTATGTTCCGAACGGTAGATTTATAACAAAGCATTTTATATTTAAAAAAATCGAAACTAAGCTAAAGCTAGATTTACCTACTGGTCCCTAACTATAATATATATAATAAAGCCATTTTATTTAATAGTATTACTATTTATGTCTATTTAATATTCTTAAGTTAGGGTAAACTAGATAATAAAACCGCTAAAACGCTTTTAATCGAATACTATTAAACTAAAGATTTAATTAATTAATTTAATTACAAAAATAATATAAATAGGAAATAAATATATTAATAGACTTATATATATCATAACTCTTAGAGTATAATATATAAGCCGAAAATGTAGGATTGGAAAATTTATACTTAATCTCTAAAAGCTTACTATTGCGAGGCTAAAAAAAGTGCTACGCCTTATTATAATAAGGCCGATAAAAAAAGTCTGGGGCAACCTAATAGTAAACTATACGGCGGCCGAAAGTATAGTTACGCGTACGCCGGGTTTAGCGACAATAGCGAAGCCTTCCAAATTAAAAAATGCCCCGGACTATTTACGAAATAACGGCGGTATTATAATATTAAACCGGCGTAATAAGTAGCTTTTTAAAAGAGCTGGCTTAACCGGTACTAGCTTAGCTGGCGTGGCTAGCATAACTGGCATAGCTAGCATAGTTAATATAACTAATTTCGCGCCCGTTAATACCGTTATTATCGCTTACGTTAAATATAATAATAAACAATAAAAATAAAACAAGACTAACAAGATAATCTAAAGAACCTAACCCGAAAGAAAAGCAAAAAAACAAAAAAGCGTAAAAAAATAATTTAATAAAATATTAAATAATTTTTAAAAAAAAAAAAAAGGAAAAAACGAAAATAATAAGCTAATAAGTTTTAATAAATAAACTATAACGGTAGAATAAAAACCGGAGCAATAATAAATTAACTATAGACTAAAAAAAATAGCCTATATAAATATAGCTTAATTATTATTACCATAAAATACTAACTTAATATATTACTAATAGCCGGGACGGCTATATAGAAGGGGGAGGATAATTATTAGATATAGGGCTTATGTTATAAGCCTTATTAACTTATAAGCCCTATCGAGAACATATCGGGAAAGGACCGGAAGTCCTTCCCTACTTTTTATCTATATAAGAGAGGCTTTGCCTTTTTTATATATAAAGGGGATAAGAATTAATATACCTATATTTATACCCTATAGGTTAATATATTACCCGTGCCTAACTACTACCATCTCTTATAGTTAATATAATTTTTTAGCTAATTTATTAAGTTATTAATTATTAGACTGTTTAATTCTTATGCCATTTTTTAAAATCCGAAATAATACTTTTTATTATAAATAATTTCGAATACTCTTTAAATATATAGCTTTAGGATAATAAGTTTATGTTATCCGCTATTTGCGATATAATATAATAAGTCGTCCTTCGTTTTAAATCTATATTCTTTCAGTATTAGCTGTTTTATTAATTTTTATAAAATCTTTCGGTATTTTTTATCGTTTTTATATCTCTATATTAATTTAGCCTTTAGGTCTATATCTACCTATACCTCCGTTACCTAGCACGTAAGGTAATCCGTAAGGTCGTTTAGCTCGCTTTTATTTATATTAGCTTCTTCTTTTTTATTATTTTCGGAATAAGTTATAGGTAATTTAAATAGGGCGTTTAATATTAAGTTAAGCCGTTCTAATATATATCTAATATTTAATCGGAATTATTTTAAATATATTAATACTATTATTAGCCTAAAATTATCTTTAACGACGTTTATTATAGCCAAGTTTTTCTAAAATATAATTTCTCGTATTAGTTTATAATCCGTTAATACTACCGTATTATATAAGCTAAACTATAATTATAGTTTTAACTGCTTATATATTTATATTAAATATAATATTTCTAATTCGGTAATATAATATTTTTTTTCCGCTACTATTAGTACCTTATTTAAAAATATTATAAATTATATTTTATCCGGGATAATATATATTCCATCTTAAGGACCGTTTAAATAAAATATTATAATTTTATATTCCCTTTTTTTAAATATATTTATTTTAAAAAATGCAATTTTATACGGGTTTTAGTATACCAGGTATATAATATTAGTTAATTAGTCTTAAATTATTAGGAACGCTTTACGTTTAGTTTATATTAGCTTAAATTTCTTTTTCGATATTTATTTTTTTTTTATATTTTTATTCTTTTCGGATAGTTTTTTATTTTTCCTGTTTTTTATAAGCATAACAGTTTTTCTATCTTATAGTAGCTAGATTTTTTATTAGTACTAAAGAACGTATTTATATAGCTATATTATTATTTCGATTTATATTTCTAAGTTTCCGAGACTTATTAGGAACTTTAGCTTATATATTACTTCCACTTTATTAATAGTTATAGCGATACCGAATTTGTTTATAAGAAGTTTTAATAACTAAATTGCGTTATATCCGACAAAAGATTTAGTTAGGGATAAGATAATTCTTATATTTTAGAAGAGCTATAATACTCTTTCCAGATATATTAAATAATCTTTTATTATTTAATTAAAAATAACTATATTATCTATATATACTTTTATATAATCTTTATATAGCTAAAATATTTAGTCCATAAATTTTTAGGCGTAAGAAAAGCTATTTTTAAATCCCATTAATATTATATTAAAACGCTCCAATCCTTTTTAGGATATAATTATTATCTTATTTTTATATAAACCGTATATTAGAAGCTAGTGAAAAAAGCTCTTGTTATTAATTATTATTACTTTTATTTTATTTCTAATATTTGCGATAATATTTTCCTAATAAAGTATAAAATATATATCTGGTATTATTAGATTATTTAAAAGTTAAAAATCGACAATTATTCTTCCCTTTTTTATTCCGTTTATTATATATTAAATAATAAATATTAGGCAGCCGAAAAGACTAGGTTTTTTTATTTAATTTAATTTGCCCTATTTATATATTCCGTCGTATATTTTATTTAGGAACTTTAAATTTTTAAAGCTTAGTTTATATAACCTAGTGCGGAATTTTTATTTCTGCTATTTATTTATTAGGTCAATTCTTATTTTCTCGTTTTTTGGCATTTTAATAATGTAATAGCTTTCCAGATATTAAATCTTTCTAGGATTTTTTTAATACGTTTTATATATTCCTTATTTATGTTTTAGATATATATCTTATTTTTAGATAATATAAATAAAACGTTTTTTAATTTTAATAATCCTTTTTCGGTCGGTTTAAAAAAGTATTTAATATTTAGATATTTATTATTAGATTTTTTTTTTTCCGTTTTATACTTGGGTTTTTTTTTTATTTTAGATATTAAGACTTTATTTTAATTTTTTCGGTTTATTTGGCTAAAAATACTTGAAATAAATTGTTTATTAAGTTAAACTTTTCTAACAAATAAATGCCTTCCGAATTATTATTAGCTCGAAATTTTTTCGCTATATTTAAATTTATAGCGAAATATTTTTTATTATCCGCGTTTTAGATTATTTTTATTCGGAGGTTTTTCTTTAGTTTTATTAGTTTATCGGATTTATTAACTACTAAAATAATTTTAGCTGTTTTAATATTTGTTAGCGTATTTAGCGCGTTAAGATATAACGATAAGAAATAATATTCCCGGCTATTTCTATAGTTATTTTTAGCAGGTAAATTTATATATCAGACCGGTACGATTGTTTTACCTTCTGAAAAGATTATTATATTTTATATTATTATTACTTTTTTATTAATCGGCTTTATTATTTTATAAATATTAATTAGAATTTTTGCGTTTTAATATAACTTTAAGCTTATTTTTTAATTAAGATAGTTTATTACCGCCTTATAAAAATATAGCTATTTATTTTTAAATAAAAGGTTTGGTTATAAGTTATTATAAACTTAGATTTTTATTAGCATTAAATATTTCACTTTTTTTCTATTTAGATATATTAGGACTTTAAAATTAAAAAAAATTTATTTATTAAAGATTAAGTTTTTTTTAATACCGAATACGTTATATTATCCGGAAATAATTTTATAGTTTTCGGTTTCCGATATTAGCTATTTTCGATTTACTATTATTCCGGATATTTCGGTATTTTTATATACTATATATACCTTAAA
Source organism: Whalleya microplaca (assembly GCA_022497155.1). NCBI lineage: Eukaryota > Fungi > Ascomycota > Sordariomycetes > Xylariales > Xylariaceae > Whalleya > Whalleya microplaca. The sequence continues at coordinate 537,817 of MU385736.1, read as the reverse complement.
GTTTTTTTTAAACGTTACGTTAAAATATAGATATATATGTTTTTTACGTTCCGTTTTTTAGCGTTTTTAGAATAAAGGGCGTGTTTCGATTATTTTAAAAGGTATAGGGTTATTTATTACCCCCTCCAAGTTTTAGTATAAAGATCTTTTATTTATTTAATTATATTTTTCTTCCGGATTAAGTTTAAAGGGAACGTTTTAATAGGAAGCGTCCTGGCGGGGGGTTTTCCGGTAGGAGATTTTTTTATTATTTGCGTTTTAATATAAGATATTCTTTATATCTAGTTTTTTAGGAACTTTTAAAGGTTTTAATATTTTATATATATTTTTATATATATATTTTATATATTTATTTCTTAATTCGAAAATCTGTCCATATTTCTGATAAGTTTATCGGTTTTAAATTAAGATAGAATTAAAAGTATTTTTAGGGGGACCGGCGATATAAGCGATATTAGTTTTATTATTTATATATTACTTATTGTCTCTCTTATCGGAAAATTCCTTTAATAAAAAATAGCTTTTATTTTATAGCTAGCTCTTTTTCTCTTGCTTATTTTTATTATTTTTAATAATATACGCCTTATTATTAAGTTTTCTATTACCGGCGTAAATTTATTTATTCTACCGGTATCGGCTGCCGAAATCTTTTCCGCGAAAGGAATTTTCTCGTTATCTATAATATAATTTGCAAAAGTTCCGGAAGGGTTTAATCCGGCCACTTTACTATAAGCGGTTTTAGCCTTCTGGTTTTTTTTTATATAAATTAATTTAACTATAACTATAGTTTTAGTATTTTCGGTTTTAATATTTATTACAGTTTTAATACCTATAATTCTAGTAATTATTTCGGTTTTAATAACTATAGTTATAGTTTTCTCCGTAAAAAGCTGTTTTGGTATTTTAATTTTTTATGGGCTTTATTATATAATAAGCGGGAATAAAGGCTGGAAGGATTTTTTAAATAAGCGCGTAATTATTTATTTGCGGTAATATAATATTGCTACTAAAAAGTCTTTTGTTAATGGGGCAAAAATAAATCTAAGTATTTAGCTTTAGATTTTCCGAGATTTTTTTATATAGGCGAAAGGTATCCCGGTATATACTTATTTTTTTGTCTAAATAGTTTAAAAAATTTTTTAATTAAAGGCCGGGCGTTTTATCCGGGCGAATTACTAATTGTTTTAATAGGGGATATAATTTATTATAAACTTCCGCTATCTGCTAAAAAGGGAATAACTTTTTTGCCGCTTTAGCGTATCGGATAATTCTAGTGGCTTAAAAGCGAACCGGTTCTTTAATAAGTATACGTTTTTTTTATATATATTTTTTAGCTTTTTTAAATAAATAAAAGCTTTTAATACTAGCATTTTAAATCTAGTAATTGTTTTAGTTAAGGCTATATTAAAGTCTGCTAGTATTATCTAGCATATTTATAAAAAGTTCTTTATAGCTTATTAAGCCTAGGCGGTTTTTTATAATAATTAAGGAAAATTTTTCTAAATAATTACTTTTTTAATAAAATCTTAAGCGTGTTTATTAATATTATTTATAAATAGAAATATATTTTTTTAATAGACATTTTAGCTAACTTAAATATAGTTGCCTTCGCTAAAAGATAAATTAATATATAGATTAAAAAAACCGATTTAGTGTAATTTTTATTTATAAATAAAATTTTAGCGATTTTAGGAGTTTTTTTATAACTTAAACGCTAATATTACATTTTTTAATAACTTTTTAAATAGGATTTTTTATAGCTATTCCTTAAGATTATTTAGGCCTTAGCCGTTAGCGTTTCCTGTTTTTTATTCTGATATATTACGTTCCGGAATATTTTATTTGCTAGGGTTAGATTATTTGTCAGACGTACTATTAGTATCGGACTATCTCTCGGGACTAGATTGTTTTTTAGGAGTAGATTATCTTTAAGGATTAGGTTATCTCTTAAGACTGGATTGCCTCTTAGGACTGGGTTATTTTTTAGGACTAGATTGCCTTTTAGAATTAGGTTATTTTTAAGGACTACTTTCAGGACTAAATTATATATTAGCTGTAAATTATCTGTCTGGTTCGGGGCTGTCTTATCGCTTAAGAGTTGGCTATTTATATTTGCTATTACTTAATTGTAAAAATAAGTCTACTTTTAGTTTTTAAAAAACTAGAATATTATTTAAACCGGAAATAATAAACTAATTTATATTTCTAGAATATTTTGCTAAAAAGGATTTTTCGTCCTTTAAAAATCCGAATTTCCCTAGTTTAAGCGTTCCTAAAGTTTACGGATTATTACTTAACTTACGTTATATTTCTCGGTAAATTTCTGTCTCCCGAATAACTCGGTTATATACTTTTTAGATAAAAAGTCTCCAATTTTATTTCTCCGGAATCCTTAATTAAGATATATATAATATCGCCTTATTAAAATTCTGTTTAAAAAGCTACTAGTTTAGTACTTATTACATTAGGTAAGGTTTTTAAGGTATTTGTTTTAACCTTCTAGTTTTTTTTACTAATTAAGCTAGTTAGACTAACCTGTCTTAATTTATCGTAAATTTATATATAGTCGCGACTATTTCTTAGTTTAGATACTTAATTTAAATAAGACCGTTGTTATTTAGGTCTGTTAGAAAGTCTATAACGGCAAAACAGTTTTATATTTTTGCTTACTCCTATTATTATTATTTTTTTATATAGATTAAAGTTTCCGATTAAATTTGTATTACGTATAAACTAAAGGTTTTCTTTCGGCTGTTCCGGTTTCTTTCGAACTAAAGGGTAAAACGATTAAAAATAACGATTTAAATTTGGTAGAATTATAATAAAAAAATAAAAAAATCGAAAATATATTCGCTAATATTATTAATATAGTTTATGCGGCTGGATAACTGTTTTAATTTTTAAAAAACAGGATAACAGCTTTTTTACTAACGTAAAGAACCGGATAAAGACTTGGATAGGTTTGGACAAAAATAGGAATAAGATAAGGTAACGAGAAGAATAAACGCTTAATATATAATTATAGTAGCGCGTTCCCAAGTAAAAAGGAAAAAAATTATTAACAATTAACAATAGGCTGTTAGGGATAGTTTTATATAGTTCTCGTTTTAACGAAATAGGTGCTACTATTTATAACAGTAAACTATGCAGTAATAATAAGATATATATTAATTTATAATCTCTTTAGGACTAACAGTCCTGGAAAATAACTATTTAAGGACGGAAGATCCGTCCTAGCTGGACAAAAAATCCATCCTAATTTATAAGGCGTTCCTAACAATATATTTATTATAAAGAAAAACGCTTTTTAACCGGCTAAAAAAGTTCTTTCGATATTATAAATAATATATATTATAAAATCGACTCCCGACTATTTCAGGAAAGCCTTAAATTATTACGGGTTTAAAATCTTTTTATATATAGCTATAATAGCTATTCGTTACCCGATTAGCTTCTTTAAACTTTTACCGAAATAGGAAAAAAATAAAATTAAGCGTTAGAATTTTAGTACTATAAAATCCGACTTTTTAACTTTCGGTAATATTATAACGTCCGCTATTTTAAAAACTATAGGATAAAAGCCGGTGCAAATATTACTCTCGTATAAGGTGCGGATTTTTTCTTTTAATACGGGCTATATAAAATATAACAGTATCGCCGATATGCCATTTTTGCCCGGTACTGTATTAACAATATATATATATATAGTTTTAGCCTTTTTTATAATTACGTTTTAATTTTATTTTATTAGGATTATTTTATTCGCGATTAAAAAGTTTTATAAGTTTTAAATATTATTACCTGCCGCGTTTGAAATTAATATAGTATCTTTTAATATTTTAGTTTTTTCGGTAATATTAAAAATAAGTTTATTAAATTTGCTTAATAGAAATGCCTTAAATTTATTCCTAAGCTTATATTATCCCGTAATTTTAAAAATAGCTTTATCCGAACTAGCCTTTCTAATTTGCTTTTTCTAATAGGCTTTTTTCGCGCGGCATATAGCCGCCCGTATATTACGCCGTATTTCCGTTTAATTTTCGGCTAAGTCGCCCTAGCATTCCGCCCCATACATTTCGCCGAATATTAAACCGTATTTATTGTTCCATTATACCGACTGAAATCTTTTATTATATTTTCTAATATTTACGCCTTATAAGCATTTATTTAAAACGTTAGTAATAGCCTTAGCTAATATTTCTACCTTTTTTATAATAGCGGCGTTATTTAAATATAAATTAACATAAATATATATTAGCTCGACAAATTAATAAAAATTATTAAAATTAATTTTTAATCTTTTTTTTATTACTTTTAGTAATAATATTATCGGAATATAATAAAATATTAATCGGTAGTCGGACTTAATTTTAAAAAAAACTTCCGTCCCTTTTTTAATATTTAAGATATTAATAAATATTATATCGATTATATTTTTTATATTATACGTAAATTAATTTCTATAAACGAGTTTTAGACTATAGATTTCCGCTTATTATATTATTTACTTTCTTAAACTATCGTACGGGAGGTGGCCGGGCTACTATAACTAGTAAATAGTATTAAAATCCCCTATAATAAAAAACCGGCTAAGTTATTACTATACCTTAAAAATAAAAAAGGTTGCCTTTTTTTTTATTTTATGCCAGTAAATATTACAAAAAATAATATCGTTAATTTTTACTATATAAAAATCGCGCGAGATAAACAGTTTAACTTATATATATCGGATATTATCGGATATCTTTATATAAATTAAAATATATAAACGCTCGTCTTAAGTTTTAATTAAAGTATATATATTATAAAAAAAATAACTAATTATTTATTTCTATAATAAGTTCCTATTAATTTAAAATTCTTATATTAGTATTATATTTATTTTAAACTATACTACTAAATTAAGCGTTAGGCTATAATTAGTATTAATTTATATTATATTAATTTATAAGACTATTAATTCGGTTTTTAGTATTTATTTATTACTTTTGCGGCGGGGCGGCCGACTAACCTTATTATATATTCGGGATATAAGTAGGCTATATATTATTTCCTATTATAAGGGTCCCGCTATTTAATAATAACGCCTTTATTTCTACCTTTATTAATACCGCTACCGAGATTAATTAGTCGCTTTTAATATTAAAAAATTTCCTAATTATTCCGGGTCCTTTAATATCCGCTATTTTATATGCCACTTAAAAAAATTATTCCCCTAACTGTTTAATAGCTATAAGTTGCTTTTTAATTAAATAGATTAACTCGCTATCGACCCGTTTAAGCCTAGCAAAATATGCCGTAAAGTTTATAAAATAGAGATTCCGGCAGTTAGCATATTTTATAAAATTAGTATATATATTATTATACGAGATTTTATAATTTCTATATTTCTTATCCCGAAAATATAACTATAGGTTATAATAATTTTAGCACTTATTATATTATATAATTCTCGACTTTTAGTTTAACCGCTTAGCCGGTTTCGAGTCGAAAAAACGGAATCCCGTTCGGACGTTACTAATAAAAAATACTACCTAATTTTAAAGGTACGGAATATTTTCGTCCGGATAGCGAGTCAGTTTATATATAATCGGTTTTTTTCCCGTAATTAACGTAACTTTTTAAGCTATAATAATGTCGGTAAGCTTTATTTTATTATATATACGAAACTTCTAAAAAACGTTAGATATAATATAAGTAACTTATTTAATTACTTTTTCGATTTTATTTCCCTTTTTTTTTAATAAGGGCTAAAATATTAAAAGTCGGGTTTTAATTTTATCGTTTTTAGGTTTAATAGCCTATTTAAAGCGGACCGTTTAAACTTCTCGTATATCGGAGAGTGCGAGTCTTATATATTCCGTAAAACTAACCCTAAGTTTAGCAAAAGTTAACTGCTTTTACTAATAATCTTCCGGTATACGTAAAAAAAGCCTTTAGTTAAGTTTTTTTTAATTTATTTTAGTCGATTTGCTAATAATAGATATAATAAGCTTAAAAATAGTGCTTTTTTTTCGGCTTTTATACTTTCGCGGCTAAGCTATCTGCTATTTTTCCTATAAGTTAGGGCTAAGGTTAATTAAAGCAGTATTAGCTATAATTATTATATAAATCCTATTAGGGGTTTTATAAGACTAATTTATTAAATTTTTACTTACGGTATATTATTAAACGCTTTTTTTATTTTTTTTTATTATAGAAAATATACCGGGGGTACGGTTATTAGTCGAGACATTTTATTAATTATTTGCTTTATTATTTCTTTTATTTTTTTTTATTAGATTTAATAAATATCGGAAAAAAAGTATATATATTATTTAGTATATTTTATAAAACAGTATAAATAATTATACGGACGCGGTCCGCCTATTTGCGGTAAAAATTAGTTTAATATTCGTTAAAAATTACGTTAATAGTTTTAGCTATTTTAATAAAAATATCGCGTTAGATAATATGTTATATCTTGTTTTAGCTAAGCTATTTTTTTATAAAACTAGCTAGGAATTTTATTCGGCGTTTTTTCTTAACGCCTTTAAATAAGTTAGGTATCGCTATCGCTTTTAGGTTATAAATAGTTACGCGCTTAAGCTTATATGCCGTTCTAGCAAAAAACGGTATAACGCACGTGTCGGGAGTTAGGGATATTATAGTATTTATGTAATAAAAAAAACGAGAAATTACTATTTCTAGGGTCGCTAAAACAGGCTGCTTGCGGCGTTACTCGGTAAAAGTAGTATTACTATCGGTTTCCTAGTCCTTTTAAAGTTAATGCACAATAATAAAAGCGCCCGCTATCTTTCGGGATAAACGTTAATACGCCTCTAATTAATTATATAAACAATACGATTAATTTGGTATAAAAAAGGGCTTAAAATATGAAATACGCGCAGAGTTATTCCTACCTTAAGGTAGGGGGTGGTAGTTATAGGAAGGATGTATAAATTATGGACACTATAGACCATTGCATAATCTCGACTCTTTCGGATCTGCATGTATTCGTGATACTCCAAATATCTACTGTAGAACTTGCTCTTCGTCTAATAGAGTCTGACATTCTATGAAGAGAACTCCATCACCTTATTTCGAAAATTAGTAGAGCAGTCGGATATTAAAGGGTGAAAAAGAGACCATATAATTAGGAAGATAGGTTCACATATACTTGCTAAATGAGAGAAGATAAATTAGAATTAAATGTTTATTTTTATTAAGTGTATATATAATTTTAACATTTTCAGTTCTTAAAGTCTTACTAAGACAGAGCACCTCTAGTTGTTATTGTGATGGACACCTCATTAATCGAGTATAAGTTTTGTTGTACCTTTGTTATGATATCCAGCAAGATATGTATCTTTATCAAAATATAGATGATTATATTTTAGGGATTAACCTAAGTATAATTTAGTTGCTAACACTCCAATCTGTACAAGTTAGAGAAGTAGCCGTTGCTTGCTTCACTTGATAGCTTTTAATAAAATTCTGTAGGTATCTTAAAAGGCTATTTCCCTGCAAATACTTGTCGAGAACTACGAGGGTAACATTTCTCAATGTCCTCCAGGCTCCAAGCTTGCCGAGAAAGCAACATGAAGGACTATTGTAGAGTAGGTTAAGTAAAACCTGGCCTTCATACACAGGCGAAAGCACGGTTTCTTTGTTTATTATGATACATGTTTTGGAAATAATATTACATTTGACCGTAGTACCGCTGCTCTTAGTATAGGACTAAGGTCTCTCTACGACGCATGTTACTATTTTTAGCTTGTCTATACGCCTGCTGTTTATATGCTGTCGGTCGGCTAGCTTGTCCTGACCGTATACTATCTGGATAAGAGTTACCATTCGCTGACGAGCTTGCTGAGGGTATGCACCCATACATGTCGGGAAACACTCGGAGTTTACCGAGGTGTCTTATCAGCGAGATTTCCCGAGAACTCACCGTCATTGGTTAGATTCCTGCAGGAACATGGAGGTTGGCCAAGACTCTAGTTTATACATGTACAGTACCAATTGCTTGACAAGCTGTCGTTATAGGAGGCGCTGCGTTATCGCATTGCGATATAGGAATGTAGCATGTCTTGTGATCTACTGATCTGCTGAATAGCTTTTGTGACCATGGTTAATGAAGCTTTGGGAATGTATTTCCTACGGTTCACTCTGTTAAGATGTCATTATTCGAGCGTAGTCGGATCGTTTAGCCGTTAGGGGTAGCTGTGGTCATTGGTATCGAAGTAGTGAATATTAAAGTTAATCTCTCCAACATTGATATACTATATATGTATCTAGGCATCTGAATTGGCACTCATAAGATTTATGAATCACGGCTTGCCTGAGAAATCATAAAGAATAGCTATTGGCGGGGTTTCAGATTTTGTATTCCTAGGTATAGTGATCGAGTTCGGGCAGCATAACCTTCAGGAGAGCTCTTTAATTTCAAAGGTTGCTTCATGTTAACATTCATCGAGGAATGTCTATGCTGCATTACCAGCCACGGTATAAATGTACGGGTGCGGCACGTTGTCACTAATGAGCCATTCAAGCAGCTTTACTGCCATACTATTCCCTTCAGAACTCCCGTAATAATCAACACTCGCCTCCCCCTTATAATCCGAGAGCTCGAGGATATCGTCTTTATTTCCTGTCCTCTGAAGGCAAGTGCTCCAGCAACTTTTGGATTCATCATAGGATCCAGTTGTCGGCATGCCGAAAACAGCCGCCAGCCGGTACAAGAGGAGTTGTGACGATATGCAGCTGGAGAAAAGGTCTCCGTTCGAAAAATTTACAGGTCTCGAACGACTGAATACATCTTCTGTAGGAGCTCTGAGGTGCCCTGTACTCCTATCACGAACGACGTCCTGGGTATTCCAAACCGGCCACCGTTCCTGCATTGCTCCATTCACTTGATCAACTGAGGCGTATTTCCAACGTCGCAGGAAGCTCTCTTTGACAATATAGCCATCACTGAGGTGAATATCGATAGATCCTTTCTCATCGATTGACGGTAAACTCTCTTGAAAGTCAAAATCGTTACCTAAGACAACGGGCCATTTTAATAGATTTCTATCTGCGATGGGTGATGCCCACGAGATGCGATCTAGTAGAATTTCGTGATCCCACTCAATTGATAGTAGTCGTTTTACCTCTTCAAACAGCTGCTCGAAGAACTCTTGCTGGTCCAAGGTTGTTAGGTAGGCCGTGGGATTGGTACCATTAGCAAGGGTTCTTAACTTCTGGAGAAGATGGGTATTTGTGTCGAAAGTTTCAGGGTCCCTTATACGTCCAAGCTGCTCCGCACTTTCCCATATACGACTGCTTCTCTTTAAGTCTCGTAATATCCTCGCGATATGATCGTCAACAATGATATCTGTATCCTTTTTGGTTGATTCCCCATCGCTATTTGTGTCGTTCATTTTCTCCAACTTACTTTCGTCGCTCTTTATGCTTTGAGAATCTGCCGCAGGAGCTCCGTTGGAGTGCTTCTCAGTATGGAGGGTACGAGAACCCGTTACTAAACCAGATCGTAGACGCATTTTTCTCGTTATACTTGTTTAGCTGGTCGAGAGACTAAGAATGGAATGACCGTTTATGTTCACTAAATATTAAGTGATTGCTTTGTTTAGAGGGTGCAAGCTTCTGATCTGTCATATTTCTCGATGCGGACGAACCTTTGTCCATCAGTCATTGTATACATGTAGTTGCATTAGAGTCAGTCGCTTAACGTTTCTTTGATAGACATCGTTGCTCTGCATTGTACAAAGATCACACTGAGCAGTTGCTGCTATTACAGTCGAAGCACTACGGCAAAACAAATATGAAACTATGGAAGGCTAATGACCAACGCCCGTGGGAGCTCTATCAATTAGACTGCAGTTTGCACATCGGGTTTCTCACGCCTGCGGCCATTTACTAATTACCTGATACAACCATTTTTAAGCGCAGCTATGATATAATCGGCATAGCCTCATCAATATAGTGATTTTTCATATGTTCATCAATAGCCTATCGTGGTTAGTAAAGCGGTGTTAATAAGTTAATCACGTTGAGTAGCTGTAGTAGGTAATCTCATGTAATTCAAGTTAATTTAACTTTTACGCAAAAGTATGTAATAGGGGTATAGAGGGGTACGCTTTATATATATATATATATCCTGGATGATAATCTTGTAGAGCAAATTACACTGAGAATTTATGATTGGGAAGCCGAAGAAAAACGAAAGGAAACTTGTTATGTTAACATACGCCCTATAGGGCTGGGGGTGGTACGGGCCTACGTATGGGCGTCGGCCCATACATGCATATATAAGGGGCTCTGCCACTTTCCTATAGCTTCACGGTGCCCTAATCAAGCCACAATATTCCTCATTGTCTTGTCCCACATCGAAACGTCATCTACGACACAATGTAGTATTATTTTCTTGCATGGGACGAGATAGGCAAGCTCTCCGTTTAGTGGGTTTAAAACTGCAGTTAGCAGTTGAACCCATGTGACTTCTACTTGTTTAAGGATCAATTTGTAAACAACATCAAGGTCAATTCAATCCGCAAGATCAACATATCATTGCCTGATTGTGGTACTTTATAGCATTTATGAATATGTATTGATTTTGCTTCGCCTCTAGCTAAAGCATCAGCTGACCCAACCCAAAATCCTCGTCCTCGTCCTTTTCCTTAGAAGTATGACTATCTTCCCTAGGCACCGGGATTGCGTCCCACACTGGCATCCCATCCCACGAAGAAGTCGTATCTGATGCCGCAATGCGGTATCCTTTGCGATGCGCCGTATACTCGTCTGCGGATGCCACCCGCCCCTCCGCGTTGCCCTCACTGCTTGCCGCCGCGTCCATCTCTTCGCCGACCTTGACCCAGCTCCAGAAATCCAATTTGCTCTTGTCATGAATCTCTTCGCCACGGAGGGCCTGGTAGTCGCCGTACTCCTCTTCGTCCTCATCGACCTCACCGACCTCCTCGACTACGAACTTGGTTCCGGACGCGGGCCCGTACCCGTACGGGAACCACTTGGACGCGCTAGCGAAGATAGCCGCTTTCGCGCGCTTCTTCTCGCCGGGCCAGGAGATGCTTTTCCATGACCTGGCTTCCGCCGCCGTCTTCTTCTGCTGCGAGGGGACGAAATTCACCGGGTCGCTGGGAAGGTCCGCGAAGTGGTCCGCGTTGTCTCTGCCCCAGTCGATGTGGACCACGTAGATGGGGATGATTTGGTGCGTGTCGAACACGATGTACTCAAGGCCGCGGTTGGCGACGTGGGAGTCGGCGCCAGGATACGGTTCAGACTTGGAGCGCCAGTTGTCTTCGCGACCCATGCTGGCCGTGCGGCCCATGATCGTGGCACAGACCAGTAGTTTGATACCGAAAAACTCGTTGGGCTTCGTGGCGTGGCACAAGTAGCCGGAGTAGGAGAGTGAGAACTCCGGGTCTGGGGAGCTGTAGATGCCTTGACCGTAGGTCGCCCCGCAGCGGACTTCATGCTCCTTGCCCGTACTGGAGTTTTTGCTGCCGGGCTTGAGGAATCCGTGGCGGACGATGGACGGCACGAATTGCCTCGAGGTGCCGTGGAATGTAATGCGTGGCTGCACAAGGTAGTCCACAAGCACACTCATGCGTTTGCTATGTTGGAGATTAGGCGGGATAGAAGCACGGAGGGCCGAAATGGACTTTGTGTGCAACTTCTCCCTCATTTGATCCTGTTTGCGCTGGAATGCATCTGTTGTGCATAAAAATCTCGTGTTAGTTCCTGAAGGTTACCTTTTCGAAGGGTTTGACATGTTTATTCCCCTGGGACAATACTTACTATCAAGAGTTAGCAGATGTATATCAAGGAACTTGACAGGTAATTCCGGAAGGGCGGCTGAGTGGTTCAAGGTTCATACATACCATGCAAGGTCGACTCTTAGGACTTCTTCCACATGGAGGATTCGGTATTCAGAAGGAATCTTTTCGCAGATTTTCTGAGGCGACTGTTGTAGAAAGTGATAGGCCACGTCGCTAGTCGTCATTATAGAGCTTGCCGGCTTCTCCTGGAAAGGAAGTTCCCATTCGGAATCTTCAGTTTTTTTCTGCACCTTCATGCTCGCCATCTTATCACGCCATAGCTTCAAGTGCTTTATCGTCTCTCTACCAAGCTCTAGAACAACCATGCTGGGTTCGAAGATACCAAAAGCATCTTCCTGGCTCTTCCATCTTGGAATGTTATTGGTTTCTGTCGAAGCTTCTACAATCGCCCTCAGTTGACTGCGCAGCTCATCTACGGCTTTTCTTGAAAGGGTGCGGTTGTCTATTCTCCAGGCAACCGCCACGGCAGGGTAACACGGGCCTGCCGTGACATGCAAACTCAACTCATCATAGTCGAAAATGAGTTCTTGGTCAAGTGGTGCCGTTCGCTGCTCATCATTGCTCAGGAATCCCTCCTTGATAAGTTCATCTATTTCGAAGTCTCGAGCAAGCGCCAATGCGACTAGGTCGTCTTCGCTTAATTTGGAAGTATCAGCCATAGTTAATGACTTGGCCGACCTGTCGAGTTTTGGATTGAGGTGAAGGCCAATGCAACTCAAGAAAGATGGTCACGCATTGCCCAAAAGCTGCTTCTCCTAATCACGGACCTAGATATTTAAATCATTCTGCTTTGACTCATGCGACCTGGGATGCGGTGGCATTGTTTGTGCGAATCCATGGTACGCAGCCAGAAAACAACCTTTCTCACTGCGAGACAATGGAGATCGACACTAACTTTAGGTACTTGATTGCGCTTTGATTGGCTGTGTACGATGCCACATTAATGGCCCCTGATGAGTCAAACACAGCCTCAAACAAGCCTCACTGAGATATGCCAAGATGAGCTGACAGTAGAATTCTAGGATATATTCAATCGAGTAAATAACGGGCGTATATAGTCCAAGTGGAATGAAGAAAGTATATACAAGAAACTGAACCACGAATCGGACAATCTCTCCCGGCAAACATCGGCGGTCGCAGGAAACCGTTGCAGGTCGGCAAAACCAAACATGCCTATTGAAGCTCATATCTCTACACTGGAAGTGCTGTGTGGTATGGCACCTGGGTAAAGAAGTCGCCATTGTAGGCTTGGAGTAGTTAACGTTTTTAGCACCTTAATAGTTGAAGGTAGCAAGCGCGGCCAAGAAATCTCGCGCATGTTCGCGAGCCTTTACGGAAGAAGAGTTGGACCCGGCAACCTCAGTCAACCATGAAATAACTGTGACACCAAGAGTCAGCATTCTCTCGTCATTTATGATGCGACGGAAAAAAAAGGGGGCGCGAAGACATGCCCCTAGGGACAGAGTGGGTGGATGGTGCTTACAGGTTTTCAGACTAAAGGTTTTAGGAAGACTAGAACTACCCGTAGCGGGCTGGGTAGCAACAGGAGCACTCGAGGACGTAGAGGTGGCCGTAGCTTGCTGGCGAGCTGAAGTAGGGGCAGAGGTTGCACTGGTCGTCACGAGAACCGTAGGGGTAGAGAGCGATGCTGAGCGGCTAGTGGGAGTAGCGACGGCTCCAGTCGCTAATGAGCTCGCAATCCGTGTGCTGATATTATGACTAGCGCTTGAATTGTTATCGCCCGATGAGCCTGTTTCAAGTTAGCCCACCAATCTGCCTATATAGACTGGACGTCTCACCAGGTCCCGAAACAGAAGTCGTAATGCTACCGCTCTCGATATAGATCCCTGAGAAATACAAGTCTTCAACCTCGTCGGCATACCCATCTCTTGGGAGTTCCAAGACGCCCAGATGCCAATCAGCGCCGTTGCTCGAAACAGAGGCAGCGACGGGCTCAACGGTCTGCACCAACTCGTCTGAGCCGGTGGAGTACCAGAAGCCAACGGTTGCCGCATCGAAATCGATCTCGTAGGCAACGTTATGCCACACTCCAGCGGTGAAAGTCATATTCCACTGGGATTGGCTATTTGCCATCCACCGCAAGCTCGGGTCGCTTGTGCCGCTCGAACCGCTCAACCATCCAGCCTTCATCTCAGTGAAGTGGCTCTCGAAGAAGCAGATCTGGTGCTCACGAGTCTCCGCTGGAGGGTTTGTCTCACTGCGCATCATGCTGAAGTGATACCAAACCTTTCCAGAGTTGATAGCAGCTGTCGTCTGCGGAATCAACTCGGTCCGACGCATATTCTGTCCATTCCAAAAAGCTGTCGAGTCGAGTGTAAACTTGGCACCTTGATCTGAGCCTGAATCGGCCGGGTTCTTGAAGTCCGCGGAAAGATTGATATAGTCCGTCACCTGGCCCGTACCATGGATGTAGTATTGGTATGGTCCAACTTGGTTTGACCATGACCAATTATTCAGATCAGTTGACGAGGTCAAGTCATTGAACCGGCCATCCCAAAGAAGCGTACCACATGTAGCGAGTTTACCACACGCCAGGGTAATGAACGTAGAAGTCCTCATAGTGAAGCGTTAAACAGAAAGCAGAAACGAAAGGCGAAAGTGGGGAGCCAGCTTGAACGTGAAGATAAAGAAGGATAGAGAAGCCACGACATCTTGGAGTCTACGGTAGTGAGATTACAGGTAGATATATCTCTTAAAATATACTGCTTTAGATGGCTCTCGATCATGGCTAGAACGCAGGCGGGTTCGAAAAGGATGCGATGCTCCGTGTGCCTAAATGAGGTGTTTCGAATCAGCATCCTTGTTCCTGTATCGAGTTGGGACAGTGGTTTTAGAATGCAACTACAAGCCAATATGCACTAAAATGGGAATATTTCCTATCGATATGTCTCTTCAACCAAATAGTTCGCATGCAATAAAAGAAGGAGTATGCAACAAATGGAGTATTTAGAAACAAGAACACTCTCTATATGGCAGCGATTGTTTGAGTTTAATGGCGTCTCCACCGCTTTCCGAGAAGCGACACTTGTTAGAAATCGCACCAATTAGGCAATGTACTGATCTCGATTGGAAGTTTAACATCTGATTGTGGAGCGATTTGTCCTCGATCTAGTCAAGCTGTCGTCTGTACGTTGCTGTATTCAAATGATGGCCAACTTACTAGAGACTCACAGCGATCTTCTGTTATGATGAAACTTGAAGTCATAACGAAGTTGGATACACTCCTTTTGCGTGTAGTGCAGTGGTAATTATAAGAAGTGTAGTCTTCCTGAAATCTGGTATATCAATTAGTTTCCACAGTGTGAGTCTGAAGGAGCCGGCGTATGCTATGAACGAAATAACATAGATCCTTTCGGCTGACAAGGACCCCGAGTAGAGTTGTGAAAGGGTTTCGGTATTGGAGTATTATTAGTTGAGTAGTTATGTACATACCTATATGTAGGTTAGGTAGGTAGATAGGTAGGGTAGCTTAGCGATCTAGCTGAAGATATCGGATACGGTAACGAGGCAGCCTAGAAAGGTGCACTTAATAACGAATAGGTACGCTAAATATAGAGGCTTAGACATGCTTCAATAGGAACCAGTTTCCTGGAATTGAGAATTGCCTGTTTAAGACACTTATTACACACAGCCCCGCTTTATAGCTTTGTGCATAGGTACCTGCAGTTGCCCCTCATGAAAGTGACGTTATGACTCCGTTTGTAGCTGCAGTGTTAGACAGAGCTTCAGCTCCCAACAAGAACCTTCTGACATTAAAAAGCTCTCCCGATATCTCTGCTCTATCGTCTGTTCTACTCAACGTGCTTTTTCAAGTTTTTTTCAAACCATTTCGAATGAAACGTCGTAACTGAAAGATAACAACATGTCGATCCCAACCTCCACGTCCGTCACTGAATCCGCTGTCATCAAGGCTCCCCTCAGTCATGTGTGGCACCAGATCAAACGTGAGTTCTATTGTGAATGTTGGCCAGCCCAGTATATAGGTAGCTCTAACGAAATCAATTCTAAGTCCAGGACTTCAGCAACTTCTGGTCCGCCCTGAAGTCCAGTCAATTCGTCAAGGGCACTAGCGACGAAACCGATATTGTTAAATGGACATTCAAGGATGGCACCGAGCTCGAAGTCAAGCAGGAGGAACACAGCGTATGGTCACCGCATCACTTCGCCAGAAGCTTTATACAAGTGAAGTACTAACAGGTCATTAGACAATCAACCACTACATTACTTACAGCGTTATTACTGCCAAGCCTGAGCTCAGCTACTCATCCGTGCTCTCTACCATCCGCTGCTACTCTATCACCTCGGGCGAACTCGAGGGTAGCACCTTCGTCGAATGGACCGGCAATTTCTCTAGCGATGCCGATGCAGGTATGTGCTCTCGATATTTCTTTGAAAGTTGTTTTCCCAAGAAGCGTGTAGTGAGCGCCCTGACCGTATGATAGGTGTCATCCAAGATGCCAAGTTCAAGCGCCGTGATGCGCTGGCTGACCTGGCTAAGGCTGCGACCAAGAAATAGAGCAGCTATGAGGCAATTACATGGCACTGGGGCATGATGGCTGAGATGACAACAAAGCTTAACTGAAATGTATGGGTAAACGTGCCAAAAAGCTTGAATGTATTAGAACATAGTTCTGGGCACGCCCTTAAGCTCAACCAATCTTTTCCCCTTTCTCAAGCCTTTATGTGATAGTGAGACTCTATAAATGCTACACTGAAGAGCATCTGACAAGTCTGAGACATCATCCCCAACATGTGAGATCACGAGCTGATTGATAATTGAGCCGCAACATTCGGTAGAACAATATGTCCATTTTGTCACTATGGGACAAGGTAATTAACGGGTCACAGGGATGTGTGGCTGGTCATCCAGATAGCTTGGACGCCCCACAAGCTGTGACTGTATATATTCAGGGCTTTCCCCCAAACACTCTAGTAATAATACTTCACAAATAATATTTGCTATAACACTCATAGCCTGCGTCTAATTCATCTGCAATACACCGAGACACTGTTATCGAGGTCTTCCACCGCTGTTTTGGTTCGATTCACACCTAATTTCATAGCTGGGCCGTATGAAATCGATCAGTATCGTATGGAATTGCTCTCCACCCTCCGTTCCCTCTTTTGCTTCCTCTCTTTTTTATTCAGTCATAAACAAAATCGTCCTATGAAAATAATTCTTGGGATACTAAATGTCACGATAATAGGGGTATTAGTTATAATGTCTTAAGCTTATGGATCTTCTAGGCTGTTGGGAACCCTTTAAATCTTAAATCTTTACGCAATTCTACTTAGTCAACTAGAGTGATCACGGCAGCACCTAAATGATTATTGCACATACTGTAACTGTGATACTAAATCATTAATACAGAAATGAGAACATCATAAAAAGGTAATGGGCCACCTGGTATCACAAGCGAAGTAGAGTAGCAGTACTCAAGAATGCTGTTCATGACGGCACTGCTATGCAAACCCTTGTATCGGAGACTCCTCAAGTTCAATAGTAAGGGGCGGCAACGTCAATGATACTAACACTTAACATATCACTGTATAACCATATTAATCAACATACTATAGCAATTTCTGCCACATTTCAACATTCACACTATACAGAGCCTGTGTGACGTTGTGTGGCGTTGTTCAGCGAGGGGCTTCTCGCAGGCCTCCAACCGCGCGACATGTGTTTGTAGGTTGCTCTTGTACGGCATGAATTTTATTGTGGCTTAGGTCAAACTGGTTGGTAGAGCACAATTGAGAAATTTTGCCATTGACTCTGATTGAGATACCTGGCTGGGTAGTCTGGAAGTACATTGTTTGGTAGGCTGTAAAGCCGGTATTGGACTAAAATCGAAAACGAGACTTCTAAATTTAGATTTACACAACGCCACCCTGCGAGTTACCCCCTGGAAATGTTATATATCCCCAATATCAAAGTTGTTCGTAACTTTGCAGAAGCAGACAGACCAGCTGGATGGTACACAACTAGCCTAGCCTGCCGCGGATAGGCGGGCGCCGAACAAGTATGAGAATAGTCAGACCGTTGCACCAAATTGTCTGCAAATTTTTGCTTTAACAATGGGTTCTTGAAATTCAACCCGCCCCTTGTTGTCTTCATTATCAACTTAGGAAATTTGACTTGCTACCTACTCGTAGGCCACGAATACATATCTGGGTAGTCGACTTTGGCCATGTTTCAGTTTTCCCATCATCAAAAGCAGCAAGGGCCAGCACCTCGCTGTTTACCGGTTAATCACCAGGCTCGTGATTCTCGAGCGATAAATTCTAATCAAGATGACCCTATTGATATCTCTACGGAGGAGATTCGTGGTGACTCCGCAGCTTATCACTCTCAAGATGAGCATTCTGAGTCTAGCGTTACCAGGCCTACCCACGCACTTGAAAATAATGAAATCAGCCGACATACTCTCTCCACACGCCTAGGGCCTTGGATTATTGGAATCAATCTCCTAGCACTTATCGGCCTTGCGATTTCTACAAGTGTCATCTCTTGGGTATGGTTCGGCGACGAAGGAGACAATAGACGACGTCGACTGATCCTTAGTGGGCACCTTGACACAGTCGTCACAGTATGCTCCGTCTTTATACGACTAGCAGTAACAACACAGGCTACTACCATCATTTCTATGCTAGCTGCTTTAGCTATGGAGTCGAGTGATCACGGTGGAATCCGGCTCGGGGAAGCGCCTGCAATGTCAATCGCTCGGTACTCTAACACGGGACCGCTTTCCGCGCTTCTACTTTTCGTGAGTAGTTTCCACCTCTGCTCATCTATATGTGTGGGCGTGCCCTCTTCCGAAGAATGAGACGTTGATTGTTCTCACTACAGTGGAAAGGATTGAAACACGAATCGAACTGGTTTCTTGGACTCATCTTATTGACCACCTACACTTCTATCGCGTCACAGTTTACATCCACGCTTCTGCTCGAGGACTTTAGGATTGGTCCTATCATTGATTTCCCCCAGTCAATGATTAGCGCTGTCGGATTCGGTTTGGATACTTGGTACAAGAACAATATGACAGCATTACTTTATCAAACTCGAAACTATTGGGCTTCACCACCAGCCAGTTTTCCTAGCTTTGCAGAATGGTCTGAAGGCCCAAAGATGGACATGGATTCAGTCAGAGACACTGGCCCCAACCTTCGAGCATTCTTGCCTATATCTTCTCCAGAAACTAGGACATCATTAGAAGCCTACGAGGGCATAGCCGATATTTTCGATACCCGGGTTATTTGCTCTCGGCCGATCGTAAAGCTCGACAATCTGGAATCCCCACCGGATGCAATTAGTGGCACATTAGTGCATGGAAATCTCACGAACGAGATGTCCCAATTGCTGCGGTTACCCGAGAACCGTACGAGCACGTTTAATATCTCCACATACGAACTCAGGCCTGGCAGTTTCCTCTTTGTACAACTTGACACCTCAGGCGGGGGCATGATCAGTAGCCTGGATCCAACGAACAACTCTACTCTACAAAACACCTTATATCCCTATTTCGGAAATGACTGGGGGGCTCCTTGGACTGCGCATGGCCCCAACAATGGATCTGATAAGTGGCCCGTTGAGCTCGGCCATGCATTCCTATTCCTTTCCTGGCAGTCATATCCGAATGACGAATATTATAGCAAGGCAGACGAAGAGGACTATGGAAAGTACTGGGTCGTTGGAGCAGTACCAAACTCAGGGGTAGAGAACGGTGTCTGGATTGAGTACCCAAGAAATGATCATGCAGGAACGGGAGGGTTTAAAATGACAGTGTGCTACGATGCCTTGTAGGTACTTTCTTGACATCAGAAGTCTTTCGTAAAGGCATATGACAGACTGATATCACTGAATTAATATAGATTCGCAAACTCACCGGATATGCGTATTAAACATCACCAGAGCTTCCCTATCAGAGCCAGTCGGAATTCAACCGCAAACGAACCCGTCGTTAAGTGGGATACTACAGCCACAAGCTTCGATACCATAGATATTTCCAAGCGATATCTTCCGTCGTCTCTAGCTAATAATTCAGATTATTTGTTCAGACTAGAACGCGAGCCTATAGACCAGCGTGCATTCCATCTCAAAACCTCATGGAGTCCCTCAAGATTTATGCCGAGAGTTATGACTTCCATGCTCGGATGTAAGATTTATACGTACCGACCAACAAGGAGCACTGATTATCTTACACACCTCTTAGTTAATATCGAGTACCTCGGTTGGTACTATTCTAAGGCTACTAGAGTCGACGGCTCGACACGTTCAGATGACCCGTGGGACCACGAAGAGCTGTTGAAAGCCGAAATGTATGACTTTGTTCACGGCTCAATCTGGACACCGTTCCAAAACGAAGAAGGAAAAAGAACTAGTAGCATCCCAGGTCCCTTTGTAATCGCTGCTCCGTGTCAACAATGCTCGAAATCCGATATTAAATATCTACCGGAATATCGCACCCTTGTTACTCTTCATCCATTGCTTAGTAGCATCACAAGTGATGTCTTTGAAGCAACAAACAACAACCCAGCCGTAACTTGGCAGGCGCTATTGACTACTGTACTCAGCAGTGCTTATTACGATTGGCTGTCCGCATTTTCAAGAAATGAGACAACAACAATCACTACTGTCGTCCAACGTTCTCAAGTACTAAACCACACGGGGTATACGATAATTATGGCCACAGTGGGCCTTAATCTGGTTAATTTTGTAATAGTACTTGTGTTTTTTTGGAAGTGGACACGCTATTCACTTTTGAATAATGGATGGCAGGCTGTTTCCCAGCTTGTATCGGCGGAAACCATACCTTTGTTATTACAATCGACTATGGTCAGAGACAGCAATATACAGGCTCGTATCCGTGATTCTGATAGTGGGGGATATGGAGAGAAATTGAAGAGAGAGATGTGGCTCACGTTGCGTGAGAATGATGATGCCAGGGTTGTGCTACAGCTCTAAGATTTGTTTTGATATTACGGGTAAAGTTTGGATCTGAGAAAATATTACGGCTAGAAAAGGACCAGCTGTGTCTACTTTAATGTATAGTCAAAAGTCATAGCAGAAATTTCTGTCTGTATTTCTGTGCTTAGCGTCATGTTTAAGACGAAGCAAAGACTCGGGGTTTCGGTATAATATGAACCGAAGGACAGCATTGGAAGAGTAAAACGCACATTACGAAAATAAGGCTGGCGATTCTGGTTTAGATTTAATAGAACAAAATCATAGATTACTAAAATGGTTTACAAGTCAAACTAATCTATATTGTTCCCATTAATAATGAGCTCCGCGGCCGTATTCGCCGCAAACTTCGCATGGCCTCTCTGGGACGAGCAGCCACTGGAGGGCGCGTTTGAAACAGACCAGTCTAACGGCGTACTCGATAATACAGTAGTAACGAAAGTCTCACGCCCATGGCTGTTTGGCTTCAAACCAACCAAAAGTTCAAATGGACGGGCTATACTTGTCCTCGGCGGAGGTGGCTATACGCAGCTGATGGTGGGCCGCGAGGGCATCGTCGTTGCACGATGGCTTACTAGCATCGGCTTCAGTGCCTTCGTTCTTGTGCACCGGTTTCCAAATGCTGAGACGGGCCCTCAAGCTCCCCTGGACGATGCCCGTCAAGCACTGCGCCGGATTGACGAGAGCGGCTCTGCACCGAGTGGATTGGGGGTGTGCGGTCTGTCATCTGGTGGCCATCTCGCCGCGGCGTTGCTAGCTGAGTACCCGACTACTTGGACCCCTGCCGCGCCAGGGACGCCGGTACCAAAGCCTGCCTTCGCAATTATTGGCTACGGGCCTATCTCAACAAACGCCACGGGGCGTACCCTTGTGCCTAATAAGCCTCCGCTGGAGCCGCCGGCCAAGCAGGCGCTTTACAATACCGTAGTTCCTGACGAGCAGCTTGTGCAGCCGGCACCGCCGACTTTCATCGTTTATTCCGCGAACGATACCGTGGTGCCGGTGGTGAACGCATATCGCCTTGCCGAGGGTGTGAGGAAGGCTGGTGGTGTTGTCGAGCTTCATGTATTTGCTGATGCGCCGCATGGCTTTGCTCTGGATACTGTGGGCCTCCCTGTGTCGAGGTGGCCCTCTTTGTGCGAGGAATGGATGCAGCAACAGGGGCTCCTGAAGTCATGAGGTATGATTCAACTGCCAGAAGGTGGTGGTTGGAGAATAGAGAGTTGAGAAGCTCACTATAGAAAGCCAGAAATCTCCTACCGTAACAATATACCTAACTATCCAAGCCGCATACTACACTCTATAGGGAGATATCGGAAAGAATCTTGGTCTGAGAACCGACTGCATGACATCAATAGCTTGTCCTAAATGTGAAATTAATACCGTCTTGATCAGTAATGCTATTTTGAGAGTAGGGTGAGTATCTAGAAATTTGGCTTCGTGACAGTATGATTCACCCGCGTATATTGATTGCTACTACTGTCATACAAAATGAGTCACCCACTCGTTCCCATGATCTGATTCCAACACGCCGCGCCACACATATTCGAAATGATTGCTGCAACTGTTGGTTTCAGAACCAAAGACTGGTAAATTACAGGAAATCTAGTAAGAGTTGTGTGTACTGTTGGGGGGCTGGTACGCCGCACCTATTAGTCGGTGGCATATAAGATGCCTGGTTTTCTTTTTCTTTCACTTGCGCAGCTTTAGCTAGTCAGTCACTAGTCAATCGACACCTCTTCTCTCTGATCAAGAGATATTATATACTCCTGAAGTTATTTTAACTCTATTGATATATATTGGCTCCCCCTATACCTTATACACTAGCACCCTACCCCAAGACGGTATAACCGATCATCCACCGCTCTAAAATAGCGGAACTTCAATATCGCTAACGCTATATCATCAACCTTTGAGAGATCTATCTTTACCTGTCTCCCCATGTCAGAGAAATGTGTCTCTATCATCGAAAGATTTGTTCCCAATGCGAAGAGGTAATTTCGGTAACTCTTTCTCGCAGGTGTAGGGAGGGAAATCATCAAGCCAATAATCCAGCGTCGGCAATAATGAATGACAACAAGAGAAAATGCCAGAATTGTGCATTCCCAACCCCTCCAGGTTAAATCTCTCACGGTATGAGGTCGAAGCCGGCGAGACGAGTAGACAATTTCAAGATGGCCACAAGATATCAACTCCACGATAGTTCACAGCAAGGCGAATAGATGCTTGAATATACTTTCTGACACATGAGGCTAGGGGGGCATATAAGGAATACTAGGAAATAAGACATTATCATCCGGCAGTACTAATCATCCCATCAAATGGTAGCACCTGCTTTGGCTCAAGCGGCAGAGCCCTGAAATAATGCCGCAACAAAACCAGACCACACTCAGGTTCGATTCGCACCATTACCATCAGTGGTTCTCTGGTAAAGCCCCGGTAGCCAGATGCCACGTTTCCTCTCATTCAGTCGCCGTCACACTCAAACGGCACACCCACATATCAACGGCACACACTCACTTAACGCCGTCAGCGAACCGACCCGCACACTCCTTAACGTCACTGTGAAACAGAGTACAGGATGCCGACCACCTACTGCCACGAAACAAATGGCACACAAAAGAAAGCCGACCAATGGGCGGACGTACGGCGAAAACCCGGTAGCTGTACGTCAGAGACTGGTACCTGAAGGAGGATCCCGATTGGCTGAAACGAAGTTCCGGTAGTTGAGGCCAGGATTAGGGGTCGCCGGTACTAATAAGGGCATTGGGCTTTCTACTAAAGCCGGGGTATATAATACATGAGGCTAGGGGGCAGGATATAAGGAATATCAAGAGAGACGCCGACATCCTCCGGCAGTACTACCCATCCCATCACTCTCTTCAGCAGATTAATATAGATAATCTTTCTGTTATAATGCCTATATACTGGTACGATTTCGTAAACTTCATTAATCAAGTTCATATTATGCTGTTTGCAGCTCTTCGGTAGTTAGGCTTAATAGCTGACATGCCACCTTGGATATGCTCTGAGAATATACAACATTATTTGCTATTCTGCAGTGAACATACATGTAGCTAGGATTCATATCGCACCGCTCTTCTAATTGACAACAATACTCAAACCCGACTCCAAAACAAACTAGAGAAGTCCAACAATAAGATTGACCACATTAGACAAATTGAAGCGAGATGAATTTGCATAAATAAATACAACATTCAAGGGAATATTATAATTACTTGAAGTTGACAAACTAGTTACGGTTACGGCAGTACCTCAATAACGAGTACACACGACAATTGTGATACTGTTTTATAGGATCCGTTTTTTCCCATTCCCGATAAGGCACCCGGGCCTTTTTATAACGTCTGAAAACTGCGGAATTGCAAGGATAGTTGCACCTTCGGATCCTCCCCCTTATAAGAATCCTCTGTTCTAGTTCAGAGTCCCAGACTTAACTTGAGCAAGTACTAAAAGTAGAGACCCGGACAACATTATAAATACAACAGGAAGCAGACGGGTATCTAGGCTAGTTAGTCTTACTAAAGTCTGGTCCAACATGGGAACTAATGATTGCATCTATGGCGTAACAAGGGTATTGAAGATGCATTTGGCGTTTTAAACAATTTATCATATTTTTCTATTGAAATTTTGTCACATTTATGTATTGATTTGATAGTAGCCTTACTACTAAAAGATGACCGCCATTAAGCGAGAGACTAGCTTAGTTCAAAATTTAGTCGTCTATCTTTGCAATGGAAATGGCCAACGATCCTCGAAAGCACATCGGGGATGGTACCGGGGAACTCTGATCATGCCGCTTCGGTAACCCCACTCCGAAGGATCCACTCAGTGCAGTTAGCCTCCGATAATCGTATCACCTTACAAGCCAACGCTGCCCCCAACATCCTCAGTACATCCTAGAGATTCGGAGAGCGATCAGAAAAAATGGTCGTTAGAGAAGTAGATACCGGTGCGGCAATAGCTGTCACGACCCTGAAATCCCACGCCAGTCTGAACGTAGACGAATACGCTTCTGCCGGCAACGATGGCCATTGGACCGGCTTTCCCAAGCCATCAGGTCAGTCTCTTTCGTACTGGCTACAGGGAGTTCGCTGTGATCCTCTTCTAGATCATCGTACGACGCCAAATCTCCCACCTTCCGCCGATACTGTGATTATTGGCTCTGGTGTACGTGCTTCCCACCAACTGTCTCGCAGATATGAATCAGGGGGCTAAACCTGAGGTCGGGTTTGACAGATCACCGGGACACTCGTCGCAAAGCATCACTTGGAGACTTGGCCGGAAAAGAGCGTCGTGGTGCTCGAGGCTCGCGAGTTCTGCAGTGGCGCCACGGGTAGAAACGCAGGCCACTGCAAACCAGATCAATGTCCGTAGGCCAAATTCCTGATGGGCCTGCTGAAATCTAAAAAAGGGAATATAGGGAGAGGGTTCGGAAAGTACGAAAAGGCATTCGGTGTGGAAGGGGCCATCGAGGTAGGTATTAGCATTGTTGCCATATTGAGCAGGCCACAGCTAAATTTGAGAAACGGCTATTAGATCCTGCAGAATGAGCAGCAGACTTGGGAAAACCTAGTCAAGTATGTTGGTGACCATGGCGTCGATTGTGACCTCTGGGTAGGCGATACTCTAGACGTCCCTATGACCAAGGACGTTGCGGATCTGGCAAAGGACATCTTCGAACGATACAGGGCGGCAGGGGGGAAAGTCGACCATATCAAGGTCACGCTTGATCCAGCCGAGGCTGCAAAGGTCTCTCGAATCCAGGGGGCCCAGGCATGCTACGCGTGGCCTGCCTCGACATTGCAGCCATGGAAACTTGTAGCGCATATCATGCGGAAGAATCTAAAAAAGGGGCTCAAGTTCAGCTTGCAAACAGTGAGTAGGATCCAGAATCATTTATTGCCATTTTCATCCTGTCACAGGAGCCCGAATTTCAATTTTTTGTATTCTCGGGAATCAAGCTCTTTTAAGACAGGTCTATCGATGACCGACAATCCTACAAACTATATAGAAAGAGTACATACTGACTCCTAACGCTGTAGTACACGGTTGTTAGGAAAGTTGTAAAAAGCGAGGGTTCAAGAAACTGGGTCGTCAAGTCCGATAGAGGCGACATCGAATGCTCTCGCGTAGTGCATGCCACAAACGCATATAGCGCAGCCGTTGAGCCGTCGTTGCGTGGTCTAATCTACCCAACGCCGCATATGTGCAACAAAGTTGTCCCTCCCGCGATCTTTGCGGGTTCCAAGGCGTTAAAGAATTCATATGGAGTGCTACTCCCAGATGGAGCCCTATTTAGTATCAATCCGCGCTGCACGACCGACGGGATTGTCATGTTCGGAGGTTCCAATCCTGGCCAGTTAAAATTTAACGAGTGGCTAGCAGAGCATCCCGAAAGGTGCACTGATGATGGCATGTCTGAAATCAAGGTAGTCACAGATGCAGTAAAAGAGTTCGCGGACAAGGAGTTTGAAGGGTGGGTAGATGCCGTTCCTGGCGCTGGGCAGCTTTATGATTATAGCTGGAGCGGCATCATTGGTCGAAGTCCAGATGGTGTACCTCTTATAGGCGAACTGCCAGGACTGCCCGGACAGTGGATCTGCGCAGGGCATAATGGCCATGGGATGGCTCGCATATTTACCGCAGCTCCTGGGTTAGTAAAACTTATGAAAGGAGACACATGGGAAGAAGCCGGACTACCTAAAGCATATCAGCTTACATCAGAACGAATGGAAACATTACGAGATGGCGCAAAGAGGGGAGCTATCGCTGTGATTTGAGTATTCGAGATAGTCCTTTCGGTGGTATCACCAATCTCAAGGGGACTAATAATAGATAGAAATCGACGATCTCATAACACGACTGTACGACGAGCCTTCGTTCACTGTGTAAGGAGGTATACTGAAAATATATACCTACTCTCGAGTCGATATAATATTCATCCACAATACCGCCTGCAATAAATGCAGCGCGGTCAGTACGCAACAAAGCAAGGCCAGGGTACCTAACTTGGGAGCTGAAAGAAGATGCCCAGAAGCTTGGTCAACAAGATCAGAGCTTAAGACGATGGTGACTCGGAGAAGGGCTGACTAGCAGCTAGTACTAGCTCAATTTGACCCGAGGAGTCTTGTAGGGTTTAGGAGCTTGTTTGTTAATCACTTTCATAACACTGTAACGGTATTTATATACTTTAAAGGACTTCGTCTGCTTCCTCTACGGAATACCCAGCCTATGCCTATTTTGTCTTAGTCTTTCTCATACTATGTAGTCTAATTAGACCTTACATTATTGCATCGCCTTAAACTTTGTCTTATATTTTCCCAACGAAGTAATAGCCATCGCCAATGTCCGAAGAGTCCGTTTACTCTAGTTGGAGATCCTGTTTTTACAGAATTATAAGCTGGACAGATCAACTTGAACCGGTGTCTCTTATGTCGTGGTAATAGCTAGCATCGTAACCTTACTCCATATTAGTAGCTTCATTATATCCTCTTGGATTTAGTGTAGTTATAAGAGGAGATGGTAGTGTATGGAAGAGCGCCCGAACATTACGGCCAAGTGACTGCCCTTACGAGCTATATCTAGCCCGGCGTTTCCAATAATATACAATTGACAGGGAGTCATTAATGTGACGATTGTGTGTTCACGAACTAGCCTGACAGTTCCGAAATCATCGCCTGGAAACATTCGACGTCAAAATTATTATAATCCACCGACACTTCCCTATGTAGAAACTATCAGTTGCCCCTAATATTCCACAAACGTCGATTAATAATAATGACTAAACACAAGGATCGCTAACCTTGGTGGGATGAGTTGCTTTAGCATCTCTGAACCACGTGCTTCCTAGGGTTGCAAGTGATGTGGGAACTAAATCCTTACCCCGATTCGAGAGCTTAAACGGCCGAGATTGCACTCTACAAAGTCCTTCCTCATTGAGATTATCATCCGAGCTAGTGTCGGGCGTCCAGTGTCATGAGTTCACATATAAAGTCATGATCTGTTACTGGCATAGATACTCCCGCCGCACTCTCACCCATGATTCCTTGAGGCGGAGCGGAAAGAAGCATCACATCTTAGCGGCATCGCCAAGACATTAGGGATGATCCTCCGACGTGGAGATCAATCTTATCAATCAAGTTTATGGTACGATCTTTGAATGTGCAAGGTAGCTATATAAGACGAACAGGAATGACTTGCAAATGTATTATTTTCAGTGGTTTCGCCACCTTAGTTTTGGAGGTCAAGGCAATAGAAGATGCGCTCATTCAATATCATCGCGAACTTTATTGGCGCGGCCTTGGCTGTGGAGCCCTTCCTGAATGAGCCCGACACTGGACTCGAGACCTATCTATATGGGACTAACTGGACAGAGGGGACGCAGCCTCTTTTGAAGGACATGCGAGGCATCCCTGACTTCGATTTCGCAGCCCGACAAGCGCTCAATGGCTCGGAGTATTCGTTCTACAGGACAGCGGCTGGCGGGGAGTGGAGTATTGAGAGCTGGTCTTATATAAGACGATGTTGTGTGCTAACTCGCTATTGCAGGTTATCGCAACAATCTTGAAATATGGTCGAAAGTAAAATTTCGCCCGCGTCAACTTACCGATGTCACAAAGGTGAACGAGACATTAGGGTGAGTAGAATCAGCCTCGGCCAGAGAAATCCGGGTAGTTGATATTTCTTATTAGCGTTACCATCCTAGGTTACAACTTCACCGCGCCTATTTTCATTGCACCCGCTGCCCGAGCAGGGTATGGCGATCCTGAAAGAGCAGAACTCAACTTCGTAG
Organism: Whalleya microplaca; assembly: GCA_022497155.1. Taxonomy (NCBI): domain Eukaryota; kingdom Fungi; phylum Ascomycota; class Sordariomycetes; order Xylariales; family Xylariaceae; genus Whalleya; species Whalleya microplaca. The sequence goes on along the minus strand of MU385736.1, from coordinate 509,178 downwards.
AAGCGGCTGCTGAAGAGAATATTCTGTATACTGTGAGATTCGGCCGAGGAATTTAGCGAGAACGTCAACTAAGAAGACCATAGGCCGCTATTTACGCCTCGAAGACTATTGAAGAAATTGCCGCCGCCAAGAGCAATTCTACAATTAACGGGCCTCAAGTTATCTTCCAACAGGTTCGTTGGAATTCACCTGCTGTGAGCCATGGAAAGCAGTTAAGCTAACGGTTCCTCAGATTTATACGAATGCCAACCTTTCTGTGACGTGGGACAACATCCAAAGAGCTGAAGCCACTGGTGCTAAGGCCCTTGTGTGGACCATTGACGCTCCTTCCTCGTCAACGCGTCATCGTGCGGCACGTTACGATACTACGAATGCGTAGGCCAGCCCCTTTCGGTCTTAGTACCCCCTGACTGATAACATATGCTACAGTAACTCAGTGACCTCGGCGTTAACGTGGGACATATATGATCAAATGAAGAATCATACCAATCTACCTATCATTCCCAAGGGCATATCAACCGTCGAGGATGCACTCCTCGCACTTGAAAAGGGAGTGAAGGCAATCTACATCTCAAACCACGGAGGGCGGCAAGTAGACCATTCGCCATCAGCCTTGGAGATTGCGTACGAGATCCGCCGTAATGCGCCGCAGGTATTTACCGAGATGGAGGTGTTGGCGGATAGCGGAGTGCGTTACGGGAACGACGTCCTCAAGCTCCTGGCCTTGGGCGTGAAAGCCGTCGGACTTGGCCGCTCGTTCATGTACGCGAATACGTACGGGCTCGAGGGTGTCACAAAAGCCATCCAGATCCTGAAAACGGAGATCGCGTACGATGCAGCCCAAATCGGCATCCATGACGTCCAGAACATATCTGCCAGCTTTGTAAGTCTTCGCCGTTCTTCGGATTGTTTGATTGCCAGCTGACCTCAAGTATCAGTTGAACACTAGAGGGTTAGAAGACACTGTTTTCCTTCTAGAATAGATTATACCTTGTGTCTAGATATATAAGGAGTAAATAAATTGTCGCCCTAAGTTATTAGGTACTTCACATTCCACAGATCTCATGACATCCGTCCCCATCCTTGTTCCTCTTTTTCTTAAGATTCTCTCCCTCCCTCTATCTCCATCTCTCTGTCTCTCCTCTCCCATCAAATATGAAACAGGGCCCTATGTCCAACTTTTATGAATGCTCTTAGTTGGACTTAGCCTAGGGGGTTAGAAAACATCAGGGGATTCCTTGATAGGTCCGAGACCTCTTATAAGGATGTCTACACTTAGAAATAATAGTAACGACATAGTGACTGACAACAAAGATTGACTGTGCTAGGCATAAAGTGTATTGGCCTGTATAGATCTTACATATGTCAAACATAGTCAATCCTGTTTGGTCATATATTAGCTGTGTGGCTGATAGAGCGAGTTAGGTTCGATTCCTAACAACGTTATTGGTATTCGCTCTATTAGCTCATTTATATTAGGCTCTAAGGGTTTTCTCATACAACAGATGGATGTGCCATATCTGTATACGAAAGCGATACCCATTGGCGTTGTTAGGAATCGCACTTAAGTTCTAACCGCACTCTAGTTACTGGAGTTAGCTATGACGCCACACCACGCCCAGGGCGTTGTGCTTTGATTAAGAAAAGACCCTAGTATTTTGTAAATTAACGGGGTTACTAGATACATGCATTTTGGTATAAACTACGCGCAAATTTAAGTAGCTCGCATCTTGTCAATAGTCCCAGTATCATAATAATCTAGCTTTTAGCTATTGCAAAAGTGAAACTATTCACAGATTGCTACCACGCTTTTCACACTTTTAAGAGTGAGAATCTACTTTTTGTAATCATAAGGATTATGGCAGATAATAGCTGCTATATGATAGATATACTCACTATAATTATAGGGGGTTAGTGGTTAGAGATCTCGTTAGGTATATAGCAGTCTTAACGGGTAGACTGTATATATATATATATGCCCTAAAACAACTTAAGCGATCAATATGCTGGAACGAATCAAAGTTAGAGACATGGAAAATATCCAACCGACTGCAAATGAAAGGATGTATCCCATTGGTGTCACGAATTACTACGGACCTAACTGACTAACGCACAACGCTCTAGGCATAATATGGCGTACATAATGGCATAACGCTAGTAGTAGATACAGTTACAACCCCTCTACCTTAGCTCTTCATCACTTTTACACATCCAGATGGCTTCGGCTAAAGAATTCAAACGCCTGGTGGTTATCTCTTCCGTACTCTGCCTAAATTACCTTAGAATTAGAAATGAGCTGCTCTCATAATATGACTTCATGTATTAACTCTGTTCTTTTTCGCATGAAGCCTGACAGTCGTCAATCTGTAGGGCTTAAATAGCAATTACAGTGGACGTCTAGAACGATCTTAGTCGGATCTCGGTAATGCAAGTGACCAATGACCGACGAGCTTCATCATCAAACGGGAAATCTGAACAAGGTTCGAATCCCTTGCTGGTCAGATTGCAGACCAAACAAAACGCATTACTAACGCCGCGTGGGTCGAAAGACCCTAGTTTGAACGATGTCTAAGGTCGATAAAGGTCGAACTCCAACAATCACTCTCAAAACAAAACTATCTAAATAGTGTGTACAAAATTGAGAGAGAGCCAAGCTAGACGGTCATGCGAGAAAACCCCTAAGCCCCAATGTGTGGGTTCAATGAGGCAGGTGACCTACATGGCAGTTCCCCCATTAGCGATAGTCAACACTAGCAATATTCCCGTACATTCCGGTTTCACATAGCGTCCTACCTATCAGAAAAACATTGATTAACTATTTACAGAAGATAACGCCTTGATGTCCAGTCTGCAAAAAAAAAAAAAAAAAAAAAAAAAACAGACAGGTCTTTTCAGTTACACATCGAAATTGTTGTGTGGACTCTCATTCAGTCAACATGCTTTCAAAATCGATCCTTGTGACGAACACATGCGGTGCAGCCACCCCAGTGACGAAGAGCCAGCCTTCTCGTTTCCCACCATTGGTTGCGGGGTCTATAGCGGTGATCACTGCCGTTGTGGCACCTCTCATGGAGGTCCCATCATCCGAGACCAAGACCCTGGACTGTTTCCCCCGGCTCTCGTCCTTGTTCTTACCTGCACTAGCGGGTAAGAACCATACTAGGCTGGTAATCGGTGCCTTGCCTGTCGGGTCCTTGAAGTGTTCCGGGAACTCGACTACGCGCCCGAACCCGGGGAGTATGTAGGCGCTGTAGTCCTTACCGTCTAATCCTGCGTATGGGTCAGAGAAGAAACTCGGGTTGTCAATTAAGCCGTGCGTATGTATTGCGTGTGACACGGATAGAGTCTTGTTCTCCGCGCTCGGGAGTGTAGCAAAATATATCGAGCCGCCGAGCGCATCGGAAATAAGGACCTGCTTGTCGGGGCCCCAGCCTATCCCGTTGGTTGTGGCAATTGAGTTGATACTGACCGTTGCATCAACTTTGTCATCATCTTCGAGACGCACGTGTACAACATCTGTCCATTTCCTCCCAGTGAGGTCCTCGACTAGTCGCATATGACCTTCGCGGTAGTAGTGATCATTTGTGACCAGGAACTCACGCTCAGACAAAGCAAGGATATCATTAGGTAGCCGTATCAATGGGTGCGAGATAGACCGCAGGTGCTTTGCTGTATTACTTCCGATAGTATGCACAAATAGTTCAACGCGGGAAGCTGCTTTCGGCTCCGTTGATGGGTTCGCGGCCCATAGTGGATTTGGCAGATGATTGACAGCGTATATATACACTGTTGATGGGTCGGAAGGGGTATTATAGATGCCAATTCCATGAGTGACAAATGGTCCCTCGAAGCCGCTCAGATTGAGTTTTTGAGATTTCATCGTCTAGGGCGGGGCTTGCGAGTTAGCCCTAATCTTTGATAGAGAACCCTAGGGAAATAAAGACCAAGGATGGACAAACCGTAGGATCAAGTATCTGTATAGTACCATAGCCCGGATTTTCTGGATGATCTAAAGAGGGAGCTCTACATACACATTAGTCTCAAACTCCTTTACAAGTGGTAATGAGACTTACCCCGGAAACCAGCCGGCCACTTTCTCGATGTCTCCCGTACATGCTGTATATATGAGGCCTGATGGCGTATGGTGATGCAAGTCCTCGCACGCAATGGTATCTGGGATTACATGACTCTCGCTACCGTGAATGTTCTTCCACGAAGTAGGGGAGCGATTCAGACCCAAGATGGCAATGTCACGCTTCAGGGGTGAATAGAGCACCGCAGTGAGTGCGGTGAGCACGGTAACTGTCAAGTATACAAAAATTGCCATCTTTCCATGAAGTTAAGTCAGTAAGAGTGACATTGGAGAAAGATTGTAGGGATGACTCTAATAGATATGTATGAAATTGAGGTTCTCGTGGGGTAATCTACGTCAGGGACGCTTTTTAAATTAAAGTGCCCGTGGGGAACAGCGTTAGACCAACCCCCGCATTGCTAGACTATACGCGTACACTGGGTCCCCAGACCCCAGCTTCACCGCCGTTGACTGATGAGGGGAGTCCATAGGAAGTTGGAAGCCCGAGGTACTTGATACAGGTGGACAAAACCCGCACCAATGATCCACCTCAAGTCAAGGTTGCTTTAAATTAGAGAAGCCACACTACCAAGTTCAATATAGTCCTTTGATATAGCCCTTCTTTTGGAAACTCGAAGCTTTTTATTGATAGTAAAAATTAGACGAGGCAAGTATGCATATGTACTTGATGCGGTCCTAGATAATACCTCTGAATGACGTATGGTGACAGTGTTGTTGAACATGACAATCAGTGCCATGTAACATTGAATATGTTGGCTAACCTAAACAAGACGTCATGGTGGGCAACAAGCTCAAACCGGACAACTACATCTAGTTGAAACATGATAAGAATACTTACCAAAGAATAAAGTGACATGGCAAAATGTTAAGGGGCGCTCAGAGACCTCATAAAGGTCAACTCTTCACAATCAAAGAAGAGCAAAGGGGGAGGGCTAGCTAGCTAATCAGGGCCATTGGTTATGACAGGTCAGAATAGTATCATAGATTCTGCGAAGCAGCCCCTCTTAAATTTACTCACTCGATTACTCGCAGGGCTTGGTGATTTGCCTCGCTTATTCCCAGTCTATACTATTACCGTCTCTTCAGTTCAATTCTAGCATGAGCCTGATAATATCGGTCGTCACGGGATCTTGCTATATGTAAGTGCGCTGGGCCGCTTAGATTGAGTATGCTGAAGAGACAGAAATAGCTAACGTGGTCTCCGACGTTGTGGACTGTAGGTAGCGATGTTAAATAAGACAATCACGTGCTACGGAAGACTCCATGGCTGAATAGATAACCATTCGTCAACAAAGAGCTCCTAGCTAGAAAAGTTCAAAGGCAATGAGGGGGTTATAACTAACCATCCGATTCGCTAATCATCCAATTAGCAGAATAGATGTATTGTTCTTATCGCTCCAATTATTACCTCAACCCTGTAGCAACTTCCCATAAATTTGTCTACGTATCGCAGTCACCTACTCTGACACAATCTTTATTGGATTTCATGCATGTCGTGTACCGAATCGAAAATTGACATCAATTGAACAGTGGTGGGTATCACGACAGATTATACCCATCAAATATCAATACCGGATGTCTTAACACGTTGATGCTGTACTCGTTATTGTAAGATGCATCGTGATGTAATCCATTCTCTGGCTTGTCAATAGTTTTCACACGAGATGGCCGGCAAGGGAATACCGCAAGCTGCCGTACCTGATAGCATTACACAAATTCCTGCCTGGATCGCTGTTCTAGTGCCAATGTTCTGTCCATTTATCAACTTATAACCAGCCTATATGTATGACCGTGCATAGTCAGGGTTAATAGCACATTGGCGAATGTGCAAATATTAAAAAATTAATAATACAATTAGTCCCTAAGGGCTATACTCAATCCTAGCTACCGTGCTGAATATGTCTATCTACTTGATAGAATCACAAACGTGAGGATGGTGATATAAAAAAAAGTAAGCCAATCGCTACACGAAAGCGGCGAGCTTTCAAAAGAGAACACAATTATAACTCGCCCAAATTCATAGCTCTATCGACACATACATGGAAAATAAAAGGGAAACATTTGTATGAACACGGTGGCAACGATCCTTACCCCTAAAAGTTCCAGCAAAGAAGGGGCATGACCCTGATGATTGCAAACCTCAAGGCCATATGAGAAGAGTGACACCCAAATTCCAAGTGACAGGATTATTTAAAATTGCTAACTGTGTCCTGCTTGTCTATTTATCGATACTTGCCTCTATAAGTTTGCGCTAGTTGACAAATGGACAGCCGTTGAGTTGCTTCCTACGAAGGTGATGGCGTTTCTGATGCATCAAAAGAGTCCGCCTAAAGCATTTCAACAAGTGAATATCGTAGGCTTTCATAATGAATAGGTTAATAGGAGACTAAGCTCTCGTAATTTACCCTACAGTGTTACGCCTAATCATTCTTTGGTATTAAAGAAAATTGATCTATATAGGGGCTGAGAGGCCGAAGGTATTAGCTTTTCAGAAGATGGATTTTGGCAACCATTCAAAAGGCAACGCTGTAATGTTTCCCTTCATGGTCATCATGAAAGCGTCTCGGTCAACTGTTGTTGAGGATTCTAACATATACATATATCGTAAAAGGTGGTACATGCACCGATCTGGAATCCGGAAAAATGTCGGGATTGTTAATCACGTCACTGGTAAATACGGTCTACGTATTTGATCTATCCTTCGGTATTATTACTTCTGTCGGGCTCGGTCGTCTACCAACGGACAGAAAGTATGGGTAGTATCGGCCGGTGTTTACCAACGACCTGTAGGAAAGCTTGCACATTCTTAGAGTCCCGAACTAAACATACCAGCTGCAGGGCTCGCCAACAGGGTCTCCAATCCAACTGTAAAATGTTCTATACAAGCAATCCGAATAAGACCCCGCGAGTTGCTGTACTCTATCAGGCTCTTGAACCCCCGGTGATAGACGGGATTAAAAAACCAAAGAAACCTGGTGGTTCGTCAGCTTTCCTCAGCATCTACCAATAGTGGCACAGAGCGCTCACGTTTTACCTCAGGTTATCGAGATTCAGGGGCAGATATAGCTTATAACCTAAGGAATAGTGGCGATGTAGAGGTGGTATGCCCTAAATCTACCCCAGATCCCATCAATGACAGCGACTGGTGCTTTCCAGACACCGAAGAAGGGATCCTAGAAGCAATAGGACAAGGGGCGACGCACCTCTGGGCAAACACCATTCTTTTCGCGTCGCATCTCCTTCAAATTTCAAAAGCTCTTGATACATATCAGGACCAGGTTCATGTCATCGGACAGGGTCCTTTGGTAGTTGAAAAATACGACGACAAGGAATATGTCAACGATCTTTTACGCCGGCTTGGTGGCTTTTCGATGCCAAAAGCTTGGACAGCCCATGCTGGTCAGGACATCATCAGTGAAGTCCCCGACCTGTCGTTTCCGGTTGTTGCTAAGCCAATTAGAGGACGTGGTAGTCAAGGGGTCAGGGTCTGTCATAGCCTAGACGAGCTCGTGCTTCATGCACAGGAGCTTTTCCGTGATTCGTCATCTATCATGCTGGAAGAATTTCTATCGGGCGAGGAAATCACCATAACCGTAATGCCGCCAACGAAATCGGGGTACAATAGTGACTATTGGGCCCTTCCGGTGGTGACCCGGTTCAACCACCAGCAGGGAATAGCTCCTTACAACGGGGTTGTAGCGGTCACTTCGAATTCAAGAGCTATTTTAGAATCACAACACAATGAGCTATATGATAAGGTTATAGAGGAATGCAAGAAGGTCGCCCGAGCTCTCGGCACGACCGCTCCCATCCGAATCGATGCCAGGCGCTATAAAGATTCGAGAAGTTCCAAATTTGCGCTTTTCGATGTGAATATGAAACCGGTACGTATAAAGATCTCCAGTGGAACCAAATCCCTTCTAGATTGACTGATGGTGCTGGCATTGGACAGAATATGACGGGACCTGGAAGACCAGGTCGAGATGATCAGGCGAGCTTGACGCTGATAGTCGCAAATGCTTTAGGATGGGATTATCAGGAGCTCTTGAAACAAATACTAACTACTTCGCACTTTTTAAGGGCGCTGAGGCGTCTGGAGCCTAAGTGAGCTAGCGGAGACAAGACGCTTCCTCTTCTATATAAATAGCCTCATATTGTCATGCAAGCCACTAAGCCACACTGCGATATCGTCGAGGGTGTGTAACTTAAGTAGTAAAAGGAGTTATAACTTCAACGAGGGGTCTAAAAGCCAAAAGGGCCCCAGACTTTAGTGAAACTAGGGTTCAACTTTCTTCATCGATTATTTACTAATTTCACCACACTTACTGTTTCGGTCACTCTAAATTCGCTTAGCCTTATATCAATATCAACATGTCAACGTATACAGTTTAACAAACGGCGTTATAGTTGAGATATAGGCGAGTTCAAACCTGTGGGAAGGAAAGTATATTTAAGTTTAATTGATTGTAAGCCTTTGATAAGGTAAATATATTATCACGATGCCGCGTATGAAATTACCTTTTACAGTACCTTAACAAGTGCTAGGAGAAAATGTGTTCTGGTATCTGGGGCGACCCTCTAGGTTCTTGGACACCTGTTCAAGGATAGGCTGGCTCACATCGCATCATTGTAACTCATCAGCTACATTTATATAACGATTTAGTAATCATGAACAATCTATAATTCAATTCATCCAAGCATACTTATGATTAGTATTACCTAAGATGTGTGCTACTTGATGATCCTGAAGATCTTCAAATACACACATCAATTATGTGCCAAATGCTTCCTCATCTATGTTGAAAGCACAAAGTCTAATAATTTCTTTTGTGAACCTCTAATACCCTGGGTCTGATTGTATCCCATCCCCCTGAGCATTAATTGATTGCTGCAACGTTGCTCACATCATTTCTGCTGCAATTTCATGATTGCCCCTGTGCTCACCCAAACCATTCGATAAGCTACCAAGGCCTCTTGGCTGTCCCTAGATCTCTCTCGATACGGCATACTTGCTCCTCTTTCTGATCAAGTAACCCCATCTGTACAAAACATACGGGATGGGAGCCAGTAAACACGAAATAGATCCCAAAATTGTTAGGGTATAATGCGTACCCATGTTTTCGTAAAACGGAATGCCAACCACGGTCATTCCTCCGGCCGCAACATATCTCACGAGGGCGACGAAGGTCAAGGCCGAGGCTGAGTAAATCTCGTAGGCGTCAATGATGTACATGTACGCGCATAGGAAGATACCCATAACACCATATCCAAACAACGCTGCGGCAAGTATTGGAGACCAGATGCTGACGCTCTCAAAGTCGGTCCAGCCCATCCAAAACAGAGAAATGGGAATTGAAATTGACGAGCCGAGCATGGCGTACCACAGACGAGACTCTGGGTTGAACTGGGCGCCTTCACCTCGTGATTCAGCTAATGCGATCTGCTTGGTAGTTATGCGATACACAATTGGTATAAGCAGAAAGGTGAACTCTGTACCAACAAACATAGAGATGAAGATAATATTGCTGAGCCCCTGCGAAATGCCGTAGGTGTGCTCAAAGACGTAAGGCCACCCGACCAAGAATGTAAAGAGCACGATGTAAACCATGGACAAATACAGGGTCATGGCTAGGATGATAGGCTCCGTAAACATGACAAATGGCCTTGTCATGCTAACCTTTAATCTGCTGAAAAGAGTAGCCTCGACGATTTCGTGCTCAGAGCGATATCGATCGTCGCCAGTAATCCGCCGGAAATGATGGGCTTTCCATTGGAGAAGCAATGGACTGTACGTCTCCGGCATGAAGAGAAAGACGAGGGCCATGATGAGGCCAGAGAGAATAAGCATGGTCCATTCGGTCCACCGCCAACTGACCAGCGGCGAGGGGCCGATATATGCCCCCATCACCGCACCCAACATTGGCCCACCAAATGCCGAAATCGCATATAACGGGAAGCTCCATGTCTTTTCGAGGTTGTTAAACATGTCGGAAACTGAACCCCCTGAGCATACGAGAGGCGTAGAAGCTGATAAGCCTGCCAGGAACCGAAAGGCAATTTGGGCACCAAAATTCGGGGCGAGTCCACAAGCCATAATCCAAACCATGAAGATGAACATCGAGCCGGTGTACACGTAATTCCTGCCGAAGGTTTCTGAGAACGGACCGGCAACGAGCGAACCAAGTCCCATTCCTATCAAATACAGACCTGTATAATGTCAATAAGTACAAGAACTTAAGGGGTCGAGTGTCCGTCCATACCTGTATCAAGTGACTCTGCAACTTGACTGACTCCCAGGTCGGCTGCAGCTTGGGGAAGCATAGTTGCGTCGATACCAGAAGCTGCACCGACAGCAGCAGCGATGATCGAGATCTGCAGTGTGCAGCTGACCCGCTTTCCAATGCTCCAATTCCTCGGGTTCAAGGGGTCATCTGGTCCTTCCCAGCCCACGACGAAGACTTTCCCACCCTTCCCCTCGTGCGTTTGGCGGTCTCGCGCATGGATACCCGTCAACGAGTGTCCCAGAGCGGCCCCCTCTGAGTACTGCGTCCTAATGGTGGCCGTGGTTGGCACTCGAGCAACATCATCTTCACTACTAGAGTCGGAAGCGACCTCTTGCGAGTTCGAGTCACCATTGGTCTCCTTGGAATCCGGCTCGGCAGGCAGGTCGTCTTCCTTTTCCGAGAGAGACGCTGGACGTGGGTGAGAGACGCCACCGTCCGTTGCCGGAGCTCTATGAGTGCTAGTAACTGTTATCAGCCGTGCCTTTTCGAGATCCCGCTCGATCTGGGCTTTCGCCGCTAGACCGATCCGGCGAGCTTGAAGGTAGGATTGCATGCCTGGGCTTGTCCTGATATTTTCAATTCAAAGGGCTGAGGGGGTTTCCAAACTCGGTAGCTTACTCGTCTAGGGATGAAACAATGAAACAACATTGGTGGTGACTGACACCGCTTGGTTGTATTTATTCAAACGGGCGTTGGCAAAGCCGGCCTAACCTTTTACGACGATTATCAATCATAGAGATCCGCCAATGTTCACTCCGGCCTATTACCGGCGGTTCCCATATCTATAACCCCACTGAGACCAACATTGTCATACAAAGGGCGACATATTTTCGGCCGTGCCTCCGATACTCAAGCGACGCAGCTGTGCCGTTTTCATCCCTGTCTTGAGCGTAATCATAGAAAATATGCGAGGTGTCCTAGGACAAACAAAAATTTTTCCGACTTATTAACAGATTCATCGGCCGTAAAGCCGAGAGTAACACAAGAGTAACAGGACCAGTTAACTCTGCATTGTAGTGCTTACTATGTGTCTCGTATCTACCCAAGTAAGTAGAATTTTCTTCAACATTGCAGTTGAGTCATTTCACGAGTTGGTGGCAATGCTATGATCGATATTTGCACTCACTTCGCAAACTCTTCCCTTTGCTAGAGAAGGCTGAGTGGCTCGGTGTGTAATGCCGACATCGGTTTTCAAGTTACCGAATTAGGCATTTGGACTTTTCCTCATGCCTAGATACATACGCATACGATGACCCTAATAGTCGGTGTCCCGTGCTGTCATGATGCTTGAAGCTCCGAGACAGGCCCCTAAACTAAGACAATATCCTCCACGTTGGGTTTGGGTCTACTAAGGATAGGAGAGGTATGTTGGACTTTGTGTAAGTCAAAATGGAGCTGCGATAGCCTCCTTAGCGCCGTCCTTACATACACGCGGACCGAACCTTATCTTTGCTGGGGAAATGCTGGAGAAATGCTGAAGAGATTTATCCTAATTGTACTTAGCAGTTTTCCCCTACGTACATAAAGTACTATTTCTCGGAGGTTCTTAGACTATGTACATATTTGTCAATTGAAGCCGAAACTGATGCCGTAGACTTGCCTTGCCTCGACGGGCTAGTTTTGTACCTAAGTCTTCCAACATCTATCGGGTCTCTAAATCTTGACCACTAGTGGTAGGTTTAGGAGCCGATTTTCTTTTTCTGTGATGCGAAGCGTTCATTACCAACCCCATGAGTCGAAAAGTCAGGCCACGAGACTTTAGTGAGGCGTCTCTATCACCCAATAAGGAGTTATGATAGTTGAAATTGAACTCTCATTTCGGGATTCGGATCTCGGGTATGGCAAAGAAACCAGTAACTTGTAATAGGGCTATGCAAGTGTGAAACAGACAGTGGGAAGACTGATTCCCAACATATTTAACTCTACATAACTATATAAGGCGAATGTATAGAGTAGTTTGAGAATACCTTTGCCGGCATGTTTCCGTACCTTGTAATGAGACATCGGCAACTCTCCGATGGACATTACTACTATAGTCGGTAACCGACAACTTATATTGTCCAATGTATCCACTCTGCCACTGCTCTCATTACATGACGACATAAACGGGGGCTGGGCGGTTGGGAAAGTAATGCGATGCGAACGAGACTATCTCGTACTCGGGTTACTATTCAAAGCCTTCCTGAACCGTAAGTACCTACTTCGCAATTCTTCCCAGCCTCCTTGCTTCGGTGGCTTACGCTACCTAGTGGTATGTCCGATCACGGCTTGGTATATCATTTAGCATTTTCATGAATTCAAGTTATAACATGACTAGGCTTGACTTGATTCACCTTGGATTGATTCAATTGTACCCTTGTGTAACTTGGGTCAATTCAAAACTGATTATCTATATAAAATAACTTGTTACTGTCAAGTTATTTTAAAGTTATCTTCCCTTCTACTAATCAAGTCAAGTTGTCATTATTGTCAGTCCAAGTTCATGACTTAAAGTGGCTTGGATTAACTCGATAGATGCACTGGTATATATATTTCTCTGTCCAACGGTCGCAATCCCTCATACATCATAATATGCGTATGCATAATCCGTATATTGAGGTTTACTGACAGTCTCTTGCTCTCACCTCTCGTAGAGCAAGGCTACAAGCAGCGGAAACCCCGAACATGTGAATGGCATAAAGAATACCACTTAGCGAACTCTCACATCAATCGACACAATTTAGTCGACAAATTGCGTCGCAAATATGTACAAGAATGGTGCTCTATTGTAAGCACAATACTGGGTATAAGTCAACTGGAGCAGAGAATTTGGACGAATATCTGAACAGGACTTTTGCAGCTACGTTAATTGATAAGATCGTGAGGAGATGCAGATCACTAGGTAATCCGATAAATTGCTTGTACATACTCATATCAAAGGCCGTGGGCTTTAATCTAGCCTAAGCGGCAGAGCCGCAAAATCCAATTTACATGGTAATCCAGCTCAGTGGTTCATCAATCATCCTGCATCCTTCTCTACTCACTCGCCCCTCTCATCTTGCGCGTGGTATATAGCTTCAGGGGGATCAATGATTCAACCTACGATAAGGAACATGAAAATGGCACCAGACACAGACAAACATCCGAGCGCGATTCTTCGCGTCTGTTCATATCATCGAGAGGACTTCGACCTTGTCCTAGTTCGGTCCCGTCCGCATGAGATGCAACTGGCCCAAAGATCTCTCCAGACAGCTTCCAAGACTCCTCCAGCCTCAAGACTAGACATCAATGGCTCTCCTCCCCATGGAGCTGATGTCAATGGTTCTCTATGACCTTGACCTTCTTTCTTATTTTCGGTTTCGTCAAGTCAGTCGTCGCGCTCGCGTTCTGTCGACAGCTCTATGGGACACAGATTAGTTGCAAAATATGGGCTAGAAGGGCTACGAGGCCCTTCTCCGTACCAATCTTGCCCATAGCTTCACCATTATGGATCTATACCGACCGCAAGATCTCGTCGCTGAAAGTCAGGCCATCGCAACAATGATACCACTCGACCTCGATCACAGATCATTTTAAACCCTGGCATTGCGAAATGAACATGTAAACCACCGTTTCATGGCATCTACAAGTACGTGCTGAGACCGTGGATGGAGATGGAGATTGTGAGGATCACGATCGGGTATTCTCAATAACGAGCTTCTTATCTCACTTCACATATTGTGTAGAAGCACAAAATATATGGGCTGAGAGCCATGATGGAACGAGGTCTGTTAAGGAGCCCGAATTCACACGTCGCCGCGGCTGTATTAACAAGCTTTGTCTCGATGGGCTACCCAGATGACACAGTCACACGACCTGAATCTTGACGGAATGGGTAGATTGGGGCATCCTGTTGATTCGCTGCCATGTACCAGTATTAATATGTAAGATCGTGGGGGAATGCAGGCCACCAACCCAGATTCAACGGTAGCAACGGTATGTAGCTAACCTACATTGCATACATACCGTTACGTGGGTGGCATGTGGCATATAACGGACGTGTAAGTCAAGCAGCAGCCTTTGGCATGTGAAGAGCCCGCTAGCAGCGTGACGCTAAGGGAGATCGTTGGAGCGGCAGCACTGTAGCCGCAAAACTGTAGCCGCAAAAGACGTGCCTCGGCCTGCCGACGGTGGGGACTCTGACATCAGCGTTAGTGCATTTCCCGTCGCTGTCACAGCTAAAGCAGCTAAAGCCGCCTTTGGCAGTTCCCGAGGTCCAGAATCCATCGATCATCAGCGCAAAACCCGGGAAGCTTGCCCTGTATTTTCTGCCTCTTGCACGCAACCTTTCAACAATTCAACCTAGGCTCACAGCAAGACGAATTAGAAGATATTACCCACCGCGGATCTTCTCCTAAAAAGACACTGTTGTGGATTCGAATCTGAGGATTAAAACCAAACCGACAACCGACAAAATGGGTGGTAAGTTTGGCTAGCATCTTCCATCTTTAACATCGCTATCCGTGTCTTACATACCTCTCTGCCCCAACGATAAACAACGAGTACTGACGGAATACGCACAATGGCAGCTCTTGATCGATTGACACAGATCTCGGGCCAAATCACCGGCTCTAAGTCAGCAAGGGAGAAGCTGTTGCAGAAGAACCCTGACGATGTAAGTCTCGCACTCGCCTGTCTCTCTTTCACCCTCACATGACTCTGCAATTCTTCTTTCCTCCATCTCAAAAGCCCAAAAGCTAACGACTGTTCCTCGATAAACAGATCGTCGTAACGGCATGTCTCCGAACGGCATTCACCAAGGGCGGAAAGGGCGGCTTCAAGGACACGCCGGCGTCTGACCTGATGGCCGGCGCACTGAAGGGGTTACTAGAGCGCTCCAAGATCGACCCATCGCTCGTGGAGGACGTGTGCGTGGGCGAGGTGCTGGCCCCCGGCGGTGGCGCGACTGAGATGCGCGCCGCGGCGCTCGTGGCCGGCCTTCCCGAGACGGCCGCCGTGCGCACTCTCAACCGCCAATGTTCGTCGGGTCTGCAGGCGTGTGTCGATGTGGCGAACCAGATCCGCACGGGCATGATTGAGGTCGGCATTGGCGCTGGCGTTGAAAGCATGAGCTTGCAGTACGGGTGAGTCAGGTCTTCCGATATGCGCGTGGATATCCTCGCTTCTCCCGTCGCTTCCGTCATCAATTGGAGTATTTCCAGAGTTGTGAATAAGGTGCTAACGACTCTGGGCGCCCAGCCCCAACGCCGTAACCGAGTTCTCCGACCTCCTCGAATCCCACCCCGAAGCCGCGAACTGCAAGGTGCCGATGGGCGTGCTCTCGGAGGACATGGCGAAGGCGCGCAACATCGCGCGCGCGGACCAGGACGCGTTCGCGGCGTCGTCGTACCAGAAGGCGCTGAAGGCGCAGCAGGCGGGCCTCTTCGACGAGGAGATCCACCCGCTGACGGTCAAGTTCGAGGACCCCAAGTCCGGCGAGAGCAAGACGATCACGGTGGCCAAGGACGACGGCGTGCGCCCCGGCATCACGGCCGAGTCGCTCGGCAAGATCCGCCCGGCCTTCGCCAAGGACGGCAGCATCCACGCCGGCAACGCGTCACAGATCTCCGACGGCGCCGCCGCCGTGCTGCTGATGCGCCGGTCCACCGCCGAGCGCCTGGGCCAGGCCGTCCTCGGCAAGTTCGTCGCCGCCTCCGTCGTCGGCGTCAAGCCCCTGCTCATGGGCATCGGGCCCTGGAAGGCCATCCCCAAGGTCTTCGAGCTGACGGGTTTGACCAAGGACGACGTCGACATCTTCGAGATCAACGAGGCCTTTGCCAGCCAGTGCGTCTGGTGCGCGAAGGAGCTCAATCTGCCCTTCGAGAAGATCAACCCCAAGGGCGGCGCTATCGCCTTCGGTCACCCCCTAGGTTGCACCGGCGCGAGGCAGGTCAGCACCCTGCTGTATGAGTTGAGAAGACGCGGCGAGAAGATCGGCGTCACGAGCATGTGTGTGGGCACGGGTATGGGCATGGCGGCTGTTTGGGTGGCAGAGTAACGAGGTGATGTGACTACTGTACTATGATCTGAATGTGGGAGATGGTCATGTTCTATATGGAATCATTGGGTTTGCTCCTTTGCTCCTGGTGGTAACAGAGCACTGTGTACTATATTCCTATTATAACATTGGATATTTTTTAAAAGCCCTTCAAACAAACCACCCCTTTATACATACAACAATGACTAGGCATACCCATATTTGCAGGAAGTTAGTCTACCATATATTACTTGGCCCTGACGGAACTAGGACCACGTGTCTCGGCGCCGGCGAACACATCCCACTCCCAATTCCCCGCAGACCCGCGACGGCTCCAGATCATACATGACAGGCGACAGCGGCGAGTGGTCCTCACTGCACTACGAGGAGAAACCCTCGATATGGCTGCCCAGCCCCCTCTCCTTAGCCAGCCTCACGACCTCGAGCCCGACCACGAGGTCCATGAGCCCCAGCCCCACGCTCTTGTAAATGACGTTCCCCGTCGAGAGCCAGCGCGCCAGGTGGTCGTCGCGGCTTTTCTGCTGCTGCTTGTGGCGCTCGCTCGCCGTCGTCGAACCGTCCTGGCTCGAGCTCCGCCCGTGGTGGTGCGTGGTGTGGTGCTTGAAGGGCAATGAGACGCCGCTGCTGTTGTTCGGCCGGCTGGGACTCCGGGAGGAAGAGCGGCTCTTGGTGCCGTCGCCATTGATGCTGCCGTTGCTGATCCCGTTGTCGGTGGCGTCGTGAGAGCCGGAGTCGGATCCGAAGACCGTCGACATGGCCGAGCCGGAGGACCCGAAGTCGAGTTTGTCCACGGAGTCGGCTAGAGAGTTGACTTCGGTCGAACTTTGCGACGCTAGGGATAATTCCTCCTCTGCCTTCGCGATCTTGCGGATCATGACCAACTCGCCCAATCTAGTTCTACATTAGCATCTCTGGAGTTCGTGCGCTAGTTAAGAAGTAGGCAATGGAAACTCACTCAACGAGCTGTCTAGGCTCCAAACCCGCATCGATGATCTCGCCCGCCTCCTTCAGCACCCCATCCAGCGTATCCACGATAATAACACCGCCCTCAACAGCGTGCTTATGGAAGTGCGGGTGCCCCGCCGCGTGCACCTTCGTAGCCTGCAACAGCAGCTCCCTCGGCAGCTCGCGCATGCCGGGGGTATAGCTACCAATAGCAACGACGAGGCGGCCCTTGCGACGGCCCTCGTGGCTCGTCAGGATGCTCGCATCGAACAAATCCTCGACGCTGGGCGTGCAGCAGTAGACGACGTCGGCGGCGCGGATGTGCTCCTTCTGCAGACGCGCGTACTCGCCGTAGCCGGGTGTGAGCACGCTGAACTGGGCCTGCTCCCAGCCCTCGCGCCGCTTGGCCTCCGTTGGGACCGCGTAGAACTTGCGCAGGATGCCCTTCGCGTTCGCGCTGAACCGCCGGTTGAGGATGTACACGTGTCGGATCGTCGACCCGCGCAGCATCAGCGCCAGCCGGATGTGCCAGTACGCCTGCAGCCCGGCGCCGAACACCGTCAGCGTGTGCACGGTCGCCCGCTTCGTCAGCAGGATCGAGGAGGCGAGGGCTGTGCGGAACGCCGTCAGCGTCTGTGCGTGCAGGAAGCCGATTGGGTCCCCGTTGGGCGCGTAGAGCGTCACGGAGCCGGTGGGCCTGTTCTCGGGAGGGTCGGCGTCGGCCGGGGATCGAGGAACGGTCATGACTGCGAGATTGTTAGCTCCCATGTACTGAAAAACAGCCAATTGCAACATTGGGCCAACTGACCTTTGATTCCATGGCCTGCCGGGCTATGAGATGGCATGAATAACGTAGTAGCACCCGTAGTCTTCGAATGTACCGATGTTCGATCCGGCTGGTGTATCAGACCAGCATCGACGGATTGTGTGCCGGTCGAGTACTCGTGGAGAGCGCATCGTAAGGTAGTCTGCAATTCTTCTACCTCCTCATGGTCGAGGCATTCCAATATGCTTCGAATATCCTCGTCGGACAAGACTGCCAAGGACATGACTTGCACTAGCCTCTGGGCTTCGGATTTTCAAGCTTCAAGATGGTTGTAGTTATTACGTATATTAAGACGTCGGGAAAAAGCTTGAATAGTCTTCTGATTGCTCCAAGCTGACTGACAGGTCACAATCGCAGGGGAAAACCTCGAGAAAGAAATATGGCAAAAAAGAGGAAAAGAGGATTCGTCGTCCAAGCCGTGTAAGAGACTAGAAGCAGATGGACCGATTTTTATAAAAATCTTCGGCGCATACGTATGTAGCTTTCAATGGCGTGAGTAGAGCAAGACTCTTGGCGATGAGGAGAAGCCTGTGATCATCATCCTACTACACCCGCGCTCGAGGCTATTTGGACGTTCCACGAAACCTAGTGGTAAAGGCCTCTCCCTCATCATTTCCATCGTCTATGGAATCGATAAAAGGCATGTTGTAACACACGACTATAATTATATCACGGCAAGGGAAGCAATAACTCCTACGCTGTAGCTATGCTGTAGCTACCCCGCCATCGATATACTAATTATCATTAGTTAAAAGGTGGAAAGTCAACAAAGAGTGACGTAAGGTTATCGACGTAGCAAAAGAATATAGAGGGGCACTGCACCTAAATAGCCATCTTATAGGTGCACATAAGCCCTCACAACGTAATGAAAACAACCTTATGATTGTCATTTCACAGATGCGACATATACAACACATATATACAACACATATGTCCTGTTGAGCTTGTCACTGATTGTCATCGAGTGTCACTGAGCTGCAGGAATGCCGTTTCATTTATAAGTAAGTTATAAGATAGTACGGACCTGACACTGCAATCCAATTGTATGTAATAACCAGAGACTTGGCGAGATTGTATCCTTGGTAAACTCGGAATAAATCGCCAACTCTTTCAACGCCAAGGACCTAGGCAAAAGTTATAGAACTTATAAGTAGTGCCCGGGGCAGCCCAAAAGACACAATCTAACCTTAGGTTAATCCTCAATTCTCCGTCCAGGTTTCAACCTTTTTCTCCAGCTTAGCTGAGATAAAACCAATTTGAGTGAACCCTGAAAATGTTTTGTTTTTTCGCAGTAAACAACAATAATAAATCGCCGCCCACCAGCCAGCCAGCCAAATAACACCAAATCATGAAGCAATTACTCCATATGCGCATCCCTCATTGGGCTTCCATCCCAGCCGCACCTTCGTCCCTGAAGACGAGTTTGGCGTGGTGGCCCCTGACAACATCCCCATCGCCGTCAGCATGATGGCCCTTGCCCGTACCAATGCCCAGATCGTGGATCTTTCCCGTGCCGATGTCGAAAAACGTGCCGTGGACCTGCAGTCCCCTCTCCTCAATCGCCTCCCGGATCGTCATGTTGGCCATGAGGACCTTGATGCCAGCTTCGATGTTGAGCTCGGCGATGCGCACGGCGCGCGCCTTCTCGTCCTTGATCGCAGTCAGCTCCTCCTCGTGGGCGCTGCGCAGCGCCTTGAGCGGCGTCAGCCAGGTGTCGAGCACGCCGCCGACGCGCATGTCGCTGAGGGCCGCCGCGGCGCCGCCGCACGCCGAGTGCCCGCACAGGACCACGTGCTTGACCTTGAGGTGGAAGACGGCGTACTCGATGACGGCCGACGTGTTGATGTCGGTGGCCGAGATGACGTTGGCGATGTTGCGATGCACGAAGACGTCGCCCGGCTGCAGGCCCAGGATCGTCGTCTCGGGACACCGCGAGTCGGAGCATCCGAGCCACACTGTTGCGTTACACCGACCATGTTAGCTTATCATTCCATGTCACTCATTGCCGAAGTCCGCATTCCCTGCGAGTCTACCTAGAGACTCTCCACCCTTTATAACAGGACCAGGACCAGACAACGGGCGAGGGGAATGCGTTGAGTGGGTCCCAACACCCATCTCCCGTCTGCCCCCCCTCCCCTCGGCCCTCAACAAAGGTGAAGTCGGTGAATAATGGGAACGGTAGAACGTACGGATACTTGGCGATTGTCCCGACGCCAACTTGGGGAAGAAATCTGGGTTCTGGTGGCCTTTGTAGCCGGCCCAGGCCTGGTTCGAGCTCAGCGCATAGGCGAAGGCGTCCTCTGCGGCCATCGTAAGTAAGTGACGTGTTCCAAAGTTTCCCTTCGTGGATCTCAGATATGCATCTGTTGTGTGAAATGCAACCCCTGTGGATCCAGACCTCGGAGCCCTTTCAGGGTCCTCTCCTTTTCCGCGGGACAGACTTGGTATTGTAGGTGAAGGACGTACGCTGAGTGCGAGGCATTTCGCTGGAAGGGGGGGGTTGATGATTATTGCAGCCCTCTTATATATGTGTGATAATCGCGCGATAAGCTACGAAAGCGAAATATGAGCGAATTAGGAAGTCCCAAGCCCAATCGGAACAAGCCCGCCCACGTTATCACGTCAGAAGGATCCGATCGTCTTTCAGGTCAGTCGATGGAGTGGCGCACGGTGGCCGGCCAGCGTTTAAATGTGATATGCGCGACTATAGTTGGAAGCGCGCTCAGATGGTTGGAACAATATGGTTGGAAATAACTCGAGGAAATAACTCGGAGAAGGCGTGGGCATACGGACTATATGCACCAAAAGTCTCCCGGACCACCACCTTATGGCGTTGTTTGTTATTTGCGGTTTGTCGTTGAGTGCCGAGCCAAGCCAAGGAATACTAACACAATACCAAGAACCGAATAGGATTTTATAGGAGAACAGGAACCAAAGATTTCTAGGCATTCGGTAAGGCAGTCGATCAAAATGAAGCTGATAAGCTGGCGTAAGCAGCCCTGCTGCTGGTAGCCTACTATTATCACACACGTACGATGGGAGCGAGAGGAGATGCCAGCTCTGTCCGGAGTTTAGGTTACCCTTGTGGTGAGGTACATCGCACAATACATATAAATAGGTTACTATCTAAACGGGTACAGTATCTAGATTACAGATAACACTCTTTCCGCATATGTGTTATTCATGGGATGGTATCAAACGTGTCGCAGGGAGCACGCACAGAAGGTAAAAGCAGCATACATATAACAATTCATGGGTCTATATTCAGTCAATCTTGGCCAATCTCTGAATCTCTAATCTCCAAGAACCAATCTTGACAGAACGTGGCCAAGCAGACCCCTGTCAGGCACCAGAATCATAGTACCTACACATACGTATGCATGACATGCATAACTTTGATGCGCAGAAATGCGGTGAAGATGAAAGCTTGATAAGACTTAAGATATATATGTGCGTACCTTAATATTATTACATTGGACGGGAAAACATGCTAGAATGCTGGAAACGTGAATGCCCCCTGATCAACATTCCGAACAAAACACGAAATCCCCGAGAGACTTCTATCTCGTACGTGGTAAATGAGAGAAACAATGTGGTTGTGAGGCCCTCTCGCCGGACACAAAATAGAGTTAGCCAGACCCAGCGCTTGGTAACGTCTATTGATTCACTGCCGGTTTTGGTCTGGGGAAATGAGACATAGTGGCAGCGCTCGCTTGGCAGAGGCCCCCGGCCCTCCCGGCTCGACTATCCTCGTCTGGAAATGACAAGAAACATGCCCCTTTGAGGTTAGCAGCATTTCACGGGGCATGAAACCATAGGCGTAGGCATTCGACGCCATTTCAATGCCGCCTATTCCCGTATTCTGGTAGAGCCTAGAATAACCTCTTTCTTTCGATTTCAGCATTCCACGACTCCACACTATGCTGTGGCTTCAATAGTTGGACCTTTACGTACTGTACCAGGGACCGGAGGTTCGGTATACTCTTGAAAGCTATAACACAGAAAAAAGCCGCAACCTCTCATTTCAATGCCCTAACAACTCGCCAACCGACGCTTCCGGCCGCCTCGAAGCTTCGACGAGATCGAGGAGCACGGCCTGAAGCTCTGCCAACAGGTGCTCGACGGTGTCTCTCGGGATGTATCTCGCGTCGTAGTAAATCGCCCACACGAGCTTGCCGTCCAGGATGTCGATGTTGATGCCGAAGGGGTCGTCGCACGGCAAGTGAGTCGACTTGACCTCGAGTCCCAGCCCCCTACCCACCAGCGCGGTAGGGTACGGGTTGATGTTCATGTTGATCGAATGTTCCAGCGTGGATCTCAGATGGTCCATCTCCCTGAGCTCGAGCCATCCGAGGTGCTCGAAAGGCATGGCCGAAGATTGGAACCTCTGTGCCTCCTGCAGGAGGTCCCGCACCTTCTGCGCCCGGTCGACGTGGATGCGCACCGGTAGGAACATCGTCGTGCAGGCGATTAGGTCCTCGATGCCCTCAACTGGGAGATTGCGACCGGAGCGGTCGCTGTACAGGATCACGTCGGGACAGCCCAGACGTTTGGCGATCGCGAGTCCGCCGGCAACTTCGAGCATTGTCGCCAGAGTAACTTCAGATGTGTGCAGTACAGGAGCATCCATCGTCGCGGTCACCTCACTCAGTTCAGCCGTTCCGCATTTTCCTGGACTGCTAAGCAAAGGCGCTGTCTGTGCACCAGCAAGATAGGAAGTCCAGAAGTCGGTCGCAGCGACTTTGTCCGCCTCTAACATGTACTTGACGAAGCGGTTCATCTTGGGCGGAGGGTGGTCGGGCATGGTTCCGGCCAAGTAAGCTGTTTCCAGCTCCTTGAACAGCATAACTCGCGCGAAGGCATCGTAAATGATATGCTGTACCGTCATGACGAAGGAATACTCTCCTGAGTCAGGGGATTGTACAATAGCTAGGCGTAACAGCCGGTCACCGAAGCTCATAGAGTCGGCTTGGTTCGCCTTCAAATAGCCGTCGAGATCGGTAACTTCATGCCACACAAATGGCTCTGGCTCTTTCAGCACGACCTGAAAGATTCCATCTGGTGTGTTTACGACCCTGGTCCGGAGATTCTGATGGCGTTGAATGGCAGCATCCCACGTCTTCTTGAAGCGATCCACGTCCAGCGATGAAGGGAGAGAGTAGACCACCTGCGACTGCCAGTGCCAGGGCTCCAGGGTAGGATCACTCTTCGCCTCAGGATAGCCTTGAATATAGTGCAGTTGCATGTGAAAGCATGGATAAATATCTTCGATCTCACTTTCGGAAACGCCGCACTGTTCTGCTGACTGGTGTCGTAAGTTGGCGACATCTAGGTTCGATACGAGGGCAAAGGGAGCGAGTTCATCTATGCTCGCTTTTTCCCTCGCCGCGAGGGCTAGTTCCTTAAGGGTCTGCGATGTAAAGATCGAATTCACCGTCATGGTCAACCCTTCTCTGCGCGCCATCGACACCAAACGCAATGCGAGAATGCTCCCGCCCCCGAGGGCAAAGAAATTGTCATCAGCACCAATGTTTTCCTTTTCAAGTAGAGAACTCCAAAGCCTGACAATACGCTTCTCCATGTCGGTTTCGGTAGGCTTGGAGGTCATCCTACTACTACGCAAGCCTAGCAAGTCTTTGAGTGAGAATCTGGAGGCCAGTAGCTGCAACGCCTTCCGATCTACTGTAGCAGAGGGAGTAAGCGCGAATGCGCTGCTGGGAATATACAGCTAGTCGAGCCTCGTTAGCTTAGTTGTCTATGTACACCGTCATCAAGCAACTTACCGATGGCATCGTATACTTTGGAATGTAAGATAATAGTTTCGTCTCGACTCCTTCCACCAAATTACGAAATCGTTCAAGGGCCTTTGGGGAGTCGCTAATTAATGGTTTCTTAGTGTTTTCCCATCTATCGTCATCCGCAACCACGAATGCAGCCAGGTGCTGATCCGCGTCCGATGGGCTCACGGCGGCTACCGCGAGACGAGCAGAAGGCGGAAGAACATCTCTCAGCCGATGCTCGACCTCCGAAAGATTCACATATATGCCATTCAGCCTGATTATATCTGATTTACGACCGACAGATCTAAGGGACCCATCGGGGTCGTAGGACACCAAATCACCGCTTCGAAAGAAGCATCGTCCGGCCCTTGGAATCCCATTTGCACGCGACCAGACTGGGTCTTCGATGAAGAGCGAGTTTACAAAGGACCCGTCCTTAAGAGAGTTGCAGGCTATGTCTCCCTCGATTAAAAGCTCGCCAACCGCACCGATTGGAACAAGACTATCGGGATCTTCGGGATCGACGACCCAAGTATTCACATTGACGCCTTTTCCAATGTTGCTGTAATGGTCCTGTGGTCGGATGTGAGTCTTCCCAACACAAAACGTCGCGCACTCTGCGACGGGATAGGCATGGATCAAAGCCACACAGTTCGCCCATAACTCAACCATTTGCTTGGTCGACTCGCCAACATTGACAAGGACCTGGATGTTTGGTACGTCTTCTGGTTGAAGGTCATTTGCTATAGCTGGGGTAACGCAGAGATGATTGGCATTTAAGCCTCTGATTGACCCAGCGAGGTCATGAATCTGATCATATTCCCGAGAAACGCAGACACACCCACCACTTATCAGCGTTGTGAATATCTCAGTGAGGCTTAGGTAATATGAGTAATCGAAGAACTGGAAAACCCGTGCCTTGTTTCCTTGTCCAACAAAGGTACTCCAGGCTAGTGCATTAGAACAGAGTTCTTGATGCCTAATTACTATAGGCTCCGAGTCCCCTGTGTCTTTCTGCCTGAAAATAATGAAAGCAGCATCAGCAGGCGTCGCTGTGCTGCGGATTGAGCCATCATCAGGAAGACTATCGACCATCACATGCCCGACTGGGAGGGCAGGGAATCCCACTTCGTTGAGCTTTGCTGCATACGACGGAGCAGTAAGGATAAGAGTTGCGGAGCACTTCCCCGATCTACTGACAATTGTTGTCAGACGGTCGAAAAGATGTTTGGGACTAGTCGGCACACAAATGCCTGCAGTCTTAAGAACAGCCAGCATACTGACAATAGCCCACATCGATTTATCAAAACACACCAGAATTAGGTTCCCAGGCTTGATGTCGTGGTTGACCTGTAGATGAGCAGCTAGTCTAGCCGAATATTTGTCCAGAGCTTCGTAAGTGAGACGCCCATCCCAGGCACATATCGCAGGAGCCTTTTCATCCTCACGGCACCGTTGTTCGATGAGTTCGTGTACACACGAGGCACCCAGCGTTGGAACATGAGAAGTAGCATTCCACCTCTCGATCTGCAACATATCGGCCCGCGAGATCTTCAGGACCTCCGAGACCGCCGTCGAAGGACTGCTTATAGAGATGTTGTAAATGATATTCTCCATTTGCTGGAGCATACGTCTGAGTTTTGCCTCCGACACGACTTGATTGTCGAATGTCGCCCTGAGCTCGATGCCCTCTTCCAAGATCTCGCACTCTATAACAATAGCAAAATCCATCACGGGAAACGCGTAGCTTCGTCCCTTGAGGATCTTCCGCTCGCTATGTGACCTTTGAGCCGATTGCACGATGAGCAGCGTCCGGAATTTGCAAGCCGCCACGGCATCATCGCCCAAACGCCTGATATTCTGCAGTCCGAACTGGGCGAACGGCAGGATCGCAAGGTACTGGTCTTGCACTTCTCGCAGGAGATCCGACACTTTCTGGCCGGTTGTGAATCTCCCTCGGAACGGAACTGTTGTGATCGTCGGCCCCGGTATGTCTGCGATGCCAGCTAAGGTTGCGGCACGCCCGTTCAAGGTCACGCCAGTCACAACATCGGAAGCATTAGAGTAGAGCCCGAGCAGTAATAGCCAGGCGGTTTGGATCATGGTGGCTGGCGTCGCAATGGCCCCCTTCAGCTTTGGAACTTTGTGCTCGAGTTCCTTATCAGCCTGAGAATCAACATGGTCAACAATGCGATTAGACCGCTCAACCTTGGG
This sequence comes from Whalleya microplaca, assembly GCA_022497155.1. Lineage (NCBI taxonomy): Eukaryota > Fungi > Ascomycota > Sordariomycetes > Xylariales > Xylariaceae > Whalleya > Whalleya microplaca. The sequence continues at coordinate 483,020 of MU385736.1, read as the reverse complement.
CACATATCTTGGTCCTGGAAGCGGTGGAAAGGTTGGTTCTGGTGCGCCTGCTACTTGCTGCCTCCAGAAGTTCTGTTGAGCCTTCTTGTCCTGTTCAGTTATATATCTGATAAATTGATTGAACCCTGGTGTGCTTGCTGTCGCTTTAGACTGCTCGAAGTATTCTTGTTCCACAGATCTGGCAAGATCGGACTCGGCCCATCCGTCAAGTACTACAGCATTCAAAGTCAGTATTATCCCTTTCTAGATAGGCTGGCTACTGTCGGGCCTTTTGATGCCTGCGAAACAGGACAGAGTAATAAATGCCTTTGATGTTACTCACAACCATGGTGACAAGTCCAGACAAGATGGTATTGTTGTGAACCCGGATTTATCGATACCGCTACAGAGGACATCGTCTCCCTGGGATCTACTGTTTGCATCTTCTCCGTTGCCATCAAGTCCGCCAGCTCGCCTTCTACTACTATCCATTTTGGAGGTTCCTTGACAACGACTTGCAATAAACTCGAATTGTATTCCAAAAATCTGGTCCTCATCACTGGAGTTTGCTCTGCGATTTTTGTCCAAGCAGCTTTAAGCCTATCTAAATCGACAGACTCTGGTAGTTCGTAAACCTGCTGTAGGATATAAGCACCTTGGTCTTTTATCGATGCAGCAACTAACCCCTCCTGCATTGGTGAGCAAGGATATATATCTTCAACGCAATTCTCTGCAACATTACACTCTTTACTGGCCGCCTTACGAATGCGGGTCACGTTCTGCTCGCTCCCAAGAAGACTAAACGGAGGAACGTGTAGGCTCTCTTCCTGCTGATACACAAGTGGCTTCGCTGCCTCAGCCATATCTCTTAGGAATGGATTCTTGAAGATGATTTCGAGGCTTAGATCAAGCCCACTAGCTCTAGCGGCTGCTACGAGCTTGATTGCCAAGACGGAGTCGCCACCAAGGGATAGAAAGTGATCATGGGGCTCGATCGCTGAAACATCCACACTAAATATATCTGCCCAGAGTTCTTGGAGTTTCGCCTCGTTCCCTGTCAGCTCGGCTTGCTCCTCTGTGGATAATGAGGCACCAGGATTGGCGAAACGAGACAGTTCCTTAATTGACAGGGAAGTAATAATGTTTTGTAGCAGTTTACGGTCCACCTTCTTGGACACAGTCAATGGTAGCCGTCGTAACGGAACCCAGATTGAAGGAACTGCGAATGCTGGAAGGTTTATTCTCAGCATCTTCTCAATTTGAGACACGATGGAGGCGAATCTTTCCTGCTCTGAATTCGATGTCAGGAAGTCCGGGTTGTCACCTGTCTGCCAATCAAGAGCACCAATAGGCTCAGGGGAATTGAGGCATAAGAGTGCTACCAAGTGCTTGCTTGCCATCCCAGGAAAGCTTATAGCCTGTACAACTACTTGCTTGGTTTCAATGCCTGGTAACTGTGATAGGGAATCGCGTAGGTGCTTTTCGACCTCTTCTAGTTCAAGTCGCTGTCCCCTGATTTTGACTTGGTTATCTGCCCTGCCCGCATAGACGAACGTCCCGTCGTAAAGCTGCCTGGCTAGATCCCCGGTCCGGTACAAGCGATGTCGCTTGTGTACACCATCTTGAGCTGGTAGCCAGGGCACATCCTGAATGAACACTTTTTCTGATCTGGTCGCGTCATTCAGATAGCCACGAGCTACTGTCGGGCCCTCGATCAGAAGCTCGCCAGTTTCTCCTAGTTCAGCTAGCTCGGTAGGGTTGCCTTGCTTCACAATCCACCCGCGAGCGCTGAAAGGCCGGCCGATTTCGCCTGGGACTGGTTCATGTGTACTGGTATCCGAAGCAAAGCAGATCACGCAAGCTTCTGCGGGCCCATATACAAGTATGAGCTTTAGTTTTCGAGACCACTCCTCCACGAGAGGAGTTGGGCTCACTTCTCCCCCTAGTATTAACGTGGTCAAGCTAGGGAGGTTTTCAATCACAAGATTGCTAACCAGTGAAGGTGTTAATCTCAAATGCGTAACACCCATCCTGCGCGTGGCTCCTACAGTGTCATTTTCACGCTCCCAGTCTGATGGAATACATATGGTCCCTCCATGAACCAACGTCGCGAATATATCGGTTATTATAGGATCGAAGGCGTATGATGCGAATTGAAAATTCCTCGAACCAATGCCATATCCCATAGCCCGGCCGCTATACACAGCAGTGCTAGAAAGGTTGGAGTGCTCAACAACGACACCTTTCGGCGTTCCGGTGCTTCCAGAAGTGAACATGATGTAGGCAGCGTCATGAGGTCGAATCGAGGGGCACGTTGGTCCAGCATTGAGCATTCCAAGTGTAGGAGCATCAACGACAAGTACTCTCTTTACAAGGGACTTGCAAATTTCCCCTGACTTTTTGGACGACAACGCAAATGTGGCGCCAGTCTGACCCACGATTTGTTCAAGGCGAGCAATAGGTAAGGAAGGGTCGAGAAGAACAAAAGCCGCTCCTGCTTTCAATACTGCTAACACAGCGATGACCGTCCATCTCGACTTTTCGAAGCAGACTGGAACGATGACTTCTGCTGAGACACCCTGCTTAACTAAGTGGCTTGCTAGGAGTGAGGAATAATCATCTAGCTCGGAATATGTGAAGTCACCATCCCAAGAACAGAGGGCTTGTGAAGCTGGTCGTTGATCTCTATGTTTCTGAATCATGCATGATACAGGCACATCAATGGCCAAAGGAATGGGCTCGCTGCCGTTCGCTATCTCTCCCATTTTGTCCAGACTTTGGTCCAGACTTTGGTGGCCGTTCAATTTGGCCATGCCACATAAGACAAGGAGCACTCTCTGTATAAGCACTTACAAGACGCGGTTGTTGCGGGAACCGACTGAGCTAAGTCATTGGGTGAGTTCGACTCACGAGTGATTTGAAATACAACAGGTAGATGAAAATGTCCGCCCAGTATCAGTGACCTTGTGAGTTAAGCCCTTATGTCCCTGAGCCAAAGAGATACCCTGCCCTTCTCATCGCTCGTTCGTCTCTCGAGTCCTCGGCTTTCGGTTCGCCGCCGTTCGCATACGCATAATAGACCGGCTTGTTCCGCCGATAGTGCTATACTATGTATATAGTACCTTAGTTGTATACACCGAGACTCCGCCCGTAGTTCTATATAGAGTATCTCAGTTGTGTACACCGAGAGTAAAGGGGCAGCCGTAGAAAAGTGTTACCTGGTCTTGCTTTAAGATGGTGCTTCTTTCCCAACTGAGAATAATCACCTCCTAGGCTACCTAGGAAGCGTTCCTAAAATTGATAATTACGACACCGATTCGGAAACTTCACAATCGCTCGCATGGATCGTTCTCTTGTGGCCGTGCTTATGCTGGCTGGTTCGCTAGGTCATACAGGTTCGGAATTTCGAGAGGATCAAGGCTAGTCAATCTCCCCCAATGAAGCTGCAGCATTTACTATGTACTAGCCCTATGCTATGAAACCCTGTCAGATCAAGCTCCCGGGCTCTGCTGCATCGGGATTCGCTGCAATAGGGGCGGCGTATTACGGCATTATAGTCTTAGTAATAGTCTTATATGCTTTCTGATGTGTCAGACAATCTCGTCCAATATCGCCAATGTCGATAATTGAGACTACTGCCGCAACTATAGGCATAGGCATAATAATACCTTCAAGGACCCAAAAAAACAATATCGTACCAGAGGGTAAGCCAACCAATAACGAAGTCGGCCGCCTAAAATATTGACAGATCTTACGGGCTATTGCGTGGTCACTAGATCAGCTCCAAAGCTTATTCAAGGATAATGTCCGCTAAGGCCATATCAACCAGGTGCTTCTTGACAATAAATCTTTCCAATAGCATGTTTCAGGGACAAGATCCTGCAGAAAACCAACTGCAGGGACCTTCTCCGACACAAGTTAATATGCAGAAGTTATCACGTGGTGAATGTGACATCGCGTCTCCTAGATTAGCACGCAGGACATGGTCGCTTTGCGAAGCCACCAATCATCAGCTCGCGTTGCAACCTGAAGGATTCTAATGTTACAAAATGTTCGGTCGTTGAGTCTTCACTTACAAAGACCTTGGATCGACATAATCTCCAAAAAGAGCAGGTGCTCTTCGGAAGTTTATATATCAACACACAATCAACACATGCTTATTATAAGATGTTATCATCCAAGCTCCCTTCAGTATAGTATTGCTTACTTTCGTTCTCTTCACATTCTAGACTTATGAACCTTATATATACAGATCTTATTACGAATTAATATTTTGAGGTATACCCGAAATCCTATGGAGATCTAAGATTTGAAAATTCCCATCCCCCGTAATTCCCGATCCGTTGTCATTTAATGTGTTCTTATCTACTTAATCTAAGGAGGATCTAGAGGGAATAGACTTCCGCAGACGGCAGATGAATAATAATGGGGCGTCTCAACCCCCTTTGAATAAATCCTCCTTAAACATTGGTAGACTGACGAACAGGGTATCCATTCCTTGGGAAAGCAGAATTCTGGAATTCTAGAATCCGATGATTTAGCAGACTCCCTCAAGCTGCTACTAGCAGGTATTAATCCCAAGCAATTGCGTAATATAGGTGTCATTTTCATCTAGCTGAACCTGCTCAGGGGCTTGGCTCTGAGAAAAGCATCGAGTTCCTTCTCGACAAGTTGATAGATATTCTAGACTTCATTTTATTACTCAAAGGGGTATAAGATCCATTTTCAAGCTTAACTTGTGTATATTTTCTCTATGGTAGCTATCAGATTATCCATAACATTCTCAACGGGGTGCAGTTTTGGATGTTGAGTGACAAAGTCTTACGCATACCAAAATCAAGTTTAAATATAAAGAAACTATTTCCGGACTTGCGGAACGGCTTCCGCGCTGACATCTCTACCAGCGAAGGATATCAAGTATGTGCACTAGTCTAATATGTCATATCAAATCCTTCAAAGAACCATGGTGGCCCACTGTCACTCCGCTCCTGCATTCCGTCCTATAATATCCCACACGCCCATGCAGTAGTATGCTACGAAATGTAATCCTGCGGCATCGCCTGTTACATTGTAGGGCTGAGCTGACCGTACCATTGGTTGTGCAGCTAGTGTATTTTCCTGCTCCGCAACCCCTGATGGTATTTTCTTTTCTTGTGTGACAGATAGTATTTAAGTGATGCTACCTATTAACCAGAATGAAAGGTCAAGGTATAGGTTGGGCCCAGCGTGGAAGTATGTATTGGACTATTAGTATACAGATCCTGTTTGTTCTATGAAGTGCTATAGGAGAGCTGTAGTCCCAATCATTGCTACTTGTTGGTATACGCTAACAAGCAATCTCCTTGATGTAGTATTCCCTATGGCGCTCTTTAATGTTGGACCTGTAATAATATGTGGCTCCACCCGATTGAGCTGGTAGGTAAGGCGAGATCTACTATCTACAGTATACCAGATTTGGTGTAGAAGTTCGACGTGTGATTGATCCTACGATCGCTGTCGATGCAGGGTCTAAATAATCCACCAAGACACCCCATGAGGGAGAATATTTCGTTTCGCAATACTTGCGCAAACCCGGGAGCCAATGCCGCTTTAAACCAATGCCCGGGTTCACCGACTACACGAGTCTGAAAATAATCAACGGAAAATGCCGGTACATGCATAGTATAGAAAAAGAATGGAGATCGTAGCGTGAATGTATCACCGGATAGCTTGGTCGATAACTTTAGTTTGTCTCTTGCGTCGAGTCGTTTGTTAGAACCCCTTATTAGATTTGATCAAGTGGCAATACATAATGTTCTCATCATGTATTGGCGACGATAACTTCGGCCCAACTGTCCGAGGCTGCCGAGATGACTTCGACTTCACTATTAAGTTCGAGAACATCATTCTGGTCCTACTTCCAAACGCTCTATTTATTGTCATTTGTATCCTCCGCATCATCTATCTCCTTCACCGCGAACATATTGTGCAAGGTGTCTTGTTACGAAACATTAAACTAGCTACAACATCCAGCTTTGCTATCCTGCAAGTTTCACTGCTTGCTCTCAGTGTTAGATCAACGAGGTTCCAGTTGCTGTTAGCCCCGTCATTCGCCGTGTCCTTTGTGTCTGCACTGGGGATTTCACTTCTCTCTCTGCTGGAGCATTCACGGACTCCGAGACCGTCTATATTATTGAACGTCTATTTGTTTGCCACTGGACTATTTGACGTTGCTCGAACAAGAACGTTCTTCCTTACCTCTTCCGACAATGACGATCTTATTTTCTGTCGACTCTTCACTACCTCAGTAGTTTTTAAGGGTCTCTTGGTAATTCTCGAATCGTATCATAAGACAAGATGGCTAGAATGGGACAGCAAGATTCACAGCCCGGAAGAGACAGCAGGTATCTTCGGTCTAGCAACTTTCACCTGGCTGAACCGTCTCTTCCTGACAGGCTATAAAAACATATTGAAATTGGACAATCTCTATCCTTTACCTCAAAGCTTGGCTACAGAGATTTCATCCTTGGGTTTCGAGCGACTTGTCAAAGAAGCGCCCAAAAAAGGCCAGATATTCAGTATAATCAAAGCCCTTGGCAAAACGCTTGCAACTTCCTTGATACTTCCAATTGGCCCACGAGCTATGCTCACGGCATTCAAATTCTCTCAGCCTTTCTTTATAAATACGCTTCTAGACTACATGCAACAGGCAGTGGACGGCTCATCCAAGAATTCCGGGTACGGTTTGATTGGTGCAGCCATTCTTATATATGCAGGGATAGCTGTATCCACCGCCTTGTATTGGTATTTTCACGAGCATACTCTCGCTTTGATTCGCGGGTGCCTTGTCGGTGCCGTCTATAGGAAGACTACAGAGATGAAGCTATCTAATGACGCAGCTGCCTTGACTTTAATGTCCACAGATATTGAGAGGATTAGGCTTGGTTTTCTCAACTTGCATGAATTCTGGGCCAATACCATCGAGGTTGGACTCGCTAGTTGGCTCCTATACCGTCAAGTAGGTGCAGCTTTTGCTGCTCCCCTAGTGGTAGTGTTATGTTGCGTATTCGGGGGCGCATTCTTGAATAAATTCACGGGACGGAGGACTAAGGCTTGGATGGATAAAGTACAGCAGAGAGTTCGACTTACAGCCAATGTTATATCGAATATGAAGCACCTCAAGCTTTCAGGCCTAACTACTCCAGTCCATCACTTGATCCAAGCCATGAGAGTCGATGAGCTCGAAACAGCGTCTCGATATCGGAGAATTCATATCAGCGTTGTTACACTCGGTATCGCACCTACAGCGCTATGTCCAGTCTTTCTCTTTGCCCTGACTTCCCGAACACTTGACGTTACGACAATTTTCACATCATTATCCTATATACTGCTCATAGCAGATCCGCTTTCTTACCTATTTATGAACTCACCCGCGCTATTGTCCGCGATAGCCTGCCTCGCACGGATTCAGGCATACCTAGAACAGGATCCAAGGACAGACTATCGCGTCTCTAAGGCCAGCGGTTTCGAGATTAGTACCAAAGAAGAAGCTTGTTCCAGTTCCGAAGACTTGGGTCAAAATTCACACACAGCGGCAATTACCATCCGTGAGGGGAATTTCGGGTGGAATGATGAAAGCGAGTTCGTCCTTAAAGGCATTAATCTCGAAATTCCTCACAACAGTCTTACAATTGTTGTCGGGCCTGTCGCCTCAGGCAAAACGACACTTTGCAAAGCCCTTCTAGGCGAAGTTCCCGTATTCCAGGGACAAATCTACACGAAACATGGACTTCTACGCCGAGTGGCTTACTGTGACCAAGTACCGTACTTGTGGAGCGCCAGTATCCGAAAGAACATTATAGGGTTCGCGTCTTACAACCAAGCACGGTATAAGGAGGTTATCGCTGCTACAATGCTAGGAACAGACATTATCAACTTTCCGAAAGGCGACGAAACGGAAGTAGGCAGTGATGGCATAAAACTTAGTGGTGGCCAAAAACAACGAGTCTCAATTGCGAGGGCTTTATATCTAGATACAGACTTCCTGGTGTTTGATGATGTGCTAAGTGGGCTCGACAATAGCCTAGGTGAACAAGTTTTCCACCGAGTCTTTGGGCCCACTGGACTTCTCCGGCGTCGAGGGGCGACAGTCGTTTTATGCACGCACACAGTCCAGCACCTAGTTTCTGCCGACCATGTTATTGCTTTAGGAGCGAATGGTACAATTACCGAGCAAGGGTCCTACCAAGATCTGGAGGCCAATAAAGGTTACATTCATAGCCTTGACATCTCAGTAGAGGCTAATCAACCAACGGAAAGCGCAACACTCGCTAAGGGTGATGCATTCGGAGAGACAGAACTTCATGACCTGGTCCCTATGGAGATCCTAGATCATAGCCACCTAGATGAGAAGGACAGGATGATGGGCGACTCGACCGTATATCGTCATTACATTGCAAGTGTTGGAAAACCATCCGCTTGCGCTTGTGTCCTACTGGGTGTCGGCTATGGCTTCTTCTATAACTGGGGCCAAGTTTGGTTGAAATTTTGGTCTGAAGGATCTAGATCAAACGGCTTCTACATTGGACTTTATGCTCTATTCCAATGTTGCTTCTTGGCGTTCCTGTTCTTCGATTTCTTGGTTTGCTATACAACAATGATACAAACGTCTGGTTCGAGCTTACACGAAGCATCGCTAGATACAGTCATTCAGGCCCCTTTGAAATTCTTTACTAAGGCTGACACGGGATCTATCACGAACCTTTTCTCTCAAGATATGACTCTTATTGACAACGAACTTCCAATAGCATTAGCCAATATTGTCATGGATAGTGCTAATGCTTTGGGAATGGCAGCGGTGATTGCAACCTCCAGTCCTTACCTGGCAGCGACGTATCCAGTCATCTTTTCAATTTTGTACCTCGTTCAGAAATTCAATCTCCGTACATCAAGGCAGTTGCGATTGCTAGATCTTGAAGCGAAAAGTCCGCTCTAGTAAGCAATCCTGCCTTATGAGGATGGGTCCTCGGTCGATTAATCCGGTATCTAGTTCTCATTTCCTCGATACTATCAAAGGTCTAGCTACATTTCGTGCCTTTGGTTGGGTCCCAGCTGGTGTAGCATTTAACCAAAGACTTCTTGAAACGTCGCAAAGGCCATACTACCTTTTGTACATCGCTCAGCGCTGGCTTCTGTTCATGCTGCAGATTATAGTTGCTCTACTTGCACTCGTAGTCACGATACTCGCGACACAGTTACGAGGGAACACGGCCCTGACGGGCGCTAGCTTGGTGACCCTCATGACATTTGGGGATGTGCTGAATTACATCATCCGATGGTGGACACAGTTGGAGACGTCAATCAGTGCCGTAAGCCGCCTGAAGAACTTCTCCGAGAAAGTCGAACCGGAAGATCAGCTTGGCGAGACGGTGATGCCACCGCCTGAGTGGCCGCTGAGGGGCGGCATTACCATCGGCGGAGTCTCCGCTTCATATGAGTGAGTGAACATTGGCATGTCTTGGCGAACAGTCAAACTAATAGCAGGTTTAGTGATGACAAGACCGAAATGTCGGAGAAGGCTCCGCAAGACAACGGGCCGATAACTCTCGCACTCGACAACCTCAACCTTTCAATCCAGGCCGGTGAGAAGGTCGCCATTTGCGGCCGAAGCGGAAGGTATGTGTAATACAGATGATCGACCCGAAAGTTTCGCAGCTGATGTGTCAACAGCGGCAAATCATCCACGATATCCCTTCTCATGCGGCTGCTTGATCCGCTTCCTTCCTGTGCTCATAATATAACTATTGATGACACGCCCCTCCATAAAATTGACCGCACTATACTACGTCAACGTCTCATTGCTGTACCACAGGAGCCAGTGTTCCTTCCCGATGGCACACCATATATGGTGAATATTGACCCGTTCAATTTGTCAGCGGAATACGATTGTCAGTCCGTCCTCGACACCGTTGGCTTATGGCAGTTCGTCGAAGGTAAAGGAGGTCTTGGCGCTGGTATGGTGGCAGATAACTTAAGCCAAGGACAAAAGCAACTATTCAGTCTAGCACGTGCGATACTTCGAAAGAGGATCCGGACTCAGCAGCAGGAAGCTAACCTTGACAATTTCAAGACTCAAGAGAAGCGAAATGGCACGGGAATCTTGTTGCTTGATGAAGTGAGCTCAAGTGTAGATCAAGATACTGATCGCGCCATGCAGAAGATCATCTTGGAGGAATTTGAGGGGTATACAATTGTTATGGTCAGTCATCGCCTTGAGATGGTGATGGCTTTCGATACGGTTGTTATGATGGATAGGGGCAGCATAGTCGAGACTGGACCGCCTAAAGAGCTTGTTGCCAAGGGGGGAAGCCGATTCAGAGAACTATGGCTAGTGAGAAACAAAGCCTGAAATTTGACAGCAAAATCATACGCAATTACATTTTACCTGATGAATAACTGATATTCAAACAATTATTCATAGTTTTGGCTATAAAAGATTTAAGCATATACTGTTCAGATCTGTCTTTTCTACAATGTCCCCTTAGGAAGTAGTGACTTTATCAGACTTGTCGACTCGCTTTGAACACGACCATACAATACTATGAATGCCAAAGTGATGTCTTGGACACATACATTCTGACGAATTCGATATGTCATATGGTATCATTGTGCCAACTATGATCCGGATTTTATCATTTCTTTGAAGGGTGATACTTACAGTAAGGCGATAGAATCAGGGGTCCTACGGATGGATGGTGTCCACAGTGTGCAATGTATGCAAGATACCTAAGCAGTCGTGAAGAGAATTTTTGTTTCTAAAACTGTAGTACACTATCTCATCCTATTTTTCCTATTGAAAGCTATCTTAATCTGCTCCATATGATGCACAATAACTTCAGTGTATCTTTGGAGCAAGACTAAGCCGATGAGGAACCAACTCCGACTCTATACCGGCAACCTCCATTACCCCCTGCCACGAGCTATAGGCCCGATCAAATGCTTTTCTTATTGCACCAATCACAATTACCAATCATGAAACGTATCTTGACTTTACGTTCTAGGCCAAGATTTGCAGCGTGATGTGCCATGATAGCTTGAAACGGGCTATAAGCGGCATGATAAGAAGATTATAGCAGTAGAAAACGGGTGCAATATTATATAAGTCTCGTGTACCCTTTAAAAAGCCGAAGTTTCGTAGCTTAGATTGATCGATACGAAACCCTCATAGCATGTTGAAGACATCATGACAAGCAAGAACGCAGACTCCGAAATTCAACCTAGTTTTTCAGAAACTAGCTCCCAGGTGATTGACTTCTCGGACAACTCTTCAGATCCGGATGATGGGTTGCTAGAGAGTATAGGTTACAAACAGGAGTTTCGCCGTGAGTTTACAAGATGGAGTACTATCAGCTACGCCATATCAATCTTAGGTGTTCTGGGATCTGGTATGTTAATGGTAACCCGAAATACGGAAGAGTCGTTAATGGTAGCTGAACAGTACCAGCAAGCTGGGAATCTCCTCTCTCTGCCGGGGGACCTACTACAGCTATCTGGGCATGGTTCTCGGGGTCTTTCTTCTCTTTGTGCATTGCGCTCTCAGGTAAACGAGCAACCTCTGTCCTCAACAGTCAGGTGAACTAATAGTCCCAGTCGCTGAGTTGGTCTCTGCTTATCCAACATCAGGGGGGATGTATTTCATAACGAAGAAAGTCTTTCCCCCTGATAAAGTACCATTGGCAGCATGGATACTAGGCTGGTCAAATTTCCTTGGCCAGTAAGTCTCGATCCAGCTACGAAAAGGGTTCCTAAGGCTTACACAACATAGAACAGCAGGTGTCGGTTCGTTCTACAAAGGTGATACTGATAGTAACCTAAGCTAATATGCTACGATAGCGAGTGTGGGATATTCGGTTGCGCAAATGGTTAGTTAGCATGGGACATAGTAGGCAGTTAGCTTACGTCTATCAGATACTCGCCGCAGTTACTATGGGCTCTGTGAGAGAAGACGGAACGTTCGCGTTCACGCCAACAGCCGAGATAACCGTGGCAGTCAGCATCGCCGTTCTTGTCTGCCACGGCATTATCTGTTCGTTTTCTTCGAAGCATCTCAGTAATATGATACGATACTTCGCACCCATCAACCGTGAGTCTCTTACTATTATCTAATAACTACTAGCCGCCCCTTTGTTAACATGAAACAGTACTTGGTTCTGTGGCTATCTCGATCGCTCTCCTGTACCTTACACCAAACAAGCTTCCAGCGAGTGAAGTCTTTGGGCAAGTCATAGACGGCTCAGGATGGAATAGCAAAGGTTTCTCTTTCTTGATTGGATATCTCAGCGTAGCTTGGGTTCGTACTATACTAGATTCAGTTCGTGACTACTTACTAACTACGAGCAAGACAATGACAGATTATGAGTACATCTTCCGGTCCCTTTCTTCATATTATAGCTTTTGCTCGGGACTCTGTATGCCCACTTGGGGTGTTCCTAGAATCCACACTCCTGACGGTATCTAGTAATCGTATTAACTAACTCCAAATCCCCTAGTGCTACCGCGCATATGTCAGAAGAACTGCACAACGCCGCAATAACCGGACCCATCGCGATCGTCCAAGCCGTGGTAGTCTCCTGGATCTTCGGGTGGCTGCTAAACGTCGCCTTCGGGTTCGGCGCCGGCGATCTCAACCTCCTCCTCTCCTCACCGATGGGTAATCCCGCAGCGCAGGTATTCTTCAACGCCGGGGGAAGGGCCGGCGGTCTCGCCATGTGGTTCTGGGTCTGCCTGGTCCAATTCTTCACCGGCATCACGGCGATGCTCTCCGATACACGAACATGCTTCGCGCTGGCGCGAGACGAGGCGCTGCCCATGTCCAGGTAAGTTTCAATAACCTTCCCCCCTCTACCTCCCCACCGCCACCACTACCATGACGGCAACGACGCAGCTATACTAACCCCCAGCCAGCACGCTCCGCAAGATGAACACCTACACGCAGACCCCCCTCTACAGCGTCTGGGCCGTGGTGCTCGCCTGCTGCCTGCTGAACCTGATCGCTTTAGGTAGCACGCAGACGATCAGCGGGATCTTCGGGGTGACGGCGCCGGCGATGGACATGTCGTACGTGGCGGTGATCGCAGCGCGCCTGTACTACTCCGCCAAAACCGAAACCGAAAACCGGATCGTCATCAGGAGGGGCCCGTTCCGCCTCGGGCGCTGGCAGAAGCCCATCAACGCCGTCGCGGTGGCGTGGGTGACGTTCGTCTCCGTCATCCTGTTCTTCCCGCCCGAGTACCCCGTCACGGCGCTGAATATGAACTACGCCGTCGCGATCGCGGCGTTCATTGCCCTGTTTGCCGTTGCTTGGTGGTATCTCCAGGCTAGGAGGTGAGTGATGATATGATACCTATGATAATGACTAGAGCTGGAACCGCATAGGGTTGGCTAACTAGAGTAATAGGTTTTATATTGGACCGCGCACGGAAGAAAACTAGAAGTTGTTGGAAGTTAGAAACGTTTTATGTTAATGTAGTTGTCTTGTCTATCCCTCAACGCTGTTGCTGCGCGGCCTCTCTTGCCATTCCCTATTTCCACCGTAATTATTGTGCTGTTTTTTTTGAACATGTATGGGATATCCACAGAAACTACTACTTGTCAGCCTACCTATTCTGAATCATCGTGATGTCTACAGAGGCGAAAGGCCTTACACCTGGACATTGCAACAAACATTGTAGATTAGCACAGGTGCCTACCCTCCACTTCTCTTACTAGCAGCAAGCCTGCATCACTACAGAAGGACGAGCTTGGCACATAGTTAACAAATGGCGGGATGAATCATTCACATTGGTCATCAATAGAAATTTGGAATGGAGTAGGCTGTATGCAAATCCATATGGTTGGTATTCCCATTTTGCCACCTCCAACGCCGGAACTGTGCAAACCTAGCTAGAAAACTCCTGATCCATGACCGAACGTGACGATTAAACCTTGATAGCCGAGTCCAGGGCCTTCTGCTTCTTCTCAATACGCTTGTTGGCCTTGGCACCCATGATACCACCACCCCATTGTCGTCGAGCGTTCTCGGAGTTGGCCAAGTAGCCCTCCTTGACGGCGCTGACGAGCTTGGAGAGCTCGTTCTTGTCCTCAGATCGGACTTCGGTGACGGCAAGAACAGCAGCAGTCTAGCATTCGTTAGTGATGTTGCATATAATTGTATCGAGCTAACACATACCTTCTTGTGCACGACAGTTCCGAGACGAGCCTTGCCCTTGATGATAGCGTAGGGCACACCCATCTTTCGGCAGAGGGCGGGCAGGAAGATGACCAGCTCAATGGGGTCAACATCGTTGGGGATGAGGACGAGGGCAGCCTTCTTGTTCTCGATCAGACCAACGACGTGGTTCAGACCGTACTTGACAGCGTAAGGCTTCTTGCTGACATCCTCCTTCTTCTTGCCCTCCTTGATGGCGGTAGCCTCCTTGACCAATCGCTCCTTCTTCTCGGCCTTGGACTCAGGACGGTACTTGTTGAGGAGCTTGAAGGCCTGGGCGGCGGTGTTGCGGTCGAGGACGTGCTGGAACTGGGAGATCGCCGGGGGGACCTTCAGGCGCATGTTGATGATCTTCTTTTGGCGCTGAAGACGGACATACTCGGGCCACTTCACCATGCGTGAAAGGTTGCGCTTGGGCTGGATGTCCTGGCCGATACCATAGTTGCGCGGCCGCTTCTCGAGGAGAGGGTTCTGATGGTCATGTCAGCACGACTTGGCGATCGATCAGATAGGACTGAGGAATGATTGTACTCACCTTGGGTGCCTTCTTCGATCCCGCCTTGGATACACCGAAGGGGGCCGGAGCGGCCTTCTTACCAGACTTAGGAGGCTATCATTGAGAAAAGAAGACATCAGCAAATGCTATACATTGACTGCAGTCTTCCTTGAACTCTAGAGAGACAGTCGCTAGTGGCAGTAACGCACACTGCGAGCTGTCTCAAGCCAGTTCTTCACCTGCGTCTTGCGACGACAGGCGGAAAATGGACAACCCGACGAGCGAGTGCCATTGAGATAATTGATTGAGTGCCGAAGCACGTCAATTATTTCGGGTATTTAGGAGCTTACCATGGTGATTGTTTTGTCGTGTGGTCGTGAGGTCGTGAAGGTTGAAGAGAGCGACCAAAGCGATGGGTGTGAAGAGGAAAAGAAATCTTGGAAAAAGTTCCCTGAGCAGAATTGATGAAAAGTGTGCGTAGGGCTTCGGTGGTGGGCAGGCAAAATCTCGGGGATATCTGTGTCTAGGCCCAATCCGGATTAGTGTGGATTGCCCCTCCAAGGGATGTACCTATGTATCTATCGATCTTCTTCACCCCACTAATGTTTAACTTATAGAAGATTTCTTATTGAATGATGCGCAAGGCGTTGACTCAACGCTATTCATCACCCTCATAAATGCATGTCTCTATATGTCTCTATATGTCTCTACCATAAAATACATCTTACCGTCTTCCTATGGTTTCTACATGAACAATTTTCCTAGTTGAAATCGCAGAAACGGACCGGAGTCTAACTTCGCATCCAGGATGCCACCAGCTCTCTGCGCCGTCTGCAAGACAGAGCGAGCCTTGATCAAACGACCAAAGAACCACCAGAAGCTCTGCAAGGGTTGCTTTATCAGTATATTCGAAGATGAAGTGCATCACACAATAGTATCGTCTCAGCTTTTCTTTCCTGGGGAGAGAGTGGCCATCGGCGCATCAGGTGGCAAAGATTCGACAGTCCTGGCTTCCGTGCTCAAGACTCTGAACGAGAGACACAACTATGGAGTTGATTTAATACTCCTCAGTATAGATGAAGGAATCAAAGGCTATCGGGACGACTCCTTGGAGACGGTCAAACGCAACGCCACGCAGTACGACATGCCACTGAAAATAGTGGGCTACGATGAACTGTACGGCTGGACGATGGACCAGGTCGTGGAGACTATCGGGAAGAAGGGCAACTGCACGTACTGCGGCGTATTCAGGCGGCAGGCTTTGGACCGGGGCGCCAAGATGCTGGGAATCAAGCACGTCGTTACTGGCCACAACGCCGATGACGTCGCCGAAACGGTCCTCATGAACTTGCTTCGTGGGGATCTCCCGCGCTTATCGAGGAGCACGAGTATCGTCACGGGCAGCGATGCCAGCGAAGTCAAGCGAAGCAAACCCTTGAAATACTCGTATGAGAAGGAGATTGTGCTCTACGCGCATCACAAGAAACTAGACTACTTCAGCACCGAATGCATCTACAGCCCCGAGGCTTTTCGAGGAAGCGCTAGAGGTTTGATCAAGAACTTGGAGAGGGTCCGCCCTAGTGCTATCTTGGATATCGTTCGGAGCGGCGAAGACATGGCTAGACTAGTTCCTGGAGCCGCGCAAGACTCTGGTGGTTGCAAAGGAAAAACAGCATCTAATGGGGCGACGGTTCAGGAGGACGGCATCGGCGGTTGCGGTTCTGCGAATGGCAGGACAGCTGGTGGTGAAATGGCAGCAATGGAGAAGCAGCTTAGACAAAACGAAGCCGCTGAAGCTGCAGGACTCGAAACAGAGATCACAGTTAGCAAGAGCGGAGGTCAGCGCCATGACAGAATAAACCAATCCAACGGCCAAGGCAAGACAACAGGCACCAACCTCCCCATCATTCCCAAGCAGAAGCTGGGTACATGCGAGAGGTGTGGTTATATGTCGAGCCAGAAGCTATGTCAGGCTTGCATGCTTCTCGATGGGTTGAACAAGAATCGACCGGAGATCACGATATAGACTAAGATTAAGCTGGCGTTTCGGCACATTTGGGACTGCATATAGAACAGGATAATGATGATACCCCTTGGGAAAATTCCAACAAGATATGACAAAGGATTGTGTAGCAAATGTTGTATTCGTCCTCGGCTTTGTACATAGGTATGGTTGGCCTATTGCCAATACGTCCTCCACTCCGTTCGTGTTCCCATCTATGACATGCGCTTCTCTAGCTAAACATAACGTCAATATTTTGAAGTCTCTCATGGTTGATAATGTCGTCAAGAAACATACCCTCCAAGGATTGTTCAACTCGAAGCCGGCTGGCGCTATCGGCGCATCGACTTGTCCTCGCAAGTATCCTGTAAGTCGGCGGTCTCGGTCCATCACTAGATAACATCCAGTCAGTGACGTTCGGCCGGAATCGAGTGTCTTCGTATGACATTATCTTACTTTGCTGAACGATAGGTTAGCTTCACTCATGCAAATCGTTCCGTGGGGCCTGCCTTACTCTATCCCATTGATCTATAGACCGTCGCGATCTCTTGCCCCCGTTCTGCCAGTTTCTGAACTTGGAAAGCCCGGCACCGGTTGCACCGAACATCTGCTACGTCTTAGTATCTAACATGTGTCTGTGTGCGTGATTGATGCGGGTTCGTCGGGTCGGTGGTCTTACGGCGAGGATGATTCCATACGGAATCAGGGCTTCGAAGGGAACGGCCATTACGACGAGCTGTGAACCGATGCTGCATTCCAGATTTAGTAGAGGAAATCAAAGGTAGTCGGCTAAGCTCGAGAGCCTTACCACGGTATATCGCCTGTCACACTGTGGTTGCAATTGCTGCTCGGGTCTGTCTGTCAATTGATATATAATCGCGATCAGGTCATTCGTTCATTGATGGTCAAGCAATCGATGCACCACCACAAGCCATTTGTGCCTCAAGCTCAGCCACAGGAAGGTCAAGACATACATATTATGTACTGCGTATGTAAGCTTGATTGTGGCTTGACCAATGATCCGGTACGAAGTACCCATGTGCTTACAGATGCGCGTACCTAATAAGTGCCAAGTACCGATTGCCCGGAGGTAGGTACCACCAAGCTTTTACCGGTTGCTCGTTGGCTGACTAATATGTGGAGAACGTGCGGCAACTGCACCAACGTGAGGAAACCTTCCATCCCTCGCCGTTCAGGTCCCATCGCGACCACAGGACAGTCACCTCAGCGTGCTTCCATGCCTGCTTCACTTCCATTTCATGTCTCTACTGCCCAGGAATACGCGTCGGGTCACACCTCAAATCACAATCTTGCGCGAATAGATCATTTGGTTTCTCTCATTGCGAATAGCTGGCGCGTTCAGCCTTCCCTAATAAACTTCCAGCCAACAGAGACTCAATGCCGTGCGCGCCGCTAATAAAACCCACACCCACTACCATAAGACGCCTCCTCATTTTGCCTGCCGCCTAGATCGTAAATCTCCCTCTCTCTCTCTCCCCCAGACTTTCTCTCGATAGGCATGCGACGAAACTCTTCATGACGTGAAGCGGCGCGAGTTGGAGGTACTGGGCAATTCCCCTTACTACAAGTCTGCGCAAATCGGGCTTAGCCTTGTTCCTGAAAACCGACTACACCCCGAACCTTACCCCCCATACTTGAACATAAGCCAATGGCGAACGCGCAGCTTATGCAAGAGGAACTGCAACAAAGCGTGGTCCTTTCCGAGGAGGATGCCGAGTTCGAGGTAGACATAGCAAACGACACAATGATGGTCGATAATGATGTTACTACATCAGCTGGCCACGCCTCACCATCCGAGCCACATGTTCCATCTATTCCTCAACTTGATCCACAGGTAGACGACGACGGCGTAGGCCAAGATGCAGAGGAGGGCGCAATCACCAATCAAGAGGATAGAGACCTCGTAGACGATGATGGGCCACAGGGGGAAAAGGATGATGACTTGGAGGATATACCAGACGAAGAAGACGAAGCCGATCAGGACGATGAGCAGCCAAGCAGCGAAGACGGAGATGTCCATGACGATGACGATGTCTTTGAGATGGATGCTGAGGGCGAAGAGGATGAGGAGGTTGTGACTCGACCTCAAATCGACCAAGACACTATATCTGGCGATGAAGAGGATGCTGAACAAGATGCAGCGGAGGATGACGATGAAGATGAGAATGAAGGTGTTGGTGCGGTCAAGATTAAACCCGGAGAAACAGACGAGAGTGACAGCGAGGATAATATTAGTTTAGCCTCAGGTCTAGCCTCAGGCGAAAGCGACGGCGAGTCTGTCGCAGAATGGGAGGAGGCCTTGGTGAATGACGAGGAAGACGACGACTCCTCCGAAGTGTCTGACCGGAATAACTGCACATTCTGTGAGAAGGATGAGGAACACGACCCGGGAGAGGATTTCGAGGCCTACCTTACTTGCAAGAGATGCAGCGTACACGGTATGTCCTTGATTTTCGTGGGATGAAGATATAATCTGACTTGTGATACTCAGCTCACCAACAATGCGCCCGCGAGCATGATGCTCTTGATGATCATAATGGTGAGTTCTATGATTGGTTGATGGTCACTCTGCAGTCAGGTCACTAAACAGCGATTAGGTCCATCGAATTGGAAATGCCTGGAATGCATTAACGATGATGAGGCCTCTGGCTCGGAACCAGACCTTGATCACGAGAATGCTGAAGGTGCTCATACCTTGGAGTTGAATGGTGATGTTGATGTTGAAGATGATGGGTTGTCACCCACATCTGCTAGGCGATCGTCAGCCCCTAAACTTGCGCGCGATCTTCTTCCTTCTCAGCGCGGTATGAACAAGCCGGATTCGCATTCCGTCTTTAATCAGCTTGTACTTGATGAGGACCCTATGGATGGCTCACGGGTGCTTAGAAAAAGAAAGACGTCTTCGACTGAGCCTGAGGTGGAAGCTGACGCCGACGAGGAAATGATGTCTTTGCGAAAGCGGAGAAGGAATACGTCGGACGAATTGGCTGCGCAGGATGAAGACCGGGAGAAAGCGAACGGGGCAGAAACATTAACACGGCCGCGGTTGGTACGTTCCTCGAGACTCAAAGCTACAAATCAGGCCGCACTGTGTACTATTGTAAAGCAGTCGCGTTCCTGCCTGGAGGTAAAAATGCGCGTGAATGCTACCGAACTTCGGCGCGTTCTTTCACAAATTCCAAAGTCACACAGAAAACGCTCCGGGCGCACAGGCACTTCTCGATCCTCTCGACACACAACTTCCACCCGAGCTGCAGCCGTAGTAGACCCCGCCCCCATGGCCCCCTTCTTCGCCTCAAGCTATTCCCAACCATTCTATTCTTTCTACGATAAAGAGACAGACGAGCTTAGAAGCAAACCGTATGGTGGCATTTTAAACGAGGAACAGGCAGATACTAGCAAGACGCTGCCAACAAAAGAAGACCGCCGCCGCTTTGACGAAGCAAAACAAAAGGCCGAAGAAGAGTGGAGAAATCGGCTGCTCGCCATGCAAGCCGAAGCTGAAGTGCCCGTGAGGCGATCCCGGAAAGCCTCGGGTCCTGCCAGCCAAATCGAGTGCATCGAATTTGGAGGCTGGGAGATTGACACGTGGTATGCAGCGCCCTACCCTGAAGAATACAGCCGTAACCGCGTTTTGTTCATCTGCGAGTTCTGTTTGAAGTATATGAACTCGGATTACGTTGCCTGGCGGCACAAGCTTAAGTGCCCCGCCAAACACCCTCCCGGAGACGAGATCTACCGACACGGCTCGATTTCGTTTTTCGAGGTCGATGGTCGCAAGAATCCAGTCTACTGCCAGAACCTCTGTCTATTGGCCAAGCTGTTCCTTGGATCCAAGACACTCTACTACGACGTCGAGCCATTCCTATTCTACGTGCTCTGCGAGTACGACGACCTGGGCTATCACTTCGTTGGTTATTTTTCCAAAGAAAAGCGTGCGAGCAGCCAGAACAATGTTAGTTGTATTCTGACCTTGCCTATTCACCAGCGCAAGGGATATGGCCACCTTCTCATTGACTTTTCATACCTCTTAACCAGAGTGGAAGAGAAAACCGGCTCGCCTGAAAAGCCGCTTTCTGACATGGGTCTCGTGTCGTATCGGAACTACTGGAGATTGGTCCTCTGCAAGTATCTGATAGACATTATGCCTGAGGACAAATCCCAGAAGAAGGGTGTGAGTATCAGAGAAATATCCGACGATACCGGCATGACTCCGGATGATGTCATTTCGGCCCTTGAAGCGCTACGTTTCCTGGTCCGAGATCCCGTCACTCACATTTACGCGTTTCGGGTCGACTTGCCTTACTGTCGCAAAGAGGTTGAGAAATGGGAGGCGAAGGGGTATGTCAAGCTACATCCCAAGGATCTCACCTGGGTACCCTATGTCATGGGCCGCAGCAACGCCACAAACTTCGAGCTGGGGCCGGCTCTTAACACGATTGCTCCCCGCGAAGAAGATGAAGACGTGAAGGCCGTTCAAACTCTTGCCGAGAGTGGTATTGCGACTGGAGATTTCGCTGTTTCTAGAGTCATGAACCAAAAGCCACCGGCAGAAGCCGAACCGGCCGTTCTCGAATCAACAGAGCCCAATGATAATGCTGTCGTGGACTCCAAGGAGAATCTGAAGACCAACGGTATCGCAAAGGAAAACACAGAGGCCTCTGAAGAAAGTCAGGGGCACCTACGGACCTCAGCCGAAGCTGTTGGGAATACCACCGAAGATGAGGACAGTTGGTGGAAGCCTTACGAGAACATACCCCCGAGTAGATTCCAAGTCTTCCCTCCCATCACGAACAGAAAGCCGGCCGCATCACGGATGAGCTCGACCATTTCGAGACCACCCCTACCGCGTATCCCGCCTGTAACTCCACGACCAGCATCGCGGCCGAAGGCTCGCCGCTCCGCTGGTGGTTCGACCGCCAGGAAGTCAACACAGAAAAAGACAAGTTCTGCCAAACGCAAGCCAGGCGGCACCGGCAGAGGACCCGGCCGATGGCCAAAGGGAACTAAGAAGAGTGATTATGGGAACGCTGACAGTGGCCCTGGTCTTCCGCCCGCCTGGCTCGAGCGAGAAAAGTCGAGACTTACCATGCTAGCGGCATCGAAGACAGGTGAAGATAACGAGACCCAAGACACGGTCCAAGTCCAGGTCAAGGAGGCTAAGGGACAGAAAGGCAAAGGCAAGCAGTCGGAGACGATTGCCGCCCGGTTCGAGGTCAACGAAGACTCCGGCAAGGGCAAGGGCAAGGCCATTCAACTCGGCGGCACCGGAGCGAACGAAGCTATCGCCGGTGCTGACGGTGAAAACCATGGCGGCGGAATGAGTGGCACTAGGAACGAAGAAGAGGACATTGATGCCGAGGCAGAAGAGGAATGATTGCTTCGTAGCCACAAGGACCGGCTACATGCATTGTATATCTATTGTGTAAACTTGCGGAGGAGGGTGTTTAAGGTATGAAAGACAAAGGCAAGGCAGCGCGATGCTGAGTTGTGAGGAACTTGAGGCCAATGGTGTCAGGTATGAAAGACAATGGCAAGGCAGCGCAATGCTGAGTCGTGAGGAACTTGAGGCCAATGGCGTCTGGCGAAGCATCTATTCAGTGCTTAAGAGATGCCGAGATACCTAATGGATGTTGATTTGAGTTTTTAATAAAATGCCATTGAGGCTATATGTTCTGCAATTTTTCAGCTTGTCTCTGTCAACGCTGTCTGACCTCAGACAGTAAACGCCAATCCCAACGATCCGATTTTCTTTGTCGTTTACTGGACTTGCTTATAGGTACTCGTATAAAAGCTCGGCTTACACGCTTGTCGATCTGTATTAGCTTAACTTTAGTGTTCCACCAATAAACCCCCTGTCATTACTCCTGTCGGCGTCGGCAATTGGAGACACTGGCACGTTCCGTGCGTGTGTTTCAGCCTTGCAGACGCCCATTCGACGCGGCTAATATAAGAAACTGGCTATTCTGTCCTCAGTCGTCCTCGAAAATAGCAACACGTGAAATACCTAGTTCTGCGAATTACACCCAAGTCCGCCTTCCCATCTCTGTGATTCTCACCAGCCAGCAGCGTAAATGGCCTCGCTGGTCCGAGGTAGCCCACGTTCCCGGCAGCTACCATGAAGCGCCACCACCACTACAATTCCTCACCTACGCATATGATGTCCGGCCAACCGCTTGCGCGGGCGCCACTGCTCCTCGTCCTCCTGGCGCTGCACCAGCTCCTCCTCGTCTCGCCCGTGGCCGCGTACACGGCGCTCTCAGACCACTTTCTGAAACTGGTGCCGTCGGGAGCCGCGGACTTCGACATCGAGAACGGCAAGCTGCTGGCGCCGCTGCTGATCCCGCGCGTCGCGGGCACCGACGGCCAGACCAAGGCGCAGCGCCACTTCGTAGACTTCTTCGCTAGTGAACTGCCGGAGTGGAGCGCCGAGTGGTTCAACTCTACGTCCACGACGCCTGTCACGGGGGACAGACAGGTGCCGTTTGCTAACCTGCTGTTTAAGAGGGAGCCCCCCTGGGTCAAGGAGGGGCAGGCTAATATGCTGACCCTTGTCGCGCATTACGATAGCAAGATCTCGCCTGAGGGCTTCATCGGCGCTACAGATAGCGCTGTCCCGTGTGCGATTCTGATGCATGTCGCGAGGACTATTGATAAGTACGTCACGCAGATGTACAGCGAGATGAGCGCCCTGGGCGAGGGCGGCACCGTGGAGATGGATATGGGCGTGCAGATTCTGCTTCTTGATGGCGAGGAGGCGTTTTTGAGTTGGACCGATACGGATTCGCTGTACGGAGCAAGGTAGGTTCTTTGCTTCCTGGTGTCAACTATACTACGATAATACAATACAATACGAGAAGCGCAACCGACTAACAACCACGCAGAGCCCTAGCAGAGCATTGGGAAAACACCACGCACCCAGCCATGTCCGCGTACCGCAACCCGCTGAGCCAAATCAGCCTCTTCATGCTGCTGGACCTGCTCGGGTCCGCCGAGCCCATCGTGCCGTCGTACTTCGAGAGCACGCACTGGGCGTACCAGTCCCTTTCCCAGATCGAGGCGCGCATGCGCGCGCTGGAGCTTCTGGAGTCGTCGCCGCGCCGCCCGTTCCTGCCGGACGCCGAGAAGGCGTTCAGCACGACGGGCTACCACTCCTTCATCCAGGACGACCACGTGCCGTTCATGGCGCGCGGCGTCCCCGTCCTGCACGTCATCACCAGCCCCTTCCCCCGGGTCTGGCACACGATGGAGGACGATGGGCCGCATCTCGATGGTGCGACGGTAAGGGACTGGGCGAGGATTGTGGCCGCGTTTGCGCTTGAGTGGTTGGATATGATGGAGGTTGAGCCTCCTGGCTAGTTAGTGTTTGGGAACTGTAGGTAGTTTGGTGTTTGTGGGTTACATGTTGGCTCTAGGTATTTAGAATCGTTGGATCGAATGCTTCGGTGGCACAGCGCAAGCGAATCTTCAAGTTTATCTGTTTTCAAAATGACTCTAAATGACGAGATCCTTGTGTCCCCACATGCCATTCCAACATCTCGGTATCAGCCTCGTTCGCTTCCCTAGGACGTTCCTCTACATGTACGCAAACGGTCAGAAATCCAGCCCCGAGAATCTGAATGCTACATATAAACTACCCTTCGTAGATACACCCAGGAGCCGAAATGGAGGTCGATGTACTCATGATCGACTAAGGCACAGTTAAAACTAGTATTAAGGGAGAGCAATGCGTAGACCGACTCTCCTTGCATCAAATTGATGAGTATGTATGTTATAGACATATTTCCATTGGTTCAACTCCTGTCAGCCAATCTCGGTATGATCTGAAATATTAAGACAAGCAGATGACAGTGATACTGAATATTAGTCGGTGGGAAACCATGTAATCCAAATGCTGAACCCGGCGTGGTAGCCTTCAATGCCACGATGCTTCCTTATAGCCTTACATAAGGAATATGGACTAGAACAAACAAGAGAATGCTAATGGGAGTAGGCGCACAGTTCAATGACTCTACGGTTTATTCCGATCATTACAAGTTGGATCAGTGCATTCTCTCGGCATCACTATCTTACCAATATGGTTTGCAACGGCCTTCTCTCGATAGCAATATGTGCCTTGTTAATATGTATGCCTCATGTAGGATCTCCCACTCAAGATTACAACTACCGCCTGCTTGTTACAGATATATCTTCAAGTCTTCAGTCATCATATCCTACTTCACCCGTTGAGGACCGTCGAGAACTTAGATCAATGAAAGCTACAGAAGCTTTCATACCTTGTCAATATAGCTTTACTTGACCTCATTTCATACCGATATAGAGTACAACACGCTTGAACTACCTCAACTGAGAGACTGCCGATTTTATAGACTCGATCCTAAAACTGTTCTTGTTATGAACAACATTCCCAATACGCGTCTATATATACGTACCATATCACAAAAAAGTCTATTTCCTGAAGAGCCTCATCTTCTGACTTGGGCATCGAAGACTTGAGCAGTCGGTGGACAGCTAAATGTAGACCAATTGTTCTCCGGAGGACCAAGTGGTTTACAACTATAGTCATCGCAAGTTGGCCTGCATATTATAATCTAAGGACGCTCTTATTTGCAAAGGTGTTGTTGCTCGTCCTGTGGAATTAGCAATACGATGTTCAACTGGTGCTCATGTTGGAGTAAATGGCGTAGATATCTTTCTATTAATGAAACTAAAACATAACTCTTAGTAAATAAAACAATACAATTGGCTATTAAGCTTGACAGGCACCAAAATGGCTAGGCTCCGGCATTTCTGAAGCTATCCCGTAACTGTATATTGCGTTAGACTTGCTTCTAAGTGTTAGTTCGTCCCCATCAAGGAGCCTTGCTGACGTAGTGCCTCTGTCTCCTCTTACGATGACCTCCCATGGCCAATCATAGAATTTCTTAAATGTTGTATCAATAAGCCGCGAGTTAGCTCCATTGAACTGTCTGACCTCTTTCATATTCCTAATCGGAACATCTCGAGGCTAACCGAAAGGTTCAATGCTTATCCAGGAGAATCTACCATCTACGAGATGCTGTCCTTTGGGTATTGAGTCTTATGTCTGCTGACTTGCCATCAGTTTGAATACTCGTTCGAGATGCCCTCAACAACTCGAATGATTTCTCCTCAGAATTGCTGCTTCTCGTCATCGTATTAGTCTTAGGCCTCTATCCAGGCTTCATGAAGAGGCCGAACCTAAACTACTCTAGGAATGATGTGTATGTATGCGGTTGTCGACGAGGTCCCTGCTGTGCCCCCCGGAACCACTCTTTATACTCTTCGATGCCGAGTTGCTTTTCGGGGGCGAGGAAGAAGGTCCGGATATAGGCTCGGAGGCACTCCCGCACAGAACGGAATAGGCCACCGAAGCTGGTGTGTCGATCGGGTCCAACCTTGAGAACAACTCGACTATCCGTTGTTGCAGCGAGAAGTTCGCCTATGAGATGATCTTCTGGAAGTTAGATTTGCCAACAGGCCTGGAATGCGAGGTCCATTTCTCGTACAAAGATAAGTCTCTCCTCGTGTGACAATCAAGGGTAGACTGATGATGCCATAACACCCGGCATGAGCCGAGTTATTTGCCTGCCCATACCGGTAGCCTCTTGCCGTTTCTTCTCTCCCAGTATTGGACAGACTAGAGACACAGGCAAGACTTGAGAATTGACCTGTCTCAAAATCAGTGTCATAAATGAATTCATGGACGATACGCAGCCGTTGTGGCGTAGCTGAACCACCTATTCAACGTACGATCTCCCCTGAACGATGGCCTTGTAGGAGATACTCAGCGCGCCATCGGTAAATCTTGTTGACGAGGCCATATGATGGCCTGTTGCTGCGAAATTAACGCTGTGAGTTCTGGTTTCAGAGAGTACTATAAGCACTGGAGCGTATATGTTTTTTTTCGATTGCCTATCAATACTGATTTGATCAATAGGTATAGCACTCATCAATATCCTCCAAACACTATCGGCCAAGAGAAAGCAGTGGGCTTTGCTTCAATCAGCGCATATCCTACCCCTTTCCTATTCGGAGAACTAATTGTGCTAGAGAACACATAGGCTAATAGTGCTGACACGGCTTCATCTTGAGTCATGTATTCACCGGGCATATCCAGAGAAGGCGTTGAGAACAGACTGAACGACCGTAACAAAAGCAAACAAGGTCATTCATGTATGG
This sequence comes from Whalleya microplaca, assembly GCA_022497155.1. Classification (NCBI taxonomy): domain Eukaryota; kingdom Fungi; phylum Ascomycota; class Sordariomycetes; order Xylariales; family Xylariaceae; genus Whalleya; species Whalleya microplaca. Next base: position 456,077 of record MU385736.1, on the reverse strand, counting down.
TGTGCATGATTGTCTGCCTGTTTCACTCACAGGCGCACGTATCACATGCATACTTACAGAATACTAGGTAACCTAGGTATGTACGAGGGTATGTACATGGATGGTGTATGCAGATATTGTGCAGGTCACTTGTACAGATGGACATGAACCTGTTTGGCATTTGCATGAGTGAAACGTTGAAGTTGTTGAATTGATGACTCCACCTATTACGTCACTCAAGACCAGACGAATGCGGTGACGGTTTGCGGTAGCTAAGCCGCCTAGCAGCCTAGCAGCCCAGCAGCCCAGCAGCCTAGGTAGGAAAGGCTTCTAGATGGAAAGAATTAGAGGGCCCATGCAGCACGCTAAGCGCTGTAACACAGCCATCAGCCATCAGCCATCTGCTGATGCTTCTGCCGCGTCACATTGGCCACCCCTCAGAACCTGAGGACGTTAGATTCAAACCTGTTAGCCACAGGACAGGATGCATGTATGTATGTATGTATGTATGTACCTAGTTACTAAATAAGTAGACAGCTGATATGTAGAGATAAACTCTGGAGACATACCTTCCTAGCCTACCTGTGTCTGCCACAAGCTGGAAGTTCAATGTTCCTGAGATCCTTACCTACATGCAAGCACGCCAGGAAAAGGTTGTTTCTTCTCCAACGTTCAATCAGAGTGGTAATTAAAATTGAAATTTCCCCTGAACTAATTAGTAACAAAGTACTGACAGGTTGCACTGGCAGACTACCTTACCTAAGATATGTACTTTTTTGTAGACAACTAACCGTTAGTCCTTCACAATTCATCTTATTAATGTTCTTCAAGAGGACAAGCCTCTTTCCTTTTACATATACATACATTTCTTCCTTTACAGTAATATTGAAGATACGTCGCCTCCTCTGCCGAGGAAACGCCGTCGGGTTTTCTTACTGCGGTAGACTCACTAGCAGTGCATACATAACATACATAACTTATTAGTTATTTATTAGTTCAGAGGACTTCAGAACTGCCCAGCCCGTCCCATCCCCATCCCCATTCCCATTCCAGGTCATCATCATTCACTGCCAAGGCCCACCATTACGCCGTCTTCGATTGATGTCGCTCGAAGTACAGCTGGGCTCCCCTCCCAACCTCATTACATCCTATCTCTAATCTCCTTCTTCCATACATACCAACTCCCTCTCTCTCTCTCGCCCATCCATCCCCCTTCCACGTATTGGAAGTCCTCCCGTCGCTGCCGTCAATACGAGTCGCAGCCCAAAGATCCCTCAAGATCCGACCTGAACTCGGCGAATAGTCCCTCGTCTTCCCCTGCAGATCGCGCGCGTCCGTCGCTGTTTCGTTGACACTTAAGAGTCAATCCACTGGCTGGATTGCGCTTCTTGTTTGCGCCCACGACTCATCACCCAGCAATCCAACGAACTGCATCTCCCGTCTCTCCGAAATAATCCACACCTGCATATCACTTTGCGTATTACCTCCCGTCTTCCGACAACACCGGCATCATGTCGAAGGTTATGAGAAGTGTGAAAAATGTCACCAAGGGTTACTCTACTTGCCAGGTCAAAGTGCGCGAAGGTCGGTACACCCCAGCATCACAACACCTTGCCGCTACGCTGCATTTTGCTTCTCGATTGGAGTTTGAATACTGATGGTTTTCCTACAGCGACAAGTAATGACCCATGGGGCCCGACGGGAACGCAGATGAGCGAGATCGCTCAATTAACCTACAATTCGTATGCTTTTGCCGAACGACCATGACTCGAGCCACCTTGCATTTTCTAATTGATATCCCAGGTCAACGGAGTTTTACGATATTGTTGATATGCTCGACAAGCGTCTGAACGATAAAGGCAAGAATTGGCGACACGTCTTAAAGGCCCTCAAAGTGTTAGATTATTGCCTACACGAGGGTTCCGAAATGATAGTCACCTGGGCACGCAAGAACATATATATCATCAAGACATTGCGAGAGTTCATGTACATCGATGAAGATGGCCGCGACGTGGGACAAAATGGTGAGTGTTTCAGCATGATATCTAAGATGCTGTTGCTAAAGATTCTGCAGTCCGTGTCGCTGCAAAGGAATTGACTGCTCTGCTTGTAGACGAGGAGAGACTCCGCGTTGAGCGGACTGATCGAAAAACCTGGAAGTCTCGTGTAACAGGCATCGAAGAATTCGCTCCGGAAGGGTCGACACTTCCAGCAGCACGGCGCCAGCGTTCTCGACGATACAGCACGGACGAGGATGATCCTGAGTATAAGTTGGCGATCGAGGCGAGCAAGCACCAAGAGGAAGAAGACCGCAGGAAACGTGAGAGCCGATCAGGAGCTGGAGAGGATGATGACGATTTGGCAAAGGCCATCAAGCTCAGCAAAGAGGAGGAAGAGCGACGGCGACGAGACTTAGAAGACAGCAATGCCAGCTCTCTCTTCGACGACGATCCTGCTCCGAGCCACGTGCCTCAGCCAACTGGCATGAACATGGGATATCAGCAGGGTAGCAATGTTGATTGGCTTGGGAACCCCATCGATCAGAGCCAGATGATGCAGCCGCAGCCGACTGGATATATGAACAATGGGTATACCGGCTTCCAGAACAACGGATATAATACCAACAATGGCTTCCCCAATAATGGGTACACCAACGGCTTCAACCAACCCCAGCCGACGGGCATGTATGATCCGTATGGACAACAAAACAACCAGCCTCAGCCTCAGCAGTTCCAAATGCAGCCAACTGGATATAATCCATACGCGCAAACCCAACAATTCCAGCCTCAACCAACCGCTTCTCCGGAACCAGTTGCCCAGCCTGGTAGCAACAACCCTTGGGCTTCTAACAACAATAACAACCAGACCCAGTCACTCAAGCCCATGCAGACGGGGTCAAACAATCCTTTCGCCAGTGGCTTTGGGCGCCCTCAAACAGCCAAGGCACCGCCTATGCCCAGTCTTAACCTACAAAGTCTTCCGGAACAGAAGACGCTCCAGACATTCACACCCTCACCTCAACCTCAACCTCAGCCTTCCTTCAGTCAACCCTCGCAACCTCAGAAACCAATGAACGAACACGAACAGAAGCTCAATGCCCTCCTCGCTAGTGGTGACGGCATGGACACTTTTGGAAATACCGGCGATCTCCGTATTCCCGCTCAGCATACGGCCCCTGGTACGTTCGTCAACTCGGCTGGTGCCAATGCAAATACATTGACGGCGAACGCGACTGGAAACAACCCTTTCCTCCGGTCACAATTTACCGGCATGCCGACAGTATCATATGGTAACCAGATGCCTGCAGCTACCGGTCCTGCGGGTATGAACGGCATGAACGGGTACGGCGGCGGGAGCAACCCGTTCGCGTCACGACCACAGCAGCAGAACAGCAACCAAGGACAAGATCTCATCCAATTCTAGACTCTCCCCTTTTTCAAGGAAATATATGCGGTGCAGACCGCGTATGCTCCGCCATTAAAGTTACTTTAAAACATTTCGCATGCATTCTTCCGGGGGGCGGGAGATATTTACCCCAGGCTTCACTGAAACCTTGGGTTTGGCTCTCTCAGACGCTGCCCTGCGGTTGTACTTCTCTGACGGTAGATAGTTGAAGGAAGGAAGGCTGGCTTTGTCGAATCGTTGCGAGAAAGCGAATCTTCTGGGCGTAGGGTGTCATGGTGTGTGTGTGTGTGTGTGCCTCGCTTCCTGGAAATGCTTTTCGCCTCTATTCTTACTTTCTACGTGAGAGGCTGTGGTGAAAAAAAGAAATTCCTTCATTCGACGGAGACGCAGCAGCTAGCAGACAGACAGGCAGGCAGGCAGGCAGGCAGTAGTAGTTCTGAAGTAGTGGCCACAGTACTGGACGAACTGGAAAACAAAACCTCTTCTATGTATATCACGCGGCGATTCAGACAGAGAGATCAGGATCAGGGGGGTAATCGATTATAGTGAGAGAGATCACCAACCAAACCAAACTAAAAAGTGAGAAAGAAAGAAAAAAAAATAACTTGGTTTATTCAATTCCAAACAACCAATCAACCTTGATGATGATGCGCCCCTTTTGCTTGTTGCTTGCCTAGGTGCCTAAACTACCAATGTAATGTGCTTGATACATACGCCGCTCTGTCCTGCTTTCCATGCCGTGCCCTATAAACGCCGAAACCGCCCTCCTTCCATCTTGCCTGTCCTTGACGCAATGCCATGCAAAAATGAATAATAACCAGGCTTTTGAGGATCCTGCTAGTAGTAGTAGTGCAACTAGGTGGAAAACTAATGACAACACAAGTGTACGCAAAGTGGTATATACAAATCTCTCTTCTCTTCTCTTCCAGAACGCTTCATGGGGAGGAGCCTTGATTGAAATGAACCAGTGACTCAAGTACTGCGAATAATGGGGTATCTTGCATAGTATGACTAGAACGCTTCTTTCTTCCACATGCTTGCTTTCTCTTGCTCCTTTCTTTCATAGCTCTCGCTCGGCTTTGCTAGACTGACCTTCTTCCTCCTCCTCTCGACTTGCCGCTTGGGTTTTCTTCTCCTGGAGCTTGGCGTATTAAGACCTATCTAACCTAGGGACGTAGGTCGAGCTCCAATGGGTATCTTCCGCGCGGTGGCTTTGTTTCCTGCTTGGCCTGTCCCTTCTCACCACCGGGTCTCACAAGCAGGCCTCTTTCAACTAACCGATCGATGAACGAAGCAGGTAAGTAGACCTAGACCTACGGACTTGGACCCGGACTCGAGACTCAGATCCCGTCATCGTCGTCATCGGTCGAACAGCGTCGGTCATCTCATCCCGCGACGAGACCGTGCCATCATCATCATCACCTATCGAGGAAGATACCGAGGAACTCCTCGCGGCTGACGCCGCCCTTGCCCTCAACATCGAACTGATCGATCATGCTATGCAGCTCGGCGTCGGGGACGTCCTCGCCGAGCTCCTTGACGACGGCGCGCAGGTCGTCGACGGTGACGACGCCGCGCCCGCCCTTGTCGAACAGCCCGAACGTCTTCAGCAGCTCCTCGCGCGGGTCGCGCCCCGCCACGTACTTGGCCGCCAGCGCCTGGAAGCCCTCGCGCGAGAGCCGCAGGTCCACGACGCCGGGGGTGCTGGAGGGTGGTGGTTGGTTCGGGAGCGTGGGGAGGGGCGTCCAGTTCGCGCGCGCGTGCGCTGCCGATTTGAAGGCGCTGATTAGGTCCGCCCGCGATAGGTGAGAGAAGCCTAGCGCCTGCAGCGCGTATCGGAACTCGCTGAAGTCGAGCTGGTCGTCCTTGTTCATGTCGAAGAGGTGGAACTGCAGGGCCGCGGGTAATGGGTTAGCCAGCCGGTCTCGTCTTTTCTTTCTATTGCTTCCTCCCGCCTCTCACGGATCCGCGCTGCCGTCGGGGGTTGGAGGGCGGGAGAGCGAAAGCTTGGGCTGGGGAACATGTCACTTACGCAGTCGTTGATCTCGTTGCGGTGCTCCTCGCTGATCTGGTCCCAGGGTTCCACCTGCTCCTGGTTCCGTATCGTGGCTGCCGGCCCGAAACGCGAACCCACGGGCCTCGACGAGCCGGCCCTGTGCATGCTCGTCCCGGCATACTCGTTCATGTTCATGCTGCTGCTGGCGTAGTTGTTCATCCCCGTGGTCGTGTAGGTGTGTCGCGCGCGCAGCTCGGGGGGGAGGGCTGCTTTCGCGCTAGCGCTTGGACGCGAGGTTCTCCCTTTTTCTCTTGTAGGTATGATGGTTGTATACAGGAAATACAAGCTGATCGTATATAATGGCAATTGAAGTTGCTGAAGCCCCCTTTAGTACACGAGTGTAGTACTTCGAGTTTTGCGGCGTGTAGTCGGTCTGGAACTGAAAGTGAGAAGACGGTGAAAGGGGCGACGAGTGGCACCAGGTGCTTCGAAGCAAGGGTGAGGTGGTCGTGTGTATGCGATTATACCGGCAAGAAAATATATCCAATGGAGCAAGAAGACAGGCGTGATATCGTCTGCTAATCGCTTCACCGCGGTATGCGATCTGTATATACCAGGGAAAGAATGGGAGCTCGGGATCTCCAAACGCCTGCAACGCTTCAGCCCTTGCAAAAGGAATAAGTAGCCCGATCCGCCCAATTGAGGTCAACGGGATTTGATTAGATAGTGTAGAGGGTAGTAAGTTTAATCCGCCTCCCAGTGGATGTACCAATAGCTTGTTACGAGGTGTTCATTAAGAGAATTAAGACTCGAGATGTTTCTGCCAATTTTAATGGGGACCTCGTCCGCGATGTTGGACTTCAATTGAGTGGCTACCGGGTATTATTATGTAGCTGGTGTTAGGTAGGTAGGTAAGGGTAGTTGTCTAGACCTTTTGTATGATTGGCGGGCGCGTCAGGGATTGACAAAGAGCGCGAAAAGGTGAGCGGCCGAGGGGCAGGAGAGCAGCAGCAGCAGCAGCAGTATGTATGGAACAAGTCGCGACTGGCGCGTCGAGAAAAAAGCGAGAACATTACACGGATTACACGGTATAATACATAAAAGCTCCCATCAAAAATGGAGTGGCAGAGAAAAGACAGTATCAATGACAGTATGCGAAACTCATGAGGAACTGTGCAAGACACGGTCACCCATCACGATGGCCCAAGCTCCTTGAACTACCCGGGGGCTACGTCCAGGAAATACGGATACCTAGGTACATGGATGCTAGCTGGCTACCTACCTCAGGCAGCAACCTCCAAATTCTGCCTTGCTTAACAATCAAGTATGACAAAACGCAGCTCAGCTGATAAAGCCCGATGTACTCAGAACTATAAGAGCTTAAACCACCGCCCACCATTGTCTGGTACCAACTTCCACCAGGGACCTTCTCATTTGCACCATACAAAAACCGCAGCAGAAAGACATTTCGAGGCGAGACCGGCTACTTGCATCGCTTCAGGCAGGAGGAAAGTCACAATACTGCGTAAAAAAAGGTGTTCCCGTTAGTGCAGAGTAGTTGTCTTGAGGTACATAGCATATTGACAATACCCTGTATCCAATTCCTCAATTTGATCCTCAGGGAAACAATCTATGCTTGGTGGTGTGTCCTGTCTGTCTATGTAACCTACTGCCTAGATACCTCCTGCCAACATTGAGCCAACCAACCAACCTGAGGTTGTACGGAATACACAAGGAAATAGCTACCTCACTGCGTACCTACGTTTCTTTGTGAAGCTACCAGGGCTACGGCAGTACGTACCTGGCACACCTGTGGCGGTGACAGCCCTCGGCAACTGACAGCCACCTGCGTGTACCTGTACGGACCCATACTTTCGCTACTGCGTACCACCGCGAGCAATTCTGTCAGCTCCTTAGGTGGTCTTGGCAGTCCGGGTCCACCAGATTTTTGAGTGGCCCTTCTTCCTTGCCTACCCAACTTTTTTTTGCCCAGCCGTGTCAATTCTCTACCACTGCCGCAACCTCTCTACCACATACTTCATCCATACACTTTCCGCTACTCAACGCTACCCTCTTCAGTCACGAGTACGCATATTTTCCGCAGCACACCTTTAATCTTTTCCCCTCAGGTATCAATCAGTGCCTGTTCTTTCTCATTGGTCTTTTTCATTCCATCCACCATTCTTGTCTATTTTTTCGAGCATCTGCCGCACTCCATTGACAGGAATCGCATAATACCCCCGTCGACCTTCCTGACCCCCTTCGCCTCAACACCGCGGATCGCAGCAAAATCCCGTCGAGCCCTTGTCCGCGATACTTCTTCGCCATACTCACTTCTTCACTCCGACCGACCAACGCAACGCCCGCTCGCGGCAACTGCCTCGTCCGTCTCTGCGACCGACCATACCCTCTCTCCCCCTCCGTATTCCATGTCTCCCCCCGTCTAATCTCGTCGCACTCGCAACCTTCACCTACGCGTCCGACGCGCCTTTTCTCTATCACCAACCCGTCTGCGTGCCTCCCGCCGACTTAGGAAGCTTCCTCTACACGAGCAGCCGACACCATGTCGTTCGGTGGCTTTGGGAGTGGTGGCGGCGGCGCCTTTGGCACCAACAATAATAACACCACCCCGAGCGCATTCGGTGGTGGCTTTGGTAGCAATAACGCCAATACCAATACAGGTACGTTTTATCGACATCCCTGCTTTGTTTCAATATACCTCGTTCCCATTCTCTTTTTGTACATTCGGTTAACCTCGATCTGTCTTGTCAGGTTTTGGCGCGAATAACAATACTAACGCCTTCGGCACGCCGAGCAATACTGGCGGCGGGAACCTGTTCGGCTCCAGTGGAACGACTGGGTTCGGTTCCAACACAGCTACTGGTACGCGCCGTCATGTTTCTTTTTGTCGCAACATCTCCATTCGATTGCAATTACTAGCCGCGATGAAGACGCTAACATATATATCTATCTACAGGTGGTTTCGGATCAACGAGCAACACCGGTGGGTTCGGCTCGAAACCCACATTCGGTAGCACGCCGACTACCGGTACTACTACCGGTGGTGGCCTGTTTGGCTCTGGTGCGGCAACCTCAGGCGGTTTCGGCGGTTTCGGGTCAAACAACAATACCAATACCACCTCTACGTCTAGCCCTTTCGGCGGCGGCGGCGGCGGCGGCGGCACGTCGATCTTCGGAAATGCCAACAAGCCGGCTTTTGGGAGTACCAACACCGGCACGACCGGTGGCCTCTTCGGCAGTGGCACCCCGAACAACACAAATACCGGATCGGCCTTTGGCGGGTTCGGCAACGCAGCAAATGCCCCTGCCAGCACATCTCTGGGACCCGTGGGCGACCCTCCTGGCACTGCCGGTATTACGAATTTCCAACCCTTCGTGGAAAAAGAGAATGCCACTAGTTCTGCGCAAAACTCTTTCCAGAGCGTTCTGTTTCAGGACCCCTACAAGAAGTGGTCCGCCGAAGAGTTGAGACTTGCTGATTATGTAGCTGGCCGTCGCTTTGGGGGTGTCGCAGGCGCGGGCGCTTTCGGGGTCGGCTCCAATTTTGGTGGGTTCGGTACGAATACCCAGTCGTCGAACACTTTCGGCGCTGCGAATACCAACACCAACACAAATACCGGTGGCAGCATGTTTGGTACTAGTACCCCGGCTTCTGGTGGTTTCGGGCAGAATAACACGAACACGGGTGCATTCGGCTCGGGCGGCGGTAATTTATTCGCGAATAAGCCAGCAACTGCTGGTGGTAGCATGTTTGGCGCCACCCCGACATCTCAACCCGCTCAGACTGGCAGTCTATTTAACACCGGCAGCGCCTTCGGCAACACTGGAAACACCACCAGTGCTTTCGGAACTGCGAACAACAACAACGCCGGAGGCGGTAGCATGTTTGGAAGCAACAATACCAACCAGAACAAAGGCTTCAGCTTCGGTACTGCGAATAACACCAATACCGGAAATACGGGAGGCAACCTTTTTGGCGGAAACACTACGGGTGGTGGTTTCGGCACAAATACTGCCTCGAACACCGGCGGCAGTGGTCTCTTTGGCAATACCGCCAACAATACCAATCAAAACGCCGGCGGTGGAATGTTCGGCAACACAAATCAGCAGCAGAACACCGGTGGTGCCTTTGGAGGTGGTGGCTTCGGAACTCAAAACCAACAACAACCTACTGGTAGTTTGTTTAACTCCACCCAGCAGAAGCCGGCAGGAACAAGTCTATTTGCCAACACCGGCAACAACAACACTGGTGGCACTGGTGGTGGTAGTCTCTTTAACACCGCAGGCAACACCACCGGCGCTTTCGGCCAGCCAAATACCAACCAGACGGGATCTAACCTCTTCGGCGGCAAGCCAGCTACTGGTGGTGGTGCGTTCGGCCAGCCTAACCCGGCCCAGAATACCAACACAGGGAGTAGTCTATTCGGTGGTTTGGGACAGAACAATCAGAACCAGACGCAGCAGCAACCAGGCGCTAGCTCGTTATTTGGCACTTTAGGTCAAAATCAGCAGAAGCCGCCTGCGTTTGGGACCAGTACTCAGCCGACCGCCGGTAGTCTCTTCAATAATCAGAACAACCAAGCGCAGGGTTCAGCCTGGGGGACCCCAAACGCACAACAGCAACCCCAGAATAGCACCATGGGAAACTCCCTGTTCGGGAACACACAGAACCAGGGCACGCCGTCGCTTCTTGCTAGTGTCAATGATCCCAATGCCTACGGGTCCTTATTGTTTGCCAACATTGGTAACATCGAGGCTGCTAGCCCAGGCCCTCTTGCGACGCCAACGAATAAGAGACAGTCTAAGCGGCCGTCAATTCTTCCTTACTACAAGTTGAATCCCGCTTCCGCTTCTCGTTTTACCACGCCACAAAGGCGAGGATACGGCTTCTCATACAGTACTTACGGCACTCCGAATAGCCCCGCGAGCGCAGCTAGTACACCGGGTTCACTGTCGCAAAGCATGCTTGGCGGTAGCCTATCTCGCAGTCTCGGCAAGAGTGTTTCAACGAGCAATCTCCGGCGAAATTTCAACGTCGAAGACAGCCTTTTGGCCCCGGGTGCCTTTTCAGCGAGTTCTGGATCGAGATTCCATGGCAATAGCAGCGTCAAAAAACTCGTGATCAACAAAGATTTGCGTAGTGACCTGTTCTCAACTCCTACCAAAGACAAGCCCTTACTGGAAACTCCGAGCAGCTCCCGGAAGCTCAATAAACGAGTTAGTTTTGATACTAGCAATGCGGAGACAAACGAGGAGAACGAGACTCCAAACGGCTCGAACAAATCTCCCAGCGCGGAACAGTTAGGCTACATCCGGCCAAAGGGCGCCAACGGTATTAACGGTACCAAAGCCGACTCCTCATCGTCTACCCCTAACATGGAGCAAGTGAAGGGTAAAGAGTTGGCAGTTGTGCACGAAGAGGAGGTTGCGTCGCCTCCAGCCCAAAGCTCAGCATCTGTGCCTCGTGATCGAGAGACGGGTGACTATTGGATGTCCCCCACGAAAGAGGAAATCCAGAACATGAATAGGGTTCAGCGCCAGAAAGTTGCCGATTTCACCGTCGGACGCGATCGTGTGGGCTACGTCAGGTTCAAGGTACCAGTCGACTTAACGACTATTGATCTCGACCACATCTTTGACAACACTGTTCGTCTGGTTCCTCGAAGTGCCACTGTGTATCCCAATGCTGCGAAGAAGCCCGCGGTAGGCAAGGGATTGAATGTACCGTCTATCATCAAGCTCGAAAATGCCTGGCCTCGTTCATCAAAGAAGGGGAATCCCATTTCGCTAGCTAAGCACGTTGAACGGCTCAGGCGGATTCCTGATACCAAGTTCGAGAATTACGACGCGGAAACTGGCGAGTGGACCTTCTCGGTCGAACACTTCACAACATACGGTCTTGATGAGTCGGATGAGGATGAAGAGATCGAACCGCAAAGGCCTATTGGTTCATCAGCATCTCGTTTTTTAAACGAAGACCAGTCCGTATCACCGGCTCCGTCTCAATCTCCGCCAGGCCCAAAGCGTGAGTCTCACGCTAATGACGCCTCTGGAAGTAGACGAAACCATGCAATGCTTCCAGGCGCTTTTGATCCTGACGACTCGTACGTTAGTGATGAAGAGGAGATGGCTGAGATAACGAGATCCCAGTCGTCTTTTTTAGCTAATCGCTCCGCGGGTTCTCCGTCCAATGCTCTGGTTCCTCTAGACCAAGATGACGTGGACGATGAATATGAGATGTCCGAGGCACCTGAAGGTTCGAGTGCTTCCCTTGGACACCATCTTGCCGCGGAGCAAGAAGATAACTCGTTTGATGCCGCCCAATTCGATGCTATCCCAGAGACCCCTGCTGGTATCATGAGAGCCAGAATGCGCGCAATCAAAACCTCAGCGACGCCAATGAAAGTCCAAGTTGCCTCTGGCGATGACTGGATGGACATGCTTAGCAAGACAATCAGCCCCCAGAAGCGAGACCGGGCTCTACTCAAGAGTATGAACGAAGTGGAAAACTACCGTGCCATGAACGAATTTGTTCGTGAGAGTTCCCCATCGAAGAAGCGCATTGTCTCAGACAGTCGAGGATTTGCAACAAGCATTGATTTGATGAACTCGTTGTTCGAGAAGGCGAAGACTCCAGCCGAGAATCTTCAGGCCTCCGTACGGCCAAGAGGTGTACAGGTTGGTTACTAATTTTTACTCCATGTCCCTCACATTAAGACACGCCGGATGGATGGCGTTCTCTAAGTCTGTATCTAAATATTTTAATGAAACCATGACATTTGCTAAATTTTGTGTTGATATAGTGGCCATACAAAAGAGTGACCAAGCACCTTGATGAGAGCGAAATGGATGATAGAGACCGGACCTGGCACGACACCATGCGACCTACCTGGGGTCCAAATGGCACCCTTGTCTTCTCTGCTACCCCGAACGATTCTGCATTCGGAAGGTCAGGTCGCATATTTGAGAAGAACGGCCTGATGACAGTGATGAAGGGCGGCATTGTGTCAGAATCTCAAGATATCCGGATCGCCAAATTCACCAACGAGGTAAATCAAAAGAAAAAAATCCGAGTTATTAGGAGTTCCATTGGTGCTAATTCATTGGGTTTAGATGTCAGCCAAAGCCATTGATGCTCACGCAAAGCTGGCGCAGATTCAGCTCATTGGCAATGTACCCACAGTCCAAATCAATCCGAGGACAAGCTTGAAGGACTTCTCTGTGAGCGGTACGAAGAACTCGGCTGAAGACCACGAAAGACTAGTCTGGGAGCTTGCTAGCGTACTGTTCGACAATGTCAAGATCCCCACGAACCTACAGAACGATCCCGAAGCTCCAGACAAACTCCGTCGGGAAAACTTGTCACGATTCTGGGAGCACATGGTGGAAGAACAAACTAACAAAATAGTTGCCATGGCAGGGTCGAGTGAGGAAAAGGCTCTGGCATCCCTGTCCGGCCATCGAGTCGCCGAAGCCTGTAAACATCTCCTTGATGGCAAGAACTTCCGTTTAGCCACTTTGATTTCATTGATCGGGACAAGCGAAGGGGTCAAGAAGGACATGAGAGAGCAGATCAAGGAGTGGCAGGAGGCAAATGTGCTTTCCGAATTCTCACAGCCAATCCGCGCGCTCTATGAGATGCTCAGTGGGAACGTGTGTGCCTGTGAAGGTATGAAGGGTGCATTGGAAAACCGCACAGAATCATTCCTTATTTCCAAGAGATTTGGTCTGAATTGGCAGCAGGCCTTTGGACTCAGACTATGGTACTCAATCTCCAGCGAGAGCAGTATTGCAGACGCAGTGGAGAAGTACGGCGAGGATGTAAGGCAGGATAGAGAACTGCCGCCCACCACATGGTTCATTGAGCAAGGCATTAAGGGCATCTGGAACGACCCCGATGAAGACAAGCGGGAAGATCTTTTGTGGGGACTACTGCAACTATATTCTAACGACACTGTGGATCTCGAGGCAGTCTTGCGACCCGAAAACTCGCAGCTCTCTCCTCTGGACTATCGCTTATGTTGGCAGTTAGGACAGGCGCTGACCTCAACTGGGCGGGTCTCGTTCGGAAAGAATGCCACCGAAAAGGCTGATGCTGCTACCATCTCCTTCTCGGCACAGCTGACAAACGAGGGCAGCTGGCTCGAGGCGACCTTCGTTCTGTTACATCTCACCGATCCTGATGCGCGATCCAGGGCCATTCAAGATCATCTCTGTAGGCATGCTGGACTGATTGGCAACGACGACTCGAGTAGCTTCAGAAAACTCGCGGTGGACTTCAAGATACCCACGCGGTGGATCTGGCACGCAAAGGCATTGTTCATGCGCAGCGTGAAGAAGGACCCTGCTGCTGAGGTCCAGTGTTTGCTCCGTGCAGAGTCTTGGGCTGACGCCCATCGTACATTCATCAAGGAGGTTGCCCCGCGTACCATCATTGAACGCGATTACGATGCGTTAGCCGACCTCCTCCAACAGTTTGAGGGACGCCATTCACAGGTCCCCGACTGGAACGTCGGCTACGAGATATACAGGGGATTCCTCCAGCTTATGGGCTATCAACAACGGGCCGAGCCACCGCCATCAATCTTAGTAAACCGCCTGCTCGAGGGCTTACCAGCTATGCACGGCAATACTCCCGAAGCCGGAATTACAGAATATGCTGCATTGACCGATATGGCGGCAGAGGTGGCGAAGGTGGTAGCTCGCATGGCGAAGGCAGTAGAGGTTTGTTACCCCCTTCGTTTCAAAAATGGTGGACAGAATTGGCTAACCTTGATAAAACAGATGGAACACAAGCGCATCCTACATCTACCCTTGACAGAGGATGTTCTACTGAGACACTCGAGGGATCTGGCATGGTCACATTACACCACGATTATGGCTGGTCATTAAGCAGCTTAGTATCGTCGCTATACGGGCGATTGTGAAGGATATATGGGAGTGTGTCTATAGCATGCGGAATACCAGGGACCTCGGTTGGCACAGATCGTTGATGACTGATGTCGGCTGGATGAGGAGTCATGTGACTAGTCCACCAAAGATGATGCGGTGGATTTCACTTGTGGGATCGACGACTGACTCCCTTAGTCCCCGAGGTAGGGACGGCGATGGATGCATAGATGGATGATATGGGTTAGTTAGTCCCTTGGACACGACACTTCCATTGCACGAGCAGTATGTATGTAGAGTAATTTTATGTAGCGAAAAAGTCTTTAGTACCACAAACTTCGTTCTGCCTTTGTCACTGCTGTGAAGTTTCTTTTATGCTACGTAGTCTAGGACAGTCAAAGTTGTACCTGTAAGTCCTTGAAGCTTGAAGCGTGAGGAGCTGGTGAATTGGTGAAGTTCTCGACTTCCTAAAAATACACGCAGCTGGTCACTGTTTGCTATGTTGGAATGGTGTAAAAGGGGTGATGTGAGTGTAGACACGGGCAGGTACGAAATTTAGCTATTTGCTACATCGTGTTTGCACATCGCTATCTAGAAGACTCGGGAGCCGAGAGCTGTTGTTCTACTGGTTATCAGCTGTATGGACTTGGCCAGTCTAAGCTCTTCCCCTATCTTGACCTGACGAGTCATAGCACAGAAGTCCATCCAGGTAGTTGCCTTCTTATTGCTGGAGTTGTAGATGTTTGTTCTAGACGCGAAGATGTCCACTGAAGTTGACTCAGACTCGCTTAGCTCTAACCAATGGTTTGCTCGATATACTGTGAGGCAGGAAGACGGCCAATGGGGGGTTCTACGGGCCAATGGGTATGGATATTCAAGGGGGATCAAGGTACCGTAGTTGCTGTACCTAGACTGTGCTTGTTCTTTGTCTGTCTACCTACCAGCAAACTTCCCGTCACACCTGAAACGATACAGGGGTATGTGAGCGCCGACTGGGTGCACGATGATATACTGAGCCAATGGGGGCATCGACGGCCCAATGCTATCCAGTTATGTGACTCACGCCGAGGTAGGAAACTTCCATACTTGCCTGAGCAACCCGCGAGGACAAAGAGGCGTCGAAGCCAATGAAAACTCCCAAACGCAGTAATGGAATCGGCGGGGGGAAAGCGCGCGGCGAATCACTGTACCTCGATCTGTCCTGGGAAAACACATATATACCGGGCACCCCCCTCCTACTTTTTCCAAAAAATTTTCACATTCTTTCACACACTTCCATATATATATTCAACCACCATACTATTCCTTTCCTACATACATGGTCTACCATACCATGGATCGAAGTGAAGAGTGTTCATGGACACTCTGCCATGAACACTCTTCACTTCGATCCACGCTGTAGACCAATCTTTCCTCCCTCCCCAATACTATTTCCTCCAGACCTACCAAACTACGGTTGTGTCTTCTTTTCACTTTTCCCTTTGCACATTTATGTGCCTCACGACATCGTGAACCATCATCACCAGTCGTACCACAGGTAACAGTTATAACTAATTTACTGTTGCGACACCACCAACGCACTGTCTACACACGTCCTCGTAGACAGTGTATGGGGAGGACTGCGTTCCCTCTCACTGGTAAGTCAATATACCTACACAGCTCAGGCTGCCCGACCTGAAACACTAGAACTTCTTCTCATAGCGATATAGGGACGCGGTCGCGCCATACGACTACAACTTTGAGATGGTCCTCAGGCGGATGGCTGTCCACCGTCGTCGACATCATTGATGTCGACACACATCGGCGTCGGCACACTGTTTTATAACCCTAATATGTGTGCCGACCACTCGCCTTGTCGACCATCTAGCTGCACAACTTCTTCATGTTGTCGTCGACACCTATATCTTGTCGACACCTACATCTTGTCGACGTCTATATCTCGTCGACATCTTCATCAGGTCGACCACTGCATCTGGTCGACCCAACCCACCCATGTCGACAGATACAGTCAGAAGCAACTGACTTCGGTCGTTGCTTGTGTCGACCCATATGTGGTCGACACACAGTAGCTGCAGCAACTGGCTTCGGCCGTTGCGAGCCGTGGTCCTCCAGCCTCCTCGCGCTAGGACCACCAGTCCAGCCCTTGCCTCCAGTCTGAGGCAGACTACACGCCCCAACCTGCGTCCCGGACAACAACTGATGCCCCTACACGTGCGGAAGCAGCACAAAGAGGAGGCCAAAGGAGCTGGTGACGTAGTAGAGGCATGGGTAGACGATTCTAGCTCCGACAGCGAAGCCAATGATAACCCCGAAGCTAGCGGTATGGGCGGCGACATGATGAGATCCTTCCCGAACCGGTGGCGTGGCCCAGGAGATTCCAGTAGCCTAATTCTATACCAGGCAATCTTGATCATCGACATGCATGATCAAGAAGGGATCGCTCCTAGCCGTGGCTATCCTAAACACGACGTTTTCGACAATGAACGAGCGGTCGTGGATGAGTTCCGGCGCCGAGGTTACGTCGTCGGCGAATCTACCATGCGGTTCCCCATTCCGGACGTCAATCAAGAAGGCTGTGACTCCGCAATCACCGGCAACCCCATCATGCGTAATTGGTAATGGTGTATTTCAAGGAGGTGTGGCCAGGTGAACTGGAGTATTGTTGCCGGACGTGGAGGCGGTATGCCAGGCTGAGAGGCGGAGGTACCAATGTCTGTCTGCCTTGTCCCACGGTGGAACGCTCCGGCTCTTGACAGGCCATGAACAACTGTTAGTTAATTGCCGACATCATTTCCCTTTACGCAATTTGATTTCGATTCAGCACTTTACAAAGATGCTGTCACATCAGGGACGATGGACGGGGGGGGGTCGTTTTCACGTTGGTTTTCGGGAACAGGAGACTGCGTTCTCAGACAGTGGTCATGATTGGGCCTACTACAGTGATCCCCAGGATAAGGGCAACGACATTGGTGTCGCAGTAAGACCCATCACAAGAGCGGCCTGTGTGTCGTCCTCCACCGAGGACACTACACTGAGCGTGGGTGGGGTAGTACCACGAAGGTCTACGAATGGGATGGCCAGGAATGGGATGGCCAGGAGTACGCACAAGATATCTGTCGATCGATAACTACAATCGATCGATAACGATAGGTGGTGATCCAGGCGGTATTTGTGCCCCGGGCCATCTCGACAGACACGACGCCATTCTTGGTGAACTGGGATAATATACAATAGACCCTAATCGGTTCCCGAGCATCCCGAACGGTTATCTACCTTACAGTACCAAGAATGGTAGAACTTTTAAGAATCCCTTAATCAACCGTCAAGCCTACCGGGTCGCCATGAAGGCAAAAGCGAAGTGCCAGACGGTTATCCTACCCCGGTCCATCTCGACAGACACGACGCCATTCTTGGTGAACTGGGAGACTGACCTGATATACCTGATCAAGCAGCCCGTAGACAGAAACGTCTTCGGCATCCTGGAATCCGACGTGGCAGATTCAGCACACGGCCGTGCGCATGACGAAGTCCCGGGCCGTCGAGCTCGTCATCAAATGCTGCCGCTCCAACAACGCGGCCAACATGCACATGGTGCGGGCGTTCGCGGCCCTAGAGGAGGTGCTAATTGAGGACGATCCCACCCGTCTAGGGAACAGAAGTAAGTTGCCACATGGCTCGCTCCCCAATATAGTCTACTTATCACTAATGTTTATTATTATAGACAAGACGGTGGATTCCTGGTAAACCTCACCCATCGCAGGAATACATGCTTTCATTATACATGCATGTATTCCATGTGCAGAGGCTACTCAGAGTACCAAGTGCAACCACTGCATTACCACCGAAAACAGGAAAGGTACAGAGACCGTCCTTGACGGATACTTGCTGTCGCTGCGACTGCCAGAGCAGCCAGCTCGTGATTGAAAGAGCTGGCCTGGCTTCTCATACAGGCACGTACAGAGAGTACTGGACACTATCCAATTATAGTACAGTATATGGGAGCTCTCCGAGCATCGTCCAGTACTCTCTGGACCCTCGCCCAGCGTCGTTCAGCACCAACTGGACGACCTCCCGGTATTGTACAATACCTACTGGGAGCTCTCCAGCATTGTCCAATACCTGCTGGACCCTCTCCCAGTATTGTACAACACTTGGAAAGCCGTCCCTCAGACGCTCTTCCAACAACCTTTCGGAAACGTTCCACTTTATGCTTGGACGAACTGGTCTTGCTGTCACTACCATGCAAGTTCCATTGCAGCCTCACCATGGCCGCCTTGAACGTACCTGAGCTAGGAGCGAATATTTTTTTCCTACCTCGACCTCGAGTCACTGAGTGCTTGTTACAATACAAGCACGTTTTACCGAGGACCTGACACTCTTTGCACCGTGCTTGAAAGGTGCACTGGCGCGTCGTAGGGGAGCACGTAGACATATACAGTGCTCCCCATGTTGCTACATGGAACACCCGTAAGTCAACCCAAAGTTGTATTCTTGTTTTTCTTCCCCAGACCTGAATAGTATATTCTAACACATCCTATTCTAGTGAGTCCAGAGCAACGGAGCCAGTCATGCTGTTTTCTAGTCTCGGGTGTCTTGTACGTCTTTCCGCAGAAGCAATTCTGCCGCTTCTGCGGGAAGACATACAAGACACGTGAGACTCGAAAGCAGCATGATGACGACGTCCATATCGGCAAACGCTGCCACTTTCAACTTCACGATGGTATCTGCGGCGACGTCTTCGATACAGAGGAGGCTATCATTATGCATTTAGACAACCACCTTCTGACTCCGACCACGGATGAGAACGGAAAAAGATGGGTTGGTGGAGCCTGGCCAAGTAAGTTTCCTTCTCTTCGCTTTTCTTTCGCTTCATATTTCGCCTTTCGCGTTTCTCGCTGTATATATTCTCTCTTTCTATGTAACTTCATTTTACATTCACTTTACCTAAACATCACCCAAGTTATATTTCAAAACTCTGCTAACCAATTGTTTAGACCCAATTTAGAGGCCGCGTGCCGTGATGTCTGATGGGACTGGTCGACACAAGTCCCGTCTTCAGCCAATGGGACATTCAGACATCCAACCTGGATATATTCTTGTCCGGCTCCGGCTCCAGCCCCTGCTAGCTGGGGCTCCTTTGTGATGCCACGCAACAGCATTTCGCATGGCTCCTGTGGACGACCACCTGACGACCACCAACATCCAAAGTCCTCGTCCAGGAATTCACAGTGAGTTCTTGGACCACACGCTGTCCAGGAATCAATGCCTGCACACACATGGTCCAGAAATCTACATCTGGACCATAGTCGGTCCAAGAGCTTATTCGCTGTGAATTCCTAGAGAAGCAAAGACTAAAGCCACCCAAGATGAAGATGAGGTCCATGTAAAGGAGAAGGAATCCTCTGCAGAGGAGTATGTCAGCACCGCGGAAGAGGATGCCCCTGCTGAGGAAGGGAATGTCCCGACCGAGGAAGCAGGAGCAAAAGCGAACGTGGAGGACGACTCCTGACAAGGATTTTTGGATACAGCCATTGGAGGTTCTGTGCTGTCCACTACAAGGAGCACCTCATACTCCTGTGGCTCTGTGCTGTCCACTACAAGGAGCACCTTATTTTCCTGTGGCTCTGTGCTGTCCACTACAAGGAGCACCTCATACTCCTGTGGCTCTGTGCTGTCCACTACAAGGAGCACCTTATACTCCTGTGGCTCTGTGCTGTCCACTACAAGGAGCACCTCATACTCCTGTGGCTCTGTGCTGTCCACTACAAAGTGCACAATCCACTCTCCCTCTCTGTTACCAGGCAGGTCAAGTCAGCATAACAGTTCTTCCTCACGTCTCCATTTCGAAAGAACCATACTTCCCTACTGTCGCCCTCTGTCGCCCGCCACCTCTAGGGAGGTGGTGGCGACGAGGAAGCAAACAGGTTTCCATAACTAAAATTATAGAGATCAGACCCCAGCATCATCTCACCACATACCCAATAAGATTCGAATAAACAGATATCAATGGACACATTTTAGTATTTCATACAAGTAGTCAAAGCTGCCTTCCACATGGTGATTAAGAGGTACCTAGTGTTTGCTCTATGTAATTTTGTAAATTCGTTCACTTTCTTACCAGAAAGACACTATGGAGTAATATCGAGGAACATGACCACGGGCAGATTACCGATTTGTTGTGCTTGTCATTGGGAATGGTTGCATTAAAACATATGCTACTGTAACTATGTGATCTTTTCGAAACGCAGGTATAATGAGTTGCTTGCCGGATGGCCGGTATAAGCATCAGTCTGCTCTATACCTGTATCATCCACAACATGACTAATGTAATTGGAGTAGATGGCCGCGATAGTGAGCTTCATGTCTGTTACAAACTCGTCAGCAACTACAGTGGCAAGCTAGCAAAAGGCTTCGACGGGGAGTACAAACCGTGCATAGCAAAATTCGATCCAAGACACATTCTTCCCCCACTAGAGAAACCCCAGAATTGCCTACGTGCCTCCTTGTCCTTCTCAGTATCTACCTTTGCCTGGAGCCAACGCGTGTGATCCCATATGTCAGGATCTGGGAAGGCTTTCTCATCACGATGGAGGTTGTAGGCTGACGCAGAGACCCTCACGCCACCTGGAACTTCATAGGGTCCAATATGACAAGGTGATGCTGGCGTTACCCGTGGTTCTGGACCACCTGCTGGAGCATATCGCCTCACTGTTTCCATAATAACGGAGTGTAGCAGTGGGAGGTTATCGAGATGATTTGAAGATGGAATTGCGATTTTTCCGTCTTTAAGACTCATGTTTGGCTCGAGTGAAAGGAGTTCAGTTCGTAAGTCTCGTTGGAGCTCAGGGGATTCAGACAAATGGTACGAGAGGTAAGTCAATGCGACCCCAGTAGTCTCCTGACCGGCAAGCACATGATCGAGGATCTCAGATGCCACGGATGATTCCCGATGGAGGATAGCAGTCGAGTAGATATGAGAGCTTTCACCGTTTATCTTCTCCTCTTTCTCGAGTCCCACTAACAACGCACGTACGACTACCGGATCGTCGGCTGAGTCAACTGAGGTTGAACCGGTCTTCTCCAAATACTGGAGGGTCGCGTCGCTCAACTTCTTACACCACGCTTCGAGCTCCCGGTTTGCCGCGTGGACCCAAGCAGGCGTCGGATCTATACCCACGTAACTCAGAGCCTTCGAGAGCCGTGGAAGTTCCTGAGTGAAGAAACTGTACCCTTTGCGAGTTGTGTATAGCGTCAGCCAATGTTCGCGATATGATTTGTTCTGAATGAAGTTGGCGCTATTGTGGATTCCGAAGCAATATGCGGATATAAAGTCCATGGCTACAGCACAGAAGAGAGAGTGAACATTGATCCCATGCGGCTTTTGCGTGTCTAAGACAGATGCATCTAGCAGTGGCATCAGCCTCGAGTTAAGAATTGCTTCAGACTGGGCGGCTAGAGCAGGTGACGTATGGATGTGTGACTTCGAGTACACGTTGGAAACCATCCTTTTCCTAACAGAATGGTGTTTTGCATGTACCGAGGAGAACATGCACGGGACGCTTTAACGAAGTTTAGCATGGCCTCTAAAGAGATACATATTACATATAGGCGGGAAGACGGAGAAATACCCATAGTTGTCAAAGATGGAATACCACTGGTGCTTGTCAAAACCACCTTGATAGATCGTCTTGACAGCTTGGATGTTATTAACACTCAGCTCGTTGGGCCCTACACGTACGATGGGGCCATGTCGTTGGTGAGCTGCGTGCAGCGTCCGGTTCTCTCGACCCTTGAATCTTGCCCACAAGATCCATGCTGGCGAGAAGGAGCAGGACCAATGCGCTGTCGGTATCTTCGAGAGTGGCGATAAAGCAACAGGATATATCACATATTGGCATAGACAGGCTATAATCAAGATAATCGCAGCTGAAGCATACATGCCGGAATTGTCGAGCGTAGCCATAATATGTACAGACATGTTCATGCGAGTTGAAGTTTGCGTCCTCTTAAAGGAAGTATCCAAGAAAATTCAAAAATGTTGATGTCATGCTCGCAGTCTTGAGTAGCACTGCATCATGTGTTGGACAGGCTGGGAGTGTACTAGAATCGTATTCCGCGAATTTCACGCAGCAAGGGACAGATCTTGGAGAAGCCAACTTATATACGGAGGTGCCTTTCAAAAGTCTGGGCCATACTATAACCCTTGCTAGCTGTCAGCCACCTGCAAGCTCCTTATTGCAGCTGTTTATGTCAAGTGCGAATAAAACATTAGATACGGATTTTACACCTTACTGTTATAGCGATCGACCGCTAGGATATAGTAATTAATGTACTATACTTGCAGATATTTAGCGAATAGTAGCGATTATGGGGTATAGTCACCCCATATGGTCCATACTGTGCTTGGCATTTTTGATGACAGCTGGTGCCGCAAGATTCTCAGATGGCTGACAGCTAGCAGGGGTTGCTGTATGGCCCAGACTTTTGAAAGGCACCTCCGTACCTTGACCAAGTGATGATCAAAGTTAAACTCCCACCATTGCAAATGATCTGTGCTGATGCAATATTCGGGATGCTTTCATCCTTATATGCGGTATCTCTTATCTATCTTATCTCTCAATTTCTAAAGCGGATATATCTTTGTTCTCACAACCTTATAACTGTCTGGGTTTATTCGATTCAACAGGCACCAGCTAAGGTTGAGTAAGTATAAACACCAGCGTCTGTAGCTCAGTTAAGTGAATGTCTCAAGTTGATATATCCACTTTGAGCCGCCGCGTGAGACTAGCTCCCAGTAGAAAGCAAGCGCTGACGATCATGGAGCACCCACCCCATATTTGCAGATATGTATATCGGCCGTCGCCGGCCTCAATTAGTGCCCCGGCCACCGGCGGGCCCGTTAGTGTCGCGACGGAGGCGATGGACAGAATCATGCCCGTTCTGGTGCCCATCTTGCCCAGATCTGTCGTCAGACTTGGAAGTCCTGCCATCAACATGCCCTGCACGCCACCATTGACGAACCCGAATAGTACCGCAAATGCAAGTAAACTTGCCCATGACCGGATGCCCATCCAGCCGAAGTACAAAATCCCGGAGCTGAAGACCAGGGGCAGTACCGTCTGGAAGGGGCCGGTGAAAGCATCAGATATCAGAGCTGGAATTATCCGGCCCGGGCAGCCCAGTGCGTTAAGTATTAGGAGGAGACTCAGAGACGTACTTGAGTCTATGCCAACTACTGCTACTCCATAATGGTTGATCTGTTCCAAGGCCGCCCTAAATTAGCCAAGAGACTGCAGCGATAGTGCCAGGGACCACGTACATATGTGTAGCCAATATAAACCGCCCAGAGACTCAGGAATATTCCCACTGAGAATAACGTGTACGGCAGCTCCTTGAATGCGTCCAGCTCAAGCAGTGGCCCACTTGGTCGAGGTGGTAATCGTCGGCGCGCAAATACTATAATAATGGCAAAATTGAACAACATTACGAAGCCCATACACCGTACAGTCCACTCAAAGCCGGCCTTAGACAGCAACTGCTGCGCAATAACGGGATAGACAACGCCACCGGTAGCCGTGCCGCTGGTGACGAGAGCGATAGCTAGGGCGCGCTTCTTGTCAAAATACGTCGAAACGTTTGCCATGATCGGGCAGTACATAAGACCTGCGCCTATGCCGGTAGCTAATCCTTGTGCTAGGAAAATCTGCCAGTAGCTAGTTGCTAACGATGTCATGAAGGTGCCTAGCAGCTGCAGGACCGAGCCGGCAACAACTAAGCTACGGAAGTAGCCGGCATCGAACAGGCGCCCCGTGAAGATCCCGATACCAAGCAGCAAGAAAACTTGGATGCTCCCCGTCCAAGATAGTGCTGAAAGATCAAGCCCTAGCCGTGTCGAGTAGTATTGTTCAAAGATGCCGAAGCTGTTGAAATAGCCAAAGTTGTTGAAAAGAGTAAGACTGAAAACCAGATGGGCTTAGTAAGTCAATGCAACAATGAGAGGCATAAGAGTGATTCCGTACTGGGCTACAAGAACTTGAAGCCATCCGACCCCTCCATCAGGCGGATCCTCGATCCGTCTATCGTCAGTTACGTGCTCAGTATCATTACTAGCAGAGACATTGTTCGCTCGACTTGTGCTTTTCTCGTCCATGTCAAAGAGAAACAAAAGATGCGGTGAGATGCTACATTACTCCAGGTTTCACAAATTGAGTTTCGGGAGTTATTTATTAGCAAACACCCGTTTCCTATCAAGCTCGAACGCCAATCCTAGCCGATTTCGGACGCGAACTGTATATTAACATGGCGTAGGGCTGGGACGAGGTTGCAGTCTTTCCATTGGCAGCGGGGCCCATGAATGGGAAGCCCCGCGTCCCTATATAAGAGCCACTCAAGAGTAGATGGTTTGACTATAGGAATCTGACATATCAACTCTCGGTACACAAAACAACAACAAAGAACGGTTTTGATGCAGACTGTTCCTCAAAGCTCTTAGTTGCCTGGAAGGATTTCTCCACCTCCCGCATGTCGTCCCCAGCGACTAACTGATTGAGGAGAATGCTGACGACATGCACGACGGAACAGAATATCCCTCTCTATGAAGTTATACCGGGGCACCTCCTGTACTGAGACATATAGGGGATGGATGACTACCCCTCAGGACTCTCACACTGTCCTCGTGATGGATAACGTAAGACGGGGACTTTCTGGCTGTCCTATGATGATTAATAAGATGAAGCCGATACCCTTCATTGAGTAGCTCTTATAACAGAGTTGCCTCACTCGTTTCTTTCGACAGAGCACATTTGATTCCTTCAGAATATCGTTAAATCAAAAGAAGTCCTCCACTTACTTCTTCTGCTGAGCCATGTCTGACAAGGGTGCCTTCCTTGGCAAAAATGGGGAGCAGGACTTCATGGGCCCCTTCGAGGCTAACTCTCCACAAGTAAACGACTTCTTCCAGAAGATCCTGAAGATAGGCCTCGAGTTCCGGGCACAGCCTCACGTCCGTGATGACGCCCGGCCGACACCATCGTCGGTGCAGTTCTCGAACTTGCCCAAGACCGGAGCAGCGTACGATGATCTGCTGGCCCAGTTCCGCGACATTGCCCGCGGAAGCGTTCACTGGGGTTCTCCCAACTGGGTCGGCTTTCCAGACTCTGGGAACAGCGTGCCCAGTTTGGGCGCAGCGTTGATGATTCCCCTCCTAGGCCAGAACCTGTGCAACCAGGACGTCACTTCGCCATCTGCAACATTTACGGAGATGGAAGTTGTTCACTGGCTTAGAGACAACTTGGGATACACAGTACCCAGCATGTACAACAATGCGCTGGAGATTGGCGGGATTCTGACCGTTGGTGGTAGCCTGAGCAACGCCATAGCGCTGATTGCGGCGCGCGAGGCAACGTTCCCTGGGTCCGGCCTGGATGGACTGCCTGTGCTCCCTCGTGATGTCCGCGTTCTTGTGCCTGATGTCATCGAGCATTACTCAATCCGATCTGCTCTATCATCGCTCAGTCTGGGTGGGGCCAACGTCGTGAGAGTGCCCGTTGATGACAACTTCCGCATTATCCTCCCAGAGCTCGAAAGGTGCATAGACGAGGAACGGGCTGCGGGGCGCCATGTAATGGCTTGCGTAGCTTATGCTGGAGACTCACGAACTAGTGAGTAAACACTCAAGCATCGGGATTGATGAAAGTGAACGTGGGATTCTGATTGGACTTAGTGTGCATCGATAACTTGAGCGAAATCGCCGATATCCTTCAAAAGAAGAAAGTCTGGTTCCATGTGGATGCTTGCCATGGTAGCTGCCTGGCGTTTTCCAGGACACACCGTCATAAGCTCAAGGGAATTGAGAAGGCTGATTCCGTGACGATAGATCCTCACAAGGCCTTGTGGGTGACGTATACTTGCTCATTTGTGCTGTTCAAGGATCCTGCGAGTAGGTGTCAGAAATAGACGCTTCAGTATCTTAGCTGACTTGGTAAATAGCATTGGCAAAAGTTGGTGCTACGACGGAGCTAATTCTCAAGACTCAATGGTCTCTGGGACAGATAACGCCCTTCATCGGCTCGAAAGCTTTCGATGCGCTCAAGCTTTGGGCGACGATGAAATACTTCGGACAAGAAGGGATCGAGCGCCTGATCGATGACCGCCTAAAACTAACAGCTCAAATCCAGGAAGAAGTCCGCCGCAATCCCGACCTGATTCTTCTGAACAAGACGGATATCAACGCCTGCATTATGCTATTCATGCCGGAGAGTATGCAGCGACGCGGGACGCGGCTGCAGCCAAGTGAGATGGATAAACTTAATGAGATCAATAAGACGATCAAGATGACCATCCAGAATGGCGGCAAGTTCTTCATCCATGGGTTTCCTTTACGACGTGTTCCACACTCACTGATACCGGAGAACCACCCGGTCTTTGTGCTGCGGACCAGTAAGTAGCTTTGATCGTCCCTTCGCCCAGCCTCTTCTGTTTTGTGTGAAAATCTCCCAGTTGCGTCAACTGAAGGGATATTATCTCCCAAGCTAGGCTCCTGAGCTTTCAAATACTTCCAATGGTTTCTAGTTTTGTATGAAGCGTACTTGCTAACTCAATATGCTGCAGTGAATGGCAACCCTTTAACAACTATTGACAATGTTAGACTGCTGCTGGCCGAGGTAGTTGAGCTGGGACATAAGCTCATTGCAGAGAAAGGTCTGAAAGCCAGCTTGAGTGCGAAGTTATAAGTATGTTTCTTTGCAGCAGTGCATCGGTTCCATGCCAAGTAGCACAATAATTATTAGCATACTCCTGGGTCCCTTTGGCTCTTCCAAAGAAATGGTGGGCTTCAGAGGTCAGTAAGAGAACACTCAGAAAATCAAATGTAATTTTACATAGTACAAGGAGACACTATCATAAGCTCCACACTATCAGAAAGGCAACATGAGGGCTTTTTACTAGATGCTTTGTTTTATATAAAGAAAAGTGACTACCTAGGTATGTTTTCCGACCTATATTTTTAAAACGGGTCTACTGTTATAACAGGATTCGATGGGGTTACTCTCATATAGAGGCTCGATGAAGCTTTAGTATAAAAACTCGTTACAAATGGTAGAATATAAAGAAAAAAACACCAATATCCCTGGGCGAGTACCTATACCCAAAAACTTGTATTTGAATATGGATATTATGACTGTTATAAAGATTGAATGAATCTAGTTTGAAACCCTGACTCATCATCATAATACATGTATTGGTTACAGACTGGATATATGCATGGACTGAAATGTGTTGACCCACTAATATAAGCTCCCTTCAGCGGTTACCTAACCAATATCGCACAAACTCTCCAGACTCCCAAGCAAATTGTGACTCCTCTCTTTATAGATAATTCTACGAAGTCTGAGTGGATTGATCGAAATGACTTTATTTAGCAAATCAACTGTGATCAGGACGATAAAGGCTAGCTAATTTTATACGCGACTTTATTAGAGGCTGTGGCAAATCGACGTCATACCTGATAACAATATATCTAATCTGATAAAACCCAACCTTCGCCCTCAAAGGCCTCCCCACGCTTATGATACAGCACACATGGAGTCCTTAACCATTTCAGAGTCTCCGAGACTCGATACATTGCCTACCGATATCCTTTTTATCATTTTCTCATATCTTGATACAGCCCGGAGCGTTGCTCATCTTGCATCGACGAGCAAAGGTTTAGGTCACCTTGTTTCCGCAAGTGGGTGGCGTATATTCGTGAAAACCTGCTTTAAGAGCCTCTCACTCCCAGAAGCCGAATCTGATGATGACTGGAAGGAACTTGCGCGGTCGCTGACTACGCAGTCAAGGGACTGGGATAGGCGAGCTTTCATCGTCGATTCTCTCATGCCGCCAGAAAAGACCCGATCTCGGAGGAACAGATATCACTCAGGCGCCATACGTGATCCTTCTCAATCAATACCTGGGAACATCATAGTAGATGCCCAACTCCGGCGCTACGGTAGCTTTCGGGAAGAGCTTGTGATATGGGGTAGAGGAGAAGACATCGTTGCCCGAGTGCGGCAGAAGCGAGGTACCGAAAGTGAATCTGAGATATGGCACTCTCATAAGGGCTCTCAAGTTGGACATCGCCCTGGAAAAGACGATACAACGTCTATATCTATACTCAGAGATAGCGCGCGCAACCAGGGAGACAGTCCGGAAGTGCTAGTAGGCAGGACCAATGGCGACCTTCGCCTACTATCAACGGACGCTTCGCAATTTGGCCGTACGCTTCTACACTTTCGACCATCCTCTACAGCGGAACATACAATAGATCAGACGGCCATCCAGTCATTCGATACTAACCACAATGACAGCTCGATAGCGACTGGAACTAAGGACAACATTCTGTTCTACGCACTCGATGGGCACCAAAGGGAGACTCTTAATGGGACTAGTAATGGCCTTCCCGTGGTAGAGGAAGCACCTTGCATTGAACCTACAGATGCCATTGGGTTGAAGCAAGCGGCGTCCATACAATTCGAATTCATTCGATCTGTGAAGTTCGTGAACCAAGATACACTGGCCATCGGTTTGAACAAGGCGTTTAATCCACTTCAATATCTCAGATTAACTCCGACGGGGGTAAAGGTATCGACAGTGGCGAAGGTGGCCGAAAATTATATCCCCGGGGACTCTCATCCTAGAACGGTCAGAGCGTTGCTGCCTGTGGACTTGAGCTCGGTCGCCCACGGCGGAGGAAACACTCTCCTGAGTTCATGGGATGACGGCACTATCCGCCTCCAGGACCTCCGGACCCCGTCTGCGTACGACCGGATCTACCAGGACAACTTCGATGTCGCGACTCCGATAAACGCCCTGCTATCCTACGGCCTAGAGCGCTTCGTCGCAGGGGGCGCTTACAACCAGCTGCTGAAAATCTTCGACTTCCGCTGGCCAAAGGGCTACTACCACACGGAATCTCTCGCCTGCGGCAACGACCGCCCGTCTCCGACGCCCAAGCCGCCGACATTCGTGACCGAGCCATTCTTCCCCGACGACCGCACCAGCTGCGACCACCTAACCGGGCACCCGTGCCGCTGGCACGCGCTGTCCCGCCACGACTTCTACCGCCCCAACTGCAACATCTACCTGCCGACGGGGCCCACGAGCGGGACGTCGCCCGTGTACTCGCTGGCGAAGCCGTCGGACGACTCGCCGACGCTCTTCGTGGGGCTCTCGGCCATGCTCGCGGAAGTCACGGTGCAGAGCAGCGGGCGGCGACCCGTGCTGGCCAAGGATCTGTGTGGGGGACAGGTGCGCGTGGGCGGGAACGTAGCGGTCATCGAGACCGGGGATGGCGCGGCCGTGCCCGACGTGGCGATGTGCCAGCGCGTGCCGCCCATTCGCATCCAGAACCCGACCCATCGTTGTCCGGATCATGGTGTCGGCGCCGAGGCGAGACGCCATCGGTTGGATGAGTGGCTGCATTTGCATGCCCACTGAAGTGCGGGCTCTGGATTGCCGAGGTCACTTGCGCGTGGATGGGCTCGAGATTTCTGATGGGGTAGGTAGGGGTGAGGGAATAGCTGCCATGTCTTAGAACGGACGTATTTGTGTTGTTTTCGCTGGGGTGTTTGCCAATAATGTATCGTCTCTTTTCATTAAAATAAACTTCTGGGGAGAATTGAAAGATATGATGTTCTCCTTCAACAATAGAAATCGCTACCTCGAGAACTTCAATACACAGACACGTGGTCAACATGGAACTGGGAGCGATAGATGGGTGTTTGAATTAGATAATTATAGACCACAGAGCTAGTAATTATACCGTAACTGTAAGAATTGAGCTATAGACTAGGCTCCGCATTAATGGTATGAGGGTATACACACCTATTGGAAACCGATGCAATGTAAGAGATAGATGAGCGTTAATATAACAATACTTCAATTCCGCAATTTCCGAGCCTTCCCAGACCAGCTGCTTTTCTTCCAATGATATCCCGTACGTACACAAGTGCCAACAATTTACACCCTCACATAACGAAATCAATGTCCACCGCACCTGTCGCAAGGCCGTCTGCCCGCTTTGAGATAACGACCTGGACGGGGTGCTCAGGTTCCAGAATATGCACGGGCAAGACGCCGTCGTTCTTCCTGGGTACCTCGATCCGGCCCCCGTCGGGGGCTTTCATGTCGAACTGCAGAACGACGAGGGCGACGAAGCTGAGGATCTCGTTCATGGCAAAGTGTCGCCCGGGACACAGCGTCTTGCCGCCGCCGAAGGCGCGGAAGGCGGCCGGGTGGATCGGGGTCGGCTTGCCGCCACCGGGGCCGGCGGGCTGTCGCTGCTTATCCAGGAATCGGCGGGGGTTGAACGTCTCGACGTCGTCGCCCCAGATGCTCTTGTCCGCGTGGATGACGCCGCCGGCGATCTGGACGACGGCGTTCTTCTTCAGGAAGTAGCGGTCGGCTAGCAGCGTGTTCTCCTTCACCACCCGCGTGGAGTAGGTGTCGGAGCCGAGGCGCAGACACTCGCGGTACACGGCCACGAGCATGGGACAGCGGTCTCGTAGGTTGTGGATGCTGAGCCTGAAAGTAGGTTCTACTTTTTGATCTGGAGCTTCATGTTTGGGTTCGAGGACGGCCTCGATCTCGCCTCGGACTGTGGCGAGGAGTTCGGGGTCCGCGAAGATCTGCAGCAGGATCCAGAATGTCGAAGTCGTGGCGTTCACGA
The DNA here is from genome assembly GCA_022497155.1 of Whalleya microplaca. Taxonomy (NCBI): domain Eukaryota; kingdom Fungi; phylum Ascomycota; class Sordariomycetes; order Xylariales; family Xylariaceae; genus Whalleya; species Whalleya microplaca. Next base: position 425,082 of record MU385736.1, on the reverse strand, counting down.
TGCCGGCGAAGAGAAAGGAGAGCTCGGAGCGAGCTGCCATTCGAAGCGTCCACCCGTGCTCCAGTGCCAGCTCGACGCGCTTCTGTATGACCTTCGATCCCATCTTGTGCTTCCCCGCTTCGAGGTAGTCAACAAGTGCTTTGGAAAGCTTTTCTCTCCCTTTATAGGCCTTGCTTGCAGTAATGGACGGAAGTATATTCATGAGCAGTGCTCCCAGGCCGTGGTCAAAGTCCCAGAAGGCATCTTCGAGCTCTGGATGCAGTGCGATGGGGTTTTCAGGTCCATATAAATACTTCGCCGTCGATACAGTGACGAGATGTCGGACCCAGGCTAGTAGATCCGTGGGCTTATTGCTATCAGCATTTGTGTTTTGAGAGACTACGCAAGCTGCGATTTCTTTCTCTAGCTCCTGAGTCGCATCTAGAGTTATCTCAGTCAGGTAGTTTCCAGGACCAAGCCAAGCATAAACCATATCCTGGATATCGGCAAGAAATCCCCGCTCATCACCGGGACCTGGGTCTAGATTCTTGCGCGTAATCTCTATCGTTGTCTTGTCTAGTCCAAGCACTCGCTCTGTGACTTCGGGGACTATTGGTGTGAATGAGAGGGTCTTGGATGCCCGCTGGACTGCTGCGGCCAAAGATGGTTCTGTGACGATGTAGATACGCGAGTTTGGCACCGGAAGTGTGAAGATTGGCAGATTCCGATTCCGCAACCTAAGAATATGTTAAGAGTGATGGTTACGGTATATAGCATATGATGATTATACCCTAACTTCTTGACGTATTTCCCCCCTAGCAATGCCATACCCAGGGGATGTCCAATCAGCGGAATGGTGGACGCAATTATTGGCGGTTCTCGAGGGTCAACCTTCCTCGATGAGAGGAGGTATACTGCAGCATATAGTGCGAGTATGACTATGAAGCCTGTCGCACCAGCCGAGAATGGCCACCCTTCTGGGAAAAATAGACGGTATTCCATTGTCTTCGAGGACAGCCACAAGGAGCTTTCTTTCGGTGTTTCAATCTCGAGTGAATCCTGCTTAGGTCTCAAAGCTCGTCATGGTTGTTTGGAAAGCAACCGCCTGGATATCTATAAAGTCAAAATCAGTATGGCTTACAATACAGATATGTATCCTTTATTCATAGGTAACATAAGTTGTTGGCGGCAGCATAGGAAGTAAAGATTTCTTAAGATGTCGAGCACTCGGTGAAGCCGAAAAAGTCATGCCATTTTCACGTGAGTAGACGGGATACTTTGCAAGTGAGGAGAAGCGAAGACCGTATATTGCCTCTCAAATGTACCATAAGTTCAAAGTTGCCCCTTCTATCTTGAAGCACACACTTGTGTTTCTCACAGTCCATGGACCACGTTGCTTATTATTTGTCCACCGAACAGGTAGATGGAGAAGTTGCTAGACGAGTTGCGAATCTTTCGCAAGCACGATATGAATCTGCAACTTACAGAACGCAGTGTAGATGGGGCTAAGAGTATTGGCTTCCTTCTGATACCTGATGTCAAGGCTAGCTTCTCCAAAATCCTAGACAGCAGCTGCAAGTGTGTCTAGTAAAAGATACTTAGCGTCTCATTTGTTTCCCATGGCAACAACTACCTAGGTACTCATTCCTAATAAGTCAAATGATGGCCGAATAGGGGTTGTAACACGGAAAAACCGTTATCACTCAATGTGCTACTAACAAGGATCCCCGCAGTCACACTGGGGGCCAATGAGGAATCGCAACCAGCTTGACATTTTGCTGGCATAGGTATCATTTTCTCTCGTCAACATCATGACATTGTAGATATTAGCCTGGAGGAGCAGGCAACATATGCGGAAGAATAACCATCATAGCTTGGAAGTAGGTAAGCCGTGGCGGGGACTCTTCGGCCGATGGCGCAGCAGCCAGACTCGTAAACATACACGTAATCTATAAAACGATTATAGGCCACAAAGTATAGAAGACCAGGACACAATAGCAATATCTAGATGCCTAAAGGCCTGGATTACCTGATAATTGGACTGTAGAGGCTAGGCAACTCTTTTGCTAGACGCTGCAATATATTTCACGGCCGTAAGCTTATTATTAGCTGTTGACAGCCTTGATACGCCGAGAGTTGACAGATCAGTACTCTGTAGATCACTAGTCAACGGGGGAACTTATTGACTAGATCGCCTTCAAACTAGTAAGTCGAGACAAGATAGAAGGTGCTTATTCAAGGCGCTAGCTAGTGTAGTTTCATAGTCAATTGTGATCAAGCAGCCAAGTTGGTTCATTCCAGTTCTGGGTGACAGATTCTAGGTACCTTAGATTTTAAATACGAGGTTGGCAGGTTGGGAAGAAAGAACCTTGGGATGGAGGAGTCGGAACTTACCTTACGTACAGATCTGTACAGAATACATGTATATAACGATGTTACTTGTAGTAGTCTCAAGTGGACCGTGCACGTCCCATTTCTTCAGCAAGCAAGGCTGCTACGAAGTTGTATGTATGTATTTATGTATCTACCTAGTAGGCTACCTGGCTGCCTGGCTACTTACCTATTAGGCGCTGTGCCTCCCTCCGGCGTCTGGAGTGTTACCCTGTGTTGAGCTGCCACGCCTCTTGCGGCCTCTTGCGCCTCGCCTTTTGTGAGATCCACCCAAGCTCTCAATTGGCCATCTGTACAGAATACATCTGCACAATACATCTGCACAATACATCTGCACAGTCACTTCTTTTTGAAAACCTTCCATTGTTTGACAGCGACATCACCTGCGAATAACATACACTGTACGCATAAACCAACAGCTTACAATCGCGAGTAGACGCCGGATCGAATTCCTATCGCCAACGATAAATCCCGTACGATTATTCTTTCCTCTACTGCCCTTTCGCATTGAATCGCAAACCTATTCCCGGTATCCGTCCACTTCCGATCAGCCGTCGTCGTCATCAGCACTAGATCTGCTGAGACAGCTCCCTTTCTGCGCAATCATACGATAGTAAACACGATTCTACAGCACACATCGTCAACATGTCTATCAAAGACGAGTTCGCGACGAGAAACTTCAGTAAGTTCGCAACCGCGCCAGACCAATATTGACTATGTAGAAGCTGACATCAGAACCAGGCATCTACGGACAATGGTAAGCCTCACACTTAAGCCTCACGCTCCATAACGTTGCTGCACTCCCTTCCATCCTCCAACATGCTAGCTATGTTCAGACTTGTGATCCCTCCTATATACACAAATACAGTTCAATGGCGCTTAGGCTGTTGAAGCGACAAAGCAACATGACATCCCACTTCACTGACACCTCACTCATAACTCCTGACTTACTTACTATCGCAAGCTAACATTGACTCCCCTAACTAGGCTCGGAATCCTGTCCATGATCCTATGCTTTGCGCTGGGTATCGCCAACCTCTTCAACTTGGTCAAGTTCCTTCTCATCATCTTCGCCATCTTCGCCCTGTAAGTTGGCCTTCTGTAGCGCTTGCCTTGAGAGACAGTGACTGATTTATCTAACTCCACCAGCGTCTTCTGTTTCATCATCCTCTTCATTGAAGTCCCGCTCCTGCTCCGAATCTGCCCTACTTCAGCCTCCTTCGATGCTGCGATTCGCAGGGTCTCGACCAATTACATGCGAGCTGCCACCTACGGCGTCATGGCCCTCGTCCAGTGGCTGAGTCTCACTATTGGTGTCAGCAGCCTTATCGCGGCAGCCGTCGTACTTACCCTCACGGGTCTCTGCTACGCTCTTGCCGGTCTCAAGGGCCAAGCCTTCGTCGGAAGCAAGACGCTTGGCGGCGCGGGTGTTGCGCAGATGATCGTATGATCGGGTCTCAGCTTTGAGCCGTTGACTCTGAAGGCCATGCGTGTAGTCGTGTACGAGTAGCCTTACGAGAAGAACGATGGATCGATGAGCATGGCAGACCCAGTCATGGTTTTCCTTGATGTTGAGGGTTAGGACAAACTAGGGGAGCTGAGCCGGGCGTAGGAAAGGAGTGAGTGGCTTCAGGGTTATTAGGGTCGTTTTTTACAGAGGAAAAAAGGACGATTCGCATTTGTCGGTTTAAGGGTATGGCGTAACGGGAGTATGTTGCGAAGGCAAAGATGGTGGCTGAGTGTTATATCTTGTTTCTTGTTTCGTTACTGCATTCAGAGTGGAAGAGATACCCCAGTCTGATGCTGGTGTTTGAATGGCAAAATTTGGAAGTTTTCTCGCATGTCTACCATGTTTGTGCCCCGGGCCTCACCAACAGACAAGCTGCCTGGTAGCTGGAAGATCGTGAATATGCCTATGATTTTGACTATGACATGGTGGTAACAATATCGTAGCCACTTCTAATTTCAGGGGCCTCCACGCATACCCAAGAGATCCATTGCTATATGCGAAGTTTGGATTTATTAACGCTGGTCCAAAACAAAATCATGCTATATCCACGATGAGTCATCCATGTTACGCAGTCGTCCCTATTGCTTTAGTAATATATCACAGCAGAACTATGGTCTAGGAATCGCCCGGGCAGACTTTTGGCCCTGCTAGTCCACATATTGTCTTGGAAAGCTGTGATTTATCATAATATCCTTGACCTGCTTCTGAAGTAAGAGGTTTGGAGAGTGACTCACATTCATCTTCACCGGAGTTATCATCATGCTAATCCCATCAATAGTAACCTTTGCAAAATCTGATGTGAGGTTCATTACTAAGGAAAGGTACCGGGGGCAGTCCAATCACCATGAAGGAAGCATACAGATCTATAGATGGGCCATGTGAGAGATTTAACCATAGGGTAGCAATGCAAGAAAATTGATATCGTCTCGCGACCACTCCACACCGGTAGATTAGAATAACGCCGGCAGGTTAACGCCGGAGCTGATATTGTGAATACGAGTATGATACTCAAGAGGATTGCTATATATTCTAGGTATCAAGGACTACTATAGAGTACATCCTGAGATTCATCATTAAGAAGCACATACCAACGCCACCAGAACAAATTCAGAAAGGGGAAAATACCTACTACTTATACCTACCCATTTACCCTCACATCTCCCACCACAATGTCCCCACCCTCGCGCGCCCAACTCCTCCAAACCACCCACCTCTTCATCGAAGCCTTCAACGAATTCACCCCGGAATCCGTGGTCCGGCACCGCAGCGCCTCCTGCATCCACCGGCTCCTCCCAGCGACGCTACACGCGCCGCCGCGCTCGAACGCCGAGTACGCAGCTCTCGTGGGCGCGCTGGGGCCCGTCATGGACGGCTTCACGCTGCGGTTCGTGGACGGGCAGGGGCTGGCGGAGCCGGTCATCGACGAGGCGGCGCGCCGCGCGGTCATGTATCTCAAGAGTCATGCGCGCACGCCGCTGGGCGTGTACGAGAACGAGTACGTGTGGGTGCTGGGCCTGAGCGAGGACGGGAGGAGCGTGGACCAGGTGTTTGAGTTCGCCGATAGCAAGTACACCGAGGAGTGGCTGCCGAAGCTTATGAAGGCTGTTGAGGAGAGTAAGGCTGCGACGGCGTAGGTGGTGGAGGCGGAGGCGGAGGCGGAGGCTGGGGAGAAGTGAGAGGGAGAGGGAGGGAGTGGGAGTTGGTGGAACTTGAGATGGAGATGAGAGGTTGTGAGGAATAATGAGTGTATTATATAGTAAATGAAACCTCTCCGCTCGTCGAGTACTGCTGACTAGATGCCGCACTGGCCATAACTTGAACTTATACGACGTGTTCCATGTGAGATATATCGATATAAGCTAAACTACTATAAAATATAAGCATTAGTATTCTAGTAACAACAAGGAGGCTTGTGCGCTTACATCAATAGCTAATTCACGATAACTAGCTATGTAGTTGCGATCACGGCAGCACTTGGATTGCTGAGTTCGTGAGGGGTTTGCTCCCTTACCTGGACGATTCCTACGCATGTACGTATGTATGCAGGAGGGGACGGAGGGATAACCCGGTACAACCATTTGAAGGTGATCACCGATCTTCCGTACATGTAAAATATAAGATGAATATATCTACCGTTGATATCAACTTGTTCGAACAGAGTTGTTACTTAGACGGCTTGTTCCTGGATCACTCTACCTATTGATTCACTTGTTTAGCAGTCTGCTCCTTCATATTTCTGTTTTGAATACAATCCCCTAAGCCACCCAGTAATTATGTAGCAATGATCGCATTCAACTACTGCTGTCGGGTCCGGCTGGTCGGCGGTGGAGAGAAAGATGTAACCCAGGCAGTTGACGATACACCCTTATTACGACAGGAAACCCACAATTCCAAGGGCGTGTACATTTTGCAACGGCCACGCCGTCCTGCAGCGCAGTAGGTAGTATGCAGAACACAGGCGTTGCTGGCGCAATACGTAAGAGTGGAATTACGTATTGTTATACTGCTAAAGCGGCCCCGAATCTGTCCACAGTTCTGTTTTGTTTTTACTTAAAGAGTCGCTGCGTACCTAATAACACTGGACTTTCTAATAATGTGCACCTTGAGGGTATGACTAAACTAATAAGTCGAACAGCGTTTAATGTTGATACGGTGATTAAGCTGAACATGGCGACATGTGTAGACCAGGAACTAACAAATGGTAAAATAGACCTGACCGCCTCAATTCACTGTTGATCAGAGTTTTTACGGTTGAACGCACTATGCGCCCTTCTGCATGATCATTTGACTGATGGTACGGCCAATGCGGAATAGAAATGAGTTAGTGTGGAGATCTGAAGTCGTCTAAGTGGTGTTTAGTGCGAGTAACATCAGATGTGGTCTCGTCCGATGAGGCTGATACCTTGCTAAAGCTTCTATTCATATATATGTATAGTAATATTGACGATCGGTGTATAGCTCCGAGGACGGCAGAGAAGCTGTGGTCTAAGCTGGATATCTATAAAACAAACAATATCTCAAAGCATTATAATATACGTACGAGTACGATAGAGGACTAAAATCGGTGATTGACGAGGGCAATTCCTCCTGTTAAAAACTGTGACCTTCCCTCCTGTCCCTTGACGCTCTGGATCGAGGCGCCATGCGCTAAGAATGCGCCGAGGGGTAACATCATCGTCTTCCCCGCTGATGCGTCTAGCTTCTTAACTATGTAAGAACTGTGATTCGCCGGATCAGACACAGACCGCCCACAGCAGTCCAGACGATGATGCACATGCAATACATGTAACGCAGACGTACCTCTTCCGGCCACATATAGCTACCGATAGCTCCGGCCGGCGGATCGATCGTGATGCCGCCACAGCTCATCAACCTCGAGGCGTGTTTAGCTGGCACTTTAGTACTTGCGGGGTACGTAGATAGGAAGTTTGTCGAGGAACATCGTGGGAATTGGAGCAACTGCCATCCCTGCTCAGGGGTTCTACTGGTAGCTAATAGGAACCAAGGTATTTCATGACATCGACGGGCAGGACAGGAAAAACTTGTATGTACGTTACCTAGGTATTGTACTGGGTCTTCCAGCGTTGGGGACATACTTAATTAAGTCACCTGAGGCCCTTTCAAGTTTCATCATCGTGATCGGTTATGCGTACATATATGTCGAATCAAGGCCCCATTAATAAATCATTACTTCCTACCACGAACTCAATTCTCCAGACCGAAACAACGTCTAGAACAACCACAGCATCATCATCTTCATCGTTACCGAGAGAACCTTAATAGGCGTCTTAGTATAAGACAACACATAAGCCATCCAACAGTTTGCACCGGTCTAAACGCACTTACAAGCACCACTTACACACGTTTTAAGCGAGACCCAACAGCCAAATCCGCCAACCAGCCAACCAACATACCCAACGTGTAAGTGGCCGAAGCGCTTCAACCCCTCCTCCCACCAAGCTGCCAAACCTTCTTTTCTTTGTCGGGTCTCTATAAGGCTTTAGCCTCCAGCCCTGTACTTTCCCGGTCCTCCATACACGTACAGCAGACTCCTGAATTGAAACGGAACTTTCATCCGTCTCGTACTCAGTACTCAGTCAGTCTAGTTGCATCCTCATCGCAAGGGTGAAGAGCAAATCATCATGGCTGTTGAAGATTAGCTCGAGTCTGGAGGGGGGATAATGGGACCTGCGTTCCAGTGACATTTCAGCAACAAGCTGTCAATGCATCATCACCGTTTTCGTTGTTTGAGCACAAACTGTTGTTGACGATCACAACGAAATTTCACCTCACCCCGTCTTTTACCTACCTTACCCACTGCCTGTCGGTACTATCTATCATATCTTCCAGTTGTTAGCTTATCGCTCACTGGTTTAATACATTGACCCATCCATCCCTCTCTCTATCTCTTCACCGAAGGGCAAGATAAGGGCCTGACTCTTACTAACCTACAGAGATAGAGCACCAGCTATTCTAGCATCGCCTATCTGATAATCTGTCTCTACTTATCAAATAAGCTCAGGGGTCTTTTCGCTGCTACGTTAGCTGGCTCACTGGATACCCGTATAATCATAATATTCGAGGCTCCGTAGTATTTATGTGGTGAGTATGACCACGCAGCACTTATCTCGCAACTTGGTTCGATTTTAGCCACTATCATTACTCGTGTTCACTAAGGGTTGGTCGACCCGCGTGGGCTGGGAGCTAACCCTTAAGGGAAGGGAGAAGAGAGAGAAATAAGAAAAACGAAGTCATAGTCACAGTCACGGAACACTTGTCATTACTCATAATGTTCTACCTACTGACTTGTTAGTGTTCGTGGTTGCTAACCTTCTTCATGAACGCACCAGGTCATATCTCACACGGCCGCATACCAACAGTCATTCCTTCGAATATCTAAGCTAACAACGATTGTGTTTCTTGCTTTTTCGCCCTGTCCGACATGTCTGCTGCCACGATGCAGTCAACGCCAGCTATCCCACCTCGTCCTTCGAGGAGTCAAGAGAAAGAAAACGGCTCGACGGGCGCGCCCTCGATCCCCCCTCGACCTGCCAAGACCCGTTTCAACCGCTCCATATCACCGAATCCTGACCGATTTGCTCCCTCGCCTCTCAACGAGGGTACCTTCCCGCCAAAGAGCCCTAATGCCACTCGACTGAGCCCTAGCCATCAACATTCTCGTCTTGGCGAGGAATTGGAACGTTCTAAAAGTGTTGAACTGCCGGGCGTCGGCGAAGAGGGCGTAGAGTACGCAGCAGCTATCGAAGAGCTCAGCTCGTCTCCTGAAAAGAGCAGTCAGCAGTCTGGATCGGCTGAGCAGACCCGCACTGTTGGCGAAGATGTCAAACTGTTGGCCCCGAAGCCTACCATGCCGGCCCAGAGCGCCAGAGAGCGAGTTGCTGCAGTCACGCGCACCGATTCCGAGAAGGCCGCCGCGTTCGGCATTGGACGTCCTCACACCGAGGAGCAACCGTTGCACTCAGCCCGAAGCTTGAAGAAGAAAGCTAGCACAACAAGTCAACTGTCTCAACACAGCGAACCGTATGCCGAAGACGAGCATGGCATTCCCGAGATCGGACAGCGAGTCCCCATGTTGCTCAACGCCGGCGACGTCCAGGCACCTTCGCCTGCTCCCCAGAGATCAACTAGCACCGATGGCACAGCGCCGGTGAAAAATCATCATAGGAAGGTCAGCTCCCGAAGCAATTTTGGCAATCTGCCGCCCGACAGCTACGGCCTCCGTAGTCATGGTGTTGCCTCCACCGACAAGCTTGAGAAGGCGTACTATGAGAAACGCCCTGACCTACTCCAGAAGGAGAGCTATAATCTGCACGACCGTGTCCGCGACTACAGGATGAGTAGCAATGATCTCAACAAGATCGTCCGAGATACGGCCAGTCATGGTGCTGGTTTTGGTAACGCCAACTGCCAACGAACTTTGGAGTGTTTCTAATCGATTACTATAGGTACCTCAACCGGGTATGTCGGGACTCCCAGTGAACAAGTCGGCTTCCAAGCGACAGATGAGTACGCGGCGCGCGTCTCGTTTTCGAGACCGCCGTCCACTGCTCCCAAGGATGGGGCCGCTTCACCTGATGCTGCAGCGGACGACAATAAAGTAACGAGTGATGATGATAATATCATTCACGTAGACGAGCCAGAACGACGCAAGGGGTTTGTCAAGTTTGGAGACGAAGAATCAGCTGTGGGCGCAGACGTCGAAGAAGGACATACTCATCCTATCTTAGCGTCTGACGAAGTTGCCAAAGACCCTTCGCCATATGAGCTCAAACCAGCTGTGGAGCCTCCTACAGAGCGACGTAATGAATATGAGAGAGAAGGATCTAGGAGTCGTCCCAACAGTCGACCTGCCAGCATTTACAGCCCTCCGCCGCCGGAGATCCGCTCGACTCCTTTGGACGACGTTGAAGAATACGAGCCCTTGTTCCCTGAAGACGAAAAGAGTGATAAGAAGTCTGCGGAACAAGAGGCAAAGCTTAAGGAGTACAGGCAAAGGTTCCCCAGCCGAGATATTTGGGAGGATGCTCCTAGCAGCGTGCATTCCACCGCCGAAGTCTCGACCCCAGAACCTTCTGGTGGTCGCTCGAAAGAGCAGGCTGTTGTAATGGACATCCCCCCACGAGAGGGCGAGACACCCGCGCAAGCCTTTGCGCGGAGACAAGAAGAGCTTGCTGAAAAAGAAGGCATCAGTGTTGACGCCTTCCTCCACCGGCAACAGAAAGCTCCCTCGTGGGTCGGGCACCAGGCGCATCTTTCCAAGGAGGTACACGGTCGACCCAACATGGCGCAGCGTTTCCCTAGCCGAGATGTCTGGGAGGATACTCCTGATTCGCTGCAGTTTACCACGACCGTCTCGACTCCGCAATCAGCCGAAGAATCCTCGCCAGTGGAAGAGTCAAAGCCGGCCGCTGAACAAGCTGGTCCTAAGCCTCCAACGCCCCAGCGCCCCAAGAAGCAGGGGTCAGGAGATGATGTGACTTCAAAACCCACCATCCCCGGCCGCCCGAAGCCACAAATTCCCGCCCGTCCTTCGAAGCCAGCTGCGGAGTCGTCTAAGGAGCCTCAGCCAGCACCGAAACAGAAACCTGCCGTGCCTGCAAGGCCGGCCGGAGGGAAGATCGCTGCGCTGCAAGCCGGGTTCATGTCCGATCTCAACAAGCGACTGAAATTAGGTCCCCAGGCCCCTAAAAAGGAAGAGGAGACCACCGCACCGGCTCCCAGCGAAGAGAAAGAAAAGGCCCCTCTGTCCGATGCTAGGAAAGGTCGCGCGCGGGGCCCGCAGCGACGAGCGCCCACCAAGACTGCGAGCGCTGCCGGGTCTGCCCCTCCGCCTGCGTCTAACGGCAAACCCCTGCTCAGTTTCTCGACCGCTCGCACCTTGTGGAGTATTGATGAAGAGGGCACCATGACGGTCGATGGCTTTGGGCCGGAGACGCCAACGGAGGCTGAGCCCAAGACTGAGGAGGCCAAGACCGAGGAGACCAAGGAGGTCAAGGAACAAGTCGATATCGAAGAGCCCAAAAAGGGAGTGCTGTCAGAAAAGTCAGAGTCAGAGTCAGAGTCTAAACCCAAGACACCAGAGTTAGAAAGTAAATCCAGCGAGACGAAACCAGTCGAAGCCGCGATCGAGCCAGCAACCGAAGAAACGAAGACCCTGGCCACCAACACGGCAGGCGAGTCCATTCTCGAGGAGACGATCGAGAAGAAAGAGTCGGGAGACCAAGTAGAAAAGGTGGAGGGTGCGAAAGACGAGGTGGGAGCTTGAGTTGTGTGTCTCGACGACTTTTCCTTCTTGTGTGAGTGAGGATGAGAGTGAGAGTGAGCATAGTCAAGGTTCTCTTTTTCTTCTAGCTTAGTCCGCTTTTTCCTTTTCCTTTTCGATATGGCAGAGTGCTCGGGTTGGTGCTCGATCGAGAGGAGGAAGGAAGTGGTGGATTCGGTCGGGGGAAAAGAGTGGGTGATTTGCTGGTCCGAAAACGTAAACGAATATTTAAGAGACACAGACATAAGACTGCCGTAGACAATAAGAGATGCATCTCTAATGTAGTCTCGATTGTTGTCGTTTTTCTTCTTCGTACTTCGCTCCTTTATCTACCGAACTTCCGGTGGCAGATCGTAGGTTTCTTTTGAAGTAGACGGATTTGCTAGGTAATGACTGGCTTATCTAGATTCTTGTTAGGGGTAGATACACCGTGAATCCGTACATATCTTAGTAATAGATTCAGTTGAAATTTTACAGAGGCGGCGTTGGCTCTTTATATACTCGTAAGTTGAGGTGGTTCGATATTGAGTTTTATTTATTTAGTCCTTGCTTGGTAATGTATAACGCAAATCACTCGTTAATTCAAGCCTCAAGCTAAAAGATGACTGCAACAAAGTACGGTTAGTTAGGATACCTAGGTAGGCAGAAGACCATGATGTGTTACACAAAGTAGTTCTGCTGATGGCCAAACTTTATCTGCGCAGCTCCGAGAGTTGTCTAAGCTGAAATAATAATCAAATATCTATGCTCAACTTTGAACCCCACGGCTAGACGTTTGATTTCAAATACATGTCTAAAGGCTTGACATTGATTCAAGATAGTCTTGCTTGGACTGGGCAATGTATGTATACACACCCCTTTTTCTATTCGCGCAAGGTGAAGCGCGTCCAGGATATCGTATTGTACGTATGTATGTATGGTATAGACAACTCAAACAGGTGTTCGTGACCCCCTTTCCGCCCGCCCGCCCGCCTGCCTCTCTTTTACTCATGCTACCACCGCCCACCACCTACCACAACCTGGAATAGAATACATCCGAACTGCAAACTGTATGTATTGCGACAGAAACTCCATGCCAGCCCTCAACTAATCAACCCGTGGACCAATCCCGTCGTCCACTTATCGTAGAATGTAGCCAGCCAGCCCTCCCTATTCTCCTCTTGCCTTGTGAAATCCTCCTCTCTTCCTCGTTTACTCCCTTGCGTGTCTCCTTGTATCCTATCCAGTCACCCTAGATCAGAACATAACCAACCAACCAACCAACCTCAGGCCACAACTCCAGCCACTGAAAAACTGCCCTTCCGGTTTGTCCTTGACATGCCGACTCCGACTCCCAACCGACTTCATGGCAATATCAACAAGTCGTCGTCATCGAAGTCGTCAAGCATGACCATCCGGCGTTGCCTATCACCTCCACTGCTGTTGCTACTATTCTTATTACTGGAACCACCACCACCGCCGCCGCCAAGCGTGAGCTCAGTCCCCAGGCTCTCGCGCCCAGCCTCCCGGATGCCCTTCTCGGTCACGAAGCGCGTCTTCTTACGCGCGGGCGGCTTGCTGCTGCTACCGGCACTACTAGTACTGCTCTTGCCCGCGCCGCGGCTGGTATCATCTTCCATCGTGGCCGTGCTAGCGGTGGTGGTGATGGTGCTGTCGTTCGTACCGCGGTGATCGTTGTTGTTATTACCGTAACGGTTATTGTGCTGGTGGTGGTGGTTGTCGATATTGAGGTTCTCGCCCTCGCGCATGCGCGAGAGCTTATCTTTCAGCCCGCCGCCCCAGCCCAGCGCTGCCTTTGTTCCTCTATCACCGCCATTGGAAGGGTTGCTGTTGCTATTGTTGTTGTTGTTGTTGCTGCTGGAAGGGCCCGACTTGCTGCTAGAGAAAGACGACGACGCGCCAAACGAGCTCGACAGCGCACTAGCTGCGCGCTTTCGCTTGACGGGGCTGAGGTGCATCTTGGGCTCTCTACCCTTCGCGGGGACCAGCCCGAGCGCCTTCGCGTCGAGCGGCTGCAGTTTATTCCCCCCCTCCTCGCCTGCGGCCTGTGTAGAGGAACCGACACTGGACCAGAAGGCGTTCGAGGTGCTGGCACTACTGGTATTCGCACCCCCGCTGTTGTTATTGTTGGAGGTGGAGGAGGAGTCGCCGCGGTGCTGCATGTACTCGCGCCCGGCGCCGGCGCCGATCTTGCCCAGCTTCTTCATCAGGTCGCGCTCCTTCTCCTCGGTGGCGAGGCGGCGGCGCAGCGCCTCGCTGCGCTCCATGCGCTCGGCCACCTGCCCGCCCAGCACCTCGTTGTCGAGCAGGGAGGCCGCGCTGGGCTTGTTGATGAACCACTGGCTCTGGGTGCCGCGGTCGAAGTTGCCGCCACCACCACCACCACCATACGTCTTCTTGTTCTCGCCGCCGCCGTGGTTTTCGTACTGGTACATGCGGCGGGAGTTAGGCTGTTTCCTCTCGCCGTTCCGAGAGGAGGAGGAGGAGGAGCGCGGGCCGAGGCCGGTGTTGAAGGCGTTGATATCCTGGCGGGCCTGCCGGTGGCGCGCGAGCGCGGTGTTCATGTGGAACTCGCAGAACTCGGTGCGCTTGCGGTTGACCCAGGAGTTGCAGTACTCGCCGTCCTTCTTGATGCTCCTGCAGAAGCCGAGGTCGCGCGCGCTGCCGACCTCGAGGATCGTGTCCTGCCCGCTGTTGATCACGAGGCTGAAGCGGCCCGTGTCGGCGCGCCCGGGCGGCGGCGGCATGATCGTCGGGTTCAAGATCGCGAGGAGGGTGCCGGGGGTCAGCTTCCAGAACCGCTCGAAGCCCGAGTTGAAGAGGAAGAGCTCTAGCTCCCATTGCAGGTCCACCAGCTTGAGGATCATGTACTTGCCCCGGGCTGGGTCGGTCTCTACTTTCTCTTTTAGGTTGCTCGTCGTCTTGTGCGTACGGGGGTCGGACTTGGAGGCTAGGATGCCGAACACGACTATGTCTTGCTCGATTTCTGGGAGTTCGAAGTCTGGCGCCGTGACGTGCTTTAGTAGATCCTTAATCACATATGTCTTTTTCCCTGCTAGGTTTCGTGTTAAGACCGGGTGTGGTATTATGCGCTTCGAGAGGTGGGTGCTCGAGTATGGTTCGAATCCTGATGCTTCCTCCTCCGGCACTTCAGAGGGTGAAACCTTCTTCGCATTCGTGTCTGATGTAGGCTGTGATTCCGTATCTTCAAAGCTGCTCCCTAAGCGGTCCTCCTCTTGCTTAGATCGTCTTAGAGACGGCGCTGTATTGCTGCGTTTTATATTTGCACCGCCCGTAACCTCTTCACGGCTATATTCTTCTGGTTGTACTTGGATGGTGGGTATCTCTGTTGCGTTATTCTTGAACTGTTCTATTTCCTGCTTCCCGAGCTCGAAAGCATTGCTCCGGACTTGTTTTATCCTCTCGCGTCTCTCCTGCTTGCTCGACTCCTCGGATCTAGCGGCGGCCAACCTCTCACTAAATGTCATTGGCCGTTCCTGCTTCGTGGACCGGCTCGCGTCGTCAGGGCCCGGTGTACGGGCTCTGCGAAGGTAACCTCCTTGCGAGCCGCTTTGGTTTTCTGGAAGTCTCTGGCGGCTTGGTGCCCTCTTCAGCGAGACGTCCTTCCCGGTCCATCCCTTGTCGATGCCTAGCCGCACTCTGCTAGGAGACGTTTGGTCCTGTGCTGTTTGGGATCTCCTTACTGGAGAGGCTGGGACTTGGACTTCGGCCTGCGACTGCGACCGCGACCTCGGCGGCGGACTAGGACTGAGTACCCTTGTTCGGGGCTGGGTTCGGCTCGTCGCTGTTGGTATGGATGTCGTCGACTTCGGCCGTCTCGAGGTAGCTTCCTCCACGCCCTTCTTCGCCTTCGCGCTCTGTAGTTTTTTGAGCCTGAGTTTTGCTTGTATCGCCTGTAGCTTCAGCTGCAGCACCTCCTCGTCGTCATCCTCGTCGAGGTCCATGCCGTCCTCGTCTGCGGCCTCGTTGCGCTGCGAATTGCCAGATCTGGCGGCCAGCGCAGGTGTTAGGCGACCTCGTTTGCTCGGCGACGGCGACGGCGACGGCGACGGTCGCTCGGCCAGTCGCCGCAGTCTATCGCGTCCACCGGGGGTGCTCAGTAGGGCCTCGTGGGGGGATCGCGGCGGCCATTGCGCCTCGGGGTGTGCGCCGTATCCTGCCATTGCGTAAGTCGGTGGCAGAGAAGAAGATTGTGTTTGCTTCTATGTAACGCACTGGCAGGCATCGTTTGTAGTCGTCCAGGTTCTCTGCGGCTCCCATCCACCGGTGTTTACTTGGTACGTAGATACCGTCCCCTCCACACGCAACCTGCAGGGGCCCGGACTTATTCTATCATCCAGTTTCAAGTTACTGTGTACTTCGAGGATAGTACCTATATGCGACGGGTGTGCCAAGATGGTGCAGGGTGTGTGTAGAGTAGGTATGTATTGTAAGTCGGAGCTCGCCAGTAAGTGAAATGGTCTTTCGCCGATTGTACTTTGTAAACGCCTCTACTGTATTAACAAGAGTGTAATTCTCCGGCGTCTAAGTAAAGACTACGGCGTAAAGCTGAGAGTTTATGTCGTACAGGTCACAACTGCAACACTGCAAATACTGCAAATATCGAAAACGTCGGGTTTCACAGGAATATCGATAAGTCACAGTCGCGATATACGGGCGATGTACAGGCGATATACCATACCCGATGAGGATAGACAGTGTGTGGATGTATGTAACTGATTGGCGCTGCGCCGACGCGCTTCCCTGCGCAAGACGCGACTTTTATTCCTTTTATTCCTGCGCACTAATTTACATATACCGGGGACGCGTCGACAGGGGTCCGATATATGTACCCTGCTAACCTGCCGATTAACTAAACAGTTAACCAAACACAGTATTCCGTAGAAGCTACAAGTTACTATGTAATAATCAGATCAGATGGATATGATATTACAGTAGTCTAATTTCATACTCTGTATTGAATACACACTGTCCTTTTGCTGTTGGACTCAAGTACATCTGAAATCACCAATTGAGTCCAATTCACTTATAACGCCTTATTATACTGATCGCCTCCTGGTGGTTGCACTTACACAGACATGGCGAGGACGACGAGATCAAAGGCGAAAGCGCCAACTCATAAAACGGCCTCGGAGCCAACACCGACAACAACATCGAAGTCACGATACACACTACCCGCCGAGTCCACAAATCCCCCCAAGCTCTTCATCCTCCCCAAGAAAGCCACCAAGGAAGCCAGGATAGTGTCCTTGCTAAATCCGAGATATGCAAAGCCCACGAGATACCTAGTATGTCCCGAGACCGGCGTCTACGAATTCACGCGCATCGCCGCCCCGAGATCGACCCCGCGGAGCTGGATGATAGAATGGGGCACAGGCGAGGTGGAAGCGAAGACGGATCAGGACGGCGCCTACATCACCAGGGACGCCGACCTGTACGTCGCGACGCCCATCGACCCGCTGTTCCTCGTGCTGCCCGCCTTCGCCACAGGCCAGCCGAATAAGGCGGGCAAGCGCATGTTCGTCTCCAGCGACGACCACTTCGACGCCATACACGAGCGGTCGCCGCACCTGTCCGAGATCCTGCGCTGCGGCACGACGCGCGCGCTGCTCGAGGCGCGCATGGCCGCCGTCTGCGACACCGCGGACGCCGGCGACGAGACCATGTTCCGCTTCAGCGAGGACAAGCTGCTGGCGGAGGTGCTGGCCAAGGCGCGGAAGATGAGCGAGTCGGCGCTGCCGAGGAGCATGGAGGAGAAGTTCGTCACGAAGGCGCTGGAGGCGCCGTTTTTGGGCGTGAAGAGGGAGGAGGCCACGGTGTCTGTCTCGCAGACGCAGACGCAGAACGAGACCGAGACGACGGAATCAGGAGCATCGGGAGCATCAACCCCTAAGGTCGAGTCAGTCGATAGCCGAGTATCAGCCTCCTCAACCTCCACCACAGACAGCTCCACCTCCGACGCCTCCACAGCCGCGACATCAGTAACCGAAGCGGCCGCCACGCTCACCATAGCAGCGCCCGAGCAATTCGCCCCCTCCATATCCGCATCCCCCTCGATCGTAGCACTACAACGCCTGCGCACGGCCTTCAACTTCATCAGCTCGAGCTACCTCCCTCCCACACTAACCGCAACCCTCAAAGCCAAACTCGCGGAGCCGAATTCGTCGGTGGACCTGGGACCGCTGGACGCGTACCTGGGGCGCCTCGCGCAGCTGCGGCAGGAGGCGGCGGCGGCGCGCTCGCTGGGCGACTACTCGCGCAAGCGGGTGCTGGACGACGAGGAGCTGGCGGATCGCGCGGAGAAGAAGGCGAGGCGGGAGGAGGAGGAGAAGCGCAAGAAGAGCGGCGAGTCCCGGGGGGTTAAGAATCTGAAGAAGGTGAATACGGCGGGGATGAAGAAGATGAGTGATTTCTTTAAGAAGAAGTAGGAGGAGGAGGAGGGGTTTGGATATAATGTGTAGGTGGGGGAGAGAGAGAGATTGCGCATTGAGTTTGTATATGCATTGGGATGCTGTACAGTAGTTTTGGCCTGTAGAGCACATAGAGCATATGAGTTGCGCCCTGGATATCACATCCGTCGTGTATGTATAACAATTCATACACAGGCGACAGCGCCATGCCATACATATCATCACATCATCCAAGTCCACACACAATATCCCCCTAATACCCCCTCGTCCCCCTCGACCGCCCTCTCAAAAACCCCCTCCCAATCCCACTCGCGCCCCTCGCGCCCGCGTTACTCGACGAGCGCGCCAGCCCACCATCCGCCGCGCTCCCCGGCCTCGATGTCGAAGCACCCCCCGCTCCCCTAGCTGC
Source organism: Whalleya microplaca (assembly GCA_022497155.1). NCBI lineage: Eukaryota > Fungi > Ascomycota > Sordariomycetes > Xylariales > Xylariaceae > Whalleya > Whalleya microplaca. The sequence goes on along the minus strand of MU385736.1, from coordinate 406,579 downwards.
GACTCCTCCCCTGCCCCGACTGCGCGACCCGCGCCCCCCCCTTGCCCGTGGCGCCGCGGTGCCAGCCTCTCGCTGGCGCTGCTCCTCCTCCGCTCGGCGGCGGGACTCAGCGCGTCGCCGCTCGTCCTCGGCGGCGCGGCGCTCGGCGGCGGCGGCTTTGGCTGCGGCCTCGGCTTCGACGTCCGCGAGGTCCGCGGAGGCGCCCCTCCAGGAGGGGTTCAGGATCAGGCGCTGGTTGTGCTCGGTTTGCGAGAGGATGCGGGTCCAGGTGTTTAGGAGGGTGGAGGCTGTGTTTACTGTGTTGGAGACGGTCTGCGGTGGTGGTGATACATTAGTTTCAAGTATGATCGGTCTTGGGGGGCTGGCAACATGTAGAGGGATGGGATATGGGGATGCGTACCTGCATGTTGCCCTTCGCTCGCTCGAGCGTCCCGACCACGCCCTCGATCAGCTCGTTGATGTTCCGGACGCCCTCCAGCTCCCGCCGCAGGTTGGCCTCGCGCGCGTCCTCGGAGTCATCGTAGCGCGGAGGGGGGTTCGTGGGGGTCTTGGATCGTTCGGGTTCCTTGGTGGTGGTGGGTTTCTTGGAGGGCGTCTTGGAGGGCGAGGCGAAGAGGTCCTCGTGGTCGGAGGAGTCCAGTTGGTCAGACATGGTGTTTCAGGGGGAAGAGGTAGAGATGGAGATGGCTTGTCTTTCTTAGTAGTTCGTTGACAGTTGGAGGGGAAAGACGGGATTGACTAGATTCGTCCGTATGAGGTAGTTGGGCAGATAGATATCGGTATGTCTGCATGTATGCATGTACGATTAGGTATGTAATGGACCTAATTGTGCATATCTACTTAGTGCACGGAATAGGTAGTTACCCAGGTATCGTATCGTATAATGTTCTGTACATATGTATGTACATGCAGCATTTGTTGACTTGATGACGTAGAACACTGTACCTATACATAGTCGCTCCTGAAAGGGCTGAGAGGGGGTGTCTCCAGGGCTGCCAGGGGTCTTTCCTTTGTTGATGTGTGTTTCTAGTGTTTCCAGTAGTGGGGATGGCCATGCGCTGGCGGTCAATCCGACCAATCACTCGGGATTACAGTGGTAATCGTACTAATCGATAGGGGCTTTTCTGGGTGGTGGGGCACGAGATTGAGACGCGACGCATCACGCGTCTGGTAAATTGCACTGTGGAAACACATCATTCCTTAGCGGGAGCAATAGGGAGCCACAGGGATGCCTGCCAATTCTCAGCCAATTCTCACTTCGGCGCCCCAGCCACTTCACTTCCCACATCCGCGCCCATCCGCGCCCATCCACGCCCATCCACAACCACATCCTGCCACATCCATATCCCTAATTTTCCTTGCAAGTACAACTTCATCCCGCCTGCACACAGCCTGCGCCAATCTTTCTGCTTTGTACTTCCATTAAGTATTCTCTTTTGCCAAAATTTCTACCATCTTCAACGGTTTTGTCGCATTGGTAACCGTTGCACCGCCTGCTACTAAGCCAGTTTGGTTTTTTTTTTCTCCGCTTCATTCTTCCCATATTCATCAATAGCCGCCCGGCCGAAAGCTCGAGGTTGAACTAACTGCTGTCCACCCGCCAACCTTCGAGCTTTCGATCCGGTTCATTACAAGTCAAGTCTGGAAGAAAAGGAAAAAAAAAGACATCGAATGAGAACAAGGGTTTTTAGCAAGGAGTTGGGACGAATATCCAAATCATCAAAGCACTTTCTTTGCTTTGTGGATCCTCTGGAATTCAAGGCGCTTCCTTAGCAAACGTAGCAAACGATGGCATCTTTTGCTATCTCAACACCTTCACCTCCTGGTAGAGTACACACTCCAGGCACCCCAAAACACGGCTACAGCGATCCGTGGGAGCCCTTCTCCCCGCGAAAATCTGCCCGCATTTCTTCACAGCAGCGATCAGGTGACCGATCAATTGACCGCACTCCTTCACCTCGTTCTTCATCTTCATCTCACCACAACACCCGCTCATCTCGAAAGATTTCGGACACATTCTCAACTCCCATCGTCTCACCCCACAAACGTCGTCAGCCCGCCATGGACTCAGTTCGACGCGCATCGGGTGCCTTGACCGCTGAGGGCGCCGCCAACGCTGCCGACTCTCTCGGACTTACTTCCACCCAGCCTAAGACTCAAGCTGCCATGACTTCCTCCCAGAGTACCGGCATGCTCCCTACTCCCGCCAAGACGCCGCGCAAGCAGCCAGATGAGAAGGCCCAGGCCAGTGTTCGTGCCATCGCGCGTAACCTTTTTTCATCCGAGTCTGAGATCATGCCAAGTCCACGAAAGAAGGCCAAGAAGTACACCGGCCTCACACTGGAGAGCTTCACCGCGGAAGAGATCGAGAACCCTATTGAGATTTTCACCGACACCCGCGATCGCGTCCCCGAGGTGGACAATACTAATGAGAACCCCTTCTACGGAAACCAACCGGCGTCCACAGCTGAGGCGGAGCCCTCCAAGAGACGAAGCAAGCGCAAGCACGTAACCATCCCTGGAGAGGGTAGACGGACTATCGAGGAGGCTATTCAACGGGAGGACGGACTCGTCTACGTATTGTAAGTTGTCGCCATATTTTCACCCAAACTTCACTTTTGACTTCATCCTGATATCACTCGCAACTTAACATGACCATACTAACTATCAACTCAACACAGCCGAGGAAAAAAGATTTTCCGCAAGTTCTCTTCCGACGATGATGCAGTTGAGGCCAACCAGCCCGATGGTGAAGTCGAACACGCTGATGTCGATCTGAGCACTACTCAGCGCCGACGTCCGATGACTCGCTCATCCATCAAGCCTCGCCTTCTCTTCCCACCCCAAGAGAAGGGTAAGGCAGTTGCAGATGTCGCTACGGAGGACGAAGAAGCCGTTACTGACATCGAAGATCACGTTCTCAATGCCGCTGGAGATGATGATATTGAGGCTCCCGCCACTCCCTCTGGCAAGGTCGCTGGCAAGGTCGACACCCCCGAGGCGCCTAGATTCGCGCCTGCCTCACCTCCCACTACAGACCGAGCTACCCGCACTGGCACCAAGCTACAGGCTGACGATTCCCCCATGAAGAGACCGACTAAGCCTCGCAGTCCATTCGATGGGTGGCGTCGATCTAAGAGCCGGGCCGGGCCAGCAGGTCAGAAACGGCAAGGCGAGGTATTACCCGGGTCGAACGAGGCTTCGAAGCGTCAGCGTGCCTAGTCCGCAACTATGGGCGATGTCTTGATTCCGGCGTTCAGGGAACTATGAGGGCATGGACTGCTTGGAAAGCAACTTAGCCTCGATCTTGATTTTCACTTTGTGGATTTACTGTTTTGATTGACACAGAAATTGGTCAGGGAATTGGCCGGCAGAGGAAGACTACCTAGCTTTCTGCCCTGAGGTGTGAGATGTAATTATCAACCCGACAATACGTCCTTCACAACACAACGAATTGAGCCGGTGGCAAAGGCTTATTATTAGTAACTTTCTATTTCGACCGGAGAGGGTCAGCATAGGCAAATGGCAGCAAGCAAGGAAGCAAAAGGTCTAGATAGTATCATAGGGCTAGGGCTTTAGTAACAAATGACTTTCAGTCTGAATATCTTGTGTTGTTCGTCCGGTGCTTGATCCATTCTCGTGAATGATGTATCATATTGTAAACTTAGTCATTGTCTATTGATGCTTCCCAACTCCATGATAGCAATGTCTCGTTCACACATCTGCTTCATACTTAAGTAGACTACGTAGGTTGAGACTGTAAAAGTCAAAATGGAAGGGTGACTACCTAGGTAGCTGACAGCAGATATGTATATATATACATATAGATGCAGCTTACCTAATCTCCATCCTGGTTCAATGCATAACAGCAATATATATCTGCAAAGATTGGCAGGTAGAGACCAGCCAGAGGGTTCCTTCCGTACATAAGATGAATAAGACTAGGTAATTTAGAGTAAGTGCACATGTGAAAGTAGGGAAGTCGTGCCTGAGGTCAGTAGATCACGTCAATATTTGAATAGATTGCCCCGCCCCCGCTTCAAATTCATAATACTTATGTATCAACTTTCCGGGTGAATTGACACTTGACCCATCCCGACCTCGCTCATACTGAAGTCCTACCTGGGTACTCACGCTCACTCTATTGATCTCTCTCTTACTTCAGTTGTTTTTTCAGCTATCTGTGACGTCAATTGAGTCCCCTGCAGCTTAACACGTCTAATAAGACCACCATGCATATCCTTGTCACAAACGACGACGGTCCGCCGTCTCCCACTTCCTCTCCCTACGTTCACAGTCTCGTCCGTGAGCTCCAGAAGGCAGGCCACACCGTCTCGGTCTGTCTGCCACACACGCAACGCTCCTGGATCGGCAAGGCACACATAATCGGGCAGACGGTGAAGCCGCTCTACTACCGGCCGTCCGCGACCTTCGACCCGTCACCGAGCGCGGCGTCCGACGCCCAGGGCACGACGTACACGCGGCCGAGCCGGAGCGGCTTGGAGGAGGAGGAATGGATCCTGGTGGACGGCACGCCGGCCAGCTGCGCGCAGATCGGGCTGCACCACTTCTTCCAGGACAAGGGCGCCGTCGACCTCGTGGTCTCGGGCCCCAACTACGGCCGCAACACCACGGCCGTGTTCGCGCTGAGCTCCGGCACGCTGGGCGGCGCGCTCGAGGCCGCCGTCTGTAGGAAGAGGGCCGTCGCGCTGAGCTACGCCTTCTTCAGCCGCAACCACGACCCCGCCATCATCGACGGCGCCAGCCGCCACAGCGTCCGCGTCATCGAGAAGCTGTACGCCCAGTGGCCCGCGGACGGCGACGTCGATCTGTACTCGGTCAACGTGCCGCTGGTTGAGGGCGTCGAGGGCCGGAAGACCCTGTGGACGCCCATGCTGCAGAATTATTGGGGCCAGGAGGGTGCGTGCTTCCAGGAGGTCGAGGGCAGTGTTGGGGATGAGGACGAGGAAGAGGAGAGAATACGGGAGGGCGAGGAGAGTACGTCTAGCTCGAAGGGGAAGAAGGATGATGATAAAAAGGCGTACTCGCATAGACATTTCAAGTGGGCCCCGCGCTTCACGGATGTCTATAAGAGTGTCGAGGAATCGCCTCCAGGGAACGATGGGTGGGCTGTTAAGGAAGGCTTCACCAGGTGAGTTCGGGCCCCTTATTCTAAGAATGCTATGCTTTATATCGAGTTCTGTGACTAATTTGCTGTGCAGCGTAACCCCACTGAAGGCGAATTTCTGGCATTCGGAAACGCATAAGCATGGGGAGGAATTGAAATTGTGAGTTGAGTCTACTGCATTTTAACTTGTTCAGACGCGGAGCATTATAGACAGCTGGGGCTTGCATGGCTGGTCGGTCAGATAGACAAAACCACTTCTAGAAATTTAGAGGCCTAGACATATCGCTAGAGGCGAGCCCCAGTACAGGGGCAATCAAGTGTTGTTCTCCATACGTCGCTCTCGCGCTGTGTATATGTTCTCGACCGTGATTTCTCACTCATGTCTTGTCCAGAGATGCTCCAAACTCCATAGGGACACCAGTGCCTACGTCGACTCTAGTACATCGTCCCAAACAACATTTCTACGCTTTGGTTGCCTACGATGACGCCTACGTACAGCCTCTTATTCTATCTGCCCTAGAGAAGCTATTCCCACCCGAGGTGTACACACTACTATCACTACCAGAATCAGCGGTATCAGACGAGGGAGTATCACTCAGCAAGCTCCTACCAAACGACAGCCATAGCCGCGTGCTACAAATAACGCCCTACGAAGCCATCGACTGGGACTACACGGCCGCGCACCCGGACACGTGCCTCGTGAACAGCTACATGCTGCGGAAAGCGCTGATACGGAAGCACTACCTATCCGCCACCGTAGAGCAGTGGGTGGCCAAGCGTCCGGAGTCCGTGCTCAAGACCCACGTCAAGAGGACCGAGGCCTTCGAGGTCGACTACGCCGAGTTCCTCGACGACGCGCTCGTCGAGGCGTTCGACCTGCGCGCGAGCCTGGAGCGGAACGAGGAGGAAGGAGAGGGTCACGAGACGGAGTGGTGGATCTTGAAGCCGAGCATGAGCGATCGCGGACAGGGTATCCGGTTATTTAGTACGATGGAGGAACTGCAGGGGATTTTTGATCGGTGGGAGGAGGAGCTGCCGGATAGCGATGAGGACGAGGACGAAGATGGAGATGGGGATGATGGGGAAGGCGAAGGGGAGGAGGGTGAGGAAAAGGACTTCATAACAGCCTCGCACCTCCGCCACTTCGTCGCCCAGCCCTACATCCACCCGCCGCTCCTCCTCCCGGGGGACCCCCGCAAGTTCCACATCCGCGTCTACGCCGCCTGCGTCGGCGACCTCGACGTGTACGTGTACCGGCCGATGCTGGCGCTATTCTCCAACACGCCGTACTCTTCCCCTTCCTCCACCTCCACCTCAACAACCTCCTCCCCGGACCTCTCCGCCCACCTGACGAACACCTGCCTCCAGCGCTCCGTGCACGCGGGCACCGTGCAGTCCTTCTGGTCCCTATCAGGCCTTCCCCCACAAACGAAACAGGACATCTTCGCGCAGATCTGCACGGTAACGGGGGACGTCTTCGAGGCCGGCGCGCGCGCGAGGCGCGCGCACTTCCGGCCCTTGGGGAACGCGTTCGAGGCGTTCGGGATCGATTTTCTGGTCGGGGAGGATGGGACGGCGTGGTTGCTCGAGGTCAATGCGTTCCCGGATTTTAAGCAGAGCGGGCCGGAGCTGGGGGGCTTGGTGGGAGGGTTCTGGACGGAGGTGCTGGGGAAAGCTGTTGGGGGGTTCTTTGGGGTTGAGAGGGGGAGGGGGGGTGTGGAGGATGGAGGGGCTCTGGAGGAGGAGGAGGAGGAGGAGGAGGGGTTGGTGTTGGTTAGGAGGGTGGAGATGGGGCGGTAGGGAGGTTGGTTGGGGTGTTCTCCGGTGAGAGGAAGAGAGGTAGGGAGTGGGAGAGGTGAAGCCGGGCTTACGTGGGAATCTTAAAAGGTGTGATGGGCACTGACTTGTCGTTGGGGTGTTTGGGGGTATGTGGATGAAGTGCTAGGAGCAGGCACCTTGTCTTCTTCTCTAGACTGATACAAGCCCACAGCGTTATACTCCGTATGGAGATTATATCTAAACACCTGCCAGTGTTTCGATGATAAAAGGCAGACAAAAATAAAACGTGGTTAATAACCAGTTGGAATCGTATACAGTTGAATATCATATCCAAGACTCGGATGGGTTGTCTTCGTACCCCGTTTTGGCGTTTGGCTGGCTGCGTAGTATTCGAGGGTTTATCTCAATATATATTTATGGGAAAAAGGCTGTTCAACCTAAGGATACTGGTAATCTATTATCTCACTCGACACAAATGAGAAATGCCGTGGGTTTGGGACATGACATACAGTATGAATTTCGAAATATAGAGACCACAGAGTTTGGAGGTCTGGGAACTTCTTTGCATGACACGTCTAGACTTAGCCTTGGTGCTGTTTCTGCGGACCAAATGCACATTCTCGGGTTTACATACGTAACGATTTGAATTCATACTGGCCAGGTGTAATAGTTCTTGATCATATCGACAAAAGGACTTCTTACAAGGGAGATTAACATCTCATCCCTATGTTACAGTCACCGCATGTTACGAAAAGAGGGAATGATTTAACAAGCACAAAACCTAAGACTTCGGTGGCAGGGCTTATAGATCATGTAGCTTTTATAGCAACCAGGTGTAAATATAATTCCCTTCCATTTGAAATTTACTTGAACTATGTAGTTAGACCAGACCTGAGTGGCCTGAGTATTATTATTGGTTTACTAGTATCTGCCACAAAGACAACGTAACAGCATTCTCAAATTGCACCTATAGGCGAGAATAGCACTTATCATGGTGCCTAGATTAACGATATGTTTCACTTTAGTTTGCTACAGTGCGGCCCCCTCTAAACTTTGTCAGTTACAGTAGTATGTGTAACTGAAAAAGTCGACCACATCCATCAGATATTTACCCTAGTGTCTAATCTCGTCGATCTCGTCGAGCTTGTCAAGCATCCTCAAGCAGTGACGAAAGAGGAGAACCAATTCCGGTTAGTAAATTGACCAGGAACGCTATATCTTATGCAATGATATAATGAAGACGATGGCTGAACTAGGCAGTATTAAAGTGTAAAGTGAAGAAAGAAACAGAGAGCAGTACTCCGTAGACAGTTCTTAAATGCCAAATGATACAGTAGATTTTATAAGGTGTATAAACATGATTTATGTAACTCGAGTCCACTATTACTATCATTTTGGTTCATGAAAGTAGTATATTCTTTCTATGAAAATATTAAAACACTGTCATTATATAACTTCTTAACCTGAGACGTGAGTTTATTCTGTGAGGCTTATCCGAATTCGAGAGATAATGAGATATCTTGCTTCACCCTTCGTGATATGGAAAATACAATATCATTTTAACTCGCGCTTTACCTTATACTGGCAATATCGACAATCAAATAAGGCAGTGAAGGTGGCAAGATATAAGCTCATGTTACCTTGAAGTGTGTTCTATATTCCAAGGATTGTGATTCTAGAGTATCTCTTCTACTTACACGCGTAGCTTCCAATGTAACCTGTATGTCAAATATATCTGTAAGTTCTTCCACGATAGTCTCAAGATATATGTATTTATGCTTCGGTATTATCTATTGATACTATATGTAACAGGCTTCACAAGTCCTCTTTGTCCTTGCTTTTCTCAGTAATGACAAGCTGCTTTTCTACAGATAGTTCTCTACATGCGTTAATGTATTCTGCGTATTACTTGAATCATTCTAAACTATAGACCGCATGACAACCTATAGGCTATGATAACGAAATCGAATATTCAAGTATTGTATAATTTATCATATTGGCTTATAAAATGTAATATATATAGTGGATGGGAGTACGCTTATCTACGAATTGTCAATTTAAGTCGCTAATCCAATTCTTTATTTTATTGGACGTGTAACCTTAGTTCTAGCTATATAATGCCAAGCATTTTGATGAAATCTGGTGGCTCGACTGCATGGAACGAAACCAGCACATTGAATATCCGTATTAAGATGTCTCAATGGGATAGAAGCTGTATTCATGGCATATAATTGTAATGGTGTACACCAAAGATGGCGTTTTCAGCTAGATCTAGTAGCTTATAGTCTCTAAAACTTCGCTGTCACTCTCCTGCCATGGATACGTATTTACGATCGAGCTTATCAACTCCTCGTGGTGAGCAGACTTTGGCTTGATCATGTTACTGTACGGCACAGGATGACTGACCACGCCCGGTTCGAACTTGATGGCAGGCTCAACTTCTTTCCCATTCTCCAGGCTTTTGCTGATGTTAAACACGGCCAGGGACTGCACGATGGTGAGATATATGGTGTTGTCGGCAAGGATGCGACCAGGACAAATTCGACGCCCGAAGCCAAACACGAACATGCTGGGATCTGGAGCCGGATCATGTTCATCTGTTGCCAGAAATCGTTCGGGTTTGAAAGTCATTGGGTCATCGTAGACATTTGGATCATGGGTGAAATGCCTAATCAACTATCAGATGGGTTTATATCTATAGTTTTCGGTCGGATTACTCACCAAACGTTTGGACACACTATGGAATCTTTTGGAATGAAATATCCTTCGCAGACATCATCCTCAGTATTAGTATGTGGGAGGCCCATTGGCGCAACAGGATGCCAGCGGAGAACTTCCTTCACCGTAGCCTCGACATATGGCAAGTTTACACGATCGGCCATGGTAGGTAGCCGATTCTGTCCTATAACTCGATCAATCTCCTCTTGTGCCTTCTTCTGTGCCTCTGGATAGACGGTCATGGCTAAAAAGAAGCATGCAAGAGCCGATACAGTCTGAAAGATTTAGTATGAAGCTGTCCCGACATAAAGTGGAAAGGGGGCTCACCGTATCCGCCCCTGCGGTATATAAAGACATAGCCGACCATTTATTTGTAAACTTCTCCTCTGGGTCTGAATCACCGGCTTCAAGTAGCCGCGATAGGAATGACGTCTCGTTCTTGCCTTCGGCCATCTGGTGTTTGACAAAAGCGTAAGGCTTTTCTGCTACATCGGTGAGCTCAGCTGCCCATTGGCTGGCAAGTTGCTTGAATCCAGTCCCAGGAGCCCACTACAGGAACAGGAGTCAGTACATTTTCTTTCTAGACGGCCTGGAAAGTTATTGGGAGTTTTCAAAACATGTCTCGGGAGTATGAGGTAGACTCCCGATCATGCCCCAGTAGGGAAATTCTGGTTGTGAAATAGGTAAGTGGAATAGATGACTGTGTGCTACTCACATCCGGTAAATATCTCACTGTCGCTGGTTAGATTATATTTTTCATGGTACTCTGTTTAGTTATAAGCACACTTACAGAAGGGCATCATATCAACTATGAAGGCTCCAGGAACTGTGGCCGTTGCAAATTTATCCATGGCATCACCAGCTATATCTACTAGAAGGTCATTCCCTTGCACCTTTGTATTATAGCCGTATGCAATCTTCAATATGATTGTGCCCACCTCCCTAGACAATCGACTTGTTAGCAATGGCCCTATGGCAATTCTATCGATAAGGGGAGACCGACTTTCTTATATGATCTATGAGGTTTTCTGGGCTGTCCAAGACACGAACCAGGAAGTGGCCTACTGCGGCCTCTTGCAAGGTATTGAATTGTGCAGCAGTCGTCTTAGAACCGATGATGCGATTCATGTTCTTGCGGTGAGCCCGGAAACGATCATTGTATGGGGATAACCCGAGCGAATTTTCCCAACCCACCCTATAGAATACCATTAGCCCATTGCCTGACATCAAGCTAGGCAGTGGAGGGCATTTCAAACATACATCTCACCACCGAAGACCTGCCTAGGTCTTGACGAGAACTTCACCGACCGCTTCTCCAGAAGCTCAAGTGCAAGCCGCGCATCATTGATAATTATGATGCTTTGGCCCATCACGGTTACGGAGCTAATTGGGCCTATTGGCGGCAAGCAACGCCTTGTATCAGTCGAAAGATGGACATGCTAAGATCACATTGTAGTGACCAAGGGTGAGACGAACCGTATAATTCCTTGTGCTTCAACCAATGGTGAGCTTCGAACACGCCCGGCTTGGGCAAGTCGTTTAGATTTCCAACCAGTGGGAGACCCTTGGGTCCTGGTGGTAGCGGAGGACGATCGGCATTTTTCAAAGAGCTCAGGGCTCTGCCGATTACATACGCGATAGCAAGGCCGACCGCGAGGCTGAGGACGAGCGATGACAGGATCATTGTCGTCGAGAGGGACAGCAGGGTGCAGAAGAGTTGTCAGGAACAGGAACACCGACCTCCATTGAGAATCTCGATAATACCTGTTACGTCCCCCACAACTCGACAGGGTTTCACACATACATTGGATCTCCAAAATCACTTTCGCAATACATAACACTTGATTCGTTTGCAGTCGTTAGCTTGCCATTCGTTCCACAGATAGACTAAGAAGAGGGGCATAGCTGGACACTATCACCGATCATCTCATCTCCTTAAGTAAGTTCCACAAATTACCCACATTATCTTAGCTTAACGGTATCACATCCGAACCGTTTACTCGTAGACTTGTCGTGGATTATAGTTTATAGCTATGCGGAAAAGATGTGATAATTGATGTAGAAGAGATTGTAGTTTCACTGGCAAGTAAGATACCTACTCCAAACCTTCAATGGCGCCTACTTTTTACCACGCGAGGAGATATCACACACTCTGTTTTGCCTTATTACTGGTCTTACTGCTAAGCTATCATCGAGATAAAAAAGGGTGGGTTGAGCAGTGGGATTGCGGCGTAGACTACCTTAACTAGTTACTGCGTATGTACGTAAATCAACCGTGCTTGGCTCAGAAATCTTACCTAGACTAGGATGGTTACTTGGTCATATACGGAGTCTGCAGTGGTAGGAACGGAAAGCTTCCGGTTGAGCGGCTTTGGTGACATCTTCTTGAAGACATCTTGTTGAAAACATCATTGCCATTCGTACTAAAAGTTGGGTGCTAGCATCGTGAGTATTGGTGCCCCACTTTAGAGGCTTAGTACCTAGCCAAAATTCAAATTTCTTAGTCTACAACGAAATATATATAAAAAGTAGCTCTATCTAATTCTCTCTATCAATTCAAAGGTAAAAAAATAAACATAATCGATATTATTTCTTATGCTGACATTGAACAGGTTGAACTAAATGGAACTTACATATTAAACAACGACTTTATTCATCTTAACTTAACATAATGCGAATTCGGGCATAAATTATAATGCCTCTGTTGATTCACTATTGTCACGGCCTTCGGCCGCTGGTGGTTCTAGAAATGACTTTTGATGTTACACAATGAAGAAAGAGGAAGCTATATAGCAACCTTATAGCGCTACGCGCTATGACTACGCTATCTGGTGCTGTGACAACTATAAGGAGTTTTATTATCCTACAGGTGTAGATACAGAGAGTAAGAGGAATGAGGTTGGAGACTGAACTAACCAACATAGAAATTCTCTTGTCGAAGACATCACCATATATCGTCTACGTCGTCACGCAGTCTTGAATGTCTCAAAGACTTACCCGAATACCTTCCGATGTTTGGAATGGTCACCACCATTCTTACAAGCCGCTGACATTCTGGACCGCTGTTCTTGTGGTAGAATGTTCCGAATCCTGCCCAAGTCTAATCCGGTTCCTTCTTGGGGTTGCTTGGCTTGTCTTCCAAGCGTGAGCTGAGCAGACCTATCATGGGGATGTTTTGCATGGACAACAAGCTGTTGTAAGACCTGTTGTATAAAGCAAGAAGAGACCGAGACAGGTTTGTAGAACAAAGAGGTACATACCTCCTATCTTCCAAACGAGTCAGCCCAGTCTTGTTTTTTGTTCGGCATCGACGCCCCACACGGACATGAGGCGTCTACGTTATAGACATAAGGATCTATGATACATTAGAAGTAGACTCAATGTGACATCTATGAGGCTTCGTAATTCTCACCCATTAACAATTTCCAACCTTATTAATGTCCAAGTTTCGGGAAGGATTGATCTCCAATTAGTCAGACCTAAGGCTACTACAACGTCAGGCCATGAGATCGCCAAATATACCCTTAGTTCCTTCCTGCCTATTCTCAGATATATGGGATATTGATGAGTAGATTGGCAATGTCTCAAAGGATCATTCTCACAAGGCTTTCCATTGATTTCATCGTTGTCTGCCTTGCGCATGGTTCAGGGGTGGAACGCTGGGGCATTGCCCATGGCTTGGCAGTTCAAGTTCTGCCTTGCCCCTAATGATGACAACCTCCTACATAGACGCCTTGTTGTATTGGCAATGCGCTGAGATTTTGACGCATGGACTAGTTTAGGGATTTGGTTTCTGGGATTTGGTTTCTGAATCAGACCAGGGTTGTAATCCACTCCACCCACTCCACCAGCCACTCATATAGAATGGGTAGACTTTAATCCACGATGGAGTCATATAGAATAAATTAAGTAAATCTACCAAGAGGTTATATGGAGTGGGTGGCCACAAAGTGGACGTGAATTTGCCACAAATATAAGGCGTATCAGCTATAAGTGAGGCGTATACTAGCTACAGATATAAGGCGTATACCAGCTACAGATATAAGGCGTATACCAGCCACAGATATAAGGCGTATACTAGCCACAGATATAAGGCGTATATTAGCTATACTTTAGCCATAAGTACGGCGTATATTAGCTACCGCTATCAGATATACTACCTGTTAGGAAAACCAGCCATTTTATTAGTAATTACTAGCAGCAGACCTCCTACTCCACAGTTAGTCCACCCACCCACCCACTTCCACCCACTTCCACCCACGATAGCTTCAAGTGGACGTGGATTAGTCAGCAGCAAGGTCAGATAAAGTGGAATGGAGTGGAGTGGCTCCCACAAAGTGGCCCACGCGTGGATTAGCGTGGAGTGGATTACAACCTTGAATCAGACTAATGACATTTGCCTAGGACATGTGTTATGTATTGTCTACGTTCCGCCTTGGCTATCTATGCCTCTCTGTACATCACATAGTGCCTTGGTTCATGTTAAAAAAGCGTATGATCCTCTAAAGCAATGTATTTGATTTCGAGATTAGGCTATGAGCTTCTCAAGTGCATTGTCTACTTGATGAAGCCAACAAGCCTCGGGCCTGTGGGAGTGACTTATGATTTCGGTGAATATAGGGTGCTTCGCATGAAGTTGATGGCTCTTGCTCTCCTTGGCGATGAGCAAGAGACGAACAAGGAAATTACCACACAGCATTCTTGAGCTGTTTATTATGAAGGGTAATTAGCAATGCTATCTCTCGAATATTCTTTACGTCAGCTTTGGACGTGAAACGTAAAGACAATGGCCAATGTTTTTGTAATAGTACATCTGGTTCCTCATGTCTAAGTCTTCAAGGCTACCGGACCTTCTCCTAAGTGGAATACAAAAAGCGCTCACAAGTACGGTGAGACTGTTGACTGTCACTCGTAACTCTAGGAATATTCTAGCAACGAGAACAGCCTCGGGGGCTATGTAGGGGCAAAAATTACGCGTCCTTCGTTAATGGATTGCAAGAATCTTAGAGAATAAGTTATAACCATTATATCCCCTATCCGCCCCGGAATTTTATTTCATTTCTTTACTAGACTTTGAAATAAGTTTTGGTTTAGAAATTCGGTTGTAGAGTCCTAGGCAGTCGGACATTGTTTAAGGAGCAGATAACTCTAACAGGGTGACTGGCTGTGAACCATAAAAGTAGTTTCTTGATATATGTGGCTGGAGTATCTAGACCTTTAAGGCTTTAGGTTAGTAGTTGTAAACTTTTATTTCTAGCAGTACGCATAGAGTAAGAATAACTCTTCTGTAACTTCTATAGTCAACTGATGGCGTCCACGTAGGTATCGATTGGAATCAGAATACAGCTAGGCAGATATTGAATATCTTAGAGCAGTAGCACTCACACGTTCTAGATTCTCTCAAGTTATTTTGAGTATATATATGGTACGTGGGGGCGTTCTACGATATCCATTCACAACCGCTATCCTCGAGTCAAGCCAGTATCACGAAGAGACAGACTCGGCTAGGCGCTGTAATGTCTGCCATACGAGATATATAAGATGAGGCTAGGTGCTTATGTATGTAGATCTGGACTGCTGACTAATATATTCGAAGGGACTTGTATTGGTGTTTTCTCTGTCGTGGAACACAGGGAAAATGTGATTTGCCACGTAGTACGGATCCATATGCAAGAAAATGCAAGTTCTTAGGTCGTAGAACGTGACTGGAAATGTGATAGGGTCGCAAATATCATACCGTAGGTGGATTAGAATATGTCTCGGAGCCAAGAGCTGCTCATAGCAATGGGGCATCCGTCATTTTGGGATTTTTGTCTGCATATGTACGACATGCTAACTTACATTTCTTTTCGTCTGGCAATTCGTTATAACGAAGTTGGGCAATGGGGTTGAAGAGTAAGACACTGTCATGTCCTTGGGATGTTTGACTAGCTTCTAGTAAGAGCTATCGCGGATTCTGCGAATCTTAGCACGCGGTGGTGGTTACATATGTAGGCATACTAAGCATTGTAATGCCGAGTGAGGCTATGGCGCCAAGGCGTATCTAAAGCGTAAGGGAACCGACCTTCTTAGATCGATAATCTTTGTAAAACCGTGAGAATCTCCGGGGGAATGGAGGTTTGCGGTATTTGCCTTGTCCGCTACCATGAGCGGTGTTAGTGATGGTGGTATTGTTGTTGGTGGTGGTGGTGGTGATCATGATCCCTATATCATAGTGAGACGAGGGCTCTGAACTATTGTGCACAGCCACGGTGAGGTGACAACGGCTCTCATCCCGTAGCCTATTGGAAGCTGTGAACCCGATGCTATGGTGAGAAGTAAGGCACAGAAACTGCACTTGTGCTGTTGTTAGCTGTGTGGTTACAATTGTACATACATACTACATGAAGAGCACAGATAGCGATTGGTCCGCGCTGAATACATAATATATTGATATCTATATAAATATAAATATATTTGTAAGATGTAGCCATCGCAAATATGTATTGCCATATTGGACGAGTATGCTTTGGCGAGGTAGTTGACGATGTCTCCTGCCGGAAGCCATCATCTGTTACTGCCATAGTCTTCATAGAGAGTTGGTGATCTTTATTAAACTTTCTCTGGACTATTGGAGATGTGGATCAGCCGAATGATGGGTAGCGGCCACTGTCGATCGAAGAACCGCAGCCTCGGAGCGGTAATATACGGTTGTTGTGCCTCTGGATTGCATCTGCGGTAGATGATATTGCTGTTATGTCTCGGGCCTTCTTAGGTTAGACCTACCTATTGGGTACCTACCGTCTACGGTGCAGCCCGGGCTGTCGGAGTGTACACTGAAAACTGCCGAATAAGGTAAGTGGAGAAGAGAATACTAGCATAGTATGTAATGCCGTCGAGTTACATGTGATTGGTCTGTGCAAAGGTGTTAGCTTTCCTACATATATGTACTCAACATATTGCACATTCCAAGGCTAAAGTTACCTGTACCAGTCACCTGAAGAATCAAATAATTTGCATAATACGTGTTACCTAGTGTCAGTGGATGCTGTGACAAGAGCTTTATATGTACATATATACTTATACATTGTAAATTATTTTGTCCACCGCCTGGCTAGTGACTAAGCGAGATATCGTTAGCTGGGAATCCAGAGTGGAAGCCTGACCCGCACTCACGCGTTCTAGAAACCGTCGAGCTATGATCGGACATGGTTAGAGTGGACGGCGAGGTATCTCATCCGCCTATCGTAGAACGATCAGACGAACGATCGGCGGAAGATGCCTGCTCTTCCCGCACCTGCATACTTTTAGTAGGTACCCGACAAAACTTTCTCGTTACGTATGTACTACGGCGTGTAATTAGGTGCTCGTCGTTATTGGCCCGCGTGGTGCGCACATACGTAGTAGTAAACTTGGTGAATTCCTTCGTCCCGTGGAGTAGGTAAGTGGAATGGTCCAATTTCGATATCGGCGTTTATGTCCTATTTGAGGTATTGAAGACTACATATAGTACTTGCGAGGCTATGCTGTCCGGGAACGTCATCTCCGGACGGACTTTGCGAATCGCTTAAAACACTGCGCATGAAGGGCGACAAATTGTCTGATAGTGAATACGATAGCATTGCGTGCCGCCAGGACACACCAAGGCGCGGACCGCGTCGCAAGTATGAATTGAGTTCATACGTGTACCATTTCCCCGTATTTTCTTGCACATGAAATCCAAGCTTTACCTGGTTTTGGATTGCTGGCTGCCTCTGTGTCTAGGCTTTTAGCAAGAACCACGCTTCTGGGCGTACGTTATTACATAGTACATACGGAGATAATTTAGCGCTGGCGCTGTCGTGGGGCCTTTCAAGATGGAGACACGTCCGATAATAAGGGTCTAGAGATGGCAGTGCAAAGTGGGGCAAGGAAACAACTGGCTATAGATTCAGGATATAGTCGTAACGGAATGAAGGATAACCGAAACATAGTCGGGGAATATGCTAACAGTAACATCATTTTTGGATAGAGCGTTGAATTCTGTATTTCACCGTCAACAGGAAATTCCAATTGCTAGTATTATTCCCAAGAGAAAAAGGAACTCGAGGCGTTGCTTGAAAGGGGCTGTAGAGCCATGGTAAATTTTATGTACTCCGCCTATCCCGTGAGATATTTAAAGTTAGATTATGTTAGACGCAGTGGCTCATAAAGATGTACATAGGAATTGACTACCTAACCTGCAAACCACTCTCAACTATTGTATGTATTTCGCCCTGATATTGAGTGCTTTTGGGCTCCTCTTCCCACTACACTTACATAATCGTCTATCAACAAATAAGGCATTGATACCTGAGCTCTTGACTAGGTATGGACATAATGCCGCCGTCCTAATTGGATTGTCCAGTGACGTTCCACGTGGGGGGCGATAACGCGAATTTAGCGTGGGCTAACTTGCATGCAAGGAAGCCTGGGCAACCTTAGGTAGTCTTAAGGGAATATCATATTGTTGCACTGCGTAGTATATCTAACGTGACGGTGAGGCTGACCAGAGGGTTGGCAGGTTGGTGAACGAAGCCAAATCGTAGCTAGCTGACATGGCATAAAGGGCGGTGATTCAACATTTTGATATGGCCCAAGGGTATTTCCTAAGATGTGTTGTTCCTGACAGAGAGTGCGTGCTGGTGCATCTTGGCTTACGTACCAAGTAAATTGCCAAGTTCTTAGATCAGGAGGACTGTGTACGATAGTACGATACGTGTAGATAGTTGAAGTCTGGTGAGTCGAGATTGTTGAGCCTGAGCTTGGGCACTAATAGGCTAGAGTGACTTACAGTAAACAGCCGTTTCTCCAAGATGTTTCAGAGAGAGAAAAAGCCAAGTCAACTCTAAACTGACAAGAATCGCAGAGTCTTATGTTTCACTAGGTCTATGTATCAGCTGCGGCGTATGCATTTGAGAGTCATCAACGCTAGTTATCAGATGAAGTGACTGGAGTGATGAGTTGTAAACCTGAACATACGTATTCCATATCTGTGTTACCACCCTCTTTAAGCATATTTTAGTCAGGTAGTTTCAACTGTTAGTGATCATAGCTTGATAACCTCTTGAGCCCAGACTTGTCTCGGAGGAGGCAAATTGGAGAAAAATTACGAAGTTATTATGGAACTATGTCTGGGGCGGATTTGCACAAACAGACAGATCAGAGATGCTTCCCGAGGAATACCAGAAAGCTAAACAAACTGCGCCCAGGGTATGCCGGCCCCTTGCTGTCGCTTCCGTCGACACAGCCTCCCTTGGCGCCACCGTGAACCTTGGCTGGCGACATCCCATTGGCCGAAGGTCGCACAACCTCTCCTCTCGAGGTAAAAGCCGGCTGCTAGCGATGGGTCTTACTATGTAGAATTTACTTAGGAAGGGGGCTGTTAATCTCTGTTGTTGAATTTGTGGCATCGTGCACAAGCAGAAATGCACTCGTTTTTCGGGGAGAGAGAGGGGAATGATATGACGATCAGGCCGTCGATAGTCGGCAAATTTACCAAGAAACAAGAAGTGGAAGTGGTAATACGTTGTGCCAAGTCGCACTCATTATCGAAACCATGCTGGCGCCGGCGCCGGTGCTGGCGTGTTTATATGTACCCCATACATAAGGAGGCAGCATAGTAAGAACATAAGAAACATAAGAACATTAATAAAGTTGGAGTTTGTGAAAGTCTATTACACCCATTGTATGTAAGTGTAGGGCAGTGCATTGGAGGTACCTGGACAGGTACGCGTCGGCGCCTGCCCGTAGAGTATTGCGAGTATACTGAGATGCGACAGGGTTCGTTGATGGGAAATTGATGGGTGACGCACATGTAGCCGATACAGATATCTCGATGCCGTGCTGAACTGAAGAAGCGGTATACTGTACGCGAGGTTACCGGCCGGATTTGGAGATATGCACGTACATACTATATTATGTACCCGCCCGGTACTTAAGGTACCTCGAATGCCATGTCATGCCATTGACCCCAGGCGTGCCAGGGCCCCCAATTTTGTTTCAAGATACACCTAAGCAGCTGGGCAGAGGCATCTCCCAATTGGCCGTCCATCTCCATCTCCATTCAGGTTGCTTGCTTGCTTGCTTGCTCTTCAGTCAGTCAAGTCCCATTCAATTCACAATACCGCTAGGTTAGACATATTCACTCCTTCTCCCTCACCATGTCGAATTGATGAAAATCCTGGGAATCCTATTCCGGTAATATTTGTTTTATTTTATTTTTACCGACCAAGAATACCAGATCAATCCGATCTTGGGTCCGGATTAGCTGTTTGTACTGTACAACAACAACAACACAACAATCAAAGTTGCGCCTCTGACACGGACACGCCTCTTCTCTCTCTCATCGTATGCCCTCATCGTATGCCGCTTGGGTCGATGGCACAGACAATTCAGCAACTCTGTTCGCCTTGCTGAGTCACTGACCTCCTTCTGACCATTCACTAGCCAGCCAGCCCTTCGAATGGGTTATTGGTTATCTCATCTTCCTTTGTGACCATCTGCAAAGCCTCAGCCCTTCCATGCTGTGCTCACCTTAGGTCTCTCTACTATCTGTGCCTCCTCCCGACCTCTCAACACACACAAACCGTCCCGAAACATGCCATAACCTTTTACTCAACATACCACAGTCGTATTGTTTACGCCCTTCGATCATTCTTGCAAGACATCCGTATCTTCCCTCGACCGGCGACTATCGACCATCGATCGCTGACTACCTACCGAAATACCGGCTACGAACAACACGAATTGGTCTCGATACCGGACGTGCTACCTGGGCACAGTGGTCCTGTGGTCGAGTGTTATGCTTCGGAATACGCTTTGTTTACGACACAATTGACACAATCGACTACGGTGAAGCGGAACTGCGCCTCTGCTCTAGTGGGAATTTCTGCCATCGCGCCAGATCTCGACAAACTTTATATTCTGTTACCTACTACTGTCTCAGACCGTCCATTGTCCATTGTTCATCCATATCTCGATTTCGCCTCCCACAGCTGAGCTCATCTTGCCTCCCGTCGATGGCCGAATTGCACGCCCGATCCCGATTACACGAACACATTTGCCTTCCGCCGCGAGGCTGTGTACTCAGCTCGACCTTTTCTCGACCCATTTCTACGAAGGAGGAGC
Organism: Whalleya microplaca; assembly: GCA_022497155.1. NCBI lineage: Eukaryota > Fungi > Ascomycota > Sordariomycetes > Xylariales > Xylariaceae > Whalleya > Whalleya microplaca. The sequence goes on along the minus strand of MU385736.1, from coordinate 385,827 downwards.
CGTGATCTGCCTTCAACACCATTGTATCCCAGCACCTCTTTCTCCTACGTACCCAATATGTCCGAACCAACTAAGGATGGTTCCGGGGGAACGCCGCGGAGAGCAAGGGCGTAAGTCTGCTTGGAGCAAATCACCCATGACCCCTAATCCGTTGTGCTGACGGTTCTGACTTGCAAAATCTAGTCCTACCATCACAATTGACACTACGAATGACAATGAGCCTGCATCCACCGCACCACAGCAGTCACCCGTATCACCTGACGAGACGACGAGCCCCACGGCGTTGACAGCAAGCTGGACCTCTGACAAGGGCGCCCCGCCTGCAGGTCCTCAACCAGAAGTGCGACCCGCGCAATCGTTTGACAGTACTAGAGATAGCCGACCGACGAGCCCGCACAATATCTCCAGCCCGGTGACTGCGAGAGGCGTCGAGAAGGGCCAGCCCTTCCTTCTGGTGCCACCTAACCACCGTTCAAGACAGAATTCGGTAGATAGCGAGGACGGATCCCGATCATTTACGTCTTCTCAAGGCGATACCGTTACGGCTGCGACTTCATGGCACGGGGATAAGAGCCACGCTTCGAAACCTTCCATCGATAATGACAAAATAATGAAAGACGAAGATGCCCTGAAGCCCGATGCCGGCAAGGAGGATGATTTTAAGGTGGAGGACAATCCGTTCGCGTATAGCCCCGGTCAGCTCACCAAGATGTTCAACCCGAAGAGCTTATCTGCGTTCTATAAGCTGGGAGGACTTGCTGGATTGGAAAAGGGGCTTCGTAGTAATCGCGACACCGGTCTAAGTATAGATGAGCAGCACCTTGACGGCACCGTATCCTTCGAAGAAGCGACAAGCCGTTCGTCGTCCAAGCTGGTCAATGAAGGGATAGAAAGTCCGCAAACGCCTGTGGCACGAACGACAACTTCCCCTAGGCATGGGTCCGATGGGAACTTCAGCGACAGAAAACGAGTCTACAAGGATAACCGACTTCCTGAGAAGAAGGGCAAGAGTTTTTTGGAATTGGTTTGGATTACCTACAACGACAAGGTTCTCATTCTCCTCACGATCGCTGCGATAGTATCTCTAGCCGTTGGTCTCTACCAAACATTCGGTGTCGCCCACGATGATGGCGAACCGTCGGTAGAATGGATAGAGGGTGTGGCCATCATCGCGGCCATTGTTATCGTTGTGCTAGTTGGGTCACTCAATGATTGGCAGAAGGAGCGCCAGTTTGCCAAACTCAACAAGGTCAAGCAAGACAGATTGGTCAAGGCGGTCCGGTCAGGCAAGACTGTCGAGGTTTCGGTTTTTGACGTGCTAGTTGGCGATGTTCTCCACCTGGAACCCGGTGACTTAATTCCTGTCGACGGCATTCTCATCCAGGGGTTCAACCTCAAATGCGACGAGTCGCAAGCGACGGGCGAATCGGACATTATCCGCAAAAAAGGAGGCGACGAGGTTTTTGCTGCTATCGAGAACGGCGAAGATACTAAGAAAATGGATCCGTTTATCCAGTCGGGTGGCCGAGTTATGGAAGGTGTAGGCACTTACCTGGTTACGTGCAGTGGTGTCTACTCCAGCTACGGCAAGACAATGATGTCTCTGAGCGAAGACCCTGAAATAACGCCTCTCCAGTCCAAGCTGAACATCATTGCTGAGTACATCGCGAAGTTGGGAGGTGCCGCTGGTTTACTCCTATTCATCGTGCTATTTATTCTGTTCCTGGTTCGCGTTCCAGGTGATGATTCATTAACACCAGCCCAGAAAGGTCAAAACTTCATCGAGATTTTTATTGTTGTGGTCACCATTATCGTCGTCGCAGTACCGGAGGGGTTGCCTCTTGCGGTAACCCTCGCTTTGGCCTTCGCTACAACCCGAATGATTAAGGACAACAATTTGGTACGTCATTTGAAGGCGTGCGAAGTCATGGGGAATGCCACAACGATCTGCTCCGACAAAACCGGTACCTTGACACAGAACAAAATGAAAGTTGTCGCCGCGACAGTTGGTACAGCTCATCGATTTGGAAGTGGAAAGCCCGACAGCGACGAAGAGAAACCTGCAGCAAGCGAGCTTGGAGAGAAGGAGTTTGCCACCGCTCTTTGCAAGGAGGTCCAGGAAGTCTTGTTGAAGTCTATATCTATTAACTCGACAGCTTTTGAAGGTGAAGTCGACGGCGAGATGGCCTTCATTGGCTCCAAGACCGAGACGGCTCTGCTCATTTACGCCAGGGATCACCTTAGTATGGGCCCTGTCAGCGAGGAACGATCAAATGCCAAAATCATTCAACTTATTCCTTTCGACTCCGGCCGGAAATGTATGGGTGTGGTCGTCCAGCTGGATAACGGCATGACCCGTATGTACGTCAAGGGAGCATCGGAAATATTGCTCGCCAAATGTACCGCGATTCTCCGTGACCCGACCCGAGATATGTCTAGTTCTGCTCTCACTAGGGACGATGCGGAAACTATCAAGGGCCTCATCGAGAACTACGCATCTAGATCGCTCAGGACTATCGGGATTATCTACCGGGATTTCGAAAGGTGGCCTCCGCGGAACGCTAGGCGCGCCGAAGGTGATCGCAACGAAGTTGTTTTTGAAGACGTGTTTAAGAACATGACCTTCGTTGGCATGGTCGGCATCCAGGATCCTTTGCGTGATGGTGTCCCTGAAGCCGTCAAGGTATGCCAGGGAGCTGGTGTCGTCGTCCGCATGGTTACCGGCGACAACATACTTACAGCGAAGGCTATTGCTAAGGAATGCGGCATATTGACGGAAGACGGTGAGGTTATGGAGGGTCCGGAATTTCGAAATCTGAGCCCCTATCAGCAGAAAGAGATGATCCCACGCCTACGGGTGCTCGCCCGTTCCAGTCCGGAAGACAAGCGCATACTCGTGCGCCGCCTGAAGGATATGGGCCAGACTGTTGCTGTTACCGGCGATGGTACCAACGATGCACCTGCCTTGAAGCTGGCCGATGTTGGCTTTTCGATGGGAATTGCTGGCACAGAGGTAGCGAAGGAAGCATCTGCCATCATCCTGATGGATGACAACTTTACCAGCATCGTCAAGGCGTTGAAGTGGGGCCGTGCCGTCAACGACGCCGTCAAGCGTTTCCTGCAATTTCAACTTACCGTCAACGTTACGGCTGTCGTGTTGACCTTTGTTACGGCCGTTTCTAGTGACGACGAAGGCTCTGTCCTGACCGCTGTACAACTTCTCTGGGTTAACTTGATCATGGACACTCTCGCTGCACTTGCTCTTGCCACGGATCCTCCACAGGACAGTATCGTGAACCGAAAACCGGAACCGAGAGGTGCCAGTATCATATCCATAACAATGTGGAAGATGATCATCGGACAAGCAATCTACCAGCTAGCGGTCACTTTCGTGCTATACTACGGTGCACTCGACATCGGTATAGTTGACGAAATTACAAGACGTGACACTTTGGTTTTCAACACCTTCGTGTGGATGCAGATCTTCAATCAATGGAAGTAAGTAAAATATCTCCAATTCTTTGCGGGTAATCAGTATTGACAATGCGATAGCAACCGTCGTTTGGATAATCAATTCAACATCTTTGAAGGCTTGCTGCAGAATTGGTTCTTCATTGGGATCAATCTCGCTATGTGCGGTGCCCAAGTCCTCATCATATTTGTTGGTTCAACCCCATTCAGCATAAGTCCCCTGGACCCGCCGCAGACATCACCCCAGTGGGCCTGTGCAGTCATCCTCGGCGTTATCTCCATTCCCATAGGTATGATGATTCGCCTCATCCCAGACGAATTAATCCAGAAGTGCATCCCCGAGTCGTTCAAGCGCAAACGCAGAACCCCCGGGCTGGCGGTCTCGGACGAGGAACAGTTCAACGACTATACGGAGGTCCTTGCTGATGTCCGAGACGAGCTTGCATTCCTGAAGAAACTCAAGGGCGGCCGTCTGAATAACTTGAAATTCGCCGTCAAGCATCCGCGCGAGACCTTCATGAAGGGCAAGAGCCCCTCTCACTCCCGATCAAACTCGATACGAGCCCCACCGACCCCGACGCGCGAGGACAGCTTCGGCACCACCCCATCACCGGCACCGACGCCGGATTCCAGGAAGCGCTCGAGATCCATGAGATCGCGGTCGAACTCGGCCCTAGGGGCCCCTACGGTCATGGCGGGTATCATCGCGGGCAGCGTGGCGGCGGGCTGGTCGCCGGTCGAGCGGACCGGCGGCGACCGCGACTTCACGCAGCCCCCGCCCCGGCCGACGCCCTCGCCGCTCTCCAACCGCGAGGAGAGCGGCGGGCTGGAGCCGGCGCCGGTGCTGACGGAGGAGCCGCTGTCGATCGAGGACCCGGAGCCGTCGAGCGTGCCCCGGCTCAGCATCCCGCAGCCGCCTTCGCAGAAGCAAAAATCTATTTCTTAGGCAGTGTGACGGGTCTTTTGTTTTATCTACTTCGAGCCAGCGCCACACCATCACAATTCAAAAACCTAGGCCAACAGGGTGGACGAAGTGCGCAAGACGAGTCGTGTTCTGGTCTTGTTCTACGTCTTCTGGGTCTACGTGTGGACAACTACGTTGGCTCTTCCTGTCACGATCCACGACCTAGGATCAGCTGTTAGGGTCTAGCTGGAAACCCTGAACTAGCCCGGCCAACAAGAGGCGCATAGTATATAGCCTTACCACATTCTCGGCCGAAAACCCACTACTAATAATAGCAATCATTGAGGGGCAATGATGGGGCACCGCCGCGTCGGGTTCGTCGGCCATGCTGTAGTAGGAGAGAGCAAAGTGCGGAAAAGCTCTCCACAATACGAACAAAGACAGTCGTTGATAAAAACTAGGGAATCACCGGTGTTGCTTTAGGGGTGGGCCACGCGCGTTTATGGTTCTTGGGAAAGAGAAAGAAAGAAATGGGCTACTAGGTCTGTCTGGGTTTTTACAAATCAATGGTTATAGACAACTTCACACAAGCGCGCCGAGAAAAAACTCGTACTCGATTGAGAGCACGAGAGGAGAGATAGCGCTTTCTTCTTTTTGTGTTGTGGAGAGAGAGAGATCACCCAGATCAGGGAGAAGAGAAAGAGGGGCATAGATGATGGATTGATGGATGGGATGCTCTGTGTATAGCAAAAAAACGGCGACCACAATTGCCAGACATACAGGCAAATGGCAATCGCGATAGATAATGTGTATCAAGTGTTTCTGAGTGTTACTACTTTACCTAGAGGTATTATTCGGTGATGTATGTATGTTTTGAGATTGATTGGTCGATTGAATTGGTATGTCTGTATGGGGGTGCGAGCGCGAGCTAGCTGTCGACAGCCTCGCCGCGAAACGAACTCGGTGTACATACAGTACGCACGCAGTGCAGTGCCCTCTTGGTGTGCTGACATACATAGATTAGATACGTTATATGTACAGATTACGAAGTTAATTAAGTATGTGTCTTATGAGCTTATGGCTGTTATTACCTAGTAACTGCCTTTCTTACTTTGCCTACCTGAATCTGTGTTACCTATTCATTGATACTTTGAAAGGTTGGGGGATAGCTATAAATAGACAAGACAGCCTCTCTCCTTTCTCTTTCTCTCTCTCTCTCTCTCTCTCTCTCTCTCTCTCTCTCTCTCTGCTTACCTACCCTCCTTCCTGAAGGGGGCTTGAGGCTTGCTAGCCTGGCGTTGATGGGTTCGTTAGGTTGTACATTGGATTGCTAGTCCGCCCGTGAGATCGATAGTGAAGCTTAGAGGCTTGACAGGGTAGTTTCCTTGGTATATGTCCTGGGTCTATGCGGTTGGGAGGCGAGGCGACATGTTGTCCTTACCTAGAACCACACCTTTGTGTATGTGCATGTTCGCCCTGCATGTTGGAAACACTGATTAAAGATATGCCGGATGCGAAGGTGAGGCTCAGTACACGAGATTCTGGGGCCGACACAGCCTTATGTTGGTTGGTATCAGAGTGACTCTTGTTTCTGCATCCGGCTAGGTACCTGCATATGACTGACCGTACGTACGTTGGAAGGGATTGAAATAGCTGGGATGTTCACATAGTGATGTATTGGCCACGTGCTCTGAAAGCAGGCTGCGAAACGATGTAATCTTCATTCTGTCCTGTAGCCCAGTTAGACTCTTGCTGTTGGTGGCTATATATGTAATAGAGGAATGTCACATACCGGGATCGTGATGTTGGCTTGGCGGAAAGCCTTACGGAGACAAAGCAACAGGTGAATACCTAGACTCATGAATGTATCATCGCACAGCATGAAGCATGATACCTGACTTCCAAGGATGGATAGGTACATGTTAGTCAACCAGTGTTTCTAGACAGGCAGTGGGGTCCAAAACTTGAGATGAATATGTGCCGGAAAAGTGCAGGCATGCAATGCCAATAAACAAACGTTAGGTCTGCGGCTCGCATTAGGGTCCGATTTTTTGGCCACAATCATTCTCCTGTTTCTTCCTGTGATTGATGAGTTTCTGGGTCCTCGCTTAGGTATATGAAGATCTGGGAATTCCATCTCATGCTGGAGGTTTGGTATCCTATCACAGTACGCGCTAACCTAGTGACAAATTGGGAGCCTGTCATGGGGAGACATAGACAGTGGTCTAGGGCTGCTAGGGTACAGACACGTCACAAGTGAATAAAAAAACTCTTGATTCAGATGATGAATGAAGAACTAAATTGTATATACTTGTGGGAGAGGGAAGTCCACACTTAGAAGTTATGAATTCCGAGATAAGCTTGATAAATACTGAAAGACTGAATGTACGCAGTATGTATGAATTTTTGGACAGTGGGGGCCAAAAAAGCATAGTCAGCCTATGAGAGGAGGGCTTGTCGACGGATTGGGATCTTTGGGTACGTACTCTTTGACTAACAGAAGGCAATGGGATAGTTGAATCTGGCAACTCCCACAACCTGAATTCCAAAGTGGACAGTTGATAGTAATTTTCACACATGTGTGTAAGTCTCTCAGGTTTACTAAGTGCATTCGTTTCTATCTAGGTAATTTTTTGATTCAGGCATTATGCTATGTTGGGATTAAGTTCAAATATAGTGGGGCATTATGAGAGTTAAATACAGCAAGTACAAAACTGCAAAAGAACTCTCCGTCAATCCCTTAGGTACAGGTCAGTAAAGTTTGCAATGGCTATACCGCGTCATCATATCAGGTCATCAACCTTAATCCCATTACTAGCTCTTATCTACATAGGTATATCATGTCCAGTTAAGTGGTGACTACCAACTGTGAGCATATCCGCGCGGACCACTAGGACAACCAGGACACACTCAGGGTTAGGCATCATGTTTTATATATATGTAGACTGCACATGTGAGTGCCAGTTGTCACCCATTCACTGGGCATTGAGATGAGTCACATATCATCTTCTTCAGACGGAAAGGCGTCTGTTAAGAGACTTGCATAGCGCAGTACATCCAGCAGCTGAGAAGTTGCCGAGAAGTTTCCGCAATGCTATTTTCGCACAAAGTTGTAAGTAATATTGAATAAACTCGTATTGTTCATACATAGCTTCTTATTGTAGAGAACCCAAGAAGCGATAGAGTGTGAAACAATGTGCCCTTGCAGACCAAATTTGAACCGAGTTGCCAAGTCTAGGTAGGTACTTAAGTATGTTATCCTACTGTTTGGTGGGGCTGTACAGATTGTACTTCCATCTGATATATTGATGGATGCCCTCTGACTCATTGACATAGATGTTGGGAACAGTTTCGGCAATATAACTGTTCCATTTGAAACAGCTTGAATGAGTTATTTTTCAGACGAAATATGCCAATAAAATGGAGACCTTGTTTTGATAGTGGTGATCAGTGAATGTGGCAATGACTATACAAATCATGGAGGGGCACACCCAAAGGTGGGGGGAGACGGGCATGCAATCCGTAGACCTGCAATAACTGAAGATGCCTAGACCCATTCATGTGCTGGCCGTGTGAATCTACATCAAGCCACCAAGAAGGGACTGAAGTCAGAAACTCCTAGAAGCTAATTTCAATTTCGTCTAGGGCATGAAATGCGTTAGTACCATCATTCGGCTTAAGTACATACATAGTCTTATATCAGGCTGTATTGCTGTATGAGGGCAGTCGCAGAGGTCGGTCTTATGCAGCATGAAGTTGTTGAACAAGTTAGGTATCATTTTGCCTAGCATAGGTAGTTGCTGTTTGCTCTCGTAATTATACTTATCTATGTGTCCAGCATCTTCTAATGTAGCCTAAACTTCGCTATGTTCGATAGATAGGGGAAATGACTAAACGCTGACACAATAGGTGACAAGCCGCGCATACCCATCGAGGTAGCGATGAGAATTAGTGGCTGAGGTAGACAGGGTGTGGATTCGGTGAAAGCAAAGTTAGCTAAGTAATTGCAATGGATTGGGCAAACATTCATGGTCTAACATGTTACGATTATTTGCAGTTACATCCATAAGGGGCAAAATGGCAAAATATGGGGAAATTTAGGAAGCTGTACACTAGGATAGAATAGACAGCTCGATGGCTTCGCTTAGTCCGACAAAAAGATATTTAATTCACATTGAAAGATTATGGATGTGAGACATCGAACAAGGCCGAGAAATGAAGAGACTATGAGATTGGCCTTTACTGATAAGGGCAGGAGTTTCAAGATGACCAGAATGTAAGGAAGCAGTGAAGCGCCGACAATGGTTGCAGCTGCGTTAGCTATTGTGAATGAAGGCGACCGGTATATGATATATATATAGGGAACAATATACCTAGATTGGAGGTATATAGGAAAAGAAACAGATGGAAGAAAGGAAATGAACGGGTTATTAGATCGGAAAGATGGGACACTTTCCAGCATCTCAGTAAGCAGGTACTATATGCCATGTACTACGGTACATACTCTGGTACTATCGTATTATGGTGGCACCTTGCTATTTTCCTGATTGGGCCTATCAGGACCAGGGATCTCGCTTAGACGCCAATATGCCAACCCAGTCTGCCAGTGTACCAGTTTGAAACTTATTATCTTCGCTAGAACGAATAAGTTAGCATTATTTCTATTGTTTCCCTTAATCACTCACCCTTCTCTCTCCCTGAAGTGTTCAATCCTGGATTGAATAATCAACACACCACCCGTCGCAGCCTTTGAAGCATAATTCTTTCCTTTAAACCTTAAAATTATTTTTCTAGTCTTTCCCTCCCCGAAGTCTTTCTCCATACTCCCTCATTAATCTGTTTCGGAAATTTGTTGATTGGCTTCCTGCCATCTGAACCATACCCGGCCCAACTTTTTTTCATTGTCTTTCCCATTCTCAAGCCCTTCTAAGAAAAGAACGGTAACTGTCGTCAACCCAAAAAATGATTCCGGCAAAACGTCCAGTTGGGCGACCGAGAAAGAACTGGGATGTTAAGGGTGTGAAGGGTGTGAAGGGTCCCCAACCCACCCAAGTTCGAGTCCGAGAGGTTCTTGATGATCAACACAATGGACATCTGACCGCGACGCAGCAGAGTCATAGTCAACTGACAGAACTGGAGGAGCGCGTCAATGACCTTGGTGACTCCTGGGAAACCGAGTCTCTCTTCGAGGATGTTATTGACGATTTAGCCGAAGAAGAGTTCTTTCATGATGGTGATTACGAATTTACCTTTACCTGATTCGTTGCATTGAAATTTCATTCTAACAGGCTAGCAGTTGATGCCTGCACGCCACAAGAGCGTGTCCGCTATCGTCGACAACTCCGGGAAACCGGCCCTGCAAATTTCTGTCGGGCGACAGTTGAATCTGGCTCCATCACGGCTAAGAAACTTCTGACAGCCTTTGGAATTCGGCCCCCCGCTTTCCTCGAGGGGTTTCCTGATTATTCGTACTTTGGCTTGCTCACTTTGGCCCTAACTCGCGAGTTAGCTAAGCGGCCCAAGCTGATGAGGTACAACACCATCGACGACGCTGTCGACCTGCTGAAGACAAGTCGCAACATCGTCGTCTTGACGGGAGCGGGAATCTCGACCTCGCTGGGAATTCCAGACTTCCGGTCCAAAGAGAATGGGCTCTATAATCAACTAGAGAAGCTTGGTCTGGAAATCGATGAACCCTCGGATGTTTTCCATATCGACGTCTTCCGGGACAGGCCTAACGTCTTTTTTTCGGTCGCGAAGGACATTCTGCCCACCACCAAAGTGTTTTCACCAACACACGCATTCATTGCTATGTTACAGAATCAAAACAAATTGTTGACCAACTATACGCAGAACATCGACAATATTGAGGCCAACGCTGGCATTAGCCCTGAAAAGCTTGTGCAGTGCCATGGTTCATTTGCCACTGCCACTTGCCAAAAGTGTCGCTACCAGGTTCCAGGCGAGACTATCTACCCTGACATAAAGGCAGGCAAAATCCCTCAGTGTGTGAAGTGCACCATTGCACTCAAATCTAGGCCTATAAAGCGTAAGAGATCGTACAATAAGTCTTCGTCTAAGAAGTCCCGGCGTAGCAGGTCGGAAGACGACGATGACTCTGACGGCCAATACGACATTCCTGAGCCGGGTGTAATGAAGCCAGATATCACTTTCTTTGGCGAAGACCTACCGGACAAGTTTTCTCAGCGATTGGGCAAACATGATCGTGACCTTGTCGACTTGATCGTCGTAATTGGTACCTCGCTCAAGGTCGCTCCGGTCTCAGAGGTAGTGGGCTTCCTACCTGCTCATGTGCCGCAAATATACATATCACGCGAACCAGTCAGTCATGCTAATTTCGACATTGATCTTCTGGGTGATTGCGACGTCGTCGTTGCAGAGCTGTGCCGCCGCGCTGGATGGGACCTTAACCATAAGATGGTGCAGGGAAACCAGCGGCCCAGCATCAAGCTAGCAGAGGGCTACCAAAGTCGATATTACTTCGAAACTGTGAAGCCAGAGATCCGATCTTAAGCATGAGATCGGTCATCAATTCACCAACCCCGCGTTGACTACACATTCACGCTGGGTCTCTTGATTGTTTCAGCACATGGACGGCGTTCCTGGACGGACACATCTTTACTAGCCAGGCGTTTACAGGTCTTTCCTTAACTCGGTTCCTTTCAAAATAGATTCCCTGCCGCCAATCCATGTTCACGCAACTCTAGAGAACAATGACGGCTCGTGTTGAGAATTAGTGTGTGCGCAGCTCAGTCAAACCTTCGTGGAAGCGGGGCGTGTGGCCGAGAGGCTAAGAAGTGGCCAGGGAAGATACGGCTTTGCCAACAGACTCTCAAGTTTCGCATGGAATTCAAAATTCTTTCGGGGTATAACCGTAATCATCTACGACGGTTCATCTGGGCTGGGGATACTTGCTACCTGGTAATACACGAGGAACTCCAATAAATTTGCGTTCAAGTAGTTAGTCATACTCATTCAGGCGGAATGGGTTGCTAGTAATTAATCATGATGCACTATATCTTTGCTGATCAGACCAGTGAAGCTGGTAAGATGTGTGACTTAACTCAGATTTTTTAGTTCATTTTAGTTAACGAGTAGAGGCCCTGTATTCCCTCTCACAGCAATCCTCCCACAACTTAGATGATGCCACCATTGCTCTCTGCCAGACGAAAGGCGAAACCGGTTTATCCCGTCGAAGCAAACAAGGCGCGGTACTGCATTGGGGGCCGCCCGGCTTATGTAAAAGCAAGCAGGATTCTGCCAGTTGAGTTCACAATTGGGTCAATTGGGTAGACTCTGAGCAAACTGATGAGCCTTTTTAAAACTCTTGTCTTGAATCGCTGGCTAAGCTGATCTCATGATCGCCGTAAGATTTGCTTGAAACAAACAATCTGCATCATGTCTGGGACATTCGCGGTCTCATCACGTCTTCTAATCATCCCTTTCTGGACTAAACGCGGCCCACTTGGAATTAATCATTTATCTGCACTTGTGTAAGCCGGTAACTTATTATAGTATTGCACAAGTATATTGCGACTCCATCATGCCACAGTGGTGACATTGCACAGATTGCGCAACCGCAGTTTTCTAATTGTAGGGCTGTAGCAAGCAAGTAATAAGTCTAATTAATTAAATGCTGGATGAAATTTCATTCCATTTTGAGGACATTTCTTCATCAGACCGAAAGCCATCAATAGTCATGAAAGTGGCAAGTAACCAATCACTCACCCCGACTTCTTCTTCCCCTGCTCGCCTTGCACTCTGGGTAGTATTCTCCCAGTCTCCAACTCTTTCCACAATGTGAGTCAACCCATCACCAACACTATGACACTCATCACTATCACCAACCAACATCTATGTTAACGTTAACTCCAACTTTGTAATTCGATTTCCTTCTTTGAAGAGTCCGGATTCAGACAACTACCGCCTCACTTGTATCCACGCGCCTACCAACGTATTCGAATTTCCTAACTAGTTGGCAACAAGCCAACCAACCAACCAACCTCAATCCTTAGGAATGATACCCTTTTCTATCTCCTCTTTATCTAGCCTGCATACCCACCAAGCATCCGGAGGTCCATCAACCAGTAGGCAGGTAGGTAAGCAGGCATCTTGGTAACCATGGAAGGAATTAGATTATTATTAGTTGCCTGCCGTGCGACAATACCCTCCATCAGATAATACGACCCAGCCTATATATAGAGGGCATGTATTACGTATGTACCCAACTTGCTACCTATGTCCATATCCCATATAAATACCCAACGCCAGCCTACATGGCTGCAAACGGGGAGAAAACTGCGCTCACTTACTCACCGGGCGCTTGGCGCCTGCGATGCGACATGCGCTTGCGCCTTCGACTTGCGCGCCCCGTGCGCCCCGGACCCCAGGTTATCGCCGCCCTAGTCTGTGGCAGTATGTGCATATACACGTATTATGTGTAGGTAGGTCTGTAGGTAACTATATATAAGTAGGTTAGATAAGTGAGTTACTCACTCGCGGCGGCCAATGGATGGAGAGATAGATATGCGGGCTAGATAGGGTATAAGTTGGAGGAATAGACCTGCAGGAGGATCGATGCGATGCGATGCCGAGTCGGTTTGCAAGTGCATTCTACGTTACGTTGTATTGACCTCCGTCCCTGCCCTATGAGCTTTGTAAACCCTACGAAAATATCTCCGTTTCTCCTCGCATCCGAAATGCGCAGAGAGAGAAGAGACTGTAAGCTTATATAAGAACTGCAGCTGTTCAATTTAGGTGAATTGATACCCTCCTATAAACAAATCAGCCATCCCGTAGGCCATGCACACAGAAAATCACATAGACTTGAGTACCTATTCATCACAAGATCGCCTTCCTCCATCATGGAGATCCTGCCTGTAGAACCGTGGACACTAGTTAGGGATTGAGACGTTTTAAGTGGCGAATCTCTTTCTAACATCTCGCCTTAGGAGTCGTTCGCAAGCACTCTGCGGAAAGGTATTAGCACACTTAGAAATAAACATTGAGTCCCTACTCAAGATTATATATCGGTATATCGTAATTATGTAGTAGAAAGCCTTCTAAGATAATGCTTTGCTTATCACCCTGATGTATGTATGAAAAAGCCCTGGTACGAGGATATGCTATCCAAAGGGCATCTCCTAAGATGCTTCTCAAGTATTAGTAAATGTTTCCACCTCTTTAGTAATGCTTATGTGCGAGACGCCTTTTGATACTTCTAGACATTGCTCACAGTCCTTGTAATTCATAAACATGTGAACGATCAAAGAAACCAATCCAGAATGCAGAGCTATGACTTCATCTCGCTCTCAAGGAAACCATGCAACAACACAAGTGACATGTCCACGTCTCATAAACTCCCAAACATGATAGATACTATTCATAAGCCTCAACTTCCCAATATCAATCCCACAATGCTTCTACATAACCTATAGGTACCTAGATGACTACTATGGCACAAACCTCAGGGCCTCCTCCAACAACCACAATAATGCCATGCCATGCCATGCCGCTTCGCTATATCTATCAACACACACACGCACAAATGCCCAACCGGTAAACGTACAACACATTAAGTAGAGACTCAACTCAATCAACGAGAGAGAGACAAGATAGCCCTTTTCTCATCCTACTACTCCTACTTTCTACCACCACCACCACCACCAACCGCTCTCGTTCCCCCTATAGCAGACTCTCGTACTTATCCAAACCCGACTTCTGAGCTTGCTGCTGCTGATGCTGCTGCTGAGACTGCTGCGACACCACCGGCTGACTAGCCTTCATACCACCACCGCCTCCCCCCATCATACTACCCATGCTATTCATACTCTTATGCCCCCCAATACCCCCCGAGCCCATCATAGCCGCCATACTCCCAGGCGACGGCTGAGCCAAGCCACCAAAAGCCGGAGACGGCTGTCCGAAGGACGAGGACGCAGAGATATTCCTCTGCGGCGCGCCCGGGGGCGGGGGCAGGGAGAAGCTCGAGTTGCTGCCGGCCGACGGCGGCGGGGCCAGGGAGAAGGAGGAGGAGGTGGAGGTCTGGTTGAGGGAGGGTCTGGACGATTGTCCGAGGTTCAGGTTCGACATGCCCGAGGCCATGCCGCCGAACGAGGAGGCCGGCGGGTTCGAGGAGGCCCAGGGGTTGGCCGTTACCGCCGCAGCGGGGGTGGACCAGTTGACGGTGGAGGAGCTCGGCTTGCTCTGCGTAGTAGTGCTGCTGTTCGCGGCGGGCTGCAGGGGCTGCGAGAACTGCGTCGATGTGGGAGTCAGCGCGCCGAGTTGAGTCAGGTCCGGCGTGACGGTGCGGAACGAGGATCGAGCGGCCGTCGTCGCGCCGAAGGAGCCGGTAGGGGGAGGAGGGCTGACGGTGGGACTCGGCGTTGACCATGAGAATTGTGGCGATGCAACCGGTGGGGAGGCAGTCGCCGCTGCCGCTGCCGGAGCTGGATTCCAGCCTGTGTCCATCGGGCTACTCGACGTTCGGGTTGATTTGCCCTTGACCAGCTGCTCGAAGTCGTTCTCCGTCCCGCCGTTTGTGGCATCAAATGTTGTCCCAGTCACGCCTCCGAAGGCGAGGAAATCCTCGTTGGGAGTCGGAGCCCTTCCGCCGTTGACAGCGGAGAGTTCCTGCAATTTCTTGCTTTGCTCATCTTCGACTTTCCTCGAAAGCGACTTGATGAGCGTCATGAATGACTGGAATTGTTTAAGGTCGAGTAAAGGCCCTAAACTCATATTCCACAGGAGAGGAATGATATCCGTAGCCACGAAGTCGGCATCTGCATTGTCACCAATCACCCGTAGAACATCGAGAGCCGCCATCATGACTGCAGGCTCCTTGGTTTTGATGACCTTGATTAATGGAACGATCTTCTCTTGCATCGTGTACTTGTCGAGAGCGCTTGATGACGATGTCTTCTTTTTCTTCTCAGGGGCAAGACCATCAAGACCATCGTCCATGGACAACGAATCGTTGGAACCACCACAGAGAATGACAAAAGCCCGACAACCTCGAACCTTAATCGCTAGACTGTTGGTTTTGCTAAAAACAGCAGCAATGACGGGAAACAGCTCATTCTTGATCGTGCTGAAGTCAAGGACTGGCAGGATGACCGGAAGACCTCGTAATGCAGCATCAACAAGCGAGGGCGTCGGGGACTCAACGGCGGCTAAGAGAATGGGTAATACATCTAGAAGATTTGATTAGTTACGTGCCAATAGTCAAAGGTGACACCTAGGTGTGCTCGACAGAACCGATATGCAATAAAATAAACTTACCATCCTTAAACTCCTTGCCCGATGTGTTCTCAGCAATCAGGCCAGTGTTTTCCAAAACGACCATTAGTCCAGCATCCCTGGCTGGATCTTTCTCTTGTGCCTGCTTTGCGTTCATAGTGAATATCTCCTTGAGCCTTGGCCGTATTTGCTCCCCAAACGCCCGCCTGGGCGACGGTAATAAGTCCATGATCTTGAAAATGTTCTGTAGGATGAGAGACAATAGATCTCTGTCTTTCAGTTCTTCCAACAGCGCCGGCAGCACCTTCTTCTCCATAACCGATTTTGGAAAAGACGGCAGAACCTTGTTCAGTCCCCTCATAAACTGAGCCTTTTCGTTGGGTGTCTTGGCAGGGAATGCGTCAAGGAATCGAATTGTTGAAACCAATATGTTGTCAAAATATTCGCTCTCCTGAAATTCTCTAGCCCCCATACGTTGCGCCGCTCGTCGTGTTATCAACCGCGGCAGCACGTGCGCCGAGAGATCCCTAGGAAGCGGCCTCTTTGACAGAAAGCCATTTCCAGTAGATGGTACAGTCGAAGATGAGGTAAATATCCTTCTATAGGCCGATATGCTCCCACTGCTGTCTATAGGAGACCGGTGAGGTGAATTATATAAGGCGATGCATAAAAGCCCCAACGAGAACATATCCGCAGATGTAGTCAGATTATTGTCGAGGACAAAGTCAGGAGAAGTATAATCAAGATTAAGCTGTACATGTCGAGGAAGCCGAGGATCTAAGTTGAGAACTTCAGACAGGTGGATGGGCTGCACAGAGGTTGGCTTCGTCGAGCCCTCCGGTGGACTACAGAAGGCCAAGCCACTGACTTTCCAATCAGACTAACAACGGGTTAGCTAGGCATATCTGATTATAACCCCACAGGCTGAGAGTTGCTGCGGCTTTTGCCGAAGATGAGATAAACTTTGGTAGAAAAGCTTAAAAATATAGGGGGTTCGTATCGACTCACCTTCGAGTTGATCAAAATAGCATCTGGGGTTAGATTTGCGTGGACGAGGCCGGCATTTTCATGAAGGAACTCCAGAGCCTTGCTTATTTGAAGCAACCCCTTTTGTATCTCAAGTTCATCGATTTCTATCTCACGTCGCCGTCTGGTTCCATCAGAGTCCTCGGTGACGTAGCGACTAGAACGGCCCCCAGGCCCGCCGGACCTTTCCTGATCGTCTTTCTCCTGCAAGAGGCTCGCTAGTGATGTGGTGATAGCTTCGGTAACGAACTGGAGCCCCCCTCCCCTGGTATCTTCGACAGGCTCTACCAATTCGAGAATGCTCGGGTGACGCAGTCGGGCCAGAGATGAGGCTTCTTTCTTCAGGCGCTCCACTACCTATTCATGAATCAGCAACGGGCGCCAGATATAGTATTGAACCCGAAAAGCGGCGGTTCCGTATTGGAATATCTCTCCCATCGCTAAGGAAGCTTACCTCTTCGGTAGCGCGCTTGAACGCTGATGCGCCGGAACGACCAAGGCTGTTCCCTACATATGATTATGAATCCCGTCCTTATGCGAAGCATGAAAAACAGCTTGCAAGCCACTGGGCTGCGCCTAATGTTCTTCGTGCTAATATGTGGGCTGCTCACCATGCCCGTCTAGAGACTTCTTGTCGAAGACGAAGACGGAGTACGTCTTGCCTGTCGATTTCTTCTTCGCATCGTATATCTTCCAGGCGCCGGCGGTCGAGGTTATGGTCGGGGATACGGAGTAGTTGGAGTTGATGTTAGAGGAGAAACTCTTCAGCGAGGAGAACATGATTGACGACGGGGGGTTGTGTAGTAGGTAGCGACCCTCATATCGTAGTATTGCGCGACGAGGGAGACATGCGAGTCATGCGACGTCGATTTCGAGGTTTCGTGGTTTCTTGGTTTTCGTTGTGCCCAACGCTCGACTCGATACGACGCGATCAGGTCTGATAACCAAGCTTTGTTCGTGGACGACCTCAGACCAGAGGGATGGACGTATATGCCACAACAGGACCTCTCTACTCAGTGAATTACTCCTGCGTAATCTTTAGTTCTGGTCGATGTACAGTATATTATTAAGAAGATGACCTCCGAATGTGCTAAAAGAACAGGCTGACTTTTGTCCAACATGAGCCCCGAGAGCCCCCTGCACATCGAAAACCGACGCCAAGGTGCAGCTCCCTGCTTGACACCCTGACACCATCCGTGCTCCGTGCTCCGTGCTCCGTGAAGTCAGTGCTTGAGCCACATATACATGTATGTATGTATCTAGGTACTCAGGTACTGTCAGATACCTAGCCACATGTTGAGCCACAACATAGATAGTGGTAATACGCGCTCATGATTGGCTGTCGCCGATAGCTCTTGCCATTCCTAGGCAAGGTACTTACGCCCTTCATTCAATTCGCATCCAATTCGCTGCAACCCCTCCGACACCGGCTCCCTAGCTGTAACACACTCAGCCCACTATCGCTCTATCAACACTTTTTTCTCCATTGAGTCAGGCCGCGCGAAGTATTACCCACACAGGGAGCCGCTCTTTTTGATTCTCTGGACCTCAATTCGCCTCTTAAAGGTCCAATTGCCGGTCCTTGGTTGCGCTTGATTATTGCGCTCGAGCTGAGGAATATCTGGACACTCTTTTTCTTTACGTACGTATTTACATACGTACATACGTACATAAGTACTGACTTGGTATAAATCGTCGTTCCTTGGCTGGACCTGCGTGTGAGCCCGTCGCAAAACTTATAGCATAAGGTAAAGGGAAAGGGAAAGGGAAAGGTAGCTTCTCTAGCTCTACATAGACACAATGCTTCGACAGCTTCTCCCACGATGCGGGAGATCCCTTCTTAGAGCGCCCGCAGCGCGCTACTCCCAGACACACTCATCTGTGCTGCCCGCCACGCAGATCTCACGGTGGTACAGCATCAAGCCCGAGGCAGCGTCCACTGCAAAGCAGCTCGACCTGGACCCTACGAAGCTATCTATCACAAAGACCACCTCGCCTAAGACGCTTACGGATCCTGCCAAGTTGGTCTTCGGCCGAGAATTCACAGGTGCGTGTGTTACGACTACGACTACGACTACTAGGGTGCTCCCTGGTGGTGTTGTTGGAGATACATACATATTTATTATATATATATATATGTGACAGCATGCTTGGCGACTTCAGTGTTGAAGTGTGTAACTGACATCGCACTACCACCGCAGATCACATGTTGACGATCGAGTGGACCGCCACCGACGGCTGGCTCGCCCCGTCGATCACGCCCTATCAGAACCTCTCGCTCGACCCGGCCACCTGCGTCTTCCACTACGCCTTCGAGTGCTTCGAGGGCATGAAGGCCTACAAGGACAAGCACGGGCAGATCCGCCTGTTCCGCCCGGACAAGAACATGGAGCGCTTCAACAAGTCCGCCGCCCGCATCGCCCTCCCCACCTTCACCCCCACCGCGCTGATCGAGCTGATCGCGCGCCTCGCCAAGCTCGAGCAGCGCTTCATCCCCGACGAGCGCGGCTACTCGCTCTACCTGCGGCCCACGCTCATCGGCACCCAGCGCACCCTCGGCGTCGGCGCCCCCGGCTCCGCCCTACTCTACGTCATCGCATCCCCCGTGGGCCCTTACTACCCGACGGGCTTCAAGGCGGTCTCGCTCGAGGCGACCGACTACGCCGTGCGCGCGTGGCCCGGCGGCGTCGGCGACAAGAAGCTCGGCGCCAACTACGCGCCGTGCATCGTGCCGCAGCTCGAGGCCGCCAGCCGCGGCTTCCAGCAGAACCTGTGGCTGTTCGGGCCCGAGGAGTACGTGACCGAGGTCGGCACCATGAACCTGTTCGTCGCGCTTAAGGACCGCGCGACGGGCCAGAAGGAGCTCGTCACCGCGCCCCTCGACGGCACCATCCTCGAGGGCGTCACGCGCGACTCCATCCTGGCGCTCGCGCGCGAGAAGCTCGCGCCCGAGGGCTGGAAGATCTCCGAGCGCAAGATCACCATGCGCGAGCTGCGCGACGCCTCGCTCGACGGCCGCTTGATGGAGGTCTTCGGCGCCGGCACCGCCGCCATCGTCAGCCCCGTGCGCAAGATCAGCTGGAAGGGCACCATGGTCGACTGCGGCCTCAGCGAGCACGAGGAGTCGGGCGAGATCGCCCTGCGCATGAAGGAGTGGATGGAAGCCAGGCAGTACGGCGATGAGGAGCACGAGTGGAGCTACGTCTGTTAGTTAGGAGGTAAAGAAGAGCGAAGTTGTGTTGTCCCGCACTTTCTGTTGTCCCCGAGAGCGAGAGAGGTGGCGGGGGAGGCTTCATATAGACGGCATAGATCCGGCGCATGGGCGTATATACCTGACCTTGCTTTACAAAAAGAGATCATGAAAGAGATGACATTCAAAAATACCTGCAATTCCGATTAACAGTGTGTAGATGAGCATGTCAGCAATGGGCGTTGCAAAAAGGAATCAATTGTAGTTTTAAGCTGTAAGCCCCTCCCTTCACCGGTGGGAGGCGATCCGGTCTATGATGACTCTATAATCGAAGATCCGCGTCCCAGGTAGGACGGGGATACACACACAGCAAGGGAAAAATCCGTCATGTACAGTTGTGTCTCGATCTAGCGTTCCATGGTTCTTATGTATAGGTAGTGAGTGAGTCTGTCTAATCAAACACCCCGTGATGATCTTTTACTTCTTCTCCGGGTCCTCCAATATGCCCTCGGCTTCTAACCTCCGTCGTGCCTCCTCGAGGGCCCATGTCTGTATTCTGTGAAGTATTATGTTAGCAACAATCCTTTATGTAGCGAAAACACAAGGCATAGTCTGCTCCAGTAAAACACCCTAAAACCACGACAGCAGTCCACTTGACTCATCCCCATCCATCCTGATACCATCCATCCATTCCACACTCCCCGGTCTCAACCTTAACCTCCCCACCACCAAAGAACTCCTAACCCCTCCCCTCTCTCCTCACCCTATCCAGTGACCAGTCCTATAACACATACGCAGACACAAACCCTGGGCATACTACTCCTCCCCAACAGCAGCCAGGCAAGAAATATGACAAGAGGCAAAACTCACGAGGTATCAGGCTTAAAGCCGTACGCGACAGCGGCCAGGGCCAGGCTGCCGCAGAAGCCGTAGTAGAACGGCGTCTCCCACCCCTCCTTCTGGTACTTCTCGCCGGGCTTGACGCCGAACAGCCAGCCCGTCGGCGGGTCGTAGTCCGGGCCGTGGGAGGAGGCCGTCCGGGACGTGGCGGAGAACGATCGCGCGCTGGTGCTGGTGGTGCTCGCCGTCGTCGACGCTTGTTGTAGGGCCCGCGTGGCCTTGGTGGCGGTGCTGGGTCGGACGGGAGGCATGATCGCGGACGATGTGCTTCTGTGGTTGTGTGGTGGTGTGCGATTTGCCGCCTTCGTCTACTTCTTCTTCTGGTTGTCTACTGGATTGATCGACCTAGAGGAGGAATTCGATAGGTCTCGGTTGATAGGTAGTTCGCGGATACGTAGGTCTTGGAGGAGAAACTGGCCAACCTGTGGCTATAGGTGAATGTTGCTGCCGAGGTAGAGTGGAGATGCGGTCGGGTGATGTTGGATGGGATTGTCGGTAGTCTGCTGGAGGTGTTGAGAGTCGGAGGTTTGGGCGACTCGGTCAAGTGAGCGACTTAGCACTTTAGCAGTAATGTGGGTCGTATCTTTGCACGTGACGGCGACAGGGGTGGGGGAGCACATCGTCATGGCTTTGGTCCTCTTTTTTCGTTTGTTTCTCTCCCAAAATTTTAAACCTGCTTCAGTCAATGTTTTCTTCAGCAGTGTCAACATCTGATGAATTGTCTGGTCTATCCTGCCAGACCAACAGCAAGTGTAAGTGTATATCACATTCTATATTTCCTATGTCTGCATTCCTTTTCAATGATGACAAAACACTTCTTAAGAACGGCCAACTGAATCTCTATGTTGATTCTCCAAATTTATCAAGCTCAACAGTCTGACTCAATTCCCAATTGCCGCTTTTACTTCCTAGCAATTAGTTGTATTTCTAGTGTTGCTAACTATGAAATAGGCTGTTGATCTCTTTCACTCACAGTGGAGGTGTTTACTGTCTTGGTGAGGTTGGACTGGACTTTAACTCTCGATGCTGTTGTTGTTACGATACACACCGCCAGTCGATGTCTATATGCTTCGCTATGATAGGAATCAATGACTGGTTTGTCATATCATTGATAGATACCAGATAGTAATGCGAAATACATTGCATCAAACTTACTCTGACGCCCTGCATCATGTCGCTTCACCGCTTGATATTGCTTGATATTG
The DNA here is from genome assembly GCA_022497155.1 of Whalleya microplaca. Taxonomy (NCBI): domain Eukaryota; kingdom Fungi; phylum Ascomycota; class Sordariomycetes; order Xylariales; family Xylariaceae; genus Whalleya; species Whalleya microplaca. The sequence continues at coordinate 363,872 of MU385736.1, read as the reverse complement.
ACTCGTGAATATGTCATAGGTAAGATAGAACCGAATCAACAGCACAAAATAGGGAGACCACTTAAAATCATCATATTCTAGCTACCTTAAACAAGTGCTACATTTAGAGAGTTTGCATTCCGTCCACTCATCCATCGTTGGGCACTGAAGTATTCCGGCGATCACTTCATTGCCCCTTGGACGTTCTCGCGTCCTACATTAATATGTAAATTGAGTATACACATAAGGCAAGCATCAATATCAAGCAATCTTCTCAAACAAGATAAATCCCTCGCTCCCATCCTCGAGGAACTCCATCTCGAGCGCGTCCACCTTCCCCCGGACCCCGATCTTGAACTCGGCCCTGGCCAGCTGGCCGTTGAGCCTGTTGGGCGTGTTCAGCATGTCGATGATGACGGCCCAGAACTCGCCCGAGACGTGCTGGAACTTGAAGATCATCTGCCACTCGAAGTCGCTGCGGATGGCCTTTAGTTCCGGCTTCGGCGGTGATGTTGCTTTCCCACTACCGTCCTTCTGCCCACCCGTGTTGATCAGCTCGATTTTGACGTTGCGGTACGCCGGGTGGAAGTACGTCCCCAAGTAGTCCTCGAGTGGGAGGCGGCGCGGTAGGGGAGGGTCCGCGCGGTCTGGATAGAGCTCCTGCACGGCCGTGTTGGGCTCCGCGAGTTTCCTCTCTAAGCTCTGCCTAGCCCTGTGATATTCTGCTTTAGCCCTCAACGAGTCCTCCGTAGTCTATCACTGGATAGTATTCTCCAACTGAGTATTCCGATGTATTCAAGTAAAATTACTCACCGGCCTGCCCAATCAAAGCGTTCACCCTCCGGCACGCCTAGCCGGTCATCGATGAGCTTCCACGCGAGCTCCCTACCAAGGAAATTCGACGTTACGGCCGTGTTCGCCAACGCCACGACCCCGTACTCCAGATCCGGGAAGAAGTACACCTCGGCTCCGTGTGTCTCCACTGTAGGTGATCCGGCGTCAGCAAATGACATACTTACCACCTTTCAGACAACTGCAGAAGGCTTCGCGGGCCCATCCCACCCTTAGGAGTCCCAACTCCAAAGGCATCTCACATACATGAGGACCCCAAGGCAGACTGACATAAGGAATGGAGAACTGGAAATACGTACTACCGCCACCATGCATAAACACCCGATGTCCCTTATAGGTGCCGAGCTTCCAGCCCAACGAATACGCCAACGGCGCATCGAATCCCGCCCTGCTCTCCGGCGGCAACACCACGCGCGCGGCCTTCAGCTCCCAATGTCCCTCCTTCGTCAACGGGGCGTCCTCGCGCACGAGACAGCGGATCCACCGCGCGTAATCCCGCACATTACTGATCACGCCCCCGGCACCGCTCGCGACGTCCAGGTCCACGGGCGGGACCTTGGTGAACCCGCCTCCTCTACCCTTTCTTTCATCCCTATCCTCACCCCCTTTATCCCCCCCTCGGACCCCCCGCTCCCCCTCATAATCCCAATAATACCCCGCCGCCAGCTCCCCCACCCCTCCTCCACCCCCCAGCGCATCCCCGAGTCCGAGGAACGTAGCCCGCATGCCCAACGGGCCCCAGATCTCGCGTCTCAGCGCGACCCCCAGCGCCTCCCCCGTCAGCGTCTGCACCGCGTGCGAGACCACCATGAACATGAGGTTGCAATACCGCCACGCCACGCGCGGCTCCGCGACGGGCGGCAGGAAGCGCAGGCTGCGCGTGACCTCGCGGACGCCGGCGAGCGGGCCCGGGTGCGTCGGATGCGCGAGCGCCTTGTCGTGGCGCGGGAAGCCCGTGCGGTGCGAGAGCGCGTCCTCGAGCGTTAGGTGCGCGTTCGCCCATTCGTGGCCTGGCGCGAGGACGAAGTCGTCGCGGAGGAGGTGGGAGAGGGGCGTGCGCCAGGATAGGGGGGTCGTGAAGGGGGGTTGTGCTGAGGAGGAGGAGGAGGATGGGGGCGAGGTGGAGGGGAAGGGGAAGGAGGGGGATGGGATGGTGTGGTTGCCGGAGGCGATCAGGAGGGAGACTATTGCTGCTGTGAAGGCTTTGGTTGCTGTGGGTGTGCAAGAACGGGGGTTAGTAAGGGCAGATCTTCAGATCATTTCAGGGGGGAGAAGCTTTAAAGTCTTGGAAATTAGACTCCGGAGAGATCAGTTAGGCAACGGGGGCTCCTGCTATGGGCTGAAATAGGGAATATAGAAATCCGGAAAACCTACTGCTGCCCGTATAAAAGAGGGTATCTGGCGTGACGGGGGTCTCGGGGAACGAAGCCATGCCGTAGCCCTATCGATATTCGTCAGTCCATCGGAGTATACTCATTGCTGTGCCATAACAGCTAGTATAATCTCTCTCAACTCAAACAGCATCAAATATCTCAAGTAGAGAGACCCCTATCAGAGTCGTACGTGATCTAGCCCCTGAATATCTTCTCCAGATCTAGGTAGAAGCACCCTACCTCCCATCTAGCATAAAACCACCACCGAACCAACGAACTCACCTCAGCCCAAGTCCTCTCTCCGTCCACAACGGCAACAGCGACGCCGGGGACATGCCAGCGCTCCAGCCCGTCGAGGATAAAGGCGCGGAATTTGTCATCGCGCAGCGGATTTGCCCCCTCGTTTCCCTCATCGCCAACACCGCTCAGCACCTTCTGCGTCTGCGAGTCTAGCGCTTCGTCATTCCCTTGCGCTAGGACCGCCGTCAACTGACTTAGCACAGATAGGAGCGAGAGAGGAATAAAAAGAAGAGGAGGAGGCGTCTCGTACCCATCATCACACGGGCTTGTGATTTGTGGTGGTAGTTGTAGGTAATTAGGTAGGTTTATAGGGAAATCGTTAGTCCCGTCAAAATGAGCGGCTCCTTGAACGTATCTACATTAAAAACCGCCCGGTCCGGTTTGTTACCAAAATAACAATTGTTCTCTTGATAATGATAATGATAATGATGCTCTCTACTTAGTTAAGCCCAGCGTAACAACCTACTAAGATAGCAAACGAGCCCCTCATTTGAAAGATACCTTATAGATAAACATCTCGCACCCCTGGCACGGGTATCAGTAGCACCGCATGCATAACCACCAGAGCCTGCCGCACTCGTGCATACATTCAACGAAACCAAGAAAAGACAGAACAAGAACAATAGCGAAATCATGAAAAAAGAGAAGAGAGTATTGCGTATTTGATTGATCAATCAATTCTGTGCTACATAATTACTGGCGGCGACGGCGAGTTACCCAGTTCTTCTTCTACCAGATCCCGATCCCACCACACACCACGTGCGAGAGAGGGAGAGGAATAGGAGTCTCCTTTACTGCCATTGGAATTCGCACATTGACGAATTTATCACGGTGATGCCTCGTAGTCCCCATTTCTCTCTCTCCTACAATTGGGATCTGTCTGCCCTCTCGCCCGTCCGTCCGCCCACCGAGCTTCTTTTTTGTTTTGGGTATTTCTACAACGACAACCACGCCGAGGAAAGAAGTTTGTTGTTGCGCGATCGCCGGTCAGTTAGTCACCCTAATCGCTCTCTCACTGAAGCTCTCTTTCTCAACTCCACACACACATAAGATAAAACGAACCAAATCCCGGCCTTCCTTCCTCCCTCCCTCCCTCCATGTTGTCCAAGTCTAACCTCCCTTCCACCCCTTTGTTTCGGGCTTCCCATACGGATGCTACCTAGTACCGGAGTAGAACTGATGGTTCGCGATACAAGCCCCTGATCGCGGGAAACCCGATGTGTTATAGCTGGTGCTGAAAAAAGAAAAACATGCTGACATGTTGCGTGGTCACTGCCCCGAGGATCTCGTCACCGAAGCTCTTTTGACGTGTGAAATTCCTTCATTTGGGCTTTTGATTACTCTATTGAGAAATATTTTTTGGCGTGAAAGTGTTTGGCTTAGTTAGGTATGGGCCGCCCCTGAATTCCCTCTATTGCTCTTTGGCAGTTTCGAATCATTCAGGTATCTCAACTAGTGCCCATGATTGGTGAATAGTGCTACAGATTGCCTCCGACCAAGTCCGTATTGGAGACAAAGTTGTGTTTAAGGAAATTCATAGACTCTATATTCGCCATATGGCGTTGTGTCGTCAGGGCCGCCGCTTGCGACGTGGCCGGGAGAACGACAGGTGTGTATCATGGAAGTCGGGGAGAGGGATATCTAAAGCTCTTCGTCCTCGATTTCCTTGGGTAGAGGCTGTGCTTCCTTTTTCTGTTGCTCCGCAGCCGCCCTGCTTAGCACATCACCTAAGGCGGTGGGGAAGTTTGCTGAACGGTCTACCGGTTCGTCGTCTCCATTTGCCCGTTGTTTCTTCAGAGGACTTCCGATAGATGATTCTTCGGTAAAAGCTGAGGAGAGTAAGTTCGACACCGAGTCCAGGACGGGTCGACTGCTTGAGGTAGATTCTGTAGGGGTTGCTTCTCTGGCGGTAGGACCCGCGCTGGGAGATTTTCGAGAGCCCGACGCCATCAAGCTGTCAGGCTCTGCAGAGTGCTGTCGCTTAAGCTATGGTAATGTTGTTAGAGGAAATAGGAATGTAATGAATAAGAACATCAAGAGAGCTTACCCGAATTCGATCTATACCTGCTTGTAGCTCCCCTGCAACCTTGGCATCCTCTGGCCCTAGATGGGTCTGGGCGACCTTATCGTCTGTATCGTCCATCTTGGCGAGAGGGTTAACCTCGTCATCGTCATCGTCGCTATCCTCATCCATGACAGCGCCGGTAGTGTTGCCGTTGCTCTTCCGTCGAGCCTTACGCCGTTGAGCAGCCTCAGCGCCCTGATCTCGGAATGCGGAAAATCCTACGGTACCCGTAGACTTGAGTGGGCCAAGACCTGAGAAATCCAGCTGGGTCGATCGTCGTTTTGTGCCCGGGGTTTTCTGATCCGCTTTCGTTCCTGGGCTTAGACCCATCTTGGCGAGTTGGCCTGTATACACATTAGTACTGAGTGATCCCAAGTTAATTATGAAGGAGTGCCCCACGTTGACCACGGTAGAAGAAGGTGAAGACTGCATAGGGTTTGTCCGGGCCGTCAATACCCGTCACCGTCTGGGTAGAGATCGTCTTAGGATCGAGCGTCTTCGGCTTAGCAAAACTAGTGGTATGCTCGACATCGGCGTCGATCGTTCCATTATTACCCCCCTTGTTCCCGCCATCACTCTCGTCGTCATCGTCATGAGCATCGAATTGGGGTGAATATTCTCCCTTCTTGATCTCGCCGGAAGCGATTACACGGAACATAGCAACCTTGATCTGGCCGGTAGCCTCCGGCGGCTCGTCGTCGTCAGACATGGAGTCGCCGTCCGAGTCGTCGGGACTCCCTAGCGGTTGTTGCTCATCTGGGCCGTATCTCAAGGTATCCCGGGTGCGATTGGGCTTCTCTATATCGGTATCTCCAGGTTGACGCGATGATTTTTGGCGGCGGTGGCGCCTCTCGAACTTCTGTCTCCTCTTCTCAACTTTCTCGGCGGCATCGTGGCCCTGCAGATCGAGACCATTCAGCCATCGTTCCAAGCCAACCTCGCGGAAGAGGAATTCCCTCTCGGCAAGGCCGCCACCTTCCACTTCAGGGACCTGGACCCATCTGCTGTTCACCCAGGTCTCCTCTCCAGGCCGCAGTAGCGTGGCGACCTCCTCCTTGGCCCGACCGTCAAAGTAGATATAAGCGGCGATTGTCTCGTTTTCAGAATTCGTCATGGGGATGTAGGGTGTAACAGCGTTGGCATGTTTGGAGGGATCCGAGCTCGTCGAGGGCAGCGGGCCGGCGTAGAGGGGTTTGGGGTAGGGATTGGCGGTGGTGGCCTTCGGCGTTGTATAGGGAATCGGATGGCCGGGGGTCAGCAGGGTTATGGAAATGGCAAATTTGGCTGCCTCGTGCTTGGAGGTCTCGGGATTGAGCTGAGGTTGCGGAACCGGTATGTATGTGCTGATACGGGAGAGTCTCGATTGTTTTTGCATGCCATATTCCGGGAGCGGGGCAGAGTTCGCATGGATGCTCACTGCGATGCCCTTGAAGCAGGGCATCGTGAAGATTGGTTCAGTTCAGCGGAAGGGGAAAAGAGGGGGGAAACGAGCGATCAAGGGCAGGGCGGACTCCTCTATGGTGACGATCTGGCTCGGAGCTGGTTGTGAGAAGTCGGACGGTGAGCTGTTTGTGGCCGAGGAGGCTTGATTAATGGGCGGCGTGCCGATCCTGGAGGTGCGGTGGTCGGTGAAGAGTTGACGAAGAGCTCCACAGCACGGTTATGTATTGTGCCCTGATTCCGTGAACAATTGTAGAAATAAAAAAAGGAAAAAAAGGAAAAACACTGCTTTACAACAGCAGTACTGGAGTAGCAATATCCTATAAGAGCACCGTAAAGGTAGCAGTCATCAGCGACTGACTGGATGGCCTAGTTAGGTGCGTTGCTGTGTTGCTATTGAGTGCGGATGATTGCATGCAAGCTGATCTCGATTCACAGCCAAAGAGTCAGAGAGAGAGAGAGGCACAGGAACAGAGACCTCAGATAGAGGCCGAGACAGAGTTAGGAATTGCGGTGCAGCTTGGCAGCTTGGGCGCAAGTCGATGTTTGTGTGTACTGTTGGTGGTGTGTTGGTGGTGATAGAATCCCGATAACTGCCAGCTCTAGTAGTGCCTCTTCGGGAACTATGCGAGGACGATACTGTGTCAATATTGAGCCCTCCTCTGCTTGCTCGATGCTTGGTGAGAAAAAAAAAAGGTTGTCTGGCTGTGTCTGGTTGTTGTAAGTATTATTGAACGAGGTCGAGTCCCAACTTGCACATTGACTAGAACTGCTGCTGCTACATGGACCAGCGGCGGGCGGGCAGCGGGGGAGGGAAAGAAAAAAAAGCACAGGGATTGGCTGACCGCATCAGCTGGACCTGAACACGTCAAACTGTGGAAGCGACCCGAAGTACCTGAATGCCACCTTAGGTATCGAGGTACTTCCATGTAGGTAGATACAGATCTGTATGATGGAAGATCTTGACGAATAATACCTACACATTTGTCGTACAAAGCCTGGCTTTTACTATGTAGTTTCAAAAGAGTTCTGCCGTAATCTGTCCAAGCTTACAAATTGAATTCACTTATGTCATGGGGATAATTATTATTGTGTACTGAACAGGTGAGTTATCAATGTGTATCTCTTTTTGCCCAGGTCTTGATGCCTGTACTTATATGTACACGCGACTACCTAGGTACAGATTAAAGTGTGAACAATTCATGTGCTGCTGAGCTGGCTGCGCTCGCCAACCAGCCATATCCTGGAAGCTCCCGCGCGGGACGAATCGGAAATACAGTACGCGTTATATAAATAAAGTGGTGAGCGCACTGTACATGTATGAGACTAAAAAGAATAGTTATGTAGAAACACAACTATCGGATATAAGCAGCTTACAGCTCCAGGCTGTCTATAATTCCTATATATAATTGCCATATTGACCTTGAGATCGAATCTGTATTTGAAGATTATTCTTTAAATATTAAACGGTTATGGGCTTATGGATGATAGTACCTGAGTAGGTAGTAGTAATAAACCGAGGTTCCAAGGCAGGTATTGGTGTATCAGATGACACCTTTTAACATAACACAATGACTCAAGTCGATTTCCACAAGACGCCCATCTGAAGCTCCTAAGTACGGCAGGCCGATCACGAAGAACTGACTTCCCGTGATGGTCTCCTGCGAAGACTCCCCCCCTTCCCGTCATCGAAACTCGACCCAGCACCTGACCCCCTCCAGGCATCCTCACCGTCTCCCTCATCATCCGCATCTCCCGCGTGCCGGGGGTACTCGGCCAAGGTCTCCGTCTCCGTGCTCTCCTCCTTGACCTTGACGTCCTCGCCCTCCTGCTTGAGCGCGGAACCACCCTCATATCCCGTAGGAACCTCGCCCTCATCAGTGTTCTCCCCCTCCCCCTGAACCCTCCAGGCCTCCCTATTCCTCCTCCGCCTCCCCATCACCAGCTTATCGTCCCTGCTTCCAAAGATAACATACCCCAGAACAACCCACGCGACGCCGGTGAACAGCATCTCACACGCCCAGAAGACCCCCGTGCACACGACGAACGAGAGGATGCGGTGATTGTACATGGCCCAGCGCACCCCCGTCAGGCGCGCCACCAGCGTGACCGACGCGCCGTACACCTGCAGCCCTTGCCCGGCCTCGACGTCGAGCAGCAGCGACAGCGGCAGCGCGTCCGCGAACTCGACCAGCTGGCCCATGGGCACCACCAGCGTCGTCGTCTCCGCCGCGTCCGGGTACGCCACGTGCCAGAGCAGGAACAGCGCGCGCGACGCCGCCGCCACCACCGGGTCCGCGTACGGGATCAGCGTCGGCCGCCGCGACATGAACACCACGTTGTCCTTGCGGATGTGCGCGTGCGGCGGCTCCGCGGCGAAGTAGGGCACTGAGGAGAAGGAGGTGGACCCCGAGGAGGCTGGGCTGTCCGGTGTGGGCAGGTATTTCAGCGCGAACAGGGCTACCATGAAGTTGCCCTTTGCGAGATTGGGCGGCGAGCGTGGCAGGGTTAGTTCTACCGACACGTCGTAGGCTTGCTCATACATCAGGCTGGACGAGAGCGACGTGACGCCAAAGGGATTGGGGCCAGAGCTGCGGTGTGCGCATTAGTATACTTAGGAAAATATTGAAGGCCTTTGGCTTCGGCCTGAGGGTTAGCGTACTTGTACTGCAGGTGAACCGGGACGGATATGACCTTCTTAGGAACATAGTTGTAGTAGAACACCGGATAGGCCAAGGCAGCAATAACCAGCAGTGCTAAAGACGTGGCGACGAACAGGAATGCCCCGAGATATGTTCTTTTAGCCGCCGGGGAGGTTGCAACTCGATATGGAGTTTTTATGTATTCCTGCGTGAGGCCATTAGTCAACTTGGTCTCGGAAGATCGAGTTGGCCTATCTAGCTCGTCATGAGCAGGATTGACCAACAACAAAACACTCACCATCTTTCTAGATGAAGCTGGAGCGCCATTCGGCTCCGCACCTTGCCTAGATGAGAGAACAAAGTTGGTCGGGATGACGAGTGGTCGACGTCCGCCAGCAGCGTTCAGGTTGTTGATGTTTACGTTATTAGCATGTGGAAGTGGAACGTCGAGACCGACGGAGCTCTTGGCAGCCGATGAGCCGCTGCCGCTGCCCCTCCGCGCCCGATAGACGTCATGCTGGAAGGGCGCTGTGGTGGCCCAACCATCGTCAACTGCCAGCTCATCCATCACAACATAACTTGAAACCGAACTAATAAATTGAGTCGTGGCAGGCAGTTTTAATAAGTTTTCTCATTCGTCATTAAAATTTAGAAAATTACATGTACGCTGAGGAGGAGGAACACTAGGCTTTTTAATAAATCACAAAAATGCAATCAATCTCCTATTGACTCCATCCCCTTTGACATGACGTGCCTTAACCCAGCAGTCATGAATGAATACATGTAATATATCACTTACATGTTTTGAGCATATGCTCTCAAGAACAAAAAACAGACATAAAAAAAGAATCCAACATGCAAAGTAGCCCGCCCGCTCGTACATGCCACTTCGTTATGAGAGCATATACACGTGCTGCGTATGTTTTACAAGTCAATATCACACCTTCATAAAAGCCATCATCACTCTTTGTCTCGTGACAAACCCAAACCCCCCTTCCCCCTTCCCCTTCCCCTTTCCCCTTCCCCTTCCCACCTATGCCCCCTTTCGTACGCCTAGAAGCGTCTTAACAGGGCTGCAGATAATTGCTGGGAACCAGTCCGCCCCTGCCGACCCCGTTACCCGAGTGGATTTCGGCCTCCCACCAGCCATCATCCTGGTGGCGGAGGACAGCCAGGACATCGCCCTTGGCGAACCCGAGTTCCTCGGGGATCGCGGCCTGGTACATGTATAATGCTCGAGCTGTGAAATCCGTTAGCCGTTTGCTCCTCCTGCGTGTAGACATAGACATCTTTCATATAAGAATACATACCATAATGTAAAATCGCCCGTCCGCCCGGCGTATACTGGCGACTGGGATCCGCAACGCTCTTGCTCCGCTGCCTCGTCCCATCCGCCATGGGATCCCGCCCATCATAAAAGCTCAGCGCGCGCGAGTTACTCGAGCTCGTGCCCGGCCTCCCACCATTGCCCCTAGACCTGGTCGAACCGCCATACAAGGACTCACTACTCCCCACGGGCGCGAGCTGAACCGCCATCATGGCATTATCCCGACTGTCGCGACTCGTTGGACGACTGTGCCCGCCACCGCCGTACTCACTGCCGCGGTACGGCGACGGCGACGCCGCGCGCGGCATCGGCATCTCGCTCATCGGCGAGTTCTGGCGGTAGTAACCACCCCCACCGCCACCGCCACCGCCGAGCCCCGTGTCCGACCCGCGCTTCGAGCGGATGCTAGCCGCGGGCGAGCGCGAGTGGCGCTGCTGGCTGTGACTAGGACTGTACGCGTTCGGATTCGGGGACACGGACCGCGGGCTCGCGCCGCGTGTATCCGAGTGCATGCTCGGACGCGGCGAGACGCTGCGCGGGGGCGCGGGCGACGCCGCGCGGGGCACCGGCACGGACTGCATGTCGTTGCCGCGCGTGGCCGGGCGAGATGGGGTATGTGTGGCGCTGCCGCCGTTGTAGGTCCCGGACCCCGGGCGCTTGGGGCTGAACATGTCGCGCGTCTGCTCGGCGTACTTCCGCGAGGACTCCTGCATGGCGCGCGACGTGACGGCCGGGGGCGGCACGCCGAGTCTGCGCACTTGCTGATCGTAGGATGGAGGCGGTGTCCCGCGCATGCCGGCCGAGAGATCGCTGCTTCCTCGGGAGGCTGTTGGGACGGAGCGGGAGAATGGCTGTGTGCGTTCTGGGGCTTTCTCCTGTGCTCGCTCCTGCGGTCGCTCGGGGACCGGTGTGGCGAGCCCGTGGTAGCGATCAGCGGAGACTCGCACCGATGATTGCTTGTTACCTGCCACGCCCTTAAGTTCGGCTAGGGCAAGAGCAATAGGATCCTGATCCTCCTGTGCGGGCTCCCTATCAGCGGCTTTATTGCGCTTATCCGTATTGGCCACAGGGAATACGTTCTGCCCAACGTTGAGAGCGAGGCTTGCATTCGCTTCAATAGGTTCTGGGCTAACTGTCCTGTTCGCGAGCACGGTCTGCGGTGGCTCTGGCTGATAGGTCTGAGGCGGAGGCTGAGTCCGCCGGGGGCTTGATAAGCTCTGAGCTGTTGTTGATACGGGGCCCCAAGTGTTCCGGTTCGGTGGCTGGACTTCCTTGATGCTCTTTCTGCGGAACGGGCTGTGATTCTGGAAGAAGCCACTCCTCTTCTTAAGCATGCGCTTCTCCGGCTGCGGCTCTGGTACAGGTTCCGGCTTCACAGGTGACACCTTGCCGCTTGGTGGTTCTTGACTAGAGAAGGACGTCGGGTCGGAGTCGTCACTATTTTCATCGCGGCTCGACGGCCGTGCGGATATGTTCGAGCTCGTAGCTGAATTCATACCATCCGTGCGGCATAGCATTGTCATCCCATCCATAGGGTATGGATCGTGCGGGACAGATGCGAAGTCGGAGGCTTCATATTGCTGCGTGCCGCTTCTCTGTCGCCGATCCGGTTGGGACGTGACAGTGTCATACTGCTGCATGCCACTACTTCCTTGTCGACGATCTTGGGCGGCCATTCGATCTTGAGCAGCCATTCGATCCTGAGATGCCATTTGGTTCTGGGGAGCCATCCGGTCTCGCGTAGCTATTTGGTTTTGAGGCACAATGCGTTCTAGAGGCGCCACTCGGTCTTGGGCGGCCATTCTATCTCGAGGAGCCATTCTCTCTTGAATAGCCATTCTGTTGTCCTGGGGGGCTATTCTCTCTTGAGGAGGTACTCTGTCTTGACGAGATATTCTGTCCTGAGGCCCTGGTCTTTCTTGATAAGGTATTCTGCCCTGAGGTGCTGTTCTTTCTTGATAAGGTATTCTATCCTGGATAGCCATCCTATCTTGGGGAGTTGCTCTTTCTTGATACGGTATTCTCTCTTGATGAGGTATCCTATCTTGGGGAGCTACTCTGTCCTGGGGAACCATTCTATCCTGGGGAGTCATTTTGTCCTGAGGAGCCATTCTATCCTGTATAGCCATCCTGTCCTGGGGAGCTATTTTGTCTTGAGGAGGTACCCTATCTCGCGGAGCCATTCGGTCTTGAGGAGATATTTGGTCTTGAAATAACAATTGATCTGATGGAGGCACAATAGGAGCTGGTGCCTTTTGTGGTGTTATAGTTGCTTCCCTGCTCGACGGGGTAGGTGGGTCTTGGTGAGCTAGCTCGCGCGCGAGAGAAGAATTGGGATCGTGATGAGACTCAAAAGTCGATGGCTGAGGCGAGGAGGTTCGGAAAGCAGGGTTGATGCTGCGAGGGAACTGTGCCACCGAATAGCTATCGTCTTCCGATATTTCTGACTGATGGTCATCCACATCCCCTCGGCAGAAGTTGATATACTTGGGCGGATCCGGGATCTCCTGGCTAGTGCCCTTCTCAGTGATGAAGTGGAGGATGTCCTTTTCTACATCCATCGTCTCCAGGGAGAGCCGGATCTTCTCGCAGGAGGCATCGTCGCTAACGCAGACGGTCGAGGAGACGTTCGCAAAGGTCCATAAACTGCCTTTAGTGAAGTCCAATCTCTCTTCTTCCAAGTCTTGGAACTTGTCGGCAGCCGCCTTCCACTCTCGGTTCCACCTGGCGGTGGTGTCCTCCAGAGCTTTGACTGCATTCTCGTATTCGGTATTGGAGGTTGCGAGACTGATTTGTGTCTTCTCAAGCTTGGCCTTATTTTTTCTTTCTTCTTGGCCCATTACCATGTGTCCTTGCGCAAGGTAACCTTTGATCTTAAGACATTCCTGCTCATAGCGATCACGCGTCTAGAGAAGTCCTTCAGTTAGTGCTCCAACACCTCAATACAAATATTCGTGCTTTTCAAGGGGAACTAACCTTATTGACTGCTTGCGTCTGCTGTATCTTGATCTTTAACAGCTTCTCTACTGTGTGTTGTATGATTTTGCGGCGCTCCTTCATCCCTCCTGCGAAGGCGGCTAACGGTTCCTCCAATTCGGATTTCATCTGGGCTGCTATTCCAGAGTGTTGTCTCGCCATGGATTCTAGTTCTGATCGAACGGTATCTAATGATGCCTTGAGGGTTCCCATCTCGTGTGAGCCTAACGACTTCCGGCACAGGGACATGAGTTTGCGGGCATATTCTTCTTCAATGGAGGCGCGGGCTGTATCGTATAGACGTCAGCAATGCACGTGTGAACACTACTCAGTGCTGCGACTCACCGCCGTAGAAAGATCTGAGCTCATCGCTGGTCTGCTTCGCAGAGGCCATGCGATCGAGCAAAGGGCCTACACCTGCATCATCCTTGCCCCAGAAGTTGTTGGCGACTATTTACACCGCATCAGTAACTCGGATCATAAACCATTGCGGAAGAGATCGTACACGACAGAGCAACTGTCGGGCCCTCTGCGGTATTAGGCATCCTGCCCGACAATTGGGAGAAAGAGTGACTACGGTATATTCACAACGACGACCTAGAACTCGAAAATATTGATGTGCTCGGCGGGGCGGTAATCCTCTCCGGCCGCTGGAATTCGCGTGTCAGTTCGCTCAGGAACTAGTTGACGATGTCTCGAAAGTAAATTAAGAATACCGGATGAAGAGCACTGCTTCTTCACAGCTAATGAATGACGACTCGAATTGACACCCTTGGGAATGCGTTCGAGATTGTAGGTGAGTGTACAGCAGGATAAAGATAGAAATGTTTACTGCTGGCTGTCATACAAAGTTAAAGTTATGCAGTTGCCCCGGTGATGGGCAGCCGTCTGCCGATTATCCTCCAGCTGTGGGGCGTATCCCATAGGTCTAAGCGCTGTCTAAGCCAAAACTTGCCCAATTGGGTGGAACCACCCAATCATCCTTGACCTCATACGAAAAGTTTCCCTAAGAAGATATCTATTCCTAGCTCCCGTCCAATGTCTTCGACCAAGCCAAATTCACATTGGTTTGACCTTATTAGAATAGTTCTAGTCATCACATTGTTGTCTTTACCTATTTCCTGAGTTTCAACCCTCTTGTAGGATTACTGGTGCCCTATCCTGCCTTCGTAGAAACCTTGAAGACATCTACGTCCGTAACCCACAGCTCACAGACGAAACACAGACCACATCCCCAGATCACTGTTGAGATTGGGATCACATCATCGATATGCAAGTAAAGTGTCTGAGTACCTCATGTGGCTCCGTGTGAGATCTCGTAATCAAGTCGACATCAGGTAGCTTTTGACGACATTTAATGACTCCACACTTGCATATCTCGTATTCTTCTTTAAGCATACTCTGTAAATGTAACTGCTGAACACTGCGACTTATTAGACGTCTAAGGTAAGTAGCATGCCAAGTTACGGACGTCTCGTGGAAGACTTTCTCATTTTGAATTTACGAAAATATGGGAAAATTGAATTTCCATTAATTATTCCTTATTGAAGATCTTTCGAATTATTTGATTATTGCGATTTTCGCCAACCTTAATCGAGTTATTACGGTAACGAATGATAACGGATGAGCCCCCGATATAACAGGCTCGAAACAATCAAATCCCTAACGCAACAGGCCATCCCATCACCTCTTACAATATGATGCTGTGATGGTTTAAACGTTCACCGCTGAATGGGAAGGGGCCCAATTAACTCTCCACGGCTGCGAGGTACCTAGCGCCGTCGTTCGAAGTGGCGCTAAGTCCTGTAGCGATAAGAATTGGTTGAGTACCAACTGACGACAATGGGAACGACCAGATCTGCCCGTTCGAGTTCTCCGATGTGAAGGACATATTGCCGTCCCTGGTGCAAGCGGCGCCCAACGTAATACGGCCGGTGACGTTGCCGAAGTCCGTCAATTCGGTCCACGATTTTGCAGATCGATCAAACTGCATCAGATGCGTCGACGTGAGATCGCCGGAATAACCTAATCAGTAGAGACCATCGCCTCCGCCGGGGAGGTATGTGCACCTAATCGACAACGTTGTATGGGGATGCTGTGTAGCCGCTGTTCAGAGTCTGCCCACAGATCGTTGAGCTGGGGTTGACGTCGACTTGGATCCATCGGGCGCCGTCAATGGTAGCCCAGTAGATACCCTGTTCACCCGCCTCACCATAGTTGTATTTACCCTCGGTCTGATTGAGGCTGTAATAGGGCTTGGAGTATATCAATTTGCTAATGATTTCTCTATGGCCTCTAGGGTGCTTGCTGGTCTAATTCTAATGAGAGGCGATAGGTTCTTATATAGACCATTTTCACTAGTACGTATTCCTGGTACGTATTATGTTTATTGCCGACGCAGCCGCCATCAGGCTGCCATACCTTCCGTTAGGTAGCTATATATTCCAACAGTATCGAATATATGTATTCCTGCAGCATTCCTGCATCTCTATAGCTTCTATCAGGTCTTGGCTCCAATCCCGTCTAACAACTAATTTGGTTCAGAATGCCTAAAGACGTAAGGGTGCCCGTATAGCTAGCTTTGTCCCTTTTACATCATCAAGGACGGAACCTAGGACTGGCGCTGGCATTTGGAATAAGGATACTGTTATTCTAACCAGTGCTATCTCTTACACATATGAGGTTGTGATTATCTGGTTACTACGAAACTAAGCATATTTACATAACTGATCACATTAGAGATATTTATAACAACGTATGCAATCAAAGCTTCTAGTATGACATTGAATTTGTATCATCAAACTTCTTGAGTATTCTTACTAGCCTACGTACGACGTGATTATATGTCCCCATTGCCTTGCTCCCTGCGGTAACTGCCAAGACGAGTCATAGCTTCAAAGGTCTAATAAGACCTTTGAACTGTATGATAATTTCTGTGATTCTTTTATCTACCTTTGAAGTCTGATTGGATAATAGCTCATAGTAGATGTTGTATCACAACGGCAGCTGTTATATGGCTGCCCGGATGTATAAGTAATTGCGGATAAATAGCTCGTAGGCGAATAAAAAGGCTCTATACGCCGCATATGCTGCCACTGCAGAGCGCTTTTAACCCTTTAGATTGGTCAGGGTGACATGTACAATAAAGGTTAATTGCCACGATATAATTCAACTACAGTTGCATAGCCGGCACTTGGACGGGGCATGGGGGCAAGATGGTCACATATTATTACCAATGCGTCTTATAACGACGTGACCTGCCTTATTCCACTCGTTTGAATATCTTCGTCGAGATATTGATATTCGCTGTCCTCTATAGCTTGCTAAAACGAGTCACGATGCTTCTGCCTGCCCTTCTCGCCTTTGTGGCGCTTGTCGACGCCGCGCCGCAGACCACTCCGGTGAAAGGCCCCGGAGACAATAGCCTGGTCCGGTTTGGATGTTCTCAAGTTGTGATTGAGCGACTTGATCCGTAAGCTCCAAGTCTCCCATAATTGGCGCTACAAGGCATGCCTAACTTGAGTCTAGCCTGGTAAATCCCGGAGCCAACCCATCTCCTCACCTTCACCAAGTACACATCTGAGAAAATTTCTAGAGTATTTCAAATAGCTTACTACTATATAGGTTGTCGGAGGAGTATGTAATCTGGCTTATATAGCTGTATCATCTTACTCAATCTTCACAGAACGCCTTCAACGCTTCGATCCCATCAACCGATGTCTCTGAGCTCGCTTCCTGTACAACATGTAGCTTTAGCGAGGACTTCTCCAACTATTGGACAGCGAACCTGTACTTTAAGGCACGAAATGGCACATACAAGCGAGTTCCCCAGATTCCGAACAGGTTCCTCGAAGGTTCACAGGGCGGGGTCACAGTGGTGAGTTGTATCTAGGGCGTTATATCACCGTTTCGAGTCTGTTCTAGGAGACAAAGGATCCCCTTTAGGATATCATCGGGAGTCAAAAGCTCCGCTAGGTTTTCTGATTATTCGCTGAATAGCCTAAAAAAATCTTTTTACTGACTCCGGATGCTGCAGTACTATCTTTCGCCTGGAAAGAGCACGGTCACTGCTTTCAAGCCTGTATGTCCCACGAGAAAAACACAAAGTATCATTGCAGAATATTGAAAGTGACCATTAGGGCTTCCGCATGCTTGTCGGCGACTCTATGCGACGCGAGAAAAAGGATTCGGGATTGAAGTCACAAAGTTGCTTCCGCTGCTTTACAGGCCCAGACTTCGAAGGCGACAATTATAGCCCATGCGCTGATCCGAAGTTAGACACTGAGACCTTCCCATCAACGCCATGCTTGGGTGGAATTCGGTCCAATATCCATTTTCCCACGTGAGATTCGAACTGCTCTTTTCCAACGCAAATACACGCTGATACCAAGCCTAGTTGCTGGGACGGAGAAACCTTGGATAGTCCAAATCACCAGGATCATGTAACATACCCTGTTGGGGGTCCTTCTTCATTCGCCACTACTGGTGATTGCCCATCGACTCATCCAGTTAAAATTCCACAGCTCATGCTGGAGGTATGTGACCCATTTTCTTCAGAGGTAACCCAAAATCAGTCAGCGAATATCTCAAACTGGAAGTCTAATATTGAGGCATCAACGTATTATGTACTCCACCCGAACTGAGAAAGAATTATTGACATGGATGTCGGTAGATTGTCTGGGATACAACCGCATTCAATGACCCCGAGGACTGGCCCGAGGATGGCTCTCAGCCATTCGTACTGAGCACAGGAGATAGGTAATGCAACACACAGTGGATACTACATTTCGAATTATGGTTTTAATATTGTACTAGTACCGGATACGGGCAGCACGGTGATTACGTCTTCGGATGGAAAGATGATGCTCTTCAGAGGCTGATGGATGGAGCCTGTTTTGGCGACGTCTGCGAGGGTGTCAAGAAACAGGAATTTACCGAAGCGAATAAATGCTCTGTCGCTAACACTGTTGATGAGGTTACAGAAGGATGTAAGTCAGATTGTTCATCAGTTAGTGAGCATGAATTCTGATAACTCTAGGGCTCGACAAACTCCCTGGAGATGGAAGTGGAGCTTAACGAGGGCAGACCAGCAACGCCATATCAGGATATGAGATTGAATAGACTGGCATCAAATGATACAACTAGTACTACATTCCCCTAAACTGCAGGTCCAAACCAGAAATAGCCAACAAGATTTCGAATACAACCTCTCTGGAACTTATTCGAGGAGAGCTAAATTTGAGGATTTTCCCCTTAAGAGAGCTCTCAAGACAGTCATAGACCTAAATGTACCAGATATGAGTTGGGCACTAGTGTAGTCAATAAACTGAACCCCGCGTGGCATATAACGAGAATTTACGAGAAGTCAGAACAGACCTTTCAGACCTGCTTAACGGATAAAAATAACCAGAAGGTCGAGACGAGTTTCTCGGAAACCTTACCCAGTCTAATAGGCGGTAGACCAATAGGCTTTCCGACAGAATTTTCATAAGGCTATATTATACATATTACAGTTAGGGATACCAGAGGAACAGGATTGGAGACTTTTTATACAAAGGGTATACAACCGGATCGTCTAAGGGACGGAGACATACAGAGAACAACTACCAGACACAAACGACAGTCCAGAAACCCCCGGAGCGCCCAAGCCGAGAAGATTCGGATTTGCAGAGGACGAGGAATCTCCTTTAGTAAGACGTTCCAGAAGTATATATCAGTCTATTATTTCCGGACTAAACAATATCCTAGTGCTGCAAGGACTTAGAATAGACTTATTTGGAAGACTTAGTAATATTAAGCAGAGATAACCTACCCCTAACAGACAGCCTAGCCCTGACAGACGGGGAACATAACTATCTCATTGATGTGCTGCTCGAAATAACATGCAAGAGTTGTGTTGCTTGGGCATTTATTGTGAAATCTGCTATCACCCGCCAACCTCCTCACGCTCACTGTTATGAGTATACGCATTTGTATTATTTCCCCTTATTTTTCCACAGACCTTCCATCTATTCAAAGCATACCCTCTTCATTATCAACAGTTACACTTCCCATCGACTTTCACGTAACCTACTTATCAACAGTGCGTACGCAATGCGTATCAATGCCAATAAATATGCTGTACTAGGTACAGCCTTGTTATTGCAGTGATTATTTACATGCTTATTACAATATAGCGTGGTTAGTAGAGTGGTGAATAACGAGTTCATCACCTTCAGGTCAATTGTCTAACTATAATACAGCATGTGGGTCGCCCAACCTCCTATTCTAACAATCGACCATCAATTATACATCAACCCCTCAATGATTACTACCAAAGGAACCAGACATTAGCAGTCAGGATCTGTGAGGCGGCGGACCAACAAGAGTCCATCCTCCTGCCCCTCGAAGAATTCCTGGCTTGTTGCATACCCCTGGACCCGCGATTGGAAGTATGCTGCTTCTGTCGGCAGCCCGATGTAAACCAGGAAGTTGAAGTACTCAGACATGGCTCCTTTTCTCACAACATCATCCAGCAGGACCTTGAAGGGGGCGGCATTGACCAGTCTGGTAAAGTCAACGATCTTCATACAGACTCGCGCCCAATAGATGATTGGCAACGGGTCAAGGGAACCGGCCATCTGTCTGAATTCAATTGTTTGGATACTTCCTCCTGTATGTCCTGTAGGGAGGAAGTGGGTGAAACCGACCGATCCTCTGGAGAAACTTTCATGTGAGTAATTGCCTTGCCCACGGACCGTCAAGGTATGCAAGGATGCAGGGGAAAGTGATAGGATTTGAAGTCATATTGCTGAAAAGATATGGGGTGGAAAAATAGAAGAGGAGTATTACTGACCTGCCCCGGCCTGGACCCGTCATCAGTCGTGCCAACGCTTCGATGCTCTTTGCTGCCTAGACAACGCGCATCTGAAGAGCTTGCTCTATTGACGGGATAGAGGGTACAAAGTTGTTCATCTCCATCCTATGCATAGTCCATAGTTAGTGAATATCCATTTCAGACGGTGTCCTAAGTTCTAGATAGTGCCTCGGAAATTTGAGAACGAGAGGTATCCTATGCAGGTAGATATATCCTAACAAGCAATCTGAAATATAAAAGATATGACTTCTTTTTACGTACTCTTGGTCTGGATCCAAAGTATCGCCAGCTATCCTTAAAGCTTCAAGTGTTTGCTGTCCAAGGGCAGACATAGAACGCAACTGATGGCAATGGCGATTATTATGTCGAGATGGGTGGTGAAGTCCGAGCAACATCTCATCGATAAACCAAAGGAGCGACACGAACTTCTTCAACGTGAGAAGGCTAAATGGTTCATCTCCGAGTCCTACATGGACATGGACCCCAGTGGTTTCGTTGAGACTAGTACGTGCGTCCCGAATCGACCGACAAACATCCGTGATCTTTCGAACATGATCGTTTCCTTGAGAGCTCATGACCTCCGAAGTCACCTCTCTTCCGATCCACATATATTCCGGAGGGCTCCAGTTCTGGCCATATCTGAGCGAGGAGTCGTTAGTAAGACGCCAGGCGTCATAGAGACGGATGTTACTATATTCAATCCAAAGTTAGTGATTATGTGCATGTCTCAGCTGTCTCGGTGCGAAAAGGCTACCAGTCATGCTTAGAGAACCTTCTTCCGATTCCAAATGAGTCGGGTTGGCGCCGAAGGTAAGCTGAAATACGGGGGAAGGGGATGGTGAATTCAAGAATACATACCTATTGGGCCCTCGAAACAAATCGTGAACAGAATGGCGCCAAGGCATATAACCCGGTCGCATGAGTACTTCCATCATTTGCTGATCGATTTGGACCTGCTGCTTGTATCCATTCTCGGTGTCGCATCTGAACGGAGCGCGGTCTTCGTCTGGTTGAGGGTCTCTTTGTCCGAACTTCACGACGGCAACCAGGAACTCGAGTTCAACTCCGAAAGTCAGAGTACTCTGGCTATCGTCATGAGCCTCTACCATCCGATCATACTTGGTAAACTCGATAGACTCCATGATTCCATCAATGACTGTCAATGTGGCTTGGGAGAGCAGTGGAGCTGGGTTGCAGAAGAAGGAAATAGGGAAAAAAATTACGAGATGGATAGAAACGCAACCATGAGGGAGTCATGAGTGGGGAATGTAAGCTTGAAGAAAATAATATCAATCAAATTCTAAACTGGGGGTTGCTAAGGGCGATTGAACAACCAATCAATTCAGTAGGTGCCGCAGGTCAGTCGTCGATATATCCGTCGATACATCCGGAAGAACTCCCGGTGGTCTATTCGGGCTTCTTCGGGATATCCAGGTTTATGTGACATCTACCATGGACTGCCCGGTGCAGTTTACTTCGATACATCTGGAGGTATATCTGACAGACTACCTAGGGTGCCCCAGAGCTATCTCAGGTCTACTACAGGCTGTCTGGCTGATACTGAAGGAACCAAGGGATATCTGGGAGTTTGGTCTGCATCCCGAGCAAGTGTTCAAAAGTTCACATACGGATTGCTGTTATGTGTTGCAGACTCTTGACACTCGACAAAGAGCTGCTAGTAATGTCTTTGCTTCCATAATACTCTGATTTTTACAATAACCGTGTATCTCTTATTACTTAGAATTTGAATGGTATGCTCATCATTAGACCACATCCTGTAATATCAGTAATATCAGCAATCGTGATATAAATGACATCTTTATGGGGACAACTAACAAGGAAAGAAGGTGGAATGGAAACTTAACAAACAGATTGCGGGTTTGCATAACCCTGCGTGAAGATACTAATAAATATACGCTCAATGTTTTACTACAACTGGAGTTCGCTGTCTCAGATGTGATCATGGATAAAGTCAAATCTATAACATATCATGAACTAGCAATTCACAACTGAGTATATAATACCATATACTCCTGCTATGGTATTCTAGGAGAACACCACCAGGGGAGCATAGGTAACGACTTGTAAGGTTTTTGTTCTCTATTATGAGATTTGGTTAATAGCAAGACACATATTGATAGTTGAACTGGGTCTATAATGAAATTGTTGATTCGTAAGTCATAGCCAGGTCCTCGTCAAGTCTGACCATCCATACTTGATGGCGAATAAACATGAAGCTTGACAATTAGCACAAAATTTGTCAAGTATACAGTAACATGTTTTTCAGCATTGGTCTCGTCAATTCATTGTGGGTCCTCTATTCAATGAATTTGTCTTGGGTCTCCGTTATCCTTTCATCTAAATCGTTCTGGAAATTTTAAGTGTCTCATACGAGTTACCAAAGACCTGGGGACTAGTTTAGAGTTTGATGGCTGAGTGGAGTGCAAGGTAAATCAGGGTATATGAGCCCTTGTGATACATAATAGCCTTTCAAAAGGCTAGATAACAGTGCACCTCCCATACATCAACGAAATTATCCTGAAATAGATGGCACTTATAATCACTAATCCAGAAGTCATTAGCAGGCCACAGCTTTCCCAGCCCCTCTCGACCAAGGGTTCTTCTACACGGTCTTTCCCTCAATGTGTGCAACATTGCTACTCACCGTCGACCCCACCATAGGCGCCTCACTCTGACCCAGGCCTCTCTCAGCAGCTTGCTCCCTGGCAGGCCTCTTGGGTGAGATCCTCTTCTTGACGGTCCGCCATTCCATGGCAATGGCGCCAGGGGCTGCGAGACAGGCCATGCAAAGAGCAACCACGAAGACTACGCGTAGCGAGTCGTTATACCCTTCTAGCGCCGCCGCGCGGTACTGTATGCTGATTCTAGCGAGGAAGTCTGTCGTCCCTGCGTTTTGTATAAGCTCAGGACTAATGCCTGGGATTTCGGCCAGGCGGTTGGCCAGCTGGTCGCTAAGCACATTCGCCCCGACCGAGACAAAGACTGCGCTGAAAAGTGTCTGTCTGGAAATACAATTAGCAAAATAGATGAGCGTCTCGACAAATGGTAATTAGTCTTAGATGCAGGGAGGGTAGGCCTACCCGAAGAACATTAGTGATGCGCCGATGGCCACGTCCTCTTTGGGCAGAACCGTCTGCGCGGCCATGTTCGGAGCCTGCGAGGCCAAGCCTTGACCGAAACCGTAAAGGACCTGGTACCCGATCCATTTCCCCTTCGAGGCGTGAACTTCGAGGGTAGTGAGCAAGCCAGCGCCGATGGCGCTGAAGCAGATACCAAATATGAAAGATGGCGTGTAATAGCCAATCAGTGAGACTAGCTGGCCGTTGGCGATCGACGTTGCCGCAGTGAACAGCACCATGGGAAGGAGGTCGATGCCGCTTTGGACGGCTGATTCCCCCTGGATGGCCTGAAACCAGATGGGAAGATAGTACACTGGCAATTAGAGTTTAGGACGGGCTAATATTTCTCCCCAATGCATAGCAGGCACTCACGAAGTATGGCCTGGTGTGCACCGATGCACAAGCTTGCCCAGAGGCCAGAGGCGATGCTGCGTTGGATAAAAAGACGCGGTGGCAGGATGGCTTGCTCAGGCAGCCAGACCTGGACTAGAATAAAGGAGATCAGAAGCAGGAAGGAAATAACAAATAAGGCAATAATACGCCCGTTATTCCACTAGATCCCGGAGTCAGCTATATAAGTTCGAGATAAATGTGCATAAAGAGAGGCCCAACTGGAAACTCACAGGGTATGTGGTGCCACCCCATTGTAGAACAAGGCAGAGGCATACAATTCCGGGAACGAGGCAAATGAAACCTAAGGGATTGGCCTGACGCAACTTCTCTTTCAGGGGGATCTTGGTCCCCGGCTGGTCGGGTACGTGGAGCAAGAAGAACACCAGCAACATGACCGCACCACCAATGGGAACTGGTGCTGGAGCGTTAGATATACTATATTAATGGTCATTTCATGATGTACTTGCGGTTAATGTAAAAACACCATCTCCAGGTGACGTTGGTGGTGAAGGCACCGCCCATGGTAGGCCCAAGGAGTGAAGCAACACCAAATACGGCACCAAAGACGCCCTGATACTTGGGCCGCTTGTGCAATGGGACAGTATAAACAATGATGACCATCTGAAATAGCATGGTGTCAGCCAGTCGAAGTCGTAGACGGTTGCGATATTCATCTCGGAGAAGGGAAATAGCTTACAACACCAGGAAGAACGCCTCCGGCTCCCAGGCCGGCGATGACTCTCCCGAATATGAATGCGATGGAATTTGGGGCTGCACCGCAGAGGGCGGAGCCGACCTCGAACAGGAGCAAAGACGTCAGGAAAGTGGGCTTGACGGGGAGGAACTTGTATAGTTTCCCAAACACCAGCTGAAAAGAGCAGTTGGTGAGCAGATATGCTGTGCCGTACCAGCCAATGTCGTCCTTCGAGTGGAACGTGTCGGTGATCTGAGGAATGGCGGTTGAGATGATGAGTTTATCCTGCCATTGCTTGTCAACTATGACCCCTCGGATTCTGGGGTCAGGGTAACGTACCAAGGATACCAAGAACATAGCTGCGAACGCGGATAGTATTATCAACGCGAACTTAAGTCCCGAAGGACGAGGGGTGTCGCTGTTTTGATCCTTCAAATCTTTACTGTCGTCTATCTGTCCAGCGGTCTTCTCTGCCCCCTGTTTGGACTCCATGGTGATGGTGAAAAGCTGACTCGAGCGCTGAGAAAGATGTCTGCTAAATTCAAGATTAAGGAAAACTTAGAAGATAAAAAGTCGAACATATATATATAGACGAGATGTAAGGCGGGAGTTCCCGATAGATCTCGGCTCTTTGACTAGCAAAAATGAGAGCCCGGGTCCGAAAGACCGATTCAAAGCCTCCGAGCAGCGAAATACAATAGACGTACTATCCTCTACATATTAATTATACATACAGCCATAATTCTGTTGCCGTTCCAGGATATTGGCACCGACATAATATCCTTTTTCTTTTCCTTTTCCTTTGAGCATCCCTTGCCCGACCATATATGACCGCTTGTAAAGCTGCTAAAATTTTCCATATCGATGTCTCTTATACGAAGTAGAACCCTGGGTGTATCATCTCGCTTGCAGTTGTATTTACAGAGTCTTCTTGGCGCATATAGAAACAATCGAGTTGGGGTTCAGTGATGAAGGCCATAAACATTTTCAATCATCGCTCTCCTGCCGAAGATTGGAACCCTCGTTAGACCATAGGCATTTCAGGGGAGAGGTCGCTGGGCGTTACCGCGTATCGGTATCAAATTCTGGTGGCGCCGATATTTTGAGCAAGCTGCCTTATATATGTTTTACTCCAGAAGCATATATGTTACTGACCGAGATTCTCTCACTGACTGGCGAGAGCCAAATGCTAGAAGAAACCGACTAGTTCACAGATCCATCCGTAACAACTATCCTGGATACGACTGATTACCCCTGGTAGTTCTCCCTAGGCTTCACAAGACACGGAAGACCACCTTCCATCGGCAGCGTAAGGCTGCTCTTGCTGACCCTCTCCCCCTCATAGGCCGGCACGAAGTCAAACAGCAGCACCATCGTAGCGATGACCTGGACGGCCAACAGCTCCGCCATGCGTTTTCCCAGACACAATCTCGAGCCACCGTTGAACACCGGGAACTCGGCGGCGCTCTTCGTGATCAGCTTGCCGTCCTCCGTGAGCCACCTCTCGGGACGGAAGGCGTCGGCATCCTCGCCCCAGCTGATCTTGGAGCGGTTCATGGCCCACGTGCACCAGAACACGATGGACTTCTTCGGGAGATACGTGCCGTCTGGGAGGGTCGTCGCTTTCTCGCACTGCTTGATCTCGAAGGGGATTGGGGGGTACAGGCGCAGAGCCTCGTAGAAGACGGCCATTGTGTAGGGCAGGGAGGTGGGGGTGAACACAGCCGAGTTAACCCCATCGCTTTTTCCGTTGAACTCTTCGAGGGACTCCCCTCTAGTCTCTAGTAGTTTCTGCACCTCACTTCGAATCTTGTCAGTGACGGAGCTGTGCTGCATGAGAAGGTACATGCTCCACGTTAGCCCTTGAGCAACGGTGTCTCGGCCAGCTGAGAGAAAATTCAAAGCGGAATCTGATACTAGTTGCTGGTTATCACCAAAGACATCTAACAGAGACTGAATCAAGCTGCCGGAAACTCTGTCTAGCCTATCAATGCTTGAGTCTGAAATAGTCGCAGCCTCCTGCGCCTGTTTGTGGTGCTTTGTAGCAGCTGTTTCCACAATTCGATTTCCAAAGGTGCGGATCGTGGCAAGAGACTTCCTAAACCGAGAACCTGTGAAAGGCTCGGTGATGAACCACAGGGGATTCTGAAAGCGCTCGGTAGTTGCGCCCGATGCGTAGTCGAAGGCAAGGGTAAAATCGTCATCAGCATGCATCTCCATGTCGTAGGCCATCTTACCCATCAGCTGGCTCGTGATCTCGTGGAAGACGGTCTGTAGATCCACCACATTATCTCGGCTGGCCTGCTCTCGTAAGTACTTGACGCTATGACCGAGATACTGCGGCAAGGCCACATCGGTCAAGACGCGCAAGTTCGAGTTATTGAGAAAGGCGAGCCCGGCTTTCCTCTGAACCTTCCACAGCTCGCCGTCCGAATTGATGATGCCATTGCCGAACAAGTCCCAGGATAGCCGCTTGAAGAAATCGCCTTTTCCGAAGATGCTCTCATGTTTGAACACATATTCGAGGTTCTTGGGGTCGTTCACCACCACACCCGGAGGAAGAGTAGGGACGCTGATCTGGAACGTCTCATATCCGAACTGGCGTTCACATTTGACGAACCACGAGAAAAGCTTCTGCCGCGCTTGAAGAAAGAGGATACCATTTCCTACTAGGGGCAAGGTGTTCGGGGGTTTCCTATTATAAGATCAAAAGCTGGTCTTTACTAGGTAGGTCATTGTGGCAATGGGGTCATACCTCAGCGCAATCCCATTCTGTCGGATACTCGGCGTTCGTAGCACGAATTGGTAGCAGAGAAGGGTGCCAATCAACCCTAACCAAAATAGTCCTGACCCTTCCAGGAGCCCCATTGCCGAACAAGCGCTCTCATATAAATACCAGCTACACCAAAAACTTAGGTGAGAATTCAGGTGTAAAGACAATCCTTTTCATCGTCCTAATAAATCTTCTTAAACACCAAATCACTAATCAACCAAGGCGGAGGCGGAGGCGGGTTTTGACGGTGTGGTTTTTATCCAAACTGGCCATTCTATTGATCCACCGTTCGAACTTCGTCGACTTATATCACATGCCAAATCTGGCAATTTCAGTCAGGCACCATGAATCTGGGATAAGAACCGCGAGTTACCAACTAAAAGAACCGTCGGCGTTATTTAGTAAGTTATACACAACTCGATCGACTATGAATAGTCGTAGTAGAATATCTTGATCTTGATCTTGTACATGTAGATGTCTCGTTCGTTTCAGCCTCACGCTCTGGAACGAACTGCCTCAGAACGGTTATGGTGGGGTGCAGTGAGAACTTGGTGCTTGGCAGCGGTCTAGGCTACTCCTTAGACAGCCTAGGATAAGTAGCTCCCTGGTCCCTGTCTGGTCCCTGTCTGGTCCCTGCTTGTCTCACGCATGTTTTATGGCGAAAGCTACAGGCCGCAATAGGCAGTTTCTCCTGTAGATGACCCAAAGCTCAGCAAGCTACACAAAGCTCAGCAACACCCAAAAGAAGCTGAGGTTGTGTCATCATGACGCTATTTATTACCTTCCCGTCCTAACTAGATACGCAGGCCAAGAACTTTCCATTAAAGATTACGGGACTACTGAAGCTATTGCGAGTTCTTCATTGCTGTTCTTGAGAAGTTGTTTTATAAGTTAAGTAGTTCTGTTGTACAACGCCACACGTCATATCACGATGGCAGAGCCTTGGATTCCGCGGATGCATCTCTTCGAGATCGATGATCAGCCATGGTAAGTGGCTTACAATAATCTCTCTACGTATCTGCTTCTCCTAACTAAATATCGAAATATCAGGTTCCCCCCTTTCCTCCGCGCCTACGTACAAACGGGCCTCACGCACGCCTGGACAGTCGCCCTGCCGCCCCTCCAACAATGCAGTCCCGCGACCCTCGTAGCGAACACCCTGCGGCGCGTGCTAGGCGCCTCCGTGTCCGCGCACACCTACATAGACTTCTGCGCGGGTGCAGGCGGGCCGACGCCCTTCATCGAGCAGGCCCTGAACGCGCAGCTCCTCAGCCCGAGCCCGCACGCGAGCCCCGAGGATAAGGGCAATGGCCGGGGGTCCTCCGTCTCGAACGGGGCGGCGTCGCCGAGCTATGCGGCCGTGGCATCGACGCCGAAGGAAGAGGGCGTGCGCTTCGTGCTGACGGACCTGCACCCGCATGTCGAGGCGTGGGAGGCGGCTGCCCGGCAGAGTGCCCATCTGACGTATGTCCCGGAGCCCGTCGATGCTGCGAATGCGCCGCCGGACTTGCTGAAGCGCTACGGTGAGAATGGGAATGGAAAGGGGAAGGGGAAGGGGGTGTTCCGCCTCTTCAACCTGGCCTTCCACCACTTCGACGATGGGCTGGCGCGTGCGATCTTAAGGAACACGGTGGAGACGAGTGATGGGTTCGGGTGAGTTACCACAGCCCCCCCCCCCCCCCTTTTTCCTACTCCTCTTCCGACGTGACGAGAAGCGCCTCACGGCGATCGGAGGACCGGAAAAGACTAACGAATACTGACCGCCTTCCTTCTACAGCATCTTCGAGCTCCAAGATCGCACATTCAGTGGATTCCTGACCTGCGGACTCTTCGGGATCTTCATCCTGCTGGTGGCGCCGTTCCTGTACTGGTGGTCGCCAGCGCGGCTGTTTTACATTTACCTCCTGCCCATCGTCCCCTTCGTCCTCGTCTTTGACGGTGTTGTATCGTGTCTGCGCACGCGCACCCCCGACGAGGTCGAGGTCCTGCTGCGCACCTGCGGCGCCGACACCGACGATTGGACGGTGCAGAGTGGCAGGGAGCGTCACCTTTGGCCCTGTGGGTATCTGAACTGGATTATCTGCACGAAGCGGAAGCAATAGTAAGCCAGTCAGGGGCTAGAGTTGGGGCTCGGGGTTCACGGGATTTCGGGATCTGAGGCTTCCTCGGCCCCGAGGGGAAGGGACAGGGAAGGAGAAATGCGGCCGTTTGCCCTGGAACCAATAACGTATGCTTTTGCATTCTGTGCGGTGTATAAAGCTATAATATGTACGAATGGTATTCCCTTGTCCAGTCCCGTATAAATGATATCCGGCAATGCCCACCATGGTGCCCGTTAGAACGCCCCCCCCAAACAGATATCCTCCCAGTACTTTCGCCAGCCAAAAATAGGTACAGATGAAAAAACCGTCAACTCGATGCTCCGAGATCGCCTATTTGGTCAGCCAGCCGAGGTAATCTACGACAATCAAGGTCACCATTCTGCATATTTGTCACGTCAGCACACGTTACGATAAATACCAAACAGTTCTTGTCAGGGGCTGGTGGTGGTGGTGGTGGGGGGCGGGGAGGGGGGCACTTACGCATGGGGTGCAATGCGCACATAGTACGTGCCGAAGCCGCGGTAAAAGCGCAGGAGGCCCTCCTGGCGGGCGACCTTGCCGAAGCAGTCGAGCATGCTCTTGTAGGGCAGCTTGCCGTCGGGGCCGCGCTGCTGCTTCTGCAGGCGGGTCTTGACGAAGTCGAAGGGCAGGGAGAAGAAGGAGGCGAAGAAGCCGGCGATGGCGCTCGCGGTCAGGGTCTGGGTCTGGGGCGACCAGCGCGTGCGCGCGCGCAGCTGCGCCTTGGCCTCGGAGAAGAAGGCCAGCTGGCCCAGGTTCAGCGACATCGCGCGCACCACCGTCGGCGCCGCGCCCGCCCACAGCGCGCCCACGCCCTCCCGCCGCACGATCGTCGCCATCGCGTCCACCACCGACTTGTAGTGCTGCCGCTCCGCCAACGGCTTCAGCCCGTCCGACTGCATCCGGATCAGCGCCAGGTCCGCCGGGTTGCCGATGAAGGCCGCGATGCCGCCGGCCGTCAGGCCCGCGCTGGCGCGCTCCGCGAAGCCGACCTGCGTCCCCTTCTCCTTGGCCCGCACTGTCAGGGCTTTCATGAACGTGTCGAAGAAGCCCAACCGTGCTGTCGTGTACACCGCTTGGCGGAGCAGACCGGCCGAGAGGCCTGTGTATAAGTCGCGAAACTTGCCTTGGGCGAGAATCTCGCGGGTTACTGATATCGGCGTAGGTTTAGGCCCGGTGGCCACGCCCTCGCCTGCGAGTTGCAGCCTGACCTTGATCATGTCGACGGGCTGGATGACGGTGGTGGCGACCATGCCCGAGACGCCGCCGTTGATGAAGGGCAGGGCAGCCCGCATGATGGGCGTGTGGAGGAAGTCATTCTTGGCGGCCACGACGGTCTCGGTGCCTTGCTTGCTCATGTTGGACGACTTGGTTCGCGCTGCTTCCGCGGCTTGCTTGAGGGTACTGGAGCTCATAATTCCAAATTAGAAGACAGGAGCAAGAGGACGAAGTTTTAAAGCTCGCACACAAGGAGTCGCAGACACGGAGACCGGCTAGGGGCTTCTGGAATGGAAGTGGGTAAACTGGTAAAGAAGACACATAATTAGCAACATGTTTGCGAGTGCGTGCTCGCGAGCCTTTAATATGTTGAGATATCTTGTAAGCTTGTAGGAACAGCTAGACCGTCCAGGGAGCCCTGGTGGATCCGGACAAGTCACTATTGGCTAGCACATCCGCCTTCTCCCTGGCCACTTGGTTATGGCCGAGGTGAATTAATTACACGCTCAATGTGTATGTAGGTCGACTTCATACTCGACTCAGTCGTCTGTGGGCCGAGTCGGAAAAGATAGGAAAAGTCGCCAACACAGGGCCGAAATGTTGTAATTGTATCGCGGGAATAGACGGCCCATAATTAATGGCAGCAGGTTGAGGATAAATGCCACAAAGAGCCATTAAGAGTAACAAGTAACAGTCGGTAGGGAGGTACCAATGGAAGTTGACGAGATGGATAACCGGCATTAGGAAAACGGGGGCACAAACGTGTATTGCAGTATCTAAATGAACTTGCCTAAGCAGATCAATTGGACACGGCTTTTTTTCACCGATAGAAGCAGAGCGCAGGGCTTGAGTTCCGCCGTCTCACCGAAGCCGGCAGGGTATAGGTAGCAACTCAACAAGCGAACAGCATTGAATCAGGATGATGTCAGCGCCTGGACGACACGGGCGGCCCAGAGCTGAAGGAGGCCGGCAACTTGCTGGGGAATCAACAGAATATCGATAACAACAAATTACACGATGAGGATGAGATAAGCACGCGACCAACACAACAGCCCGAGTAAAAGGCCGTATAAGGTATGTGGGAGCTCGATGGAGTGATCAGCAAGTCTCCTGGGAAATCTAGCCCGGAGATGGATGTCGGACTGAAGAAAGCTTGGGTGTTATAACGTAAATGTTGCCGTAGTGAGGCGACTAGATAACCTCGGATGGTCTCTTGAGGAGGAACGGAAGTAAGTCACTTGATACGCAAGTAGAAAGATATACTTTAGCTAGTCAAGAAGGGCCTGAGAGTTTGCTAAGATGGATGGGATTGCCTTATGTAAATGAGAACATTACAAAGAATATAGTCGAGCAGGTGCAACACCACTTCATCAATCACCCTCTCCTCTCCTCTCTCTCTTCTGTCCTCGGTTCACCAGCTAACATCCCATTGGCGATTGGCATGAAGTGAAGCGATTGTCTTTCCAGCTACCGAACATCGAATGCGGGGTTGGCTTCAATACATTTACACACTGCCTACCTAAGCTACCTTACATCACATTGCGCTTGTTAAGCTCGAGTCAATACGAATGACTGAGAGCGAATCGCTATGGTGATGCAATAAACGATGGGGAGCAGGTACAGAGTACAAGCATGCCCTTTCAACGTCGTCTAGTCTAGCCCCACGTGTATAATAAATAGTAGGGAGACAAGTAACGCCTCTCGCGCCAACTCGAGTCTCAACCGTCGAATCCCAACATTTCACGAAGGATCGGTAGGCATGAGACTAATAAATACGTATTATATCCGAAACCCTTCTTCGAAGAAAGACTTGAGCTGTTCTTCTTTCTGTAAACTGATGGGGGTAATATGAAATCACCTCTACCTTCATCGTCCGTTCTTCAAGTGTGTACCGTATAAGTAGGTTGGTTTAGAGACTACCCAAGGTCAAATGCGGTTAGGTAGGTATTGAGACTGGACCTCATGTATAGCTAGCTGCTGTGGGTCTCGCGGCATGGCAGATCAAAATAGTACATCATAGATGCACTGCCGTTCAACCGGTGGTTCGGCGTTCGCCCGACGGAAGTCCGGGTGGGAAATGAGAATCTAGTCAGAGATTCTAATCCTTATATCATCAGAGGATCCGCAACAACTAGGTCACAAGTTTTATACCCAAAATTCATCACTTCGACTTGAATTCGGACAAATATCTCAGAGCTCATAGGCCTAGACCCGGTCCTGTCTTAGCAAGTCAGCAGTCCTCGATCTTCTTCCTCAGACCCGCAGTCTCGGGAGTTGCTAGTTAACCTCTAGTGACCTAGCGCATTGCGGGGTAAAATACTACATAGTACTGTATACTTTATCGATAAGCATGTGTTATACATGCATATTGCGGGTTTGTACAGGCAGAATCTCAGCAGTCCACTTTTGATTTGGTATTCTCTCATTAATATTATTATTGAATCTTCTCTGATTGGTAAATGCTACAGTCTATGAAGGTCTTTTGTATGCACATTTGCGGCACGAGGGGATGCTCTTAAGAGGTAGGTAGAACAACCATATGTAAACATGATGTCATCCTATTTATTCATTTATTCCACCAATACATACTTCAGGCACTGCATGCTTCAAGACATGCTTGACGTCTAAACCTAGCCGAGTCTTGTTTCCCCAATCCAGAGCTGCAAATTTCTCGTTCCCACATAAAGCCATGCTTCTGACAGCTCGCCTATGTTTCGTGTTTGGTGTCACTAGCCCGGCAGCTTTGAGACTTATCAGTCCTATGCCTCGTTAGCCAAGACCACTGGACTTTCGGTGTCATCAAGGAAGCTTCACAATTCGCTGCAGAAGAACTTCGAATGGTTTGGAGAAGTTAACAGAGCCCATCATGCATAGCTTCTAAGCATTCCACCATGATGCTGCCAGCGATAGACTTTGATGTTAACGATCATGCCCATGCCCTGATATTGCTATCCAAGAGCAATGGCTGAATTATCCGGGACAAGGCCCGGAGACCCGGATGTTCATCTCCAAGATAAAGCAGACAAACATATAGCAACGAAATGACTTTGTACTGCAGAATGAAATTCAAATTCAATCTCATATGGACGAAGTCGGCTTCGATCCGGTAAACCCACGTCCAGCCCATCGACATTGGGCCGTTATTTCGCGCTTTGATATGAGAACTCTTAACCAAATGCGCTTCGACGCTCGGCCCTTTTCAAATAACAACCACTGTGGAGTTATTCAACTCCTTCACAATGAAGATGCATCTGACGAGAATGAAAACACGATTGCGCATCGGACCGACTTGCATCCCGACTCCTGCCGCTACACATCCCAGGTGGCATTGGGCATCATCTACGCCGGAATGCGACTGACATAATATATCGAGAGTCCCTGCATCGGAGATCACACATGGCTAGACTATTCCGACCTTTCGCGAAAGTCGCCGTGCCTTTATCGCCTGTCACCTGCAAGGGACAAGGTGACTATATCTTACTGGTGGCTAGCTCGGCTATCTCACTTGCTATTTGAGACTCAACTTGTGCTAAGTGAAGCCCTTGGCCATCACATAAACCGCTATCATAAATGTAGTATTTCGCTTCTGTGCCCCTTATACGGTCAACAGGCCATTTATCTTATTATTCAGACAAGAAACGCTATTATTAGTCCCTCTTGCACGATATGAGCAACAAAAGCCTCGCACTAATATATGCAGCTAGAAAGAGAATACAACATTATCTCATCTCAAGTCATTCATGTTTCTTATGTAGGATATAAGTCTAAAAGTCTCATCCGCGTAGTCTAACCATGGGCCGGATGCTCACATCTCTCCCTAAATTTAAGGTGATTTGGCCTTTACTTAAAACGTTGAGGGGAAAGTCGTTAGCCTTCCTCCATCTGTTATAAGAACCGTGCCATTGCAATAAGCGCCCGCTGTTGAAGCCAAGTACAGGATAGTGCCACCCATATCTTGCTCGTTACCTGGGCGTTCTAATGGAATCTGGCCCTTTCCGAGACCGCCCTTCGCGACTGAAATCATGTAAGTCAGTAAATGTATCTTAGATAAAATGCAGGAGTAAGTGAGAGCCTTAGAACATGTCTCATGAGCAATATCTCGACGACGGACACTTGGTGAAATTTGCCTCTCAGAACCAACTACAGGACAGAAATTTCAGAATGACTTACTAATAGGCGCAGACATCTCACTTGGGTAGACTGTACGCTAATTAGCATCGTTCTCACATCTCCTTCGATTCCAACACTCATATCAAAGAAAGGAACGACAGGACATACGGCCCGGACAGATAGCATTAGCTCTAATATTCCACTGAGGCAGCGAGACACTCAACTGCTTAACCAGATGAATGCAAGCGGCCTTAGACTGCGCGTACGCGAACCCGCCCGTATTGATCTTGTTCAGGCCGCCGATACTCGCAATGGCTATAACCTGGGACCGCTGCAACAGGTTGCCCCGGGCATTCCCCGCGTCCAGTAGCTTTAGGAACGCTATTGTGGTGTACCACACGGCGCTGGCGTTGACGGCGAACGTTCGCGTGTAGTCCTCGGACGGCACGGCCAGGTTCGCGTCCACGAACTCGTCGAGCGTCGTCGAGGGGCCCGGGCGGATCCCGTGCGGGCCGCTGATCCCCGAGTTGCAGACGAGCAGGTTCACGAAGCCGGTGTCGGACTGAATCTGGGCGACCGCGGACTGCAGCGCGGACGTGCACGTCACGTCGCAGACCAGTGGGATCACCACGTCGCTGGAGCCGGTGCCGGCGTGCGCTGTAGCGGCGGCTTCTTGCAGCACGGGGAGGCGGCGCCCGAGGATGTAGACCTTGGAGGCGCCGTTGGCGGCGAGGGCTTTGGTTATCATGAGCCCGATTCCTGGGGATCGGTTAGTGAGATACTGAGGAGAGCTGGTAAGTCTGACTCACCCGTGCCTCCGCCTGTCACGACTGCCACCATTCCTTTGACACTAAACAGACTCTCTGCGCCAAGCGCCGCTGTACTTGACTGTGAAGCTGCCATTTTCCCGTTTCAAATTATAATATATATAGATTTCGGGCTTTAGAATACTATAATATAATGATCCCAATTGACGGTATTTAATCAATTCGTGTGAGATGCTTTAGACACTCGATATCTACCTTTTATAGTCTCTTGAAGCTGGCAAGCTCCGGTCTGTGGATAGTCTTATCTAACTTGTTATAGACATATGACTCCTAGCTCGCAGTTGCTGATTCACACCGAGCAAGCGATCATGTAGTTAACTCGCAAGCTAACCTTGCTCAATCTCCTAAACAACGCTGCTGATGGCGGAGTTTAAACCCCGTTGGCGCTCTCTCACGTCCTGCTAGCACTTGATGCTGCCCCGCCATTGCATCAACATGGATGGGGCATGTATAGCTACCCCTCAGTGGACCCGGCGTTGCCATTACCTACTGCGAGTCTGTGACTGACTATAATGATGCAGTCGCGTTAAGCTTTCGGTCCCAGAGCTGCTCGGAGAGAGCGAGAAAGTCAATTTCTAAGCTAAGACGAGCATAATGACTAAAATGGATATATCCATACTACGAGATTCTAGAACATGAATACTAATACAAATACAGTTGATTCAGAAAGGAGGTTGAATTGTTGTAGTTGTGTCTCAAGTTAGTAGATATAAGTCTTATGTGAAGATGGTCCAAGCTCCCATCCTCTCACCGTGCGCGTCGGCCTCAATTGCGCCGAATATGCACTGTCTCCAAAAACTTCCAAGGTTCTGTCCAATTTTTTTTATCGTGAGAATAGAAGCTCTCGCCCGACCTGATCGCACACCAAGCCACCCACCATGCCGAAACGGAAACGCGAGCCCAGCCTCGCCGAGAAGCTGGCCCAATGGCAGAAGGAACTGGTGCGCGGCATGAAGACAGCCAAGGGCTTCGAGCGCCAGCGCCTGAGCAAGCGGATCCGCGAGGCGGACGCCGGGAAGGCGGCGCGACTGGAGAGGGAGATCGCAGTGCTGAAGGTCAGTGCGCACAGCCTGCCCTGCCAGTCTAGGTAACTATACACATGCTAACTGCGAATACTGCTGCAGAGTCTCGACCTCCACCAAGCCGCGCACGCGCACCTGTGCTCCGCGCTCCTTAAGATCAAGGGCGTGGCCGAGTCGCCGAAGCTGCCCGCGGACATCAAGCCCGTGCCGAAACCGGAGCTGGGCGATGAGGAGAGGGCCGCGCTGCATAATGTCACGAGCGCGCTGTTTAATCGGAAGCAGGTCAAGGATATCATCGACGAGGCCGTCATGGGCACCTGCATTGCGCTGCGGGTTTCCATGCCTGAGAAGAAGGGCACGGGGAAGGGTAAGAAGGGCAATAATAGGGCAGAGAAGGAGGAGCAAGCCGATGATAGAGATCAGGAGGTTGATGAGCAGTCTGACAGGTCCGCGGAACCTGCGCCTTTGAAGCGGAAGCGGGAGAAGGCGCCCGAGAAGGGGGATATTGAAAGCGATGAGGAGGGACCTGAGGCGTCGGAAGGTTCTGAATTTGAAGGCTTTTCGGACATCGATGCCGAAGAGCGAGCTTTCTCGCGTTACGACGACCTTATAGGTAATTCCAGCGATGAGGACGAGTCGGACGAAGGTAGCGGCGACGAAGACGATTTCGCGGATAGTAAAGCGAAGTCCTTTCGGAAACAGGCTATGGATGATATATCTATATCATCGGTCGAGTCAAAATCAGAGTCTGAGGCGGAATCAGAGGCGGAATTGGAAGAGTCAGAAGGATTATCTCCGCCTCCCAAGAAAGCCAAACGGAAAGATGCCAAGACAGCCCCTATTTCGGCCGGAAACTCGGCGTTCCTTCCCACACTGATGGGGGGGTACATCTCCGGCTCCGAGTCGGCATCGGATGTTGATATAGCACCCGCGAGGAAAAACAGGAGAGGGCAAAGGGCCAGACAGGCCATCTGGGAGAAGAAATACAAGGATCAAGCGAAGCACGTGCAGAAAGAAAAGATGGGGCGGGATCAAGGCTGGGATATGAAGAGAGGTGCGGTTGGAGACGACGAAGGGGGCTCAAAGCCCTGGAAGAAGGGCATACGGAACCCATTCGAAAAGCAACATATTCACCCAGACCGCCAGCAGCATGTGCAAGGCGGCAACAACTATCATCAGGACAGGGATCAGAGCTTCCAGGATGCGCCGAAACCCAAACCTGTGCCTACGAGGGACGATACAGGCACCTTGCATCCAAGTTGGGCTGCTGCAAAGAAGGCGAAGGAGGGAGGCCAGAAGATCGCCTTTCAAGGCCGCAAGGTTGTTTTTGACTAGGTTTGAGATACCATGTTAGCAAATCAATAGGCACACATGTAGGCTTAATACCACATTAAGGAACTCATTGATTAATATCGGATTATGAATCCATGTGCAGCTAGAGATATAATGTGTGTCCTAGGACTTCCAAAATCTGCGGGAAGCAAAGGGTATAAATATGGTCCACTTGCGGTCCATCAAAATCTGCGCGAGAATAGAAGCCCATAGTTCCAAATCCCCCGAGCAAAGCCCAAAGATAACCCACTCCCTTGTCGACGACCCCATATATGGTGGGCGCAGAGAAAGTATAAGTTGTGAACTCCAAAAGTCTGCGTAATTTGTCATTGGGAATGTGACTTCCTTGACCGGAGCTAGTAGTTTCTATGTAGGCTGTATATATGCGTAGTGTAATATATCCACAGCTTGATAACCCGAGCTATCGGTAGAATCGCCAAGTCTTGTGCATTCGGTAATTGGGTCGAGGACCAGCGCACAATCTATCGGCGAATGAGAAGTTGAGTTGAGTGTAGTGCATCTCTCTTCGGTGGTAGAATAATAGGTGAAAGTTAAAGGGTATACGTTATGAAATTACCTGGGTGAAGCAGGCTCGGAGAAATAGCGAAATGACCAGTTATGTAACCAGGATGATAAGAGGAGTAAGGTTAGTACTATGAATGGACAGAGAGAGAAAAGGAAGGAATGATCTGATCTCAAGACTCATCCCGAGTCAATAGATCAGGCAAGAAAAGATGAAAATTGCAAGTGCGGAATAATCAGTGCGATTATTCCAGGAAATCGCCATGAAGATTAAGTTGTATGTTTAATAAAATGACCAGGATTGGCTGAAGAACGAGTTGTACGCTCGATTGGAAGCGCTTGCGTTGTCCCCTGAGCCCCCTCCAGGACTAGGTGGACCCTTCGGGCGCTTAGGAGCAAATCCTTCCCCATCAGAATCAGAGTCATCATCTCGAGGACGTTTAGATGAAGTGGAAGACTGCCGGTCACTATGGTGGCTCCCCGGCGGCGATTGTGATGACTCTTCCTTGATTTGGCGACTGCCACCGCCTTCCTTGTTATCCTTGATATCGTCCTTGCCCTCGCCATTTTTCTTATCTTCGTCAGAGTCGCTCAGGGTCAAGTCGACCATTTGATGTTGTACCCAATCGCTGCTCGATTCAGTCTTGACAGTCCGGTTGTCTCCTGCTATGGAGTTCCCTCCTGCTGTTGAGTTCGAGTGAACGAACAAGGAGGACTCGGCATCTGCGTCATCCGTGAGATCGATAGGCATAGACGCCCGCGTGAGATCGATAAGCATAGTCACCCGCCCAGAAGTGGTGCCATAGCCGGAACAAGATCCTTCACTCACGAAGAGGCCATCGCTGGAGCTGTATCCGTCATCAATGTGAGTTCTGTCATTACCATCGTTATGGGTAAGATCGATGGTAACCGCCTGAGTGCGGCCCGGTGAGAGGGTGGTGCCTTGGGTCTCGTATAACGTGGGCCCGTCTTCATCGCCGTCAGAGTCATCCATATCCGTGTCCGAGTCTGAGCTTGAACTAGTCACCGAATCGGAGTCGGAGTCGGAGTCGGAGTCCAGAAGGTTAATTATGTCTGGAACATTAGGTCTGTGACTGTGGCTGTGGGAGCCGCCGGGGCCGCTGGGGATACGGGGTTGAGTATCATCGTCATTATCAAGGCTGGAATCAGTGCTGTGGTCACTATCAGAACCGATCGTGCTGACATCATCAGAGCCTTCGGAGCCATAACCACTGTCTATAGACATAACGGAAGGCGATGCCTCGCGGCCGTTAACTACACCAACCAATGGGGTCTCATCGTAGAATTTACTGATAATTTGCAAATCGCCATCCGAGGGAACCCAACCTACAAGCCCAGTGAGCGGTGTAAGATCCCGTAAATGGCTCTTCTGCTCCAATGATTCTGGTTTTGGCGTTGTTACTACCGTATTTATATCTTTCAGGAATGACCAGTCTCGAATAGTCTGACGGCGCCCGGAGCAATTGGATTCTTTGAAGCGAACCCAGTCCATGCCTCGAAGCTGGTAGATATAGTCTATACCTTGAACGGTGCGCATGCTTCGGAACTTGCGATAGTTAGGATGTAGATCGGTCCGACGAATCATCATCTGAAATGGGTCGAGATCTCCGTCGGAAAATTTCTCTTCATCGGCAAAATTCTTATAATAGTCGGCCTTGTTTTGCATCTCGTATTTTCTTCTCATGCGGGACTTGTGGGCCTCTTGGATGTGAACGACTAAAGTGCGAAGGCGCCTGGTCTTGGTAAACCATGATAGACCGAGCGAGCGTTGAGACACTCGAGTCTCATGTGGCGGCATCAAAGCGCCATGCCACATTAATTCAACGTTCACCAGCCGTTCAACTCGTGCTCTGCCGATTCCATTGCAGAAACGATGCCACTCTCCAAGTGAACTGAAAGCGAAAGTATTCGCTCCATAAAATGCATGGACGCCAATGAAAAACCAACGTTTGCAGACGAGCAGGGGCCTGAGAATGTTGTTGGGCTTGCGAGCCAGGATAATCGGACATGGAGACGTTCCAAAGTGGAATCTGTTTGGCAATTGGGTCTGGTTATCTATATCATCGGGTGGAAAGTCATGAGGAGGATGAATGGGATCCAGACGAGAGAGACAATGTATCAAGGTAGGTTGGACGAAGACGAGAGTGAAAATGCGGATCTGTATTTCATTCGGAAGCTTCTCGAACGGAAATGGCGCTGGATCTAGTAGGCAATCCGTAAGTGGTCTGAGTCTTATACAAATCGTCGGTAGAAGGATGCTCAAAATACCTCGACAATGTAAGAAGTCAACCTGAAACCAAGTAACTGCAGGAAGACGAGACTGGGGAGCTGTAAGAAGACGTTGAAGTTTTCCGTCAGGGATTTTCTTGTCCCGAAGAGTAAAGTCCGGATGAAACACGTCTAACCTCTGTGACATGTTCTCCTGCTTGCAGCTCTGACGGTAAACATGAATGTAATCCAAATCCCCGTCACGAAGAAACTGTCTAAGCAGAACCCTCCATGGCTAATAGGCCCAGTCAGTGAACTCGTCCTTACGATGACAAGGGGGATACGCACCACAGGGGGATCTCGACGCTTCGTCAGCCTCGCTATTTCTCTCTGAAGTCTTTTGATCACTCTCATTTTTTCTCTATACTTATTAAACCATCTGAGGCCTTCCAGTTGTAGTGCTTGGATTCGGTCCTTTCGGCGATTATACTTTCGCAGGAGCGCGTTGTAATTCCCAGGCATATAGCCGTCGTCTGAATCATAGGCATCTCGGAGGATTTCTGGACTGACTGAGCTATCTAGAAGGAGACAAATCGTTAGAAATAGCTTAGGAAGAAAGACGAGGAAAGCAATTTACCATCACTATCATCTGAGTCCAGTTCGTCATCATTGTTGTTATTATGGTTTGGGCCCGGTTCGTTGTTGCCATTGCCATCATTACGGTTCGGGGCCGGCTGGTCGTCGCCATTGTCATTGTCATGGTTCGAGTCGTGATCGTCATGAACATCATTCATGTCTTCATCCTCGTTACTATCAAAGCCGCTGTCACCGCCATTGTCATGCGGAGACGACATCTTGAGAAATATATATCAAGTTAAGAAGAATAGTCGGTGATTAAGAGTGTTG
Organism: Whalleya microplaca; assembly: GCA_022497155.1. NCBI lineage: Eukaryota > Fungi > Ascomycota > Sordariomycetes > Xylariales > Xylariaceae > Whalleya > Whalleya microplaca. The sequence continues at coordinate 322,776 of MU385736.1, read as the reverse complement.
TAAGATTTTCGGCTATGAACGCAGAAGTTGCGGTTACCTCTGATGGAATATGTGATATCAAGTTAAGTGCTCTATGGCATGTTATAAAGGGCGCATTGACTCCGTATCAGTGCTTCCTGATTAGGGAGGTCTAACTGAGGTCGACTGCCTAACGAAATAGTAATAGATAAATAAGAGGACGAGGTCAACCGAGTATATAATTGGGAGGCCCGACCGAGTTATATCTATTGGAAGGAGTAGACTCAAGTCGAAGGCCTTGATGAGTAACTGAAGGTTAGCAGGATTGGAAGTATGGGAAAGAGGCTTTCGTGTATGTTGGAAACCGAATAGTGAGTGGTGCATAGCGGGAAGGGATGGGCAACGAGAAGAGATCACGAGCCAATTGATGGTGATGAACGTACGTACATTGGTGGGAATTTCAGCTGGGGTGTTGAGCAGGGAAGTAGTTTAGTTGAATGTTTAATGATGCGATATGAAGGAGACGAATTGAGAATATCATGTGTTAAGGTACTTCACGAATTTGAAATATGTAACCTCTAGGATGTGAGGGCGGATGTTGTAAGACGTAATGAGTTGAGGGCGAAGTAAGGAGAGTGATTTCATCATCGGAGAACGACATACCAGTCAATATTAGCGGTCCTCAGGAAGGTAAGTGGCTGATATCAATACCCGTGTATGTATGGAAGTCGAATATCCTGTTCATACTAGGTCAAAAAGGTGTACTGATGGATGAAGGAAGGGGATCATGTATGTGTTAGATACCAAATTGGATATATGACCTGACCAATTGGAGCAGTGATATGGAAGGCTGCAGTCTTATGAGACCTCGAGTAGAAAATTATGAACGTGTTAGAGGAACTGCTCTCATGTCAACAGGTAAGCTTCTTGGTGATAAGTAGAGCGTGGTCTGATAGCATTCGATTTCGAGAGGAAACATACTAGTTGAAGAGTGTAATGCTAAAGATATCAATCGAACGTGAAGAGGTAATTTGCTATGATAGTTGATGTTCGGAAATAAAATGTAGACGGATTAAAGGGCGCATCGAGGAATGTGATCTAGTAAAGGGATCAAATCTGAAGGGAAGGAGCTTTGGAAGAAGCCGCCTTGTACTGCCGGGAAACCGCAACGGCGTTTGTAGAATAGTAGGAAGGAATTGATCAATTGATAAAATGACGATACCTTAGAATATGAGGGTGTCAGTCTGTGGGTAGATGGTGTGGCGTCTAGTTCTAGTGGTGGTGAAACAGACAATACTAGAACGACTGGCTATTGCTGTCATAAAGATCCTTGATCTATAGGAGATAGGCGAAGTTCCTACCCAAGCGACTACGCATGAGTAAGATCCGAATATTGGGGACCGTTGTGGTCGGCTGGAGTATCACGGAGAGAGTAGGCTTGTTGGCATAGGTATTTTTGACCATGATAAATTGCTGAATAGAGAAAGCCCCAACGCGCCTTAAAATGATGGAAAGCTTGGGCAGGTATCTGTCTTTATTAAACGTTTCTTCATAGATAGCCAATGTACAAAGCTCCAGTTGAAACACCAATACATGAATGTTAATCTCTATGGACTCCAACCCTATGACGTGCCTTCTCGTGCCTTCATAGAACGGAAGAAATCCTAATAGGGGTAGATTAGTGATTGTTCTAGTTAAACCCGAAGATGGAGAGCGAGGGTGATTGCAAGGAGCTGATATGGAAAGTCTTACCATCACACCGGTGAAAACAACTAGGAGGATACCTCCTCCAGGCCCTAATCTCAATACCTTCGGCAAGAATCCCTTGTACAGGGCACCGAATCCCTCCTCCTTCATCACGGTTGCACACGCACCCCAAGCCCAGTTGTACTTGGGGACCTGACCAGGCACTTTGGGGCTATTTTGGATACGTGATTTGACTACGTCCATTGGTGTATTGATGATTGTGCCGACAGTTCCACCAATAGAACCGGATATCAGATCATTGGTGATCTGGCCCTGTCTGGATTCTGCTGGAGGTAAGAGGGCGCGGACCTGGAAGATGCAACCTGCAGATATGGTTAGCTTGATGAAGCCGAGGCCATTAGAACCAAGGGATGGGCATCACCATCCATGATAATGCCTGATGCCTGTACATACCAAAGTATCCTGCGTTCCACAGTATATGCCTCCACAACGTGCTTTCAAGCCCATTGTACATAGCTAGCAGACCTTCGTTCTTTACCGTCTTAGCCACAACATCGAGCATGCCAGTGTATTTGCCTGCGGATGCCTTGTCTTGCAACCTGATCTTGACTAACTCGAAAGGTACGACGACGAAGGATTCAGTAGCACCGGCCGATGCGCCAGTGAGAATGGAGAGCGATTGGTTCATCTTCTCCGCGCCAAAGACATTGCGGTAGAACTTTCCCCATTCGTCGTTGGCGGCAAACTTGGTAGCACGCTTCGGAGCCTCCATCAGAATCGGTGCAGTAATGCCTCTGTATAACCTCGAGAACCTGTTTCCGGTATAAGTGTATGACCATCAACCCCATTTTTATACCCGTACCCCTCATTGCGAACGATCTTCTGGAAGCAGTCTAGCATGCCATTGTAAGAGTCCGCACCAGTTGCCTTGCCCGTCTGAAGTTGTCTGTTGCGTGGTAAGCTTCGGAGAGCTTACAGGTCGGGTCGCGCTGTCGCTCACACTCTGGTCTTCACGACATCCAACGGGTACCTAGTCGGTGTTAGTTGTGAGCATGCGACAGACGTAGGCAGTCATGGATGGCACTTACATAGTTAGAATCTAAATGTACATAGGAACGATTAGCTATTCAGCCAGGCCACGGCACATGGAATGCATCACTTGCCTCCGAAACGCCCGCGACGGCGCCTAGGTTAGATTGTTAGTCGAGGTGGCATTATTGGCGGTGAATGAGTATTGCGACTAACCTGCGGCGAACTGATATATGAAGGGGAGGGGTTTATCCTGCGACATCTTGACGACCTCGACCTCTGAACCGGGCTGGAATTGTGTATGAGAGTGCGGTCGGAGGTGGGCAGAAGCGCGGGGAGGAGATACTTCGGAAAATATGAGACAGAAGAAAAATAAAGTTCGCGATCTAGTTTGCGATGGCGGCGCAATATAGAACGATGCAGCCCACTTCAGGATAGTCGAGCCCCATTATTACCACCGGATCGGATCAATCACCCCCATAGATACCTAGCGTGCCATGCTTTTACCTACATAGGTTAATGGGGCCTGCCAAGCCCGTTGAAGAGCTTGAATTCCCGACGTAGATCTGCCAACACTTCACCCATTACTAATGTGAAATCGTGAGATGTCGATTGGGTTGTTTCAACATCGCATTGAATATTCTTTACTCTTATAATCTTGGATGCAGGTATTTCACTAAAGGTCAAAGATTTGTATTCTTGTAATCGGTTATGTTGGCATGATCAGTTAGTTAGTCTGAAAGCATTCGGTTATTGTGCATATATGAACTGGGTTTTGTCATACAAAGGGCTGCCAGGTTACAGGTAACTGAGCCAAGACTATTGTGTGTTGAAGACACCTTCTCATGTGCAGTAACTATTTGAATTCGTATATCTCCGTGACAGAAGTATTCATACCGTGCATGTGCATTTATTACGTAACATTAGAGAATGGGTTGTTTAATGGCCTAACATGAGGCTCAGACGTTATCATTTAGTGTAGCAAACATTGCTACTCTCAATTATAGTTGGACTTTCATAGGCAGTTATTGTGATTAGCATTTGTATGAATTGACTTATAAATACATAGCATATATATATATAATGGATTAAGTAGTGGCAAAAATCATACATAGTTGAATAGCAAAGCTAATCACCCTTAGTAGTTGGCAAAAGTTTCATAACAAAGGCTCTGACATTCATGTCGACTTATACTTCTTGGATGGACTCAAACACATTATTACTGGAAGGCTGACGGGGCAGAATAACCAATAACACCCCATAATTTTCGAATCGGTGGTCAAGGTGCCAGTTACAAAAGTCTCATATAGATGAAATCTCATATAGATACAAATCAGTTAGGCTGAATGAGTTTCAAGCTACTACTACTGTATCTCACAGCTAGAATTCCAGTTTCTTGAGAGCGAGATGCTTTGAAAATGGGCAAGATAATTGATGAGAAAGCTTGAGGTGTCGAGACAGGTGCTTGTAGGTAGTGCCTTGGGCCAGAAAGAGTAGTATGGGACACTCGGTATCCGTTCCTATTCGTAGGTGCATGTTGAGCCTCACCGCTATTGCTTATTCCCGTTTAAGATGCATTGGAAACTGGGGGACTGGGGGAGCTGCAGGACGGCATGAACTCATAAGTAGACTACCTAGGCAGCTAGGTTAGGTAGACTCCACAGTCCGTAATGACTTGCAGAAGCATGGATAATTAATAACTCTGGCTTGCCGCTTTCTGATGATATGTAAACATGAAGCTGAGTTGTTCACTCCATAGGTTACCCTTTTGGTATGCTCTAACTAACTAGTTCTGCTAGTTGTAGAGTCTACATATGAGATAAGATAGTGCCTCCCGTCATCTTTTCGTCAGAGGCGTTTAGGTAAGAGGAAAAGGAAGACAGGTATCGATATGCCCTGAGGATTTGCCATGATGTGCCATTGTGAGCTATGATTGGTCAGATTGCCCCCCGATAAACCCGGCAAACCCCTTAGCCCCAGGGTGTCGCGGGGTTAGTGGTCGCGCACAAATGGCCCAGGACCCCTTCTCTATCTTTCATTCATGTCCCCTTCCGTGCCAATTTATATACTTATCAAGTACATATGACACGCATATTCCGAGTCAACTCTTCCTCAACACTTCCACAACACTTCCACAACACACCTCTTTGACGAGATCTGCTCGACAAAAACAGAACCTCCCACCGCCTTTTGATAACACTAGTGACTAGACAAAAATTGAGTTCAGGAACAATTCGACAGACCTCGTAATCCCCGAAGCTTATCGGTACACCCACTTCCAAGCCGTAATCGCTCATCCCGCTATATCCTGCGCCTACATATACAATCCCCATCTACCGAGAATCGCGTGCACCCTATCGTAATAGCAAATCTCCGAATTGGCATATATCGCAGTGGGATAATCCCAGGATCTCTTGTAGGGTCAAAGCGCTTCCAGACGCACCTTTAAACAGGCCGTGGTCCTTTGAGACTCACAGCGAGGTGCAAGTGTGAAGTGCTTTGGATAAGACCTCTTCCGACACACATGAGTCATCTACTGTGGAAATACTACTGGGAAAATGATGTCGACAAGTTCCGTCGGCTGCTGGCCCCGGCTGGCTATTCCCAGAATCTATCCAAGAGTCCCGGGACAGGAGTAGGCAGTTCTGCTACCTTTGGCAGCTCGCCACGAGGTGCAACCAAGTCGCGAAAAGTGTCCGGTTTCGGTGTTGCCGTTTCTGGATCCAAAACCGCAGCCAACAACCTCGGAAAGGCCGAAGTCAACAGTCGTGATCATTCGGGCTTGACCATCCTCCTTCGAGCCGCCTCGTCCACGGCATCCGACGCTATCTCGTTCGTTGAAGCGCTCCTCGACCACCCTGCTATAGATATATATGTGCAAGATTACGAGAGCGGGTGGAACGCGTTGCATAGGGCGCTTTACAATGGAAACATCTCGATCGCCCGATTACTGCTTGAGAAGGAACGTAAAGATTTGACAAATTTGGTTAGCGGGACGACGGTGACCAAGGTTGGCCAGCTCATTAAGACGAAGGACCATGAGGGGAACAGCCCTTTCGATGTCTACAATGCTACGATTGCCCTGCGAATGCTGAAAGTCTCCGAGGATCAGGCAAGCTCAGAAGATGGATCCGACAGTGATGAAGGGACAGGAGTTGATGATACTAGGTTAGATACACGTAATTCTGAATCTGAATATGCGTCTTCTGCTGACACTTTGTCGTCTAGGCACCATCATCATGGCAAGTTCTCTGTCCTAGGCGAAGAAGTCTTCACATTTGGGAGCAATAATAATTTCTCGCTTGGCCTTGGTGACCAAGATGACCGCCAATTTCCCGAGCGTATTTCCTTGAGGCGACCGGACCATCTTATTCATCATTTATATGATCAGTACCTCGAGGATCGTATGCGTAGGTTAGGTATCGAGGACTCCAAATCTCGCGACCTGAAAGATATCCCTGCCTTGATTCAGAATCGGCCTATTATCATCCAAGATGTCGTACTCTCTAAACTGCATAGTGCCGTGCTCACGACTGATCCTATATCTAATCTGTATGTATGTGGCGTTGGCCGTGGTGGTCGTCTGGGCCTGGGTGACGAGAACACTCGCTTCAACTTTATGCCGGTCCAAGGTGGGCTGTCTGACAGGAAAGTCATTCAAATCGTTCTTGGTCAGAACCATTCAATGGCCGTAACTAGTACTGGAGAGCTATGGGCTTGGGGCTCCAATACGTATTCACAGCTTGGATACATTCTGCCAACTCCAGCGAAGGCCGATGAGGAACCAATTAGTACGACGCCCCGCCAGATCTTTGGTCCACTGAAGAAGGAGATCATTCTTGGAGCCGCTGCCTCTGCCATTCATTCCGTCGCACACACAGGGACTTCGTTGTTCTGCTGGGGAAAGAATGTTGGACAACTTGCCCTGATGGATGCCGATTCGAGGTCGCTCGAGGTCCAAACTGTCCCCAGAAAAGTTGCTGCAACTTTGCTCTCAAGCCACTCTTCAATTATCATGGTGTCAGCTATTGAGAGGGCAACCTCTTGCCTCTTCGAGGATCATACCGTCTGTGTCTTCACAAGTTACGGATACAACATGATCAAGTTCCCGTTCTATGATGGCTTCGTGAACTCGCCGCTTCAGCGGTCTGGGCAAATTTCTCTGTCCTCCCGTTATGATCCTGGCCGCCGCGAGATACACCATATCACCTCTGGCGGAGAAACCATTGCTGCATTGACAGGGAATGGTGACCTTTTCACAATGGCGATTAACCACAAACCCGATAGTAACCAGTCTGCCACTTCCACAACAAATCCCTCCAAAATCAAAGACGCTGTGACAACCCCACAGTGTATCTGGAGCTCTAGAAAGGATGGTGTAAAATCTGTTAGTATCGGGGAGAACGGCTCTGTCATGATCTCGACACAGTCTGGCGCAGTCTGGCGACGTGTTAAGCGAACAAAAGCCAAGGATACCAAGACGCCCACGGCAGTAGACGTCAAGCGGAAAGATTTCAAGTTCCAGCGTGTCTCGTACATTAGCGACGTTGTAGCTGTGAGGAGCTCTGCATTCGGTGCATACGCGGCGATCCGAAAAGATTGCGATGTGACACGGGAGCAACTCGAAGTTGATGACCCTACCCTGTGGGGGGATGTGTTGCCTCTTCTTTCACTACGTGGGTTCAAAGCGTTAAACTCGAAAGTGCGGGAAAACAAGGATACTTGGAAATTCCAGAATCCGAACGAGTTAAGGGGTCGAGTAGATACACTAGCGTACGAAGTATTAACGTCTGCTGATCTCGAGGATGACCTTCAGACTCATCTGAGGGGCTGGAAATTCCAGAACGATAGCCTTGGTATGGTCATCCGCACTTCTGCTAACCCGGAACTTGCGATCCCTGTTCACTCGTGGATTTTGTCGGCCAGAAGTCCTCACCTCCGCACCGGACTACAACGATTCAGGGAGACGGGAACTTATGAAGCTCCAGAACTGCTCAAGGTCACTTATGAGGACGGAGTTACTGTTGTCGAGCTCAGTGGCAGCGTCGATTTAATCACCTTGATGAATCTCGTCGTCTACATGTATACTGACAGGGTTATTCCAGCTTGGAACTTCACACGGCAGTCACCGCCGTTAGCATCGAGATATCGGCAAATACGTACAGAGCTCATGAGACTTGCCACTAAGCTTGGCATGCTCAACCTCGAGGCTGCTGTCAGGGTTCAAAGCTCTCCACCTCGCTCTATGAACAGAGATTTCGAGGACGCAGTCGAGGACCCTGCCTTTTTTGAAGATGGGGATGCTCTCTTGGAACTCGACGGCGATGTGATTCCTGTCCATAGCACCATGCTTTGCCAAAGATGCCCATGGTTCCAGGGCCTTTTCAATGGGCGATCCTGTGGCATGTGGTTAGAAAGCCGCCGTGCGGCACATGGAGATTCCGGTCGTGTCGACATCGACTTGAAGCACATGGATCCAGAATCGTTCCATTACGTGCTTCGACACATGTATGCTGATGTTGGCGAGAAGCTCTTTGACGACGTTGTCGCGGACAGTATCGATGACTTTTCCGAGCTAGTTTTAGATGTCATGAGCATTGCTAATGAGCTTATGCTGGATCGCCTGTCCCAAATCTGTCAGAAGGTGATTGGTCGGTTCGGTGAGCTTACCTGCCTCATTTGGGTATTTGATAACGTGTACTGACTGTAGTAGTCACGACGCGAAACATTTCAACCCTTTTGAACATGATAAGTCCTTGTTCTGTTACTGAGTTCAAGGATAAGGGACTTGAGTATATCTGCCTCCAGATGGAATCGATGCTTGAAAACCAGTAAGTGTTTCTTTCCCACAAGCGATCCATTACAATCAAAGGTTCATTCCATTTGGAGGTTCCTCACTCTTGAAGGGAACATTACAGCTCTATCCTTCATCGCATTCAGTATCATGCCTCTCTTTTATGGAAATAGCCAAGGCTAGGAATTTATACGTGCTTGAAAAGTGCCGGAATACTAACACATAGACAGTCTTCTCGATGATCTCGACGAGGACTTGATCTTTGAGCTTGATGAAGTAGTCAGGGATAACCAACTTGCGAGATGCCCTTTCGCACGGAGTGGAAGATCTAATCTACTTCTCCATGAACGGAATCCTGAATTAGCTGAAGACATTGATGAAGAGAGACGACGACGAGTTAAGGAACTAGCCTTCAAGGCAACCCAGAAAGATGACGAGAAGAAGCTTTCGTCCTCGCTTAAGACCCGCTTTGGCAGTCTGGATGAGTCGACTGGTATTTCACCGATAACTGACAAAACTAGAAGAAAGTCCAAGGCTGTCCAAAACGAGTCTTTCAGCCCCATAATTCGGCCGAGGAATTCACACGCAGACCTCATCTTCGATATGGATGAAGAAGTGGTATCTAACAGCGCTAGTCCCGTGTCCCCGAGCCCTCGACCACTGGACTTCAGTGAGCAAAATGAATTGGATCGATTACCAACACTTTCAAGTTCCTGGCGAGAGACGAAGGGAAAGGCTATTCCAAGTACGATGACTTCAGTTGTAAGCCCATCGAATGCGCAATCGCGCTCAGGCCTTGCTGCTAGTAAGTCGCCCGGCAATTCTATGATGAGGGGTAGTCCGCACGGAGGCAATCCCTGGGGTCCTTCAGTTCTGCCTACCTCTCGGTTGGACCTGAAAGAGGTACTGGCAGAGTCCCGACCCGCTCAATCTGCACTCTCAGCTGGCCTAGCAGCTGAGAGAAAGGATGCAAGTGCCAAGATCACAGCCCAGAAGTTATCTCAAAAGGAAAGAAAGAAACAGTTGCAACAGCAGGCGGAAGAGGCTGCTAGGAAAGACTTTCAGGCGCAGCAATCACTGTCACCTTGGACAAAGATCGATGAGAAAAAAGGTTCTCCCTGGCAGAAGACGGCGACTCCTTCCAAGACACCTATGCAAGATACGTTGAACAATACGGCTGGACCATCAGCGGGCCCTCCTAAACAGAAACCACTCGTAGCAGCAGAAGCGTCCTCTAGCAAATCTATTCCACGTCGAACAGCGTCCCCCGATACTAGATTTTCAGGTCAGAAAACAACCAGTGGGCCCAGACAGTCGGCAAACTCTGTTCGGTCAGACTCCCAGCCTCTAACTCCCCATTCGAAGTCTTATATTAAGCGCGCACCGAGGCCTGAGCAACAGGTAGGTTTAGGCCTGGCTGACATCATTGGGCAACAACGGCGCGAGCAGGAAGTCGTGCGCGAGGCGGTCGCCAAACGCAGTTTACAGGAGATCCAGCAGGAGCAGGCATTCCAGGAATGGTGGGACCAGGAGAGCCGACGAACGCAAGAGGAGGAGGCACGACGAGCCACACGCGAAGAAGGCAAGGGAAAGAAGTCACACGGTGGCGCGCGCAGGGGTCGGAACGCTAAGTCGAAAGGAGGTGGCTCTCGCGACGGTGGCGATGGCGGTCAGGGCAGCACCACCACAGAGGCTGGGACTGGTTCGAGAGGACGAGGACGAGGAGGCAGAGGTGGGAAGGCGCCGTCGTAGAGATCGCGTGTGCTTAGGGGATGTGCACAGTCAAAATCCCTCTCTCGTCAGCTGCATAAATACGGAGTTCAGGCGGTAGGGCTGGTTTTTTGGTACATACATATTTGCTTTAATTCGCCTGGGCAAACTGTATTTCTGGGCTGTATAGATACGTGTATATTCGAGAGATGTATCGTGGCTAAATGCGATTGTGAGAAGCACATTTTACAATTCAATATCTCCATACCATAAGTTTGGAATCCTTTGTTGACTGACTTGCATCCTATAATTTGACAATTATATTTCGACGAACTTAAATGGTCGTTGGCATAGACTCTGGCATTAGCATACGCTAGCAGAGCTTGCTGATCGCCCACACACCCCTTTCGTAGCCGCGCTACATAAAACGGTCTGGGGAATCGGTAATCTGACAGTCTGGTGTGATGAATGACATGATTGGCACTTTATTAACGATGCACTCAGTACAGGCACGTATATGCTCTCTCTCTATGCTTGCGCCCGATGCATTCTGCACAGCTGTATCGCCGTTGCTCTACGAATTATACCGAATTAACGAACTTCTAGGGCCTAAGCGAATTTCTATTCCAATTCCGACAAAAAATTGAACACTAAGAGGCTAGTAATTAGTACAGGTACTGATATTGTTATGGGGCTAGTGTGCCGTAGCACATATATATCGCTTGTCTTTTTCTTTTTACTCTCAGATAGAACATACACAGCTCAGACGGCCTCGTCGCCGACAATAGACACATCTTTCCTTTCGATCAATCGCCGTTATAAGTGACTCTTTTGTTGCCTTGATTACTTCTGATCAGTTAAGCATGAAGCGGCACCTCCTTTACCCCGACACCCTGTCCCAAGACAATATCTTCCTCATTACATACACCTAACCTTAAGAGTTAGGTTTCCTAGCGTAGTACTTAGCCTCGCCTCAAATCCAATCAGATGAAGAGAAAATCTTGACGATATCTTGCTTTTGCAATTGCGACTCGGAGTTGACGGTTGTGAATAGAACAGATACTAAACAGTAATTTTTGCTTTACACTGCAACCTGTTGTTTGGCAATATTCCATTCTTGAATAGAATGTGCTTGAGGATTTCATTGCGAGGAACCTGTGAATCCCTTACAGATGTCAGCTGTGATGTGCATGCATGGCGGGTTTACCCGAATGAACTAACACACAGACATTCCCAGAAGTCTATTCTATTAACCTCAATATCTGAACACTCTCAATCTCCATTGAAGCCTCGGGTTTAAAATTCTAGGGGTCATTTATAGCGATGTATCAGGCACCGTATGGCCCTGATCATATCCAGAATCATGGTATTTATGATATGGATGGGATGAAAATATCTCCTGTGTAGCTAACCCCTATCCAGATATCTACACACATTCCAGAGGAACTTGTATGGTAAGGTCATTCATACATGGGGATCCAGAGTTCAGCCTGTACAAGGCCAGCCAACTACTTGGTTTGATCTAAAGATCTAGATGCTTAGGGCGGTCAATAGTCCATACTGTAGGGGATCACGAACTCGAACCCAACTGTAACGAGGGTGGCTTTGGTAATTTCGTCTCGCTGCCGCCCTCTTGAGGTGAGCGTCGAAGGAATAGAAATAAGCGAGCGTCCGTGTTTTAAGATTTAATCCTGGTGAAATCAGCGACAGTGTTTGTTCTAGTGATACCTACTTCCACAGTCCTCGGATACTCGTCATCGTTTACCAACTAGGAGCATATTAGTTGGTATTCTAGCCTCGAAATCACCTCCTAGTCCTATAGCCGCTGCTGGAAGAGGAAAAGCTCTCTCGCCATTCTATGAAGGTTCCTGGTTTCTAGTATCTTGGTTCCCCTTTTCACTTTGTAGAATGTGTTTTCAGAACTCAAATGTATGTCCCATACGACGCAGGTAGGTCAGCGCTCGATGATTTTTACCTTCATAAATAGATGCTGCTCCCCATGGCCATCCAACCATCCTGAAGCTAGGTTTCCACCAACCTGAAGATACCCCAGCCTCCGCTCTATCTTCTAAGAACTTTCCGAACTTCTCATCGTCCATACGACTACGCAATACAACAATCATATGCGAGTAACTCAATCCTTTACTGCCATCAACCTTCGATTAAGAACCAAAACCGACAACATGACGGTCGATTATACCTCAAAGTGCCCGGGACTGGCGAGTGGAGACAGTGATCAAACGGCTCCCGGAAACAGGAAAACGTCAACAGAGAAAATGCCTCCTTCTAAGCACAGCAACGACGGCATTGTTGCCAGCAATACAGATGACGAAAATACCAAGATAGTCGACCCCCATCGTGGCACTCTCGGTGCCCTACCCCGTGAGATGATCCTGACGATTATGGAAAACTTCGATGCGGAAGATTTTCTTAACATGGCCCATTTGTCCAAATTCTACTACGGACTTACTCAACAGTTCCAAAAGTCAGTTTTATATCATATTGTTTTAAATGAGATAGGCCTCGAAAACATTAATTTGGCCATCGCGCGCTACTTCGCCGCAGAAGCAAATTTACGATATCGCGTTGTGGATGCTGTTGTGTCTGGACCTCGAGATGCAGACAAGACAGTAATCGAGGTAGAGAGATTCATGGACACGTGGACCATCCAGGTCGACCAACTGCGCTTCGAAACGTACGATTTTGAGGCGGCCGAGTACAAGGAACTCCTCCAATACCATAGGCAGCTGAAAGCAGTTGTCCAATCGGGCGAGTCGTTCCTTACGCGACGAGATGACTTTACACTGGGTACGCCGAGCGCGAACCTGCGTTCGACACGAATCTCGCAGGCCGTGTATGCGGCTGATATAATTAGATTACTGGAAGACGAAGCTTTCCGCAAGACGGGACCGCCCTGGATGCGAGTCACTCTCGGTGGCGAGGGAGGGGGGCTAGTCATACTATCGGAAGTGCCTCTCAACGAGCCGCCTTTTCTCGTTGCTTCGTGGGACCTTGATGCGGGATATATATCAACTGACGAAGAATCTCTATATGGGGAACTGGAGCCGTAATCCAGGTGGAATCTAGGGGTGACTGGGTCTCCTGCATCGTTTCGACACTGGTTGCTCTTGCATGAGCTTCAAACCCCGCGAAACATGGTATATTTGTCGACGTGCGAGAAATCAGAAGCTGCTTCTGGTTGGGAATCATGAATATTTAGGAAGAGGAGCAGGTTCGCGTGGAGGTTCGCTTGATATTAGGTTCGTAAGGAACTCTGGGAGATTGCACATATATTGAGGTTGCAGAAGATAATTGGGAGAGGTGTGCTTGGAAATGAGCAACATTTACGTCGAGAAGTCTTACGTCGAGAAGTCCCACTTACAGATTGTATTTATCTCATGTCAATATCTTCAGCATACCCCCTTCCCCTACAGTGATAGCTAAGTACTTGTTGGCGAGCTTCCACAACTACCATTTATAAACTTTAAATCGCTGAATTGGCGCTTTGAAAACTATAAAAGTATCGCTTAATGCCCTAGATCGTAGTGAACGGAATGCTGTAATTATAGTGAATAACCACTGTAGTGATTAATGATTGGTACCTAAAACCGATATATAGATGGGGGACGGCGTGCAGAGAGAGGGACAAAGGCGAATGAGACTGCCTTTGGATCGTTCATGATATAAAGGATAGACTATATTAAATATGTTGCAAAAACATCTTTATATGCCCACGGTCAACCCACCAATGAACGAAACATTGATAATTGTATCACATTGTCACATTCCGGGCTTATGGCATTCATCTATTCTAAGCCTCGAAGTCGCATTACTTCCCAATTCCTTTCATGGCTGACGGTTAATATCGATCTTAGATGCTGAACTTTCTAATTCGTAGATTTACTATAAGTTCTTCAAGAGTCAAAATGGGGACTAACTTGTCAACGCCAAATGGAAATTTAATCAAATTTATTGAATGTGAATTTTATTGATACATGTATTTGTATCGATAGTCTATTACAGATTTTATTATCGCACAACTTACGACTTACTCCGTACTTGTGGTATCCCTGCCTGCTTATTTATGTACTCTCAAATTTCCATATGCAAACGACAGGCTTAATGTGAGCCATAGTAGCGTGTCCCGGCAGGCGCACTTGCATTTGCTTCCACAAAATCCGCTTCATCAATCCAGCTGTCAAAGTTCTTTAGTTTCCACGTAGAACCAGGCTTGGGACTATTCTGGCTGTCAAGGTCTTCTTGCTTTGGTCGAGCAGCCTCAAGCTCGTCTAGTGATGAGAAGAAGTTGACCTGGGATCTGCGAATCTCTACTAAAGGCCGATGATCGATCCAACCCCCTGGCATCTCTGGTTCATTTTGAGTCTGCCGCTGAAAATGTATCCAATCATCGTCGGCCCAAACCTTCACACCGGCAAAGAGTTCGAAGGAAGTAGCTACCCCTTGACAATCGATTGACTGTAAATCACTCAACTCCTGCTTTCCTGTGTCGACTATTTTGTTAGCATTGCCAAAACAGCCAAGACCACAGTCGTATGCTGGTGTCGCCACCACCTTGCAAGCAATGAAAGGGATATTTCTTTCCATGAAATTGGCATTCATGTGAAGGCTTAAGGGGGGAGGTGCATGAGAACGACGACCTTCAAATTTGAGGATCTGGAGCATACCTTGCTTAGTCGACCAGCCACTGCTGTCCACCGTCACCACAGCACTCAGGCCCTCCCCTGAGTAAGAAACGTCCTTTCCGTGTATCGCTTCCATGATTACTATCTTAAATGCTAAGATTAATCAATGTTTTGCGAGTCGCCTAATAGTACTGGATGTCTGATACTAGAGAGCGATGCTTGGATATCTCAATCTATGGTTTGTGTGAGCTGAGAGACTTTAAATAGTGGACAACTTCATTATGAACAATAGCATTGTTACGTTTCAAGAGAAAGAATCATTGTTCAAGTAGAAAGACAACGTGGCTATTGTTATGCAAATAACAAGATATACAAGCTAGAAGATGGTGTTCTGCATTGTCCTGATCAGTAATTTGTGGCAGAAGGTAACTCGCCCGGGAAAGACACCAGAAGTATGTATAGAGAAGGCGAATGAGCTTGATAATTTTTATGTTCGTGCTACAGGTAGAATAAATAGGTATCAAATAGAACTAATTTGTATATACACGAAACCACTCCTCAGAATTCAAGAAGTATTCGGTAATAAGTTCATAGAAACGATTCTCATCTGAGATCATGATAATCAGAGGATGAACTTTTCAGTGTTACCTATGCTGTCCTTTAATTAAAGGGGGTTGGCTGGCTTTATGCTTGTTTATATTATGTGTTCGAGTCAAATATATTTCTATTAGCTACGCACATTAGTTTGGGACATGAACTTTCATCGTTAGATAATAGAGTTTCATGTAGCTTCACACATCGTGTAAGGGTTATGCGGCCTCTACAATTTGCTATCAGTAATGAAGATCGTCTTTAGCTACTCATCCACCTGGTACTATGATAGGCGTGGTTTTAAGAAATAGATAATGATCTATATTACTCAGTTGTGGCGTCATCAAACACGATTATCTATATAAGCTATTATCAGTAGTTGCTATTAAGGTCGGTGATACCGAGCTTTCATGGCCTGTGGCAGATAAGACCAAAGGTTATGCTGACTGGGCCATCTGAGTAAGCCATGAATCCTAGCTAACAGAACGCGCATATACAATAGATAGAAAACAATGTTTACAGACATAGCCCATGTTTGTGGTTTCGTTGTTGTCACACTCCCGCACACGTCACAAAGAGATCGTGTACAGACAGATCACCTCGAAAAGAGAACTACGCAGTCATGGAGGCTCAATCTCTTTCAACTATGATAAAGGAACAATTGCTACCGCATGTTTACCGGAACGCTTTATTCCATATATACTTATCCCCCTTCCCAAAGAGGACACCTCATCTAATTTACCTTCTCCCTGTCAGAGACCATTACACAAAGGCAGCATGGTTCCACACACGACAATGCTCGCTGAATGCGTCCGTTCAGACTCTAATATTGAGTCAAAAGACGACCTCTTGATACAATATGTTTTTTCATGGCTGGAAAATGTAGAAGAACCCTCACAAGCCCCACCAATTCCAAAGAAAAGCTATCTACGGAATCTAAAACGGCCAGGCCTAGCTGGGACTGTTGATATTCCACCGGAGATACCGCCAAAAAGTCCTCTTAGAGGCCTCAAAAATGAGATCGAGAAGCCCCAGGAATCAGCTCCGGATAAGCCGAACCCCCAAAGGCAGATCTCATTGGATCTTCCCAAAAGCAAGCATTATATGATGGGGAGGGATCAGGCTAAGAACCCGAACACTAGCAACCGAAAACAGACTTAAGATGTAGAACAGATCAACGAGGGAGCTAAGTAGAAGAGCCGATTAAGCGGCGTGACTTATGTTCTATGAGACACATGAACACAGAAACACATCTCAGTAGATTGAACATCCATTCCCTTAATATAATAGAAAATGATTTACGGATAGCCAATATGTGATAATATGTGATATGAAAATTGCCCGAGAGTTCAAATGAGACTTTGCGATTGCACATGACGAAGTCCTTGTGATTTGAAATAAGGTGATACAGGTCTACAAAATCTTTGAAGCCATATGGTGTAAATATGACAGAAAGTAATGAGCCGCATAACGGCTCATCGAGTGTAAAGTGAAGCTAGGAAGGGCTCTGCCCCCTAATATTTTACACGAGAAGTTGCTATGTATAGCGCCGGGTAATCGTAGATTTCAGCAATTTAGTTCGATCTCAGTACTTCATGATGGTAAATGCGCGACACTATTGGAGTTGCTAGATAAACACGCAGTCAGATAGTGTATGATAATTGAGATATTGCATGCTGTCTATGTGCATATATCCTCAGCATCTAGCTGCTTGAGAAGACACAACTACAAGGTGTCTATCACTTAGATGGGAAAGTATATAGTCTCAACTCGCCAGCATAGCTAGATTTAATGTCTGGACGTGCGTACAAGCTTCCGCTCGTGGTTCAACTGATTCTCTGCTGCAAGTTCGAACAGGCTAGGATCACACTTACCACAAGTGACGCCAAGCCACATGTTTCCCTGCTAGTGATAGAATAGTTTTTTGTCTAGGCGATGGGGATAATATAGAAAATTGCCTTCAATCAGAGTCAGGCAAGGCAACGGCCATGGCAATGGCTGTGTTTAGGTGAAGTGACACCATGAACTAGATTGATCCGAGTTCATATCTGCTCGGCATCATACCTTTAACGTATACATGTATGTAAGGTTAGTTGCCTGTTCGTGCATGACGTCACTTGGGCGAGGATGAAAAGCTGTTGATGAGATTGATAAGATATAAAGCAAGGGCCCCCTGGTATGAGCTTACATATGCAGCAGTTGGATGAAACAGTAACCACTAGAAGTCTCTATAGCAGTGCCAGGCAGCCAGGCTATGACACTCGGAGATTTATCACAACGCGCAGTATCAATAATCCCCATGCAGCCCATGTTACTATGTACGTGAGAAGGATTCCGCCACACAACGTTGATAGGTGAAATCGAGCAAGCCCCGTATTCTCATTGGCTGAACACCTGGTAAGGACGTAAGTGCTGTTGACAAGTCATATAATCTTCTCCAATATAAGCAGTGGATGTCACAATCTCAGCCTGTATGAATGCGCTGAATGGACAAAACTAGGTCGTGCATTCGCAATATAACTGATGTGATGGCTAAGCCTTAATGCATCTGCCTCAATATGCAGACTCGCCCAATTGGAACGAACCCACATGCTTCTCAGAGGCTAACCACGAAGCCACCGGGTCGCCTTCAATGTGCCTAGATTGATAAGCTTGCCCGAACTTTGAATATGATGGCAAGCAGGGCAACCTGTAAGTGTCTATTTGATTGCAGCCTGCCCGCCTTGACGCTATGCGTCCTCTCATGGCTCCTCCATGTAATAATCTGATAGCCTTCCATTGTTGGTAAACTTTATAACGCCATGTCGGATCCATTGAGCATTGCAGCATCGGTGGCTGGGCTTATCACGCTATCTGGAGCCCTCTATACAGCGATCAAGGAATTCGTCGAGAAAGCGAGCAACGTGCCGCAATCAGCTTATGAACTCCTTCTCAGTGTTGTCGATATGCGATTAGCCCTCAAGTCTGTGTCTGAATTGATCGACTCTTACCTGGAGATACCACTTCAACGACGTGCTATGGTCCAAGTTGATCACCTCATAATCTGCCTTACTCAATCTATCCTTACGTTTTCGAATCTAGAGAAGTTCGTCAATACATGGCCAGAGCGGCTCCAACATTCGCGTTGGCAACGGTTGCGTTTCTCCGTCCACGAGAAAGAATTGACCCAATTGAATGCAAGGATACAGCAACACAAGACTTCCATTAGTTTAGTATTAAATATTCTCCAGTGGTCAGTACAAAAAAAGAAACACGTAACTTCCATGCAAGATAGGTTGTAATGTTGCTCACGGCTTTACTAGCAAGTCCGATATGGAAGCTCGGAAGTCTCGAGAGTCGCTTGATCTCGTAATGAAAAACGCTATTAAGGCAAACGAAGATCGTGGAAACAAGTCAGATGACAGAAGATCTATTGTGTTGGACCAGGCTTCCTCATCAATAAGAGGCCTTGCAGATGCTGGACCCTCGAATGGTGGTTTAGGTAGCATCATCACTATCTCAGAAGAGGGTGAAGATAACGAACACCGGACCTCCACGATCAGAGAAACAACAGAACAACATAATGACACCGACATTGAGCGCCCCAGACAGTTCGTTACACCAGCATTCACAGGTTCCTTTTATTCGACACTACCGATGCTATTTGATACCTACTCTATTGAACCAGCAGGCCCTAGTCACCTCGATAAAATGATCAAGACAAGATCATTTGAAAGAATCCTAGCGCGAACATCAGTATACGCTAGGATCAGGGGGAACGACTGGGACATATCCAACACTACGAGTCTCCTAAAGAGCGCCGCTTGGAGTAGGCTCTCCGGCCTTAGCTTGGCTGAAGTATCCAATTTGTCTGTCGCTGCACTGCCAATATCCTTGGCGGATATCGAGAACAGTTCATGGTATAGAGAACACATAGTAACGCAATCACCGACGAAAGTTCACAAAATTCTCGTCTTCGGGGAGAGTGGAGTTGGAAAGTCTGCATTGATGAACAAGGTACGCGAGCGTAACTGGTTCGGCAAAATAGAGGCTAACAATATAACAGTTCTGCTATGGACATATTGACGGTACACTAGGCATTCAAACTTCACACGACAGTCATTCTAGAGAAATATTAGTTGATAACCTGCCCTCTGTCATAAGCATCACCGATACATCTGGGCTCGACGAGTACGAGGTCCTTTCTTCGAATGCAATTGATGAAGCAGAGGGCTTCATGATCACATATTCTATAACAGATTTCTATTCATTTTGTCGAGTTCGATCTCTTTTCGACCGTATTATAGAGGCGAAGTCCAGAAAGGGACATGTTTGGACGTCCAATATACCAGTGGTTATAGTTGCGACTAAAGCAGACTTGACAGAAGAACGATCTGTGCCCGAGGATTACGGTCCTTCTCTGGCAACAGATCTGGCATGCAAACACTGTGAATGCTCAGCAACGACAGGTGACAGCACGCAGTTGCCTTTCATGGAAATTATAAAGATATTGAGAAATACTAGAGAATCTATGGATGAAGATGAGACGCCCACATCCTCGGGCTTGAATGACACGGGAGAGTAGCACGCATCTAGGAACACCATGATTTTGGAGCGAAACCGCAGAATGCGTACCTATCTATTGGTGGAAGGAAAGTCATTTTACCCCTATCTCATGCCAAGCACCTCAAGGTCCACTTTCCTGCCTGTGATGTCCCTCGCCGCTGAACCTACCAGCCCGATCCTAAGAGTTTCCAACGCTCCGATACGTAGTGACGACAATGGAAAGACTCTATCGTCTCAGACATAAGACCGTAGGGCATTAGGACCACACCTCGGGAGCTGATATCCATCTTATCACTTAGCGCAGCATCCTTCTAGTAATCAACGACCTCATAGGGCCCCATTCATTAATCCTCCTAATAATATAAACGATAGCGAATATAGATGAGTCGTTACTCTAGTCCTGTGCAATAGAGAGTGAGATATCGCAGGACTCGAGAGTATGAAACTTACGAGACCAAGCCAAGCAAAAATTCAATTCATATATGATAGCTTTCTAAAACACATTTATTGAGCACTCCTTGGGGAGCTGCTCGATCAGTAGGCTAGCTAGAGTGAAGGTAGTAAGCAGACAACATCACTATGGGCGACAGGATGGTGGAAGTGGTCAATGCAGCATTAAGGAGAGTATCGTACAAGTACAGACTTCTTCTTGAAACTTCATATACGATATTTTCACCATGTAAAATACTGGATCTGCTCTGCGCTACACACGCGCGTTAGTTATGCAAATACAACTTGATGAAATGGCAGATAGCAAAGTCGGTAGAATTAGTTACTGTCAATTTGCTTGTCTAGAAATACAAAGCATATCTCATTGAGGACCTCAAAGACGAAGACTGAGTCGGCATAGCGGACGATCAAATACTTATGTACCAAAGCAACCTTCCTCCCGAGGTCCGTCCCCGGCGCCCTGATCAGAAAACGGTAGACTACTCTACGTAGTTGATTTCCAAAGATGGTATTATTGTAGAACGAGGCGCGTTGACTCGGCCGAGGTCGGAATTGACTGATAAGTTCAGTTGCTTCGGTCCTCGCGATTCATCATGTGAAAATCTATATAACCCTAGCGATTGCGCAAGTGGCTGCTTATGCGTGTCATGTAATGGTTTCAATCCGGTTCAGTGGGTGGTTGAACACGGAGCTGTAGTAAGGGCTCCGTTATGGCATATATCTAGATTATCTGCTTAACCAAGCAATTGAGTTATCCGCCTACAAAGTAAGAACGGCAGGCGAACGGTGAAAGCCGAGGGTTACGCGTAGAGCTACCTACTTAAGTAGTTAAACGTCATTTATGTCGTCTTAGACAGACGCATTGAACATCTTAGTGGACATTCGGTCAATTCCAGTCAATCTTCTATGATTATTATAGCTTTGGTCATTATGAGGTCAAGGGTCACTGATATGTTCATCTTATTAAGAACTGCTGCATTTCTGCATGTTCTGCATGGAGTTTATTATTACTCTGCACTTCTACAGCGTTGAATTACCTGTGTGGAAGGCAGCTTCAACATCCTTGCTTTGAATCGCCATTCTCCCATTCGCATAATCTGCCAAATCTCTGAAGATTCGCTGCTTTAAGCTCGCGGTGAGACCGTAGGTCAAGACATGGTTTATTCAATTCCTTTTCCAGGTTTATTCTGTGGAAGATTTATATCAACATATCGCCAATGACTGTGGTGTCGTACATAATCATGAGGTCTCAGCCGATCAGATCTCTGGTTCTTGCTAGCGTGGACCACTGCACCCCAGATCTAAACCTTGTCGGCGATCTTGCCAATCATAATTCATGATCTAGATCTGGTGAAGGGATAAGGACATATATGCAAGCATGTAGCCAGGCACCGAAGTTTAATAAGAAGTAGTAGAGAATTACAGCTTATATGGCAGATCTCTTTCTTCGCCCGAGAAAAATTTATCAGGCTTCCACACTAGCTTGGCTTGATAATTTTCCTTGTGAGACCCAGCTCATTGCGTACGCATGGATTTGCAACGCCTGTACGGAATATTTGTGGTCCCTGGCGATACCAGGTGCCTGGAACGTGCAATCAACAGATAGAACAAGCAGGGTCCAGGTCCCGATCCTAGACGCGATTTAGATTCGATCGAGTTCATAGCTGCTATTTACGTCTTTAGAATGGTCTCGACACTGTGACCGGCTCGTATCAAGTTCTCGCTAGCGAGCATGATCCACCAGCGTGGCGTAATCAGTCTTAAGTTGGTCCCCTGAATTTACTAGGTACCACGTGTATGTACACTAGACCCTGACGAAACGGAAATATTCTTCATTCTCAAGGGGCGCCTTCTAGGAATTCACATGCAACTTCACTTTCGTACATACAGTGAAACCAATTGGATCTCTTTTTCTCTGTTTCCATTGTATAACTTTCTTCTTTGTCTGTATCAAGGATTTCTCAACTTCTTTCTGCTGTGGGATTCATCATTTACTCGTCCTCCCCTATTTCAACAAGAAAATATCACCTTCATCTGATTGGGTAGAGTCTATTCTTGTTGATGGTGTTTCGACGTAGTATTCTAGGTTGTCTTCATGGCATAGTCAATTTGAATAGACTATCTATTCCTACTTGTCCCACTTATTTCTTTGTCTGTTAAGCATCGATGCGCCATGGGTACGAGAATGCTACCACGGGGCAAGACTGACCAGTTCCTAAGTCTTATCCAAAACCCCTTTAATACTGAGGTATGCTGCTGACCCGCCGCTACTGTATAAGTTGCTGACTTAGAGCGTCTCAGTTAAGCGAAAAAGCATTCTTCTCGTCTCTTGGATACTCGTTAGGGGCAGCAGCTGTTTGTGGTGCTCTTTTTTGTGCTTTGCGCCCTTATAATGGGACTGTTTATGCTCCTCGCCTTAAACATGCCGACGAGAAACATGCGCCGCCACCTGTGGAAAAAGGTGTATTCGCCTGGATGCGACCTGTCATCAAGACCCGTGAGCAGGTTCTTGTCGAGAAAATAGGCCTCGATGGAGCCATGTTTCGTAAGTAGCATCTATAATCAATCATTACTCTTTCCGTCCTTTTTCAATGATGAAAATTGTTGGGATAGGCATACCTGGGGGTCAATTACTCCCAACACAGGTCTAAGAAAATCCTAATGATTCTTCAAGCTATACAGAAAATAAACATACTGATTCCCGATACTGTAGTGCGCTTCACCAAGATGTGTCGTAATATCATGCTGATCCTCTCCGTCATTGGCTGCGGCGTATACATCCCACTCAATGTGATTGAGAATAACAAGAACAAAACCACAGACAGCTCTAATGTCTTCATGGATCTTACGCCTCTTGGTGTTTGGGGTTCAGCTTGCTGGGCACATGTCATTGTGTCTTGGGTGTTCTCCGTCATCATTTGCTTCTTTCTATGGACCAATTACAAGGCCGTGACACGCCTGCGTCGTGATTATTTTGATAGCCAGGAGTATCAAGACAGTTTGCACTCACGCACCCTTATGGTACGTAGAACAAATTTCCTTTCTATTCTGCCATCATATGCTTTCAACAGGAAACACCAGTGCTCGCACAGTAGTAATATGACCGGAAGCCCACAAGTTTCGGGGCTTTATATCATCCTAATATTTTATCATCGGCATTACTCAGTTTCATGCAGCAGAGGAAAGTATAACATCAATTTGGGACTGGTTTACAAGCTTCTGGTCTTCGTCGATGCGTGTATTTGTGCAGGCAAGAAATATACTGACAACACTACCTAGATTATTGATATCCCTAAAAGCCATCGCACTGATGCCGGCGTATGCAGGATTGTGGATGAGGTCGACGCTGTTGGGGAGCCATCTGGTATCATTTCTCGCAGCGTCAAGGGCCTTCCGGAACTACTTGAAGAGCACGAAGAGGCTGTTCGTGAGCTAGAAGAAGTCCTTGCAAAGTATCTTAAGAATCCGGACAAACTACCGGCAAAGCGACCTAAATGCAAGTCTAAGAAGGGCGACCCGTCGTATAAACTCGATACTAAGGTCGATGCAATCGATTATCTTACATCTCGTGTCGAAAGACTCAAGAATGAGATTATACAACGAAGGAAATCGGCGGACGATAGGGACGTCATGCCGTATGGATTTGCTAGCTATGGAAACATAGCACAAGCACACGAGGTAGCATTCGCCGCCAAGAAAAAGCATCCTCATGGCACTACGGTCCAGCTTGCTCCAAAACCAAGTGACCTGATATGGGAAAATCTACCACTGAATCGCGCGAATCGTCGTTGGAGAGCTTTCGTGAACAATTTATGGGTTACTCTTCTCACTGTGGTTTGGACTGTCCCCAACGCACTCATTGCCATCTTTCTTGCGAACTTGAGTAACCTCGGTTCTGTATGGCCTGCGTTTGATACGGAGCTTCGACGAGATCCTAAATTATGGGGTGCTATTCAAGGTATCGCAGCGCCTTTGGTAACGACTTTGTTCTACTTGCTCCTCCCGGTCATCTTCCGACGTCTCTCGGTGTATGCTGGCGATTACTCCAGAACAGAGCGCGAGAGGCACGTTGCCCACAAGCTCTACGCATTCTTTGTTTTCAACAACCTTATAGTATTCTCTCTATTCTCAACAGCCTGGAAGTATGGAACTGCAGTGGCCAGTGCGAAAGAGAACACCGATTTGTGGTCAGCCATTGTTGGAAGTGATCCATTCGGTAACCTCATGACGGCCTTCTGCGACGTATCCCCATTCTGGCTTAACTACCTCCTCCAACGAAACTTTGGGGCAGCCCTGGACATATCCCAGCTCTTGAAGCTATCTAGTAACTATATACAACGCAGGCTGTTTAACCCAACCCCCCGAGAGCTGATTGAACTTACGGCGCCTGCTCCTTTCGACTACGCCGCCTACTACAACAATTTCCTCTTCTACAGTACTGTCGCTTTAGTATTCGCACCGTTTCAACCCTTGGTGCTTCCTGTTACTGCTTTGTACTTTTTATTCGACAGTTATCTGAAGAAATACCTTCTCTTGTGAGTGGAGATATCCTGCAACGAGACTATTCCGTCGTCCATTCTAATTGTTTCTCAGGTATGTATTCATCACAAAATATGAGTCGGGTGGCTCATTCTGGCGAGTGCTTGTCAACAGAATACTATTTGCGACTTTGCTCTCCAATATTGTCACGACCCTCTTTATCATTGCTAGGAAGGAGTCATTACTTCAGGTCATACTTATGATCCCTCTAGTAGTTGTCTTGGGTGCTTTCAAGTGGTATTGCCGGCGTACATTCGACAACGACCAACATTTCTACAGCAGAGGTACTCAAACTGGGACAGAAGAAATTCTACCAAAAAGAGTCAAGGGGACGAAACGCGATCGTGTCGGTGTCCGCTTCGGTCATCCGGCATTATACAAAAAATTATTAGTCCCGATGGTCCACGCTAGATCCCAACATCTCCTGGCGGAGGTTTGCCGTGGCCAGCTGGACTCGGACTTAGACGAAAACACCAGCTACAGCGACACCTACAAGATGCAGCCGATGTACCGACAGAACCCAGGCCAGCCAGCCGCTGACGGCACACCGGCACCCTTTGAGTTCGTCAACGAGGCGGACATGGACTTCGAGCACTTCCGCGACCACGAGGAATTCCGCGAGCAGTTCGGGGGCGACGGCGAGCTATACGGCAGGCCATCCGACCTATCGCGGCCTGGTACCCCGAGCACTGCGTACACCTCGCGGGCTGACTCGCGGGCGGCTTCGCCAGCCCCATTTAGAGGCCGCACTGGTGGTCCAAACGATATGGAGCGGACGGTGACGCCCGACCTCGAGGGTGTCAGCTACCCGCCGGGATACCACGCACCGTCGGCCCTCTCACGCGGACGCCTTGTCCGCACCTGGTCCGATGGTTCAGCTGATCATGCCCAGGCTTCGGGTGGCCTGGATGATTTCTCGGACGTAAATCTGCTCGGCGATGCAGCACCTCCGGGGCGGACGCCGGCGAATAGTCGGTTTAAATGATTACAAAAACAAAAGTTCTGGTTTTTTAGTAATGCTGCGTTTGGGAGGGGAAGAATGACTTAGATGAGGATACGCGAGTTCGTGAAACGGATATTATCTCCTTGGTAATGGGGAAAGGAGTTGGCACCTAGCTTAGACAAGGTCATGGACCGGTATAGATGCCAGTCAAGAGGCCTGGCTGGTCAAATTTAAATAAGCATAAAATCTAGAAGTATACATGATAAATGATTCCGCTATCGATCTTTGACATAAATGCTCATAATCTAACCCGTATGGTAGCAAGTCTTTGGAACGAGAAGGCCTGCGATTAAAGCAATTATGCGTAGGAAAAGGGAGGACATTCTATGGCTGGACAACTGACTGCCAGGTGGCAAATCTTTGATTACATAATGGCTGGACTGGCGACTGGGCTTATCAATTTATCCGCAGGTGCGGGCAGGGCCATGCTTCCTCCCCAGTAACATATTCCGGCATCTCGATACCCAGGTAGACACGCCCAAATTTATGATATTGCATCGCTATTTTCTGTCCCAGACAATTCTTGATTAATTTCTAGTTACGTACTGTCGTAAATATGAGCGAGATCACCAACCTCGAGGATGATATCAAGCAATACCAGGAGCAGGTAAGCCACCATCCGACCATCTATCCACCGTCTTTATCACCACCCATTCTCCTTCGACGAGAGGCTAACCACGGTCGATAGCTTGATGTAGTACACGCTGGTCTTAAAGACGACCCTGGCAACGGAGAGCTGCTTGCTCTAAAGTCTGAGTTAGATGATGCGCTCGCGCTGTTGAACGAAACCATTGCTGAATTGAAGCCGACCAAGGCATCGCCACCGAAGCCGAAAGCACCGTCACCGCCTCCAGTCCAAGAGAAATGGTCGCGCGAGAACCACCCGGCTTTCAAGAAGAGCGCCCCGGTCGAGGAGAAGGATGCCGACGCGGGACCAGTGAACTATAAGGTCAACGATAATGTAATGGCGAAATGGATTTCTGGAGATAGAGGCTTCTACCCGGCTCGTATCACATCAATCACTGGTTCATCTACGGCACCCATATACGTTGTGAAGTTCAAAAGTTATGACACCACTGAGCAGCTCCGATCGAAGGACATTCGGCCGATCGCGCAGAAACGGAAGGCTGACGGGACACTCGTTAACAACGGGACCCCGACTTCAACACCGTCCCAGCCGCCAGCGCCTTCGACCTCGTCGGCTCCCGGCGTTATCTCCGCCGCCGCAAGCATCAACCCCGAGCTAGCACAGAAGAACAGAGAGGAGGTGCTCAAAAACACGGGCGAGGCAAAGCCTACGGCCAAGAAGATCAAGGCGACTAGGGAGCTCGAGGCTGGCAAGAACAAGTGGCAAGAGTTTAACTCGAAGTCCAAATTCGCGAAGGGCCACAAGGGCAAAAAGGATAGCATGTTTCGTACTCCAGAGGGAGTCCATGCAAGAGGTTAGTCACCCTTTAACAATATCGCTATGGAATCGAGACTCACGTATATACAGTTGGTTTCACGGGCTCAGGACAGGCTATGCGGAAGGATCCAACGAGAAGCCGTCACATCTACCAGACCAACGATGACTTGGACTAATACTGGCTGCAGGTGGACATTAGTATAGAACGTCGCATGGGAAACATGAAGCATCTGATGGCGTAGGCGTTGGGAATGGAATTCAGGCTTTGATCCCCTTCCTCCCGTCTCTTAGGTTCAATGGATGCTAACCTAGTCCTCGAACTAGACGCTCCTTTTAGTGTTCCGGCCCTCTCCAAGCCGGGCTCTCGAGCATCAATATAAACACATTTCAAGCGGAGAGTTCTTTGACATCCAAATGGCCCCATTGTAGAAGGGTTGATTTGCTAAATCCTTGTCATCTACAGGAACCATGACGCTTCGTAGTCTTCTGCCTCGCGTGGAACGGTTGATACAGAACAGCTCTGTCCAGGCGCTGTGGTCTATCTCGTTCCGTCACACGAGCATTGCTACCGAAGCGAAGCGATTTCGTGATTGCTTTATTGGCTTATATGCTGCAATGTTTTATCACAATGTCAATATCTACAGTCCGACCTTCAAGCCCACGCTCCGAGCAATATCCATAAAGGCCTGTGCTCGCTCACTTTCGGGTTCGGAAACTACCGTAGGTTTGCCCCCTTGGCCGTCGTCTCCGATATTCTGGTGTAATGGGATGTCCCCAAGCAAGTCCATCGAGTGCTCCTGACAAATGCCCTTGACTCGCTCAGTAGACCCAAACACGGACGTGCCCTGGTGACAATGCGGGCAAGTGAACCGTGACATGTTTTGCACAAGCCCGAGTAACGGCACATTGACTTTCTTGAACATGTTGATGCCCTTGACTGCGTCCTTCACGGCCAGCGTATGTGGTGTAGTGACGATGATTGAGCCTGCTGGGGTTTAGTATTCCCGAGATATATACGTGTCTACAAGGATGGGCCACTCTCACCATCAAGCACAATTTGCTGCGTGATGCTCAGCTGCGTGTCCCCCGTCCCGGGCGGAAGGTCAAGGACCAGGATATCGAGACCGCCCCAGTCAACCTCGTGGAGGAGCTGCTGCAGGGCCTTCATCACCATCAGGCCGCGCCACACCACGGGCGCGTCCTCGCCGACCAGGTAGCCCATGGACATCGTCTTGACGCCGTAATTGGACATGGGGAGGAGCTGGTTGTCTGCAACGCCGAATTAGATATCCACGTACACGATACTATACACAATCCGATGAGATGAGAGCTAAAAGTCACACGTCCACGTACTGTCTGAGAGCCGCGGCTCGCCGCTCAGGTCGAACAGCGTCGGGATCGACGGCCCGAAGATGTCGGTGTCGAGGATCCCGGACCGGTAGCCCAGTCTCGCGAAGGCGAGGGATAAGTTCGCTGCACATCACCACCGGTGACTCGTTTAGTTTGATGCTACGTGCTAGTAATAGTGGGGTTGCTTGGTGACCGACCTGCCACGGTGCTCTTGCCCACGCCGCCCTTGGCGGAGGACACGGCGACGACTTTGGCGACGTCTTTGATCTGGCGCCGCTCGGGGAGGCCACGCTGCATGCGCGGGATCGACCCCGTTCGCGGTAGGCCCTACATGGATCGACGGTTGTGAGTCTGGGGGTTTTGGGGTGTGAAGGGTGGCTTGCGGTTTACGTACTAGTGGGTTCTCATGCTGGAGGGTGCGGAAGGCGTGGAATAGTCTGCGTTGTAATAATGACCCCATTATGTTTTAGATGCTAGAGTAGAAATGAAGCTCATTTGATCATAGCGCTCTGTAAGTGGTGAACAGTAAGGTGAGGACGGACACATCAGTGGTTGGGACTACAATATGAACTATGTAAGAGCAAAGTGTAAATTACTTTTACAAATTCTATACTTCAGTATAAATTGATCCTCATTGGAAAGGAATAAATAATAGTATATGAAATACCGCGAGCTTGTAGATAGTTGAGGTTGACGGCCGACGGCAGTGAATGGATCGTCATTGGCTTCGGCCGCTAAACAAGATCGGGAGCCTCGATCCGCTAGCGAAAGTAATGCCGGCTTTCACCGCTAAAATTTTCTGAGCTTCCAAGCTTTCAATCGCGGCGTGGGGGCGCTTTTATTACAACCAGATATTTCTTCACTCCGTCGGAAAAGGACTTATACATACAAGAATGGAGAAGTTAAAAGGCCGCGCAAAGCAATTTGCTGAATGGGCAGAGCGCTCAGTCAAAGGTAAGAATCTTGGTTCCTTGTGGTGTTTCGTTAAATACTAACGGAGCATGCGCTAGACTTCGACCCTGAAGCAGAGGTGCCAGATGAGGCCGATGCCAGCAATAGCGAGGAGAGCGTAGACGAGAATGCCGGCACAGAGCACTATGTACACGTTGGGTATGATATTCCAATTAGGCTTCTAAGTCAGGCTACGTGCTAATACCTCCCTACCAGCAAGAGCAATCTTCGTCGCAAACACCCGGTCGCACTAGGACCCCAGTACCGAGGCGCTCGAGTGAGTCGCGCGGCTCTTGACGAGGAAGACGACGAGGAAGAAAGCGAAGATGATGATGCTTCATCGTCTAAGTACGAAGACGCTCGCGAAGTTGTTGACAGTCACATTGAGGACGACGAGTCAGACGAGTTCGACGACCCCGAGACGGCTGACCTCGAAGCCGATCAGGATGGCGAGGACGACGCGGAGATCGATAGTGATGGTGTCTTCAATGAGAGCGACGACGAAAAGTTCAAGAATTTCGTATTCAGGGGGAGCACCCAAGCACTGCCGAACAGGGGCAAACGTGTGCCAAGGCCCACTGCTGCGGACTATATGGTGTCTGATGAAGAGGAGTCGTCAGAAGATGCTGGAGTCGAGCTTGATGAGGAAGAGAACCCTGATGAGGATGACCTCGATGATGAAGAGACATCCGGGGACGAGGAAGTCAATGGCTTTATTGACGACGAAGCTGAGGAAGATGAAGACGATGACGGCGATGACGACGAGTCACTGGATGGCTTTATCGACGATGACGAAGAGGGCAGAGCTATGATGGATGAATCGAGCAATGGGGACAGCGATGAGGAGTTGGACAAAGATGAAGAGGAGAGCGACTCCGAAAAAGCCCCCCAGCCTAACGGTGCCAATCGCACAACGATACAAGAGATAATGAGTGCTGGACACCGCAGCGTAGCTAGTGCTCTAACGACTGCAGCTCAAAAGGATGTTGCCAAGGGAAAGGCCGTACAACAGCAACGAAAAGCATTCGATGCGCTCCTCAACATTCGAATACGATTGCAGAAGTCACTCGTCGCAGTAAACTCATTTAGCTCAATTGAGGACCCGGCAGATCAATCGGAACCATATGAGGCTGCCGAGGCTGCTGCTCTCAAGCTATGGAATGCAATTGATGGCTTCCGCGCAAGAATACAACCCGAATCATCTAAAAAGGCGGGCCAGAAGCGGAAGCGAACTGCAGATATTGATACATCTAGTCACGCTATGTGGGAAGACATGGAAACCGTCGAGCAACGAGCTATTGCCCGTCGCAGAGCGGTCCTCGAGAAATGGTCACACAGCGCAAGGAACATTAGGGCAGTAGATAGGTCATCACGAAAGTTCACCAGTGTCGCCGAGAAGTCTCTTACTACGAGATTGGACGAAGAACTCGATGCGCCTGAGCGACTCATTAAGCGCACGCGAACCCCGCGCTCATGTGCGCCTGTTCAGGTCGCGAAGAAAGTCAACGAAGACCCGGAGATCTACGACGACGCTGATTTCTACCAATTACTACTGAAGGAGCTCGTGGATCAACGGATAGGGGACACATCAGGGGGTCCAGGTGGGCCAGCCGCCATGGTGCGATTCGCAGCTGTCAAAGAAGCCAAGGCCAAGAGACACGTGGACACGAAGGCGAGCAAGGGGAGGAAGATGCGGTTCAACGTCCACGACAAGCTGCAGAACTTCATGGCGACAGAAGATCGCCGGAGTTGGGAGCAGAGCGCCATCGACCGATTCTTCGGAACCCTCTTCGGCCAGAAGATGGTCCTTACCGAGGATGCTGACGACGTTTCTGACGAGGAAATGGGCGGTGTGCCGGTTGAAGGGGAAAACATTCCGCTGTTTAGGAGCTGAGGGCTTCAGCTCTCCACAACTCGATGTGCTACCTTCTCTTTCCCCCGCTGTTCAAGTCTTACATAAGATCGTCAGATGTAGATGTTTATACTCCAAGTATCAATACAGTCACCATATTTCACCCGCGTGAAGCGATAAAATTCTCATGTCATTCAGCTTCTGGTACCGGTGAGGTATTTATGTAGGGTCATTGGAAGTCATCAACCTCAAGCAAGTGAACCTATAGTATTCTCGGAAGGTTTTCAATATACCTAGAGAAGTATCGCATGGACCAGAGTTACTTCTCCTGTATTATGCGCACTCTTCTACAGGGGTCAACGAAGAATTTGTATTGCACCATTCACATCACCCCAGGTTATACTGTCTCCCCGTGAGCACTGTCGGGAGCTGAACCCGAGACAAGAATCATCGTGACCCAACCAAACCAACGAGCTCATCACAGTGTCTCTTCGAATATGCCAGGGACCTTTGGAATCATAACGCTAATATATGACCTCAGCACGTATTCAAGCCAATCTGACCAATCCGTTCGAGTGTGTGCTTCACAGTGCTCTCTACTGTAAATTACCCTTTTCGGCATAATCTGCGAAGACTTTACCATGGTTTCTGGTACGACGTTTCTGGTATACCATGCGATCGAGTGCCGATCGTTAAAGGCTATACATAACGCCACATAACGGCGTTTCCCGAGATTCTAGATCTCCTCGAAGAGGTCGAGGCGGGTGCTTGGGCCTCCGGAGATAGAGGTTACACACGGCCTTTCCACGGCGATTATGCAACATTCGGCATGAGTGCGGACTTCACGATTGTCGTTAACCGCCATCTGATGTATTACACGGAGAATTTCTACGAACTGCGTAGAATAATACCAAGATGGCACTTGTAAGCATAATCAGGGACTTGTGCGAGGTTTTCGTATACCGAGGGTCACATATCAAGTTAACAGATCGCAAGTGAGCTTTGAGGAGGATGTATTATGAACGTGCTTCGGAAGACGGCTTGAGATTTATGTCTTGGGCGAATCTACATATTTCATTGGCACTCATACTAGTAGTAACAGATATTTTAGGTCTTTCAATTGTTTTATTCTTTTTTTTGATGCTATCTTCTCAAGTTGTGGCTACGTAATTAAGTGACAGTAGATTCAATTCCCAACAGCGTTAATGGATATTGCTCCAACACCTCATCTCCCTCAGTTTCCAACAAGTCGTAGGCTTCCTCGCAACCACCTTCTTATGATATATGAAACTCGTTTATTTTCCCGCCTTCTCCATAGACCGGACCTATTTGGTTGGGCATTAGCACAGCCAGTGACATGCCAGAGTCTCCTGATCAAAACTTACCAAACTTTGGATGCACGATTGCACCTGGTTCATATATGTCAATAGCCCTCTCGTTTGCCCATCCAGAGAGCTTCGGCCAGTTAACACATTGATGGGCAGTTCCGTTAGCTCCTGGCTTGATTGTCCAATCCATGAAGCTATATATGATCATCCCGGGGTCACCGTGACACATAGCGAATTTCCGCAGAGCATTCAGACAGTGTTCTGGAGCACAAGAACTTGTTGTTAGCCTGTAATCTTGCGCTTCACCTGTACCAAGTACTTACCACTGTGTGATTTGTTCTGCTTCTTAACCTTCTCGTCGGCGTTGGGCCAGTACTCATCATGCCAGACATACTTATATAGCCACCGCTGGAGGAGAGTGAGTGACCGCTCAAAGATCCGTTACATATATGGTGGACTTACCACACAGTGAAGTTCATGATAGACGTTTAATGACCCTGCGTAACCTGAGCCATCACTTAATGGCACAGCCGTCTTCTCACGACCGAAAGCCTCAACGTCCTCTTGGCCAAGTCTGATATTCATTGCTAGAAATGGTTAGCTGTGTTGCGACGAGAGATGCATCATGTAGATAACATACGCCCGAGCAAGTCGGCCCAGGCCTTCTCTAATTCGGGTCGAGGTGGACCACTGTAATCGCTAGTCAAGCCATCTCCAGAGTTGAACTCCTGGACAGACCATTCGAGTGCGTCATTTGCCGGTGCTGTGACAACCCGTTAGTGAAATTACTCATCTTCAGTCCCGCCGGCGCCATGCTTACAGTACAAGAGTCGCCCGTTCAGCTTTGACCAAGCCCGGCCGAGAGCGACCGCGAGCCCGGTGACTATCGCTAGGTAGATCAAGAACACGACGACGTGAATCTTTATCGCTTTTCTTCCAGCGTACCAAGGCTCGTCCCGGTTCCAGAGCTTCTGCTTCCCCTTGAGAAGACCCTCAGCTGCGTTTGCCGACCATTCCTCTTCGTCGTCACCAGAGCTAGAGCCCCGAGGATCTGACGTCGGAACAGGAGTATGTTCTGCCTTCATGTTGTCGTCAAATTACAAGAAGCATCAGGGGGGAGTCAGTTGTTGGTAAGTCAGGATCGCAAGGTCAGAAAAGATCTACTCCTTGGTGAGAATCCAGGACGGTATGTCCTCTGACTAGTGCACTCTGCGAGTTTTGTGCAAGTGTGTCTGTATTTCTCTCCCTGTTGCCTCCGAAGAGGTTCGGGGCCGTCCTGGAGACAGTGACTCCGCGGGACGCCGTCACGGTCATTATCGGGCTATCACCGTACGAGGTGGCTCCCAGTACCTAGGTATGCAATGTCAGTCTGGGCTGAGCCGCCCCCCCGGTACTTCGGCGGATTAAGCAACCCCTGGCATATGCACGGTAATCGTGCATTACTGGATCCCTGAAGCGAGCGCCAAGAAGTACCGACCATGTTGAGGCACTATTTTCTAAATGCATTGTAAACCCACGTTTTTGGACCCCTGCAGCACGTGCGATAACGAGGTTATGCCTACGGCTGGGTGGCTGACTTATAATATGCATTGTAAATCATATTGTCAGTCATCTATCCTTGCTACTACTATACAACATCAGCCCTAGCTTATCGTCTTCCTGGTCCCTACCCCGACATTCTACGCCGCAGTGGCACCTAGAGATCTAGCCCCGGGAGGAGGAGCCGCAAGTAAGAAATCGACAAGGCTGTCGAAACAATGACTTGACTCTGCATCGTGATAGCTTTGTCATCGAGATTGATACGGCGGCACACATGAGCCATGGGGTACTTCCACTATACTGGTTCAGGTGACTTGACATAGCTTGACTGAGCATAGTCTTACCTTTCCATGGAATTCGACGAGGCACAGGTTGACTACCTAGCAATAGGAGCCACCCACGGCTCCGAGTGACGAAGGACTAGAAGGAGTATGACCAAGAGTACGACCAGGAGTACGACAGGGAGGAGTCCTCTATGGTGACCCTCTAGATGGTCGACTGTAGTCATTGAGGAGTCCCTCGCTGTGAGCATGACCCCCGCGTCAAAGGGACGGATTACCTTCATTGCAGGACGATGACCAGTATTCATTCGTCGAGATAGCCGTAGGAATAGGCGATGTCGTGACCATCATCCGAGTCGTGAATCGAACCATAAATAAGCCTCCAACCTCCATGAGTCTGAGGAGATTCCTCTAAGCACCACAAGCCAGAAGCTCAAAGCAACAAAGCATCGAATCTTCAGGTCAACAGCACAACTTCCCAACAGAAGCCCACATTCTCTCTACTTCCTTCACTCAAACGAAACTCAATCATTCAAGATGCAGAAGATTTCGATCCTCATCGCGGCTTTTGCCATTGCCGGAACCTCCCTGGCTGCGCCAGTTGTTGATGGTGAGATACAACCGCTCCAAGGCTACCATGGATCCCCTGACTTACATTCTTCCTTCCAGGCCTAGTCGCACGCTCTGACGCCGACGCTGCCACCAAGTATATCGCTGACAAGCGCTCTGACGCTGACGCGGCTACCAAATATATCGCCGACAAGCGCTCTGACGCGGACGCGGCTACTAAATATATCGCTGACAAGCGCTCCGACGCCGACGCAGCCACCAAATATATTGCGGACAAGCGTTCGGACGCCGACGCCGCTACTAAGTATATCGCCGACAAGCGTTCGGATGCGGACGCAGCAACCAAGTACATTGCTGACCGCTCCGACGCCGACGCTGCTACCAAGTACATTGCGGACCGCTCCGACGCCGACGCCGCTACCAAGTATATCGCTGACAAGCGCTCCGACGCGGACGCGGCCACGAAATACATTGCCGACAAGCGCTCGGACGCGGATGCGGCTACTAAGTACATTGCCGACAAGCGTTCAGACGCAGACGCAGCTACCAAATACATTGCTGACAAGCGCTCTGACGCCGACGCTGCCACGAAGTACATCGCTGACAAGCGTTCGGACGCTGATGCTGCCACCAAGTACATTGCCGACAAGGCCAAGCGATCTGACGCGGATGCCGCTACCAAGTATATCGCCGACAAGCGTTCGGATGCTGATGCCGCAACCAAGTACATTGCGGACAAGCGTTCCGATGCTGATGCCGCGACGAAGTATATCGCTGACAAGAGATCCGATGCCGATGCTGCCACCAAATACATCGCTGATAAGCGATCGGATGCCGATGCCGCCACCAAGTACATTGCCGACAAGAGATCTGATGCTGATGCCGCCACCAAGTACATCGCTGACAAGCGCTCCGATGCTGATGCTGCTACCAAGTATATTGCGGATAAGCGATCTGACGCCGATGCTGCTACCAAGTACATTGCAGACAAGCGATCTGATGCTGATGCTGCGACCAAGTATATCGCAGACAAGCGAAGTGATGCTGATGCCGCAACCAAGTATATCGCCGATAAGCGATCGGATGCCGATGCTGCTACCAAGTACATCGCCGACAAGCGATCTGATGCTGATGCGGCTACTAAGTATATCGCTGACAAGCGCGCTGTCGCTTTCTCCTCTTAAATGTGTGGGTACTGCCCCTTTCTGCCTTGAGTGGACATTGTGGACGCTAATCAGATCTGTCTCTGCAGCCGAACTGACTCCCTTTGGTAGCAAGCCGAGGTGTTGTCAATCAGTCAACCTCTTTGGTTTTGGCAATTGAGTGAGGCGTTTTGAAGGAAGGGAAATTGGGCGGGGGGAGGGAAAGCTTGTAGTGGACCTTTCAATTACTTTCCGCTTGTCCCGCGGTCACGTTGTGATTGTATTTATTACTTTCGCAAGGGGGAGTTGCTGTGTGTGTAGTTAGATGCTTTGTTGCGCTTCCTAGCCTTGCTCTGACCTGAGGCAGTGCGACGTACTCGTGCTGCTTAAGGCGATAAGACTTAGCTATCCAATCTCTAAGTTTTCTTAAAAAAACCAACTCTATGGCTTCTTCCCATCTCAGTGAAAACATGCTACTATCCCCTAGGAAGTAACAAGTGGAAATAAGTTCCTTACTGATGTTTCATCAGGTGCTGTGAAGCAGAAACCTTTACGCACAATGCCAAGCCCTCTTGGCCGGAGAGTATATATTACTCGCCTCGAACTTACAGCCCAATTTGATTTACGAATGTTGGTCTGCGGTATTTGTTTGAGGTGAAATTTTGGGTGGTGATGGTTGTCCATGTAGGTTGGCTTGTGCGTTCTCTGATTGACCGGTCGCCTATTTTGATATATGTAAAGGTGTTCAATTGCGGTACTTAAGGCAATAGGAGATGTAGGAATTAGTCATAATGAGTTAAGGAGACATTGGTAGAGTAATTTCAATAGACATTTCGCTTAGAATGTCAAAGTAGACCCGACCGAGTTCTGACTGTGTCCTTTCTTAGGTACCTACCTATTTCCTCGTTTAGCGGGACGGTTATAATGACTGTATAAGCTGTTAAAGTGACTGTATTCTAACCTAATGTAGTTAGGTAGGTCAGGTACGTACCCCGCAGTATATTTTATTAAAAAATAGATGTACCTTTTTTAATAACCTTATCTTACTTAAACCTGTAATTTTTTAATAACTATTACTACACCTACCATTATACCCGTTGCTTTTGAAGTTATTATAATAGCTAAATACGCCGATTGCAGCCTCTTTAAAAAAAATGACTTTAATTTAATCGATTCCCTCGATTAACCTAACTTTTAATTACTATTTCCGCCGCTACCGCCGCCGCTAGCCTCTTTTTTTAAAACCCTTAAATCTAAGGTTTGGCTCAGTTTTTAAGAAACTAAATCTAACCTTTTAAAAGCCTATAAAACAGCCGGCTTTATTACTATATGCCGCTATAGCAACAACTATTTAATAATTCTCGGCGGCCCGGCTAAAATCGTTTTTAAGTGTTATAAAGGCAGAGATATATATATAACTAGTACCGGCAAAAAATAAAGGGCGGTTATTAAAGAAAATTGCCTTTAATAAGTAGCTTTAATATACTTTTAAAGAAAACGTGTCCCTTATATTAGCTAGCCTAGATAGCATTTTTTATACATAAAAAACCGCCGAACTTATAATTATATTATATTCTCGAGACCTTTTTTTATTATAACTAATCGATAAAATTACTTAACTTAAAAAGTGCTATAAAATATCGAATTAGCTACTTTAAAACTAAAAAATACAGCATTTAACGTTATTAACGAAATCCGTATAAAATACCCTTATTTAAATATCGATCGACAAGTTATTACTAATCACTTAATTAAAGCCCGAAAAACACGTTTCGGAAACCGTATAGTAATATAATAATTCCTTTATATTCTCGAAAGTAAAGGTATTTATTATAAGGTATATTATAGCTAAAATAATCGAATCGAAAGGATTTTTTAGCTATATAACTGGTATATTTAGCTATGGCAGAAAAATCCTAAACTATTATCAGCTAATAATATATATAAAGTTAACCGGTTCGAGATATCTTTTTATTAAATCAATAAAATTACCTTTTTTTATACTACATTTCCTATAACGTATTATCTTTTAAGCGGCAAAAAAAAGGCATTTTTTACATAAGTATTATAAAGTTTAAAAGTATATATTAGGAAATATAATATCGGGAACCCTTATATAATTATTAGCGATTTCGATAAAGCCTTTAAAAAAGTAGCTAAAGCTATATATAATAACGAAATAAAGCATTAGATTTATATTTAACACGTATTTAAAAATATTATATATAACGTTAGAAAAAAGTGGATAGGTACCCTTAAAAGCATAATTCTCGGCGAATAATAAGGGGGTATCGGCAGCCGGCTATATAAAAACGACAAATCTAAAAACGAAACTAAATTAGCTAAAGCTATTAACGAAAAAGCTATTAACGATCCCCAAATAGGCTAATATACTACTCGGATATTAAATAAATACGATCGTAAAATTTACTTTTAAAAAGGCATTTAAGCCTCTAAACGTCAGCTTATTAAAAATACCGGTTAAACTAATCCCAAATTAGGCCGAAAATTTAAAAATAACGCCAATAGTATTTTATACGCCTAAAGGTTAGCTACTTACTTATCTATTCGAAAAGAATTTAAAAAAGTATAAGAAATTATTTTACGTAAATTCGCTAGTTAGCAGCCGATTATTAAATACCTTAGGAATATTTATTATATAATCTTTTACGAATTTACTAAATTTGTAATAAAAAACCATCGGAATTTCGGCATTAAATTAACGTCTCGAATAAAAAAATCATACAAATTCCTTAAACGATTTTTAAAAAATCGATTTTTAAACTTTAAATAGCTTTATTAAGTAGTAAAAATATCGTTCGAACAGGTTAAGCAGCAATATAGTTAAAAGTTAGCGAGAAAGCAGGAAAATCGAATTCGAAACTATAACAAGGTATTAGTAATAGCTAGATTTCGTTATTATTTAAGCCATAAAGCCCTTTATATAATTTTCGAGTAATATTAATTAGCTAAAAATGCGTTAAATAATTAACAAATACGAGAAATCTATATTAACGCATATTTATAACGGTATAAACTACTTTGCTGGCATATAATCCTCGGTTTATTAAATACTATAGCTTAATTAAAATTAAATCATATTTATAGCTATTAATAAATTCGAAAAGGTAACTAATTAATATCGGATAAAGTTATAAGGTTATTACAAAAGCTTAATTTTAAAATAATGCCTCGACAGCAAAAAAATATTAATAAAACGTAGCCGTTACCGATAACCGCTTATAGCGCAGCCGAAAATGTAGTAATAGCTTTAATACCGCAAGAAAAAAAAAAAGGAGGAAGTAATACCCTTAACGTAATAGCCCCGGGCTCGGGTAAATAATAATATAAGGCGTAATCCCTCTCACAATAAGCCTTCTCGGCAGCGCCGGCGGACAAGTCAGCTGCTAGTAACTATTAAAAGGAATCGAGTAACGAGACATACTATAAATAGCTTTAGGCCGCTTTTATTAACAGCGCCGGCAGACCTAAAGAAAGCAGGAAGATTAGGAGGTTTAAAGGTAATAGGGAGGTTAGGGGGGAGGCATTAAATTACGTTACCTTAAAAAATCTAATTTGCGTATAAAAAAATTGATTTTTCGTTAAGTATTAGATTAAATAAAGTCAGATAAAAAAACGAACGCGCTTAATTTTTATTACAGTTTTAAAAAAATCAAAGTTATTTAAGTGTAGCTATTAATTGCTATTAAAAGCATTTTAACAGGTTTTAAAAAGTAGGGAAAGTATATCCGTTTCTTAATAAAATGTACTACGGGATACGTACCTAACCTACCTAACCGAAATAAGTTAGAACACAGTCACTTTAACAGCTTATACAGTCATTATAACCGTACCGTCGTTTAGGTATTCACACTTGACATGTTCAGCTTCAAGTTCTATAAGAAACTGTTATAATGTAGGTTAACATGATAGGAATATGTGGTGGGATGAAACCCAATAGATGGGAAGGCCATGAGACCCATAGGTTAAAGATTTCCATGAATTACGAGCAACTAGATCAGATGTCTGCTACACGATTCTACTATACAGTTACTCGTTTGTATGAAAATAAGACCAATTAAGCACCTTTTCACCACCTTATCTCTCCTTCTTCACAAGTTGCATCTGATTCAATTTCCAATCACAGTTAGGATAACACTCTTCATGATAAGGATGTACAATACCGTCATATTCCTGTGACAACAAAGAATTATTTAAGATTAGTCCTAGTCTTATGATTCAAATGTCTGGGATTTCTACCAATGACGCGCGTTGTAGGCATTGCACAACTAGCACAGTAACTCGCATGTTCTTTCTGTTGATGAAACCAGGTTCCAGTGTTTGATTTTCTATTGACGCATACTTGAAAAGTCCTTGATTCTTCTGGCATTCACAGAAGGGGGTGAAAATACGAGTTGGCTGATAGAAACGAAAAGTGCAGTTGTTTCGTACAGCCCAATACTCCGGCCGATACATGAATTAAGAAAGATAACCATGCGAGCAACAAACCAAACGCGCATGTACCTAGGTAGTTTGACTAGCTTGAATATGGTAACAGTGAAAATTTCGACTGAACTATATCATCCAGATTAGAGTGCCGTGATTCAATATATCATTTGAATCATTCCTGACATCAAAAGAGGAAATACTACCATCACCACAAGCAAGAATCCTAAAAGCAGATCAATGTCCGCCGTGGCCATCATGCTCTGCTTCATAGGCGCCAATTTTATCCCCCTCTCCATCAGGATAAGCAGGCCCTGCGACATGATTCGAGTTAGATTGGATAGTAAATAGAATACGTTTAGGGGGTGGAGTCGAACCTCTGGTAGGGTGGATCAGCCAGCCTGGCTTCATCATATCAACGGAGCGCGCTTTGGTCCACTGCGAAAATCGATCCCAGTTAATGCATTGATGACTCGTTGCGTTTGCAAATGGCATGCGATCTTCTGCGCGCCAACTATACGCAATAAGACCAATGTCGCCGTGGCACATCGCAGACTGGCGTAGGAAGTCGATGCAATGTTCTGTCAGGCATGTGAATATATGTAAAGCGAGGTGCTGACATGGTACAAAACGAAAAACATCACTCACCGTTGTGTAAACGATTCATCTCCAGGTCATGAGCCGAGATCCCAGGGAAATAGTAATCCGAGTACATATACTGACGAATTCTCTTCAGGCAGTGAAGCTCATGATAAACGTTGAGAGTACCAACATAGCGGCCACCTTCCGGGACCTCAACTGCCGTGTCTTCTTTCCCGTAATGTTTGATATACTCGGGCTCGATTAGGATGTTCTCATCTATAGACACATTCGACGATGAGCTAGATAATTGCTAATGGCGATATGGGACTGGGGCTCAAGATCTTACCGTTCAACAGATCATGCCAAGCCTTATCGAGGGATGGACTGGGTTTGCCAGAGTACTCCCCGCTCTCCTGAATGTGGTCCTCCAAAGTGAATTTAGTCTCTTCATATACCAAGACATCTCTAGCGGGAGCTAATCACCTTCGTCAGCCCGGTTTTACCACACTAATCTATATCGAAATCACAAGACTTACAGAATGGCATTCCATAATACCTAGCACCTCCTTTATCATTGGCTACAAGGAACAGAATGAACACATACACTGCGAACAGAGCGCAATGTGCTGCCAGGAACCGTGCTATATGCAATCAATGATTGGTAATTGCCCTTTTTGTATGTCCCAATTGAAGTCTCAGGAGGTCTAGCTCCAGCAACGCTCTATAGACAGGCGTCGCCCCCAAGACAATATGAAAGAACACACAAAGGGCCGGAATACGTACTGTTCTTCCATATAGGCCGCCGCACATATTTCACACTCGTTTCTCGACCACCCTTCTCCAGGAGGCCATCGTTAGAGTCATGGTCTATCGACGTTCTGTCTTGGAATGTAGGTGAACCCCCAGGGATGGAAGTGTATGATTTTTTGGCAGACTTTGACCAATTCCACTGAGGCAGTTTGTAGAAGTAGGGCGCCATGGTGTTTAGAGCTGTC
The DNA here is from genome assembly GCA_022497155.1 of Whalleya microplaca. Taxonomy (NCBI): domain Eukaryota; kingdom Fungi; phylum Ascomycota; class Sordariomycetes; order Xylariales; family Xylariaceae; genus Whalleya; species Whalleya microplaca. Next base: position 280,366 of record MU385736.1, on the reverse strand, counting down.
GAAAGATGCCTAGCAACTTTCGTTGTGTACTTGAAGGAGTGTTGGCTGGGTTTTTGGAATGGGAGGAAAGAAGACGCAAGTATGAAGATTTGTCTTAGTCGGCTTCGAAGAACGGTTGCTTCCGAAGGTCAAGGCCTCAGACGAGGCGTAGTCATAATCGACTGTTCTATGTGAGAAACCTGTCACAATCCTGCAATGTCACGAACCTATACAGTGACTGATGAAGCTATTTTCATATTGATTTAAACGAATAATGCTATACCGGGTCTGGATTCGGAGCCGAGGAAGGATTCAAGATAAGCTAAATTTAGCTTACTATTAAGCTCAACTTTGCCCACGGGATATGTGCTGTAAGGGTCTGGCGCATATGCTGTAAGGGTCTGGCGCATATGCACAATGACAATGCATCGCAAGGCTGACTGGGTATCAAGCGTCGTACCTCTGTGTGGGTCTCGTCGGTTATGCATGCAACGATGTTGACCACGAGAAAGACACATGGATCTAGACCCCTCTACAGGGGATCAGCTCCCAACGGCACCACCAAGTCGAATTGTCATTGGAATGCCCAATCGCCGATCTTTGCAGCTCAGATACAGATTGGGTCACTTACAGGACTGTTGGTACCGCTGTACGCTAAGTACGGATTGACGTTCCGCTCCCCCCTGCCTCCCTGCTGCTCTTGTCTCAAGAGCTTAGTCTCCTGGGATTGGTTCGTCGAGAGGTCAGGATTTGACCAGTTGCCGCAAATTCCAACTATCTTATTGAATATTTCGAAGATATTGGCCTCAAACGTAGAAATTATCGTGAATACTCAATGTCTTTCTACCCGCTCCCACGAGTTAACAGTGATCCTGAAGAGGCAAACAGATGTAGTGACGATGGACCTGTTGACGCTGAATCGGGCGCAGAAGTCTCTACTAACGATCCTTTCATTCCCTTTGAGACAGCGCCGGCAGCACCAATTGTCGACATTGTCACGCCTCGAGCTATTTTGCTGGGTAGCCTTTGTGGTGCTCTGGTCAATGCTTCTAACATCTACCTTGGTCTGAGGGCAGGATGGACAACGTCGGCGAATATTCTTGGTGTATGTAGGGTCCATTCCTCTTAATTTTATCATCAAATCTACAGGCCAAATCTTGGCCGCGGTATCGAGAACTGCTGATTTAATCATTATAATATAATTAGGCTATCGTAGGTTTTTCGGTGCTAAAGAAATGGGCTGCTGGTTCGAAGCATGAGTTCGGTCCACATGAGAACAACATCGTGCAGACCGTAGCCACGGCTTCGGGCGGTATGTCGAATGTTTTCATATCAGCTATCCCAGCATTGTATCAGCTAGGCTTGTTGAAAACGCCAGCAGAGGACTTCTTCCGGATTGTCACGCTCACCGCTATCGGGGGGTATTTTGGTCTCCTGTCTATTGTCCCTCGTATGTACTTCCTAGTCAAGTGGCCTGTTCTTGAAGGCTTTGCCTTATGCTTAACAAATTAGTGCGACGGTTCTTCATCGAAAATGTTGCTCGAGAGCTCAACCTCATATTCCCTTCTTCCATGGCAACGGCTATCACGATTCGGAGCATGCACTCAGCCGCAGATGGCGAGCAAGTTGCCGCTCGTAAGATGAAGGCAACCTTGTATGCTTTTTTGGCCGCCATGATTCTGAGGGTAGTGTCTCAGTTTGCAGTGGGTATCTTCTGGGTAAGTCATTATCTAAGCCGCGACCCTGTAGATGATTTTCTGGGACTTGCTTGCCAAATGTATGACTGACTGATTATATCTCAGAATTGGCATATCTTTACCTGGATTGCAGAAATCAATGTTGGTCGTAACTTATTTATTGCTGCCGAGAGCTGGGGGTGGTTTCTCGAATGGTAAGTAACATCTAGAGTTGTTTCACCTTTGATCATGTTTTGAGAGAAGAATCCTCAGCTGATTGCTCAACTGACTGAGAGCAAAATACTGACTTTAGTATGCTGTAGGTCACCAGCTATGATTGGATCTGGGATGTTGGTAGACTTCGGAGTAGCCTGTTCGTTCTTTGCCGGATCAATCCTTGCATGGTAAGCTGCTATAGCCAATCTGCAACAAAGCTATTGATATGTCTAAGCTAACCCGTAGAATTGTATAGGGGCATCATAGGACCGTACCTTGTGTCTCGGAAAATCGCTTTCGGCGACCACATCTCTTCCCAACCTGGTTGGACTGGCTTGATGTCTTACAAGTCGATGTCAACTGAATTTGCTAGTGCCAGTCACCCGAGCCCTCGGTATTGGCTACTGTGGCCAGGCGTTGCCTGTACGTTGGCTGTAGCATTTGTAGGTGAGTTCCCTCCCCCTTCATCTCTTGACTATTCAAGAAATAGTAATAACTTTAATGTTATATAGAACTAAGTTGCCAATGGCGTGTTCTCTGGAAGTTCGGTCTTCTTTCTGCCAAGGCTACTACTTCTATCATACGGCGTCTGCTACCCCGGCATGTATCTTACGAGTATAGCATCGTCGAAGATGAGGGAAAAACCACTCATGAATTACCGCATAGCGTACATGACAACCAGGATATCGCAACCTGGATGTGGGCACCAGGTGTTATCATCCTTATTATATTAGCAGGCGTTTTGACCAAATTACAATTCGAAATGTCATTCCTCGAGGCATTGCTGGCCCTATTCTTAGCATTTTGCTTATCACTAGTTGCCATCCAGGCTACTGGCGCAACAGGTATGTGGCTTTCCCTTAATTCCGTTATCTGTAACGGAGACTGTGCAGTACCGAAACTAATGGATCGGTCCCTACCTACTTCCAGATACTACTCCTCTAAATGCAATCTCCAAAGTGTCACAGGTCATCCTGAGTAGCGTCACTCGTGCAGCGGGCGGAAGTGTTACAGCTGCTCAACGCCTGAACCTGCTTGGGGCTAGCCTTACTAACATCGGCGCAAGCCAGGGCTGTGGTGAGTCTCCAAACACGGTTCAAATGTGCATAGACAATATTTTGGTTTTCTAACAAGGGACTTGCAGATCTGATTGGCGATTTCCGGGTGGGTTTCTTATTGCAGACTCCCCCGCGACTTCAATACGCAGCCCAGTTGATAGGAACGCTGATTGCCACACTGGTTGCCCCAGCAGTGTTTGTACTCTTCGCGAAGGCATATCCATGCATCATTGCTAGCCCGGAGGAGGAAGCCTCTGGAGAATCATGTGAGTTTCCAGGACCTGCCGTCGCGGCCTGGAGGGCTGTTGCCATCGCCGCTAGCGAGCCATCGTCGCCTATTCCCCCATCTAGCGTGTACTTCTCCATCGGTTTAGCGTTTAGTGCTGCTCTTCTAGTCTTGTTAAGACACTTTCTGTTTGTGGGACGATTTCAGTACGTCCGCCACTACCTGCCAAACATGATGATTCTGGCGCTAGCCTTCACCCTACCATCTCCACAGACGGGCATCACGATGATGATGGGTGCCCTGTTTGCCAAGGTCTGGCGTTGGAGGAGCCACGAGGGCTATGAGCACTATGCTTTTGGTGTTGCTGCTGGTCTTGTCGCTGGAGAGGGTATTGGGGGCACGATCAATTGCGTGTTGTCGATTTTAGGCGTTGGGGGGCAGCGGTGGTCAACAGGATTTGGGTGTCCTGCTGGTGTATGCTAGGTATCTACGTAGGAGTATTGCTTCCCTTGTATAGGCATACAGGTACCATCAAAATGAAGGCCGTTTAAAGTCGTTAACTCATGTTAAGAGGAGGTCATTGTATGGTCAAGCAGCAGTAATACGGCATGTCAATGGCTATATGTGGGACGTTTATGGTCGGTTAAGGTCTAGTTGGAAGCTATCCGTATTGTGGGAGTGAGCCTTCTACGCCGCATACCGCGTTCTTTGCGTTGAATGCACCAAACCATATGAAATTCAGTCAGCAACAAGTGACGGTTTTCATTTCCATGCTTCTCAAATTTTGATGTTAATTTTGTTACGATACTTGTGTATATGCAATCATCTAATTAGGTAGTGATTTGAATTCGTAGTAAAATCGTATTGTGCGCTTGTGAAATATAATTAAGTTTCGCGGTCCCTTTCGTTGAGGCCAAACGCCGTCTATTTGACACTTGAGATTGAAATTTGTATGTCTTTTTTACATTTGTGATATATATGCGATGGGCTATCGCACATCATTCTCCTACTAGGTATTCCGAGATAGTAAATATCATGATTTTGATTGTCATTAAAATCTCCCCCTTCCGATTTCCTTATTAGAAATAGGCATCACACAACTTATATAGCTTGGTACGTCTCAATTTCTAGGCATCAGGTCGTTTCTATATATTGATATTAAGTTTCTTACCCTGGTATGTACCACGGCCTAGTAGACCTGAATTTACTTTGGCCAGCCAATACTTTAAAATCTGGAAACCACTGTTCACATGTAAGCATGGGGCATTAAGAAAGAAGGAAAAGAAAAGAGGTCACGAAGTATGTCATAAACGTGCAAAATACTCACGGGTGTACCAAAACCACTTGCTGCATCCCATCCCTCCACAGCCGGGAACCCATCTGTGTTACAGCCTCTCGTTGAGCCTTGGGTGACATCCCTGAAGGCTTTAAAGCCACCAGAATAGAGCCACGGATTAAGGAAACCCATAGGGGGCTTGCCATCAGCAATCAAGGCATCATTAACAAGAGCCATGACACCTGCAAATATCGGTGCGGAAGCGCTGGTCCCGTCAACAACCTTGACCGTTCCGTTCCATATTGTCACAATCCTGTAGCCCATAGCGGCTACATCAGGATATGCACGGCCAGTGGGATTATATAAACCCTCATGCGTGCCTCCTAGTTTCGAGATATACGATTCAACAGTGTCATTCTGGTAAGCGGGACGAGGGAAATATTCGCTGAACCCGCCCCCGCTGACAAAGCCGTTGCGATCGTTGTAGGCCACTATTTCCGGATCGATGTTCCGCGTGGCTGCGACCGATGTTCCGTATGGGCAACTCTCAGGGAATCGTGCGACGAAACGCGGCGTTCCATCTGGTGCGTGACACTGCTCCGGTTTCCCAACACCCCAGTCGCCGGACCCAAAGATAACGCTCACGCCCCGTGCGCCGAGCTGAGCGAAGCCGTTGCAGACTCTTTTAGCATACGAGGGAGGCACCGTGTACTCAGCGTCAGCGTAGGACGTGCTGATAACGGTGGGTAGTTCAGGCTGTGCAAGAACGTACTGGAGCCAAGTGAGGAAGGGTTCGTTGGTATTTTCCGGTAGTGATACGTCCGGATCGTAGGGCGGCGGATCTCCTCCAGTAGTATAAGTGATTAGGGGCGTAGGATATCCAATGCCAAGCATAACTTGAGCATCAAGGTTACCTTCTTTACCATCACCATCATCCAATTGTGACTTGTTGGCTGGAGTCTGCTGATTGATTCCACCGGCAATTTCCTTGATAGCGAACTCCTCTGCGGCACGGGCGGCCTCCGGCCGGTACATCTTAAGATAATGGCTGATATCAGAGCGATTGTTGAACTCTCCCAGATAGTTGCTTAGGGCCATACTATTCTTGTCGGCCGCTTGGGCCTTATAATTCAAAGTACCGTAGTGTGTGCGCAAGCATATCGGGGTGACAGCGCTCGTGTTGCAAGCCTTGTCAGCTGTCAAGTCATCTGGTAGATTGTCTAAGTCGATGCCTTTCAAGATATCGAGACCATCGGGAAGATCTTCAGCTGCATCGTTCAAGGAGGTGGGTGTCGTGTCATTGTTAGCCGGTCCTCTGGAATTAGTTGTAACAGCGAGGGAGCGCAGATGGATGAAAGAGGTCGTTGGCTGTACTATGTCAATTAGCCCATGTAGTTGAAGCGGAAGAGACCATTCTTCTGCCCGGACAATCTCTTTATGTCCTCTTCGGTACACATGGTACGACGTCTGGAGAAGATTCTCGATCAAGGAGACTGGCAGCGCCGGGGTGATAATCCAGTCTTTCGCCGGGGTGAACTCAAGCTCCTCTGTCCGGATTCCACAGTCTCCTAGCCAGCCTGTTACGGTATTAATCGTGTCATCTGAAGGCTGTATGATGCTGTTGACTTGGTCCTCAGTGAGATGTTGGCGAAACCTTTCGTGCAACGGATCTGATATCTCTCCCAGGTGCCTCTCTAACTCCCCAAAGTTCCCTTGTACGAGTCCAATGTGTAGTTTGATGAGATGATTTGTAGGGGCTCGCCTGACGCGAGTCCAGCCCCGTGGTACGACATGGCGCTCTTTTAAAACATGTGATGATGAGACCTCGCTCAGAGTCGAAGCCAATGTCAATTGAAACCAGCTCGTTAATATCACGGCCGATGCCCATAACATTATGACCCTAAATCAGCTTTAGAGGTAAGAACCGACGATGTACACCAACCACGTAAGAATCTCGTCAAAGACAGCTAAGGACGGAACAAACGAGGTACCGGTGTAAGGTTTGACTCTCGTTTGCGACTCTATCACGGAACCAGGATACGGTCGAACATGTGCCATTTCGTAGGCGTTCGCCTCATTGGGCTACATGGCTAACACAAAATTGTTAGAGGCGTAGTGAAGATCACTACGCATTTAGTAGCTTTAGCGGATAGCCAATGAGAGCGCGCTTAGAGCAGCAAGCCCTCCTGATTAGGTATAGAATGATGCAAAGTCACTGACTCCACATTAAACCCAGCTGGTCATTCCGTAAGCATTCCATACCTATGTAACCCTTGTAACCCCAGTCATTACAAGGAGGATGAGGACTTCGTATGCACTCATGTCGATTCTGGGTTGACCTCGCCACAGTCGGAAGCTGACAGCCAGTTTACTCTGGTAAACGAGCAAGCTGGCTTAACATTGTTCCAATAGGCTTGAGTCCAAACTCATCTTTCTTTTGAATACTAAGCGAACAGAGTCAGTCTGTGAAGCTGGACGATACAATATGTTTTCCGTGAAAAAGTCTTCTTCGTTTTTCTTCAAAGGTCAGGGAGTCTCTAATAAGGAAGCTGCGTCAAATGCCAACGGAAAGAGCTCGACCGACGGATCAGAGAGCGAGGAGTCTTTCCTCAGTGAAAATGAAATCAAGAACCTTCGCTCTAGGCGTCCGTCTCGCAGGGGATTATGGTGGCTTGGGTTTGCTCTCGTGCACCTAATACTACTCGCTGTCTATATTGGAACAGTTGTGTCTCTCCGGTCTGAGGTCAACAGGTTACGCAGATATGGCCCTCAACTTGTCAACAGTAAGTTAGCATGAGAGACGGCAATAAATATCAAGTACTCATTACCATTTCATATAGCACCGGCGAACGACGCTGTAGAATGGGAAGCACACGTTTTCGATGAAAATGACATGGTGCATGGCCCCTTTTCTGGGCTTCCGCGAGACGAGATCGATCAAAACTGGCACAACCTTCTCAATAGCAAGTTGTTTCTTCTGTCAGAATAGTTTTCTATTGCTAATTATGAATAGACGAGAATATAATGCTTGAGCCTGAAATAATGAAGGAGTACGGCCGGGACCAATTTGGCGTAGCTATGCCAGACGGAGAGGGCTTCCTCGGTACTCTCAATGTCTATCACGAGCTCCACTGCATTGTACGTAATACAATTATGCGTGATAGTCGAATAAGCACCTAATCTATTGCAGAAACGGCTCTACCAGTATACCTACCCTGAGATCTATACTCCAGATGAAACACCTAAAGAAAGAGACATCAACCGTATGCACAAAGGTGATAACCCCCTGATTATTCTTTGAGGCATGGCATCAGTTACTCATCCTATATGTTTAGATCACTGCCTCGATTTCCTCCGCCAATCCGCCATGTGTCACGCTGATGTCGGAGTAATCACTTTTCAATGGAACTCTAACATCATGGTCCCGGTAGCAAACTCCACCTCTCATCAATGTGCCAATTGGAAAAAGATCGAGGAGTGGACAAAAAAGCGTACGGTAAACATGATGAAACCGGGATGGCTAATTCACCCTACAAAAGGTACGTGCATTTATTATTATTCTTTCTATGCTGTTAAAAAGATATTCGCTTATTTAGACCCGTATAATAGGCCCTGCCTATCCAGATGGAGAAGACTGGTGAGTCGAACTCTGGTGCAACTATGAATTATCAGAAGATCATTATATGCATATTCATATCTGTATACACGCATATGGGTACCAGATGAAGTAGTCGAGACATCCGGGGTGAAAATCGTTAGAAGAGTAAACTCTTAGGTATCCGATTAGTATATTTATGCCAGTTACGAACCTTTGATAGAAATATACCACCTCTTATACGCTGGCTACCATGGTAATCGTCTGTGAATATTGTACGGACACCTTATTCCACCTTCAGTAGCCAGTGAGACTAACGAGAACTTCATGATGTATGTAATTGTATAATATAATTGTCATGACCCTTATAGGGATAGCTTCATACACTGCAGGGTTACAAGCGACCTGGGAATCTTAGTCTTCATGACATTCACATTAATTCGACGAAGAACGATTATGTTGCGAATGTACTATATATTTTAGGATGGAAATAAGATCATATAAACCATATACGCCCAAAGGTCCCTGTACATATTGAAAATCACAAAGTGAGCCTATTCCATCATATACCATGGATGCTGCCACCGGAAAGCATTCCGCAAAGCTAAGTCTTTTAACGTGGGAAACCACTATTACATGTTAGCAATACTTCTCTTGAAGATCAGGAGTCATCTAGCGCTTACTGGTGTGCCAAGACCAGTAGCAGCGTCCCAGCCTTCCACGGACTCAAAACCAAGGGTATCGCAACCGCGATTAGAACCGTGAGCAACGTCTCGAAGACCGGAATGGGCCGAGCCATATAGCCAGGGATTTAAGAACCCCATTGGCGGGCGCCCCTCAGCCAAAAGAGCATCATTAACCAAGGCGATGATGCCAGCAAACGCAGGAGCCGAGGCACTGGTCCCATCGAGAAGGTGAGCCGTCCCATTCCATACAACTGGGAAATGGTACGCCATTGCTGAGACATCAGGAATACCACGTCCTCGTGCATTATAGAGCCCTTCATACGTGGTATTCAGTCCTTCAACGTACGGTCGCACAGCTGAATCTTGGTACTTAGGCCGATCAAAGTAATCACTGAAGCCACCACCTGTTATCATATGTCAGTACACTTCCATAGAGATAAAGCTCAATTGTGCGTTCAAAATAGGTGTAGTGTGCATACCAGTTACAAATGCTCCCCTTGCATCAAACGCCGCCATGACGGGGTCAAGATGTCTCGTTCCCCCAACAGCGGTCACGAATGGGCATGAGGCAGGAAACGTAGGCATAAACTTCGCCTTATCACGACGCTGACCATCGTTGCTAAAACATTTTCCATTTGGACCAACACCGTCGTCTCCAGCGGCTACAATGACGCTGACACCGCGCGCTCCAAGCTGTGCAAATGCTGCGCACACCCGTTTCGCGTAGCTTTCCGGGACAGTCTGCTCCTCGTCTGCGTACGATACAGATATGACTTGAGGCAAGGTATCCTGCGCAAGGATATGATTGAGCCATTCCATATAAGGCTCATTGGAGTTCGTAACCTTATTCTTGCTGGGCTTGAAAGGCGGCTCTCCGCCAACGTTCCAAGCTAGGACGGGTATAGGGTGTGCCATTCCAATCAGCGTCTCAACATCTAGTGCGCCCTCAAGTCCCATATTGTGATCCATCTGCTCTGGGGTGTTGGGCGTCTGCTGATCTTGTGCGTCGCCTATGAGAACTGTTTCAAAAGCGTCGGCAGCACCGTCTTGTGCGGCGTCTGGGCGGTATAGCTCCAGGTAACGCGCGATGTCCGAGCGGTTGTTGTTATTACCCAGGAAATTAACAACTCCAAGCTTTGACTGGTTTGATTGCAGCTTGTAGTCCAAAGTCCCATATAGTACCCTGAGGCAGAGCGGGGACACTGCCAGCCTGTTGCAAGCGTCCTCTGCGGTGGGATTGGGTGGTAGCTCCTCCAACTTAGGAATATCGAGATGGCCTCGCTCCACTAGGTCTTCTTCCACAAGTTCGTCATAGGTGGGTATCCTGCCTTCCAGCTCCCATTCTGGACGAGGAACCCCGCCGTACCGGTCTTGCGGGACAGCACGAAAGAAAGAATTGGTTGGTTGGATAACATCGACATGCTCGTGAATATGGGCTGGTATCGACCACTCAAGCGTGCGTACTAACATGTCTCCATCCTCACTGTTCATGAAGACGTGATACTGGCTACCAAGGAGCACCTCGGCCTGCCGAACAGGAATTGACGTGGTGATCCAATCCCCGCCTGCTGTATAGTTGAAACTGGAGATTCCATTGTCATAAAGCCAGTCTTGTGTAGCCCTCAAAGTCTCTGGAGCTGGCTTGATGATATCCGCAAGGTCCTCTCTTGAAAGATGGCGACCGTATTGACTATGTGATGGACTGGATACTAATAAGAATGAAGTGTCGTCAGCATAGGGCCCATATGATTGAATAGTAAGTTTTCAAGTAAACGTTAATACCTTCATAAAGCCGTCTTTCAAGATTGTCGAAGCCGCTATGTCTGAGGCCAATTTGCAGGTGGATGACCGTATCTTCCTCAGCAGGACCAAGTCGTCTCCAGTTCGCAGGAGCGTGGGTAGATTCGATCACTCTAGGATACCGCTGTCCATTACTACCTACTGCCTCGCCGAGTAAACTAAGCAAAATTGTAGACAGTACTCCGTGGGTGAACATAGTGGTGATTGTTACTGTTGATTCTTCTGCTACAACAACAAGTAAGATCAGGTCAAAGACAACACTTGAAATTCATACAATCCCCATAGAGCTGGAAGATTGCTAATGGCGGTTCCCTGATTGCCTGATCATAACCGCTATACTATTCTACTTAGGACAACAAGTAGATCAAGCGAACTTGACCTTCATGACCGCTGTGAAGGATTGTCTAGTCGCTCTACTTCATCCAGTCAAAGGTATACTCCACTTATTAGTTACTGTGTGCCTTGTAAATACCTGGTCAGTGCTTCAATCCCGCAAGCAGCTTTCCTGATATGGTAGGAGTACGTATCTGTCATCCCGCGCTAATTGTAATCCTTAATCCCTGCTCCAGCTGCACTGTCATTGTGTGGGCCAGCTACCAAGCTGCCTAGGTAAAGCTTATCAGTACGTACGGTATGTAGTACTGTAGGAGGTGACAGGGAACAGGGGATATCAACCCCATATCTAGTACAACCTTATTTGACCTCTCGGGTGGTCCCCTGATCACCGTGTACAAATGTGGGCAAGTATGGACTGCCGACTGCGAATAAGCTTGAGATTACTGGCGGAGTTAAGGATGACATTGCAATGATCCTACCAATATATCGTACTCGATGACCCAGTAGATGGATGAAATGCAAGTACCTAGCAATGAGGCTGTAAGCACTTACAGAACAGGTTCATCCTATGAGTGACTGGTCGTAAACAGAAGTAGGAACGGGAATCATACTCTTATCATTCAGCTCCTGTATTGTGTTGTCACTCATGCAGTCAGTTGCATACATAGATTGAGTTTAGATGCTTTGGTCAGTGTATTGACAGAGTCGGTGAAGAAAGCATCGACTGATTCTACTCAAGACTCGAAAGTTAAAAACAACAAGCTACTAAATTACACGTTAAGAACCATACAATCTCTCTCACATACATATGCCATCATGACGATTTTGGGACGATTCATCTTTTCATTGTGGACGGTATCATGGCTCCTGTCTTCAGCAGCTCTCGCCGAGCCAGTCCAGTATTGCCGGTTTGGTGATTCTACCCGCCCAAATCAAGACGTCGATTTCTGTCTCGGGCTGACTACCCAACGCAACTCTACCACCGGCGCGCACAATGTATATCTCACTTTCACGCACACGCGGCGCCAGCTCTCAGCTAAAGGCTGGACAGCTGTTGGTGTCGGCGATGAGATGAAGGGCTCACTGATGCTCATCGTCTACGGAAACCCATCGTCAGGTGAGCAGCCCATCGTCAGCATCCGCGGGTCGACGGGTCACCATCAGCCGACGCTGTTGACGCGGGAGCAGATGGGCGGCGGCGACCTGCGCGTACTGCGGGCCGACTGGCTCCCCGCCGGATCGTCTGAGCCTGCGGGCACGGTGACGGCCACTGTATCGGTGCTCTGCTACTCTTGCACGCTATGGCCAGGCACGGAGATCTCGGCAACGTCGGGCTCACAGCCGTGGATCTGGGCCTGGAACAAGGCGCAGGAATTCGACGTCTACGACTATGAGGCACATTTGAAGATGCATGCGCACCACGCCGGTAATGGTGGCTGGGGTCGCTTCTACGTCGACATGGCGCGTGCCGAGAGTACGGCCAAGCAGCTCCCATCGGTGCCCGTGATCCGACCGGGAGTCGCTGCTCTAGGCGCTTCCGAAAACCCGAGTCTGTCCCTTGCCGACTGGGTGACCCACAATCCTGTCCTGCGCTTGCACGGCTTCCTGATGGCCGCTGCGTTCCTCCTGCTGTTTCCGGCTGGCGTGTTCGGGATGCGGTCCGGATCGCCTCGCGCATTCAAATACCACTGGATCCTCCAAGCAACTGCCTCGGCTTTCACCGCGGGAGGCGCCGCTGCGGGTCTTACGCTTCAGCACAAGATCGACACGGCCCACCAAATCATCGGGCTCGCGCTAGCCAGCGCCCTGGGATTACAGGCGTATCTGGGGTGGAGACACCATGTGATTTTTGTTCGCATCAAACGGAGGACATGGGTGTCGCACGCGCATATCTGGACGGGGAGACTCATTATGGGCGCGGGATACGTCAATCTGTTGCTCGGCCTGGTTCTCAGAGGGTACTCACAAACCTACGTTGGACTCGCGGGTTCGTTTATAGGTCTAGAATCTTTGGCCATGGTGTTCTTTGTGTGGCGTCAGACGAGCAAGGCTGCTGCTAAAGCCTCTGTCGCGAGGTACAAAGCTCTAGAGGCAGAGGACGGACCTTTTATTGTGGCCACTCCGGAAGAGCAGGATGGAGAGTCTGATTGCGGTGATGATGATTTGAATGTCTCGTTCAGGGAGAAAGATAAGGATGGAAAATAAGCCGTGAAGGAATATATGTATGATACAATAGTAAAATTTTGAACTTCGATAAGTTTTACAGCTGGACGATTATAGATAGTGTCGACTATACAGTACAAACATGTATACTATAGTTACTAGGTAAACTATTTCTAAAATGGCCTAATATTAACAGTTTTATGCACCAATTGGTATGCCCTCTTATCTAACTGGAACAATATGATGAGTCTTATTGTGTATGAGTACCTACGATCGAATTATGAGCGGATATTCACAACACCACGGTCTCTTCGGGGGTCACCGTATCATGTACCCTAGATAGCCTGTGGGTGTAGCATGCAATATCTCGGGCATATATTTTCGTCAATAGCACTTGGCTGCGCTGTTTTAGCTACTATGTATACATGTACTAAAAGCATACAACGGTTTACGGAATATCCGATTTAGTGATAAATCAGCAGCCCCACCCATACATCTCATTTGGCTTGATAAGATACGACACGTAAGGTAGCATGTACAAAAGTATTACATTGAACGATGTGATTCAGGTATACATGTCCAATTCAAGACAATGGTACTCCAAGCACCCGCAGTATTTCGGATCGTATGTTATCTTTATACTAGAAATCGCGGGTGTGACTGTGGTCTCACTCTTAGTCTATCGTGAAGGACTTCTATACGCCGAACTTATAGGACAGCGTGATGCGGGAATGTACTACCGTTAGATGGTGACTAATATATACTAGTACATGGGGTATCCTATTAGCCAGTTACTAATAATATATGCATAAGTATGATGTTATGCTATTTAATTACTAGATAAGAAGGTTCACCCTATACCATAGTATCAATAACAAGTATCGCAACAAAAGCAAACACGGACTGTGAAAGGCATCATGTATAGGCAATCAATATGCTAGTTGATTACTCATGCCAAAGAATTACTCCGCTGACCGCTGTTTTCTGTCAGTAGCCTATCTAATGCTGTGAACTACGAAGCATCTAATGTAAGCTCGGACTAAATCATGACAATACAATATATTTTCGCTTATAATTTGAGTGCTCCAATCATCATGGCTCTAGTATAGCTATATGACCAACAGTGCAGAGGAATCGCCATAGCAGGAAAAGTACGGATCGGTTAAGGATGGTTGCAGGTAGCGAGATATAAACCATATCTGTGTACACAGATGTACTGTATATTCTCAAGATGCAGAGTTCAACATCGAAGTGATTCTATTTTCTATTAAGTACATAATCGTTCTATGCCATTTTATGTTACTTTCATATGATGATGTATGTTCTAAGACTACAAACTAAGTACTGAGGGTATATCATAACAATCATCGTACAGTATATGGGCCCGGCCCAAACTTCACGTTCCACAGCGGTGGAAAAATTTGCGGATTTCTAGAAGAGCCACAACGCAGTATAAATGCCGCTGCATGTAGGAATAAGTACATATGATAAACACGTTATGGCGTGGATGGCGGCGACGTGAGCAAGTATAGAATCAGGCACGCCAGCTGTGTCCTTTCGTGTGGTTGCATTCCTGCTATCCGTGTAAGTTCCGTCATGAGCGACCACGTTTCGGATGCCTAGCCGAGGTTAGCTGCATACTCAATACCACCTGCCAAGATGGGGCAACACTCACAGTATCTTGTAATATTGCTGCATCTTTCTGTATGAACTTAGCTATGTCTTGATGAGACAGCACCTCCCGAATTCGCTGTGCGATTTCACACCGTTTAGCCTCTATAGATGAAGGGGCATCAATGGATTCATGGGAGGCCTTGCTTGCTACGGATGCGCGGCGACGGTCCTGCTTCTGAATCTGTGGCTTGCTTAATTCTCGAAGTTCAGCAGAGTAGATATCCTCAGCTCCGCGCGCTATATCATCCAGTGTTAGTAAATTTCCCTCAGTAGATAGTTTGTTGAAAATTGGGGCTCGAGGATCTGCTCCAGGGGTCTCAACTCCCACATATACCCCACTCAAGTATTATTGCTCTTAGAAGATAGTAACCGAGGTAACAAATGGTTTCAGAGGCTACTCACTTATCTCTTCTCTATATGCGCAACTTTCTCGTACACTCCATGACTTGTGAGCTTGCTGTAGGTTTGAGAGGAGGGTACGCAGCCGCCTGTTCCGGCTTGCCAATTGCATCGGCCGGATTATGGAAAGTTCTGAAAACTTAGCAGTGTAGTACGTCGATGTCATTGAGTCAATACTGTCGAATCCAGCTTCCTCGACGACGCTCAAGACGCGCTCGAATTGTGATTCGAGAGATTCAATTCCAATCTCGGACTGATCTACCTGGTTGGTATGGTATCTTTCAGAGCAGGCCGTGGGAGAGCATTGAGTAGACGCAATATTGCTTATTTCATTTGGACTTAAGTGCTCTTGTTGGCGAACAGGCCCGTCAATCTCTTCGACCGTTCTGTGATCGGATGGTTGAGGGAATTTCGACCTTGTGGAGCTGGAATTATGCATCGAAGTATTGATGTTGTTGGCATTCTCCACTTCAGAGGCAGACGTTGGTGCCGAACTCGACTCGGGCCTCTCTGAGACATCTTGGACTGTGACAACAGAAGTTGACGGTGCACGCTGATGGACCGTTGCCCAAGGTTCATGATTCTTATGTATTTCTGGTATGCGCCAATCTCCCTGGCCCAGTGATGCCAGCATATCGTCGACTAGCAAAGGGACCATGCTAGTTGCACCGCTCATATTGGCATCAGAAGCGTCTGGGTGTTTCTCTGACGACAACTTGCCAACTCCCGTCCCAGTATCCGTCTCTGAGAATTCATAAAACTCAGCAGGATCATGTTCGTAGTGACCTAGCATATGCAGGTCATCTCTGTCCCAGGGAGCATGCGGAGGTGTCAACTGTACTCCAGCCGAAGGTGGAAGAAGCTGTGGATGTTCAACATGTGTTTGATAGGATCTGTCGCTGTGCGCTCTAATCAACTTTTTCCCTATAGTATATAGTCAGTCGCGAGACTCAAGCTATAGACAGCTACGTGAAAGACGTTGCAGTTAAGTCTGGGCTGGTCTCACTTTCACGGTGCCGGCGTTGTGCCAGCCGATTTCGCGTGCGTTGACGATCCTCCACTGTTGTTACAACGTCCATGGTAACTATCTGAGCTGGATTTGGCAAGTGGTCATGAACGACTAGTCATAGATGATTAAGGAGTGTAGGAGAACCAATAGGTTTTGTCTTGTTTCGTAACTTGCCGCGATTTCATAATCAAATGCTTTACGCCACATGGTTAACTAGTTGCATATAGAGATGGCGCTCGCAATTCACCAAAATCCTTGCAGGAACCGGTTCCCTGGGCAGATTATTGGTACGGAGAACGGCGGGATTTTGGCGTTCGGTGTTTTTGGGTATGCCGAGCTACGGCACAGCCCTATGGCGGTATCCCAATTTGTGCTTGATCTCTGCTATAGACAAGGCGTGGAATCGTGATTGAGGATCACATAATAGGTAACAGGAGGAATAACCTTGCGCACACAGTATTCACGCCTGAAAACCACGTCCTAGATTAACCGCATTGGGTGGCACGGCGCGGGTAGGATGAGGTTCCACTTGCAACACTTGGAACACGCAAGCTAGCCACGAGCGTCCCGTGAACTAGGTGGCAAAATCTAAAAGTTCGGTACCGCATCCTGACACTGTGGTGTACAGCGGTTTAGCAAGGGTACTTACTGATGGAGGTGGATTAGTCAAAGCGGCTGTATTACGCCTTCAGATTATCTTGATACAGTATAATAGATCATGGTAAGATTCAAAATACATCCACAACACTCTACCTACTGAAAGATACACTACCCATTACACATCACAACGACTGTAGAACTTAAAGCCTAGCATTAATCCGAGTCTTTAACTATTAACCCAGGAATATATATATAATGATCAATCCTCGAATACATCCCTCACCATCAATTTTCGCTGCGCGTATTATGATATAAATAGACGAAAGTAAGCATGAGATATAGAAGCGGTTCACCTACTTACTGCCTGTCCTATAAGAACCCTAGCCTATACGAACTATAGTCGCCAAGAAAAGCTCGCCTCAGCTGGAGAAGCAGATCATTTAAACCATCCGAACTAAAACCGGGGTGATTATCTTGTACCATAATAGCAATTATTCGCATTGATTGGAGGGATTTTTCCGTGCAGTTACAAGGTATACCTGGAATTAAGCGATTCCTTAGATAAGGTCATTTGGAAGAAGATATTGCATATCACTTCTAAAGCATAATCTCAACAGATGAATACAGATATAGCAGGTAGTAGATGTTTCTGTAGTGAAATGCATAAAGTGAGTATAAGAAACAACTGAGTCCTATTGTTCTAAGGGGTGCCTGTCATCTACAACTATAATCACACCATTACCTGTAAAACAAGGCTCCCGCCCTGTCAAGTACGTCTCATCAAGTTCAAATGCCCCTCAGCGGCCACTATATACTATCATCCATGCCTAGCGTGGGAAATAGTACTTTTAATACCATCAAAAGTAGCACGGGTTGTGGAGGATATATAACGCAGCTCGGGGAATTTACTCCTAAGCTTCAGGTATCACGGTTAGGGCATAGCCGCCCCCGCTATTTGCGGCACGACGCAATTCGATTCGACAGGGACTTACGAAGCTCGCTAGGGATATCTAATCACTAATCTAGCTTTGGATGTTTTGTCTAGATTTGCGGCGTATCAGCGTCTATACACAGTCGAGACCCATGGTGCAAGACAAGGGTATACTTTCAATACCTAGTACCACGGTTCACGTGCTGACATGTCACTGAAAGCCATCCCTATCTAGGTTATCATTCCAAAAGTCGACATCAAAGGATGCTCGGACCCTTGCTTACACCGATGTACCGAGTCCATCTTAAAATCCTACATGTACGATGACAAGGCAGACTAGGGAGACATTCTAGTCCTCTCGTCGACTTGCAGGTTTCTCACTCCGCTGTCATCGAAGGCTTCGAATATGTGGCACCTAGCAAACACACTTACATTCCAGTGGAGTCCATCACATAAGCACGTAACTTGGGTAGCCTATCCTGTTCACCGCTTGCCTCAGGTACCGGGTGGTCTTAAGCGCTGCAACCCCTCTTTCACATCGACTCACCCAAGCCCTACACAGGTAGGAATTCGAGTTGAGTAAGATTACAGACCGTCATGGGCACGCAAGATGTTGAGAAATCGGCGGCTGAGCCCGCTGTCTCAGAGCCGCTGACTGATTCAAGCAGAGAAGAGACGGAGTCCCTATTGGTAAGCTGCTTTCAACTCGGACTATCTTCACATTCACATCCAGCACGTCGAACACAAGGGCCTCGGGGAAGTTCTCTTGGCATTCATTGTCGGAGGATTATACCTACTAGGTGCTATTTGTTTGCCTAAACGATATCTGTGCAAGGCACCGTTGTCCCTGTCTACATAGGGAATACTACACATCCTCATCCTCTTACACGCGAACATAGTCTCCGTTAGGCATCGGTGCTAACCACTGGTACTTCCTAGGTCACCTGGGATGGCGACAATGATCCTGCACACCCGTTCAACTGGTCCCTGACTCGCAAATGGGTTATCACCATTCTTCTCTCGAATGGGGGTTTGATTACCCTCATGTCAGGCGCCATGCTGGCTCCGGCCCTTCCAGCCATTGCCAAAGATCTCCAAAGCTCCGAAGAAGAGGCACAGATTTTCCTCTCTATCTTCGTCCTTGCCTTCGCCTTCGGGCCCATGGTCCTTGCACCCCTTGCTGAGGTTTTCGGGCGGCGCCCGGTATGGATTATCTCAAGCTGTTTCTACATTTTGTGGAACACGGTCGCCGGTTTCAGTCAAACAAGGGGGCTCATGATTGCCAGCCGTGTGCTTTCGGGTATTGGAGCTAGCGCTGAGTTCGCCGTCTCTTCGCCAGTCTTGTCGGACACTTGGATACCTTCGGAGCGCGGAAAGTCATTTGCTATCTCTACTTTCATACCTCTTTTGGGACCAGCACTGGGGCCGATCATCGGTGGGGCTGTCTCGCAAACGATCGGCTGGAGATGGACCTTCTGGATACTGTCCATCTATGATGGTCTTCTAGTGCTCATAGCTATCCCCGTCTTTCAAGAGACGTACGACGTAATCCTGCTCCATAGGAAGGCTGTTAAGCTGCGGAAAGCTACGGGGAAACCTTACTATACCGAGACGCACGATGCATCCGAGACGTTGAGTAGCAAGCTCTTCCTCTCTCTAACTCGGCCGTTCCGTCTTCTTGTGACGCAACCTACCCTTCAGGTTGTAGCACTGTTTCTGGCCTACAACTTCGGTATCCTCTACATTGTCCTATCCACGTTTGCCAGTTTGTGGATTGAGCGGTATGGTCAGAGCGTTTCTGACAGTGGACTTCACTACATTGCTCTCGTCATCGGCTACACAGTTGCTGCGCAAGCCGGCGGCCAAGTAATGGATTATCTATGGGGGTATCTCAAGGCTAAAGCTGGCGATAACACTGCTCCAGAATACCGAGTTCCGCTGATGATCCCCGGTGCCATACTCATTCCCACCGGCCTTTTTATCTATGGCTGGACAGCTGAACACAAGACACACTGGATTGTCCCGGACATCGGCATTGCCATATTTGGCTGTGGTATCATTCTTAACACTCAGGCTCTGCAGGCATATGTGATGGAGTCATATCGCAAGTATGTGGCTTCGGCATCTGCAGCATCTCAATTTCTGCGCAGCATTGCTGGCTTTGCGTTTCCCATCTTCGCGCCAGCCATGTATCAGAACCTCGGGTACGGTTGGGGCAACAGTCTACTTGCGTTCACATTTATTGCCATCGGCTGGCCTGCACCGTTCCTCCTCTGGAAATTCGGTGCGAAGCTGAGGGCGCTAGGAAAGCCGCAGTGGTGATCACATCGCCTTAGGACAGCACGGACAAGCGTCATCAGCCTAGGTAGTACGAATAAGGAGTCAATTTATATATATAAGACAAGCGGCAAAGGATAAACGTTCAGTCGTCCACAAATACAATGCACCAATCCACCGAAGACTGCAGGTTCATTCAGAGACGGGTATTTCTGGCTACACCTACCTTCAAGAGTTCATTCTGCTTGACAAGAGAGGATTGTGGCGTGGAGTATGGCGCATTCGAGTCCGAAACTACATGATCCAGAGGGATTGACTCAAACATGCCAATGAAAGCCACAGGTAGAAACTACAGGGAAAGCTACAGTATGCTACTAGGTGGCAGTAAGCATACTGCACTTCATATATATAACTTGCACATAGCTATATGAATGGAAAGTTTGTGGACTCGATGATTTGAGAAATTTTCTGAATCATGAATGCCCTGGCCAGTAAGAAGACCACGACTTATGATAGCGACATCAAGCCAAATGAGATCGAAACAAGTAGTTCGATTTGTTGGCGCCGCTGAAATGAGATCCTCCCGCATGAACATGTTCATCATCGTGAATCGTCCAATCATATTTCGCCCGACGGTCTTATCTGACTACTCATCCCTGTTGACTATCCACGCCACCCGGCGCAGGTACATGCTAGTCAACAGTCAATCAGGTGTTCTTCTCCGGACTAAGACATCTTAAAGCCGAGTGCGACCTGTTCTGGATATCACCGCATGTGGATTCGGCCACGGGAACTCTTGCCAATTAAGTCTTCATAAGGGATAGATCAAAGGGTCCGTTGCTTGGCACCCTTCGACCCAGATTTCAAGTAGGTGGCTTCAAGATCGTCATCTGATCTTTTCTCTCTTTGGTTTTAAGTTAGATCTACTCAGATCTACGGGGTGCCGTCCAGATATTCTGGAAGATGACTGAAGCTTCTCCATGGGACGCATCTGTCGCACCCCCAATACATGAGAACCAGATGCGGGGCACCCTATCCGGTGGTTCTGCAGCCAACAGGAGTCTTGGTTGACGCCATGAGTTCGGTCTTGGGCCGCGGTCATCTCAGAGCTTCCAGCATTTTTTAGCATGCCGTTACATCAGCAGCAACTTCTTTCCAATCAAGCACATTTGCGTTACCTACCGGGTTGCATAACCTGACTATATGTCGCGTAGCTTGTTGTCGACTGCCCCTGTCATTAATCATTCCAAGGGTCACGCTCTTTGCCAATAGGCACGCGCTATGCCTGTCAACAGCTTTGACCCCTAACGTGGCTTTATCTACAGCTAGATCGCAATCTAGAACCCTCTATTCAGGAACTGTAACTTGAGATGTAACTCGACAGTTCCCAGCCTGTTATGTTACGCCCTACTAACACCTAAATCTATGTAACCTTCCCATGAAACAGTACTTAAGGAATGGTAGCACTCGTGGTCTAAACACATGTTGTTAGCAGCTTTAGTCCGGTGTTGCGGATGGCACCAAGCACGTTAAAAATCCGAGTCACCTTCCCCTTTTAAGCTCACGAGAACCTCGACATCCTGCTCTGTTGAGGCGCGAGGCTTTTCTGTCTGAGACTGTGCTATGGCTCTATATATACAGTCGGTTTGGCCAGTTCCCACCATCATCAAGTGATGTTGGCGATCGTCTTTGAAGTCATGGTGATCTAACAGCTGGATCTGGCACTCCTTTACTTTTCGTTTCGTTCTATCTATACCTGTCTATACATAGACGTTCTTATATTGTCTGTATATATTCGTGTATATGTAAGGTCTGTCTCATTGCCATTATGTTTCTCAAGCTCCTAGCTACCACGCTGGCCGTAGTGACGGTATCAGCGGAAAGCGCACCGGGGTATGGTGGATACAACAACATCTGGACGGAGACCTTCGATGGCGCGGCCGGCTCAGTGATCAACCAGAATAACTGGAATATTATCACTGGAATCCACAACAACAATGAATGGCAGCAGTACACGACCTCGACGCAAAACATGCAGCTGAGCGGAGGCGCTACCTTGCAGATTGTCCCTCGTAAAGATTCCAGTGGCCAGTGGACTTCGGCACGCGTCGAGTCCACCTACGTCTTCACTCCGACCGCCGGCGCCGTCACCCGCGCCGAGGCCCTCATCCGTTTCGGCGACAACCCCACCGCCAATAAGCAGGGTCTCTGGCCAGCCTTCGTAAGTAGCACCACAATCACTTGTTCCTCTTTCCATGTACTTGGTATTTTTCGTGAATTTAAATTCCCTTCGTGGATTATGCATACCCGCAAGTACAAAGTTTCCGACACAGGACCTCCCTATCCCCTGAGCATATATACTCCAGACTATAGAAAGCATATAGTAACTCTGATTGGAAATCAAGTGGCTTCTCGGTAACTCAGTTCGCAACGGTGTCGCCTGGCCCGCCTGCGGTGAACTCGATATCCTGGAGACCGTCAATGGCCTACCTACGGGCTACGGTACCATCCACTGCGACGCGACCCCCGGCGGCGCCTGCAACGAACCCAACGGAATCGGCGCCAATATTGGCATCCCAGATAATGGCTGGCACACGTGGCGCATCGAGTGGGATCGCCGCGCCAGCACTTGGCAAGGTGAGACGATTACCTGGTCCATGGATGGCAATGTGTTCCAGCAGGTTGCTGGTTCGCGCATCAACAACCAGGCCGTCTGGAGCACAATTGCGGAGTCGCCGATGTATTTCATTCTGAATGTTGCTGTGGGAGGTGACTGGGTAAGTTCTTTTTCCTCTTCTAGATAAAGTTGTATGTTATTGACGATATGTACACTTGTAGCCCGGTGCGCCGAATGGTAATACTCTAGATGGCTTTGGGAGTATGATGGAGATTGCGTATGTTGCGCATTATCTCTCCTCATAAATGAAGAGAAGGGGGGCCTGTAGGAGATAGAGGATCGGCACCTCTTAGGATGGATATATTCATTTAGTTTCTTTCTTGCACATATTGTTTTACTTTCTTGCATATACTTACTAGATATCTTATCCCTGTATTATTTCATTAGTAGTTGGAATTAACGGCCGTGGTACCCTATTCATGTGGAGTTTGATAGTGTCAACCTGGAATACCATTCACTTTGAACTTTTTTATTACTCAGGAGATTTAGCTGCTTGCATCAAGTTTTCTTAATACAACAATCAATGGAAATGTGCAGTCGCGGGAACACACATAAGCAGACTGACTCATTTAGCCCAAGCCATCTAGCCCATGTATGAGTCAAATGAAGTTCTTATCTTCGCACTCTACCTAATACTCAACAATTAGAAGCCTTCCCCTTTCTCTTTTCCCTTCTCCTTGTGACAGTTTCTGATAATTGTCATGATATAGCAATACGATACCGAACGTGATGAGAAGAGAGTTGATTGATGATATGGTATTCTGAATCCCGCCATAGGCGATTCCCAAGACATAACTGCACTACTTCATCCTGAGGGCCATACCCTGCAGCTCCGGTTGATATCACTTGATATTGAACAAATACTTTGTGTAAATATAGTATAACATAATACTATAGTCGACAGCCTCATGGCCCTATCTGGATGGTACCAGGCTTGTGACAGGTCCAATAGTCCAAATTATGCCTACCCCAGAAGCTCGTACCACCCGACTAAGTGAAGGAAAAAAGGCTGGTACATACTTCAGGCAATGATGAAGGCTTGAGCAATGTCCACACAGAGTTTCTTGCACTTGTATCTGTGACCAATAACCTTGTTTAGATTTTACTAGAATTATGTTTAAAATCAGGCGGTAACGAATGCCTAGTTCCTGGTTATCTAGTCCACAGGCACAAGCAAAGAAGTCACGCGCTAATTTTATAAAATACATGAACATGCTGGAAATCGGGTAAAAATGCTTTCCTTCTACTTGAAGCAGTTAACTGCGCTGGTTATATGTATTAATTTGCCTATGCTACCCCTGGCTTCTACTTATACCAAACAGACAATCATAGAACTAAAGTCATCAAATATGTGAGTCTACATTACTTATGGTATATTTCAATACACTCTCTTCTTGTGCTGATCTTTCGTATGGTTTGTCTTACAAGGATCGTAGGATAGCAGGGAAGTTTCATGCATAATCGATTATAGACATTATCAGAATAGTTCAATCTGGATGATGAAGCTGTTCTCAAGATTGCCTTGTAGGTAGGCCTGCGATGATAGATTTCTACGTACAAGCAAAGTTTATTGTCCCAAGTTTGTAAGATGCATCGACAGTAAAAGATACTTATACAGTGGGTGCGCAAAAAAACCGCACACCTAAATATTAACAACTATAACTCTATGTTTTACATTTTAAATATAACACGTAATAAAGTACTTAAAAATAAACCATATATATAAAGCTTAGGTATTTTTACTTGCTTTATAGCGGTATAGTTTTATTATATTTTTTATACTTTATTTTAAAATATAAAAAATACATATATATATATATGTAAATTTTACTACTTATTAAACTTTACATCACGTAATAAATAAAACTAATAAAAATAATACCAACGAGTAATTATTATATATAATGAATAAAGTATTAAAAATAATTTATTTTAAATTATTACAATGCGTGGTTATTAAGTTATTTAAATATGAAAGTGTGTAACTTGAAAAACTGGTGTGCGGTTTTTTTGTCACCCGACTGTATATCCCGGTCGCTATAAATTGATGAAACTGGACTCCCTGAAAAGAATGCTGTAGACATGCCAGATCATAATTTGATTGTCAATATGATTTTTAGGGTTTCATGTACCAAGTAGTATTGAAACTGGGGCAGGAGTTTCTTCAATAGTCCATTGGCTACTCGGTTACTCATGTTCCCAGCTCATGCAGGTAACCAAAACACCCAGGCCAATCATGCGTAGAATAATTGCTTTTTCATGACCAACGGTATAGATACCACGCTCCCAAGATGCAGTTGGAGCCGCATTGGTGTGACGCTTCTCTTCCAACATCCTGCCGGGCAGCCTCCAATTCGTCGGCCCTTCCTACCTCCTTTTATATTCTTCCTCTATTTTACCCGCAGACAAATGTCTTGAATTTTCGAAGAGCCATCTGAGAAACTGTTATATCTGGGTCGCACAGACACTTGGTCACTTGCAATGGCCGTCCTTCTCATACTATTTTGGATCTTGGTGTCGTTTACGTCTTTTTGGATAGCATATTCATGTGTTTGTCTGCTTCGAAACTATTCATCTGCACGTAAGATTGGCATACCGATACGAGTTATCCCCATCAGCCATGGCAATCCTCTCTGGATGATTGTAGATAGGAAAGTGATTTCTCTCCTCAAGTATCTGCCGTTTGGAAATGGAAACTTTACTAGGTACAACTGGAGGGGGTGGGAAATCGAGGACAAATGCCGATCACACATTGAGATGGGAGATGTGTACATGCTGGTGACCCCAGTGAAGAATTGGCTTTACCTTTGCAACCCTGACAGCCTGATGGAAGTCTTTAGACGACGATTGGATTTCCCTCGACCCTTAGAGATATACGGTCAGTCGATAATTTTTCCACCTTCCTTTTCTCCCTCTTTGAGTTACGCTATGGGGACGGAGGTGACTAAATGTGTGCAGAGATGCTTAATATCTTTGGGCCTAATTTGTCTACTGTAAGCTTGACTGTCCTGATACAGACCGCAGCTCACAATGTTCCATTAGGTTGAAGGCAATCAATGGAAAGCACAGCGAAAAATAACCGCGTCCTGTTTCAACGAACAAAACAACGAGATAGTATGGGCTGAGAGCATCTCATTAGCCGACAGTATGCTCCGTTATTGGACCTCGAGGGCGTCAATCAAAAGTACTGCTGATGATACGCGTACACTATCACTCCATGTATTATCCAGGGCCGGCTTTGGGAAGTCTTTCAAGTTTCAAGGTCAAGAAGAGAGGTCAAAACTCAGCACATCGACAAGCTACAAAGAATCACTCCAGCTAGTCTTGGATAATTGCGTCCTTATAATGGCCCTAGGAACCAAGTTCCTATCTAAGCCATGGCTACCCCTGAGATTACGACGGGTTCATGAAGCCTGTGTCTTATTTCAGAGGTATATGACAGACCTTTATGAAGACGAAAAGCGTGCTTTTGCCGAAGGCAGATCTACCGATCGCAACCTCATGACTTCCTTAATTCGAGCTTCAAATGAAGAAGCGAAAACATCAAACGGTCTTACAGAATCCGAGATCTACGGCAATATGTTTGTTTTTAACTTTGCTGGCCATGATACTACCGCACATACCCTAACATTCGCGATCATGTTGTTGGCGGCGAATCCAATGGTCCAGGACTGGCTTTCCGAAGAGCTACACCATGTCTTCGGTGAGCGAGACCCCGATGAATGGCAATATAGCAACGATTTTGCAAGATTGAAGCGATGTACTGCTGTACTAATGGAGACTGTGCGTCTCTACACACCTGTTCCTGTGGCGAAATGGACAGAGAACAAGGCGCAGAGGATAAAAGTCGGTAACCTAGATATTACAATTCCTCCGGATACCATGGTAATCCCGAGCTATTCTGCCATGCACACACACCCAAATCACTGGGGACCCGATCCCCTCATCTGGCGACCATCGAGGTGGATCAGTTCTACCAATTCTACGAGATCAATATTCGATGAGGACTTAATAATACCACAGCGCGGTACATTTTTTCCATGGTCGGAAGGCGAGCGTTCATGTCCAGGCAAGAAGTTTTCGCAGGTTGAGTTTGTAGCAGCAATGGCTGGGCTATTTCGTGACTGGCGGGTCGACCCCATTCAAGGCGACGGCGAAAGCCTGGATAACGCAAGAAACAGAGTCTTGAATCTCATTGAGACGGATTCTGCACAGGTATTGTTACTGCAAATGTTGCACCCAGAACGAGCACCATTGGTATGGAAGAGGAGGTAATCCTGGGGCTTTAAAGAGTACAGCCCGGGCCATTAGAGGGCACGTTAGTCTGTTGGTATACGGTGATGGTTTCACGTGCTCAAGTACCTAGGTAGTATAGTATGCTGTATTATATTTATTATTCTGAAGCCATGATGCAGACACGAAAGCACAGGAATGACTACGTCGTGGCATTAGGACACCTATGCAGGAACTATGGCCGCGGACAGAACCCCGGGTCTATAGAATTGAAAGTCATTCATTCTGCTCACTAGCTAGACCCTTGACACTTAGAGTTGGTCTCAAAAAGCTCTACGGGCATATAAGTTAGAATAATATGGCATGCGAGACTTCGCGAATGCTTGTAACCATGCTCTGCAGCTCCTTAGCCCACCACCACAGCTATATATTACTTAACGGTAGGTACCTATGCCTGGTTGTTTTACTTCCGTTCTGCGCTCTTCCGCTGCAGAGTCATTGTTCTATGGAGGATGATAGCGGGTTGGAGACGAGATGCAGATATGAATAGTTAGGTACTGGTCGTCTTTCAGGTACATATACGTAGGACTCGGTGAAGTAGTATGGAGCCAAAACCCCAATGTCTGTTTACTTTTATTCCCCATCCCCTTTTTGAAACAGAGTAGGGGGCTATGCCGGAAAGTGGAAGAGTGTTCTGGAGCTCTGATATTCAGTTGGTTTTGTCTGCAGTAGGTAAATGCAACTCTACCCCAGTAAAATAGGCGCCAAGGTACTCGGCTTCACACCCAACCTATCGCACATCACATCAGAATGCAGCCAACACGAGTAATCTACGAAATGACAATATTGAGCCGCCGGGGACGACAAGAACCATAGATAGGTGCTCTCAAGGCTCGCCTTCTAACTGTACATTCATAAATGCAGTTAAGAGTAGTTTAATTAGACACGGTGTAGTATTACATATCAAGTCGTTTAAAACGTGTCATTCTATGCCTACATATAGGTATGATTTGCCAACGAGACTCAAGCGCAATGTTAATAAGGCATGCCAACCTCTTTAATTGCAAAATTCTCCTTTGATCATATTGCGCTTTACTTTGCAGCGTCCCGACCGACATAGATACCTGGCATTAGATTCTCAACTCTTCAATTATCATTCAGCTTTGCCTTCCGCGGCATATCAATTCTCGCGTTCCTGACAGAAATGGCCGAAAGCGACGAAGCCCAGCTTGCTTTTCCCAGTAAAAACGTATATCTTCAATCATGGCGTCTTACAATCGTGATTGGCTCCCTTTGTCTCGGCATATTCCTTCTTGGCCTGGACATGAACATCATCGGAGTTGCAATTCCTCGAATCACCACTGAGTTTAAGTCGTTGAACGACATAGCATGGTACGGCTCCGCGTACCTCCTAACCATCACGGCGTTCCAACCACTCTTTGGGAATTTATACAAATATTTCAATGCCAAGACCGTATACTTGATCTCCCTGTTTCTGTTCGAAGGTATGACCTATACCTAAATTTCCGAGGCAAAGTCTATGACTCGGACTAATAGGTCACAGTGGGATCTATTGTATGTGCAGCAGCCCCGCGATCACCCATCCTCATTCTCGGACGAGCATTGCTAGGATTTGGGGCTGCAGGCCTCCTCCAAGGGGCTCTCGCAATCATCGGATATGTTGTGCCTTTGGATAGAGTCCCCCTTTTCCAGGGAGTGGTGGTCAGTGCTTTGGGCATCTGGACCCCTAATCGGTGGGGCTCTTACGGACTATACAAGCTGGAGTATGAGCGAACCTTTCCGTTATGTCACTGAGTCGTAGGTACTGATACTTTACAGGATGGTGCTTTTGGATGTGAGTATAGTTCTTGGATGGTCTTCAATGCCGCCCCTAATTAAGCTCATAGAAATGTTCCGGCCGGCGTGTGTGTGATCATTGTGATATTTCTCTTTGTTCGAATACAGCAGTCTTCAAATCAAAGCAACAGGGACTTGCCATTGAAATCAAAGTTACAGCACATGGACATACTGGGTACTATCCTATTCCTTGGTGCCGTCTGCTGCCTCCTCCTTGTGCTGCAATGGGGTGGACAGACTTACCCTTGGAAGGATTCTCGGTGCATTGGTCTATTTGTTGGATTCGGTGCTTTAACCGTGTGCTTTTGCTTCTGGCAGTGGAAGCAAGGTGAACGTGCAATCATCCCTCTTCGAATTCTCCGAAAGCGTTCGATATGTATGGGAGCGTTGGTATTATTCTTCCTTGGGATGTCAAGCTTAACGGTAAGTCATGCGTCCCGCATTAACCACCCAATACGCTTGAAACAATCTTAATATGTGTTTTCGTTATACCAGTACGCATATTATCTCCCTATCTACTTCCAGTCCGTTCAAGGTGTATCTACTGTCGAGAGTGGAGTTCGTTTTATTGCACTGGTCCTTCCCCAGATAGTGGGGTTGGTGGTAGTAGGAGGCTTGGTGACTAGATGGGGATACTATGTAAGCATCTTGCCCTTCAAGCACCTTCTTATCCTGATCGTCTAGGTTCCATATATGATCCTAGGCGTTGTGATCACAAGTGTCGGAGCTGGATTACTCACTATGATCAACATATCCACCCCGACGGTCCAATGGGCTGCGTATATGGTCATTAATGGGCTCGGTATCGGGATGGCTCAGCAGCTTCCTTACACAGCTCTACAAGCGGTGCTTATGTACGTACTCCCGTTAACCTTCATGCATACCTATATTAACGTATCTCAGGCCGATAGACGTCCCAACAGGCAATGGTACATCAGCCCCTCTCCTAAAAGATGGACGCGCTAACTCCCAGATAGCCATTGCAGTTTAATCTTACCAACTTGGCGGGTTCGTAGTTACCTATCTTACCTCACTCTCAGTTGGAGGCTCGGAATCCGATAACTGACGCATCATAGTGCTCTATCCGTCGCTATAGGCCAGAATCTTCTTTTAAGCAAGCTCAGCACATCAGTGCCAAAGCATACTGATGCGGTTTCCCCCCTTCAGGTAATAGCCGCTGGTGCAACCGGACTTCCTGCCCTGGCCTCCACACCCGAGATTCTCTATGCTCTTCGTTTGGCGTATTCCGAAGGAATACGTGATACGCTGATCCTAGCTCTTGCAGCAGCTTGCTTGGCGTTCCCTTTCTCGTGCGCTATGGAGCATCTGAATATAAAGCGTGTGTCTGAAGAGAGGCAACACAAGCAGACAAATATTGTGGTCGACGGACCTACAGAGTCAACAAAAGAGGAAGATGAGATCATGAAGAGAGAGCCACACGAAGAGCAAAGTGATGTTAGGTAGTCTTTCTAGACAATCTCTCGTAGATTTGCTGCTGATTTGAGATCTTTGAATTATGGATTATTTATTCTTGAAAGGGGCTCAGGTTATGAGTATCATGGTCGTTATTATTCAGGGAGTACCATCACTAGAGTCCTCAGGGGCAAAATCCCTACTATATAGTGCTATAGATATTGGGGCCTATGCTAGCTGCCTGATTATTAGCTACCCCTATTCCGGCTTTTATTTATGCCTACATGGTCCTGCAGAGCCAATTCCACGGCCTGCAAGGGCCACAAGGCTTCTGCCACCCAGTTCCTGTATGTTATAATAGAAGATTAGTAGAGACGGAGACAAAGAATAAAAGTGAAGTTGACCAGGCTTACGAGAATCTAAAGCGTTAGATACTGGCATGATGCTAGCACACGCATTATTTGTATATAAAGCCCCTGTTGTTCATCTTATCCAGCGAGTAGAGGTAAGGTATACCCTTGATACTGTGATAATGAACATATTGAAACTAATTGATGCATGACGAGATGTTTCACTTTCTTGGGCTGTCAATGTTCCATGAAATACTGAAATGCTTAGCTCATACTTGACGTGCGCTTGATAGGTACACATATGTAAATACGCTTTATCGACACTATACTTGAATATAGAACTGGTTGGATACACTATCTGAATACTATATCTTAGACGAATTTTGAACTATTGGTACTTCCTCTGATGTCAGGGGTCGGCCTAAGCTGATATCATAGGGTTGGCACTTTCCCTTGGTGCGAGTTGCGTTCTAAACTAAATCTTGATGAGAGCAATTTTAACATCTCTAAAGCATGAGTGAATACCTGTGGCGATCTTTCAATGAGAATTCTCTGTAAAGCCAATAAACAATCGCCTCAATAATAGTGACTACATAGCTACCTCACACACTGGTCTTCAAAAGACACCAAAACTTCAAGGATGATAACTATCTAGATTCAATTCATGAGCTTCTCACCATGGTACTTCACTACCAGCATACGTCCACATCTTCCCACCGTGGGTCTCCCTAGTAGCAACGTCAATCACTTTAACAATTCCTTCAGTGCTGTCCTCCACCGTCACAGTCGCCTTCTCCTATCCGAAGGTTCGAGCACCGCGGTTACCGAGGTCTGTCTGGACCCAGCTATGGCGAAACTGTCAGTCCATCTTATGATGATCTGATAAGACTAGGTAGTCATTTCAAGCTTACCCTGGATCAATGGGAAAAGCAGTGAGCCATGGCTCCTCGATATGGATTGCCTTGGTATACCAGTGGCCCGTGAGTTTGGTAGGCGCGTAGGCGGCATTCTGAGTAGGGAGCATGTTCCTAAGCGAGGTTATCATTATTGCATACGTGGTCTAGCATCAAAGGCCGACGTAACTTACTATATCATACAGTTAGCAAGCGCCCAGTTGAGAGAAGCCGGGGTAAGCGTTTGTATTAGCAGGAGCTTACCGTAAGATACGCAGCAGACGAGCCGATAGTTACCCAGATAGGCCTCTGGGCTTTCTTCAGTACCGGGATAGCGGCTTGGAAGAGCCAGAGGAAACCGTAGATGTTGGTAACGACATGCGGTTGGATCACGTCGGTGTCGACCTCGCGGACCTTGGGCCAGGAGAGGGCAATGCCTACATTGGCAATGAGGATGTCGATGTGGTCTATACCCTTCGACTCGAGTGTCTTGAAAGCTTCGGCAGGATCACTACGAACTGTGGCATCGATTTTGACGACGAGCAGAGAGGTGCCTTGAGCCTTGGGTAGGTCGGCCAGAGCTTGGGAGGTTGGGTGATCGGGGTCTCTGTTGCCGGCAATCACGGTGTGGTTTGGTTTGGCGAGGTAAAGTTGAAGCAGGCCCTTTCCAATGCCTCTATTAGCACCAGTGATCAGAACGATAGTCGGTGCCATGATGTGTATGCAACCGCTTCAAAGTTTCCAGGAGTAACTAGAATCTGTTATGAATGATTGAGAAATGGCAACAGAGAGAGAGCCTCAGTCATAAATCGTAGAGGTTCTTATACTTGAATGAGGAGAACTAGTGTATTACATATCGCAGTTGAGACTGAAGCTGGTCATGATTATCGAGCATCCTACTAGTTGATTACTTTGCAGTCCCGTCGCTTTGTTCCGCTGCTTTGTTTAGCAGCGGCAGCCTTCAATCCTAGGTAATTGGAAGCTGACCAATCCGCCACCGCTATGAACTCCGTCATGGTAATATCTTCAAAGAAAACAAAGCGCTGTTGAAAACCATAGTGAAGTTCAGATGAGCTACTTGTATTCCCTAGTAAAACGTACCGGTGAAAGGGTATATCTACCATTAGGTGGATCACCTTCGATATAATGGCTAATATCGTCAAAATAATCATTGCTTACTTTGCATATATGCTTACAAGTCTAAATAAGCCCCACCAAATCGATCACCATGTTAGACTTGTTCAACTAAGGAATATCTTATATATTATTAATTTATATCATATAGAGCTCTTTAAGATGTCCCACTTAGGCACGAATGGTAGAAGCTGTTTTTACATTGAGCTGAAATGCCGAGTTCATCGCACAATAATTCTTAAGGCCTGACTGCTTTTCTTGAAATAAATTGATGTTGATTTGGTCATAGGTGAGGATTCATGGTACTTAGACAATATAAGGTTTGCAAAGCGTACGAATCGTCTGAATGGAATGATGCAATATGTATGCATGCAGGGTTTGGGGTCCAGATCCGGTGCATCGGGCGAATTGACCGACGGGTACGGGCGTACGTCGCAGTCGTACTACCTACCTACGGCTAGTCTGGACCTTGTGATGAACTTACACACGACATATCGAGAATGGAGATCAACATCCAACTACCCAGCGATCCCGTTGAGCGGCGCCGCCTACAGAACCGAATTGCGCAGCGCAGGTTTCGTCGTAAGTCGCATCTCCGACCCCCACCTCGTTTTCGTTCTCGTCTTTGTTTCCTGCCGCCCCAGCAGCCCTTCTGACCGCAACATCGTCAGAAAAGCGAGACCAACGTCGAGGAGTCGGCGAGGACGTCCGCCATGGCGCAGCAGTAATAACAGCGGCGAACACGAGCCCCAGTAACAGCAGTAGCCAGAGCCTCCCACAACCGCAACCACATCCCCTACTCCCTACCCCCGACTCGAGCAGCCATGACGCCCCTCCCCTCGCGCTCACGGGCGCTGACAATGTCAACGACCTCTGGGACCTCGACGGGCTGGGAGGTGCAACCTCAACATCCGCACTCCCCCTATCGCCCTCGCAGTTCCTATACGACTTAGGCTTCGCCTTCCCCTCCCTATCCCCAGCACCGCCCCCATCCGCGCCCACCACCAACACCAACACCAACACCAACACCAACAGCGATCCCTCCCACTCCCACTCCCCCAAATCCAACCCAATCCGCAAACCCCTCCACCACCGCCGCTCGGCCCAACTCACCCCGTCAACCGCGAACCCCCTCCTCGCCTCCCCCTCCGGGTGGCTAGGCCCCCTGCACATCGCCGCGGTGCAAGGGCACGCGCGCCTGCTGCGCGTGCTCCTCGCCACCACAACTACCCCCACCACCAACTCCCCCTCCACAACCACCACCGACCCCGACGACCGCGATAGCGAGGGCCGCACGCCGCTGATGTACGGCGTGATAGCGGGCCACGGGGCCGTGGTCTCCACATTACTGGCGCAGGGCGCGCGCGTGGGAGTGGTGGATCGTGATGGGCGTAGTGCGGTGCACTGGGCAGCGCTGGGGCGGAGGGCGGAGGCGTTGGGGATGTTGTTGGAGAGGGTTGTGGTGGAGGAGGCAGAGGAGGCGCAACGTTCGGGGTCCAGTTCAGGGGGAAGTGGTGGGAGTAGGAGTAGGAGTACGAGTGCAAGTGCGAGTGGGAGTGGGAACGAGGGTGGGAGTGGGGATGGGGATGAGCATAAGGATAGGGGGGAGGAGGAAAGTAGGGGTTACCGTCTCGACATCATCGACGCCTACGACGACGCGGGCTGGACGCCGCTGCACATGGCCATCCACCAGGACTTCGAGGCCGGCGTGCGCCTGCTGCTGCAGTGCGGCGCGAGTCTGAACTCCAAGGCGCAGAAGTGCCCGTTCGCTGGTCGGTTTAACCCGCCCGACGAGCAGACGGAGGTCGTGGATATATCTACGTGACGCGGCTCCGAGTCTGCCGTCATCCAAGATTTCAACGACTACAATGTAGTCGAAAAATATAGCAAAGCAGCAAGGCAGTAGAGTTGCATATCCTTCAAGCGACTTAGATCTTATGTCAAAATATCTGTCAGAATAAAAAGTGGCTCTAAGCAGGCTAAATCCCCATGTGAAGCTGTCAATGGCTAAGTAGGGGGGGGGACGCTAAATCAAGCTTTCGCCAACGCCAACGGGCGAAGCCTAGACGGAATACACAAAGCCAATCAACATGTCTAACGCAGCAACTAACTCGTCAATCTTGGACATCAAAACAACAAATACATGTCAGCTGCGCTAGTCACACATCAGCATCAGAATGAAAAGCAAAATGTTCTTGCCAAGAAAGCCTAATCCGATTCATGAGTACAAAACCTTCATCCTAGTACACATGCAGTATCCCATTACCATTGTTTTTCCTATGTGCGTGGGAGAGTAAAAGAATCCAAATGCTCGTCTCCCTCCATAATCTACAACATGAACATGCCTACTCCTGATACCAGGGCGGTGACCACGTAGGCGACGAAGAAGGCCTTCCCGTAGTTAAAGAATGCAGGCGTCGTCGCAATGCCAGCTGCGGCACCCTTGGACGAGCTGCTGGCAGCGGCGGTGCCCTGCTGTCCAGTCGGGCTAGGCACGCTTCCCTTTCCGTCAGTACCGGCGGCAGAGATCAAAGCTGCGCAGCCAGAAGACGTGGTTGGGCTCTGCGTCTTCGCCAAGCCGTTGAAATCGCAAGCGCTCGCCTTGTTGCTGCTGCCCTGGTAGAACTGGTTGGCGACCCAGGCGAGCTGCTGCTGGGGAGAGCAGCCTCCAAGGGCACCATAGACACCGCTGGTGGCATTCGCTGCGATACCGTCGCAGTAAGAAGACTTTGTGCCACAGATATAATCGAAAACATTCTTGTACGAGGACTCGTCGGTGCTAGTAACAACGCAATCCAAGTTAGCAACCTCGCATGTGCAGAGCTGAGGGTTGACGGCAGGAGGCAATGGAGAGGCCTTAGGAGCCCACGTGGTGCCACCGGCGGTCGGGCACGCAGGAGCCGAGTTCGCGGGCGTGTAGGCGCTAGATGCTGTGATGGTAGGGCTGACTTTAGCCAATTGTGAGCTGAGAGAAGTATAATCGGGGTAAGGCGAGACGCTGTTGTCATCCTTGACCTCCACGAGACCGTAGTTGTTTTCCGACATGAAGTATTGATAGACAATACCACCGGAGAAAACGGCCGTCATGTTTCCGTAGAGGACCGCAACCTCAGTAAAGGGTCTGTGGGTAGGGCCACCATCAACACCCTCAATGCAACCGTATTCAGCGAAGAACACGGGAACCGGGTAGTCCTGGAAGAACGTAACACGCTCGCCATAGGAAGATTTCTCGTAGGTGCTGTCGCCACACCACGAGTATACGTTGTAGCCCCAGAAATCAATGGAGGTGGTGTTACCGCCCTCAGGTTCGCAGGCGAAGTAGTGAGCCAGCTCATCTCTGCTGGGGACATCAGCAGTCGCATAACCGACACCCAAAGTGCTACGGTAGTTCTGGGACTTGATGTATCCCTTGGTGTCTCGGACAGCAGCCTTGACGAAAGCAGCAGCAGCGGTCTGGTTGGCGGCACTGACGACTTCGTTGCCAGCAAAGAAGCCGATGACGTTTTTGTACTTGTTCATAGCATCGACAACGGCAGTGTAGCGAGTGTAGAGGCCGACGTTCCACTTGGGGTCGTTGCTGTCGATCGAATTGCCCGGTTCGCTAAGATCGGCAACGACGTAGATATCATTAGCGGCGAGCAGCTCCATACACTCATCGTGGTTCTTGGTGGGGTCCAGAGCGTAGACTCGGATGACGTTGGTGAAGATCGCCTTCATGACGGGGATATCGCGTTTGCACTTGGTGGCGTCAGACAACGGATCAGTATATTGCGCGTTTGCATCGTTGTTAGAACTGCCATTGCCGTTGTAGTTTTCTTGATAAGCGACACCCTTCATGTAACTGTTGGCAGTGAGTTATTAGTTAGTGACGAGGATTGCCAAGAAGCCAAGAATACGAGCGAGCGGATAGCAGGGAACAAGACAAGACAAGACGTACAATTGAGATCCATTGTTGGTGTAGAAGAAATGTTGGCCGTAGACCTTGATGTCGGTGATGTCGTCGTAGCTGGCAGCGAGCACACCGGACAGGGAAGCGAGTCCCAAGGCGAGGTGCGATAAAGCCGAGAAGGCCCTCATTGTAGTGGTGGTTCGAATCGATCGATGGGTTATGTTGCAATGCAATACTTGCCAAGCGGAAGACTGACTGACTAACAGATTAAACAACGGAAACAAAAGTGTAATTATTAAAAGTTGTGTCTGAAAGTTTGTTAGGCCGATGTGTCACCACTGAAAAAGCAAAAAAACGAGAGAGTTGCTTCAGTGCCGATGAGTATGAGTGAGTGAGTTAGCGAGTGAGCGTTGGTGGTGGTGATGTGGTTGTGGTTTGATGTGTATGTAGTAGAATGAAGTGCGAAAATAGCAAAAGAACGGTTAGAAAAAGGAAAGGTGAACACGCAAGCCAAGCAACCGAGATCAAGAAAGGATCTCCTTCTTTCTTTTTCACTGATCAGACAAATGGAATCGCCCCCGGTTTTTATTTATCTGGTGCGACAAACACCTGTAAGACCCTGTCCTGCCTGTCCTGCCTGTCCTGCCTGTACTTGTACTATGTAAGACTAGGCACAGGAACCGAAGTATGGCGGCAGCAGCTAAGCAGGGCTAGGTCGGATTGGGACTGGCTGACTACCTGGCATGCGACGGTCTGATGTCTCAATAACACGAGGTGGCCACTATGTAATAAACTGTACTGCCACTACGGATTAGTTGACTTGTGTTGACTTGTTTTGACTTATTATTATTATTATTGGCTGACTAGGTTACATATGTACTTAACAGTCGAGTGCTCGTTTATGGTGTCTGGCTGTTAGCAGCTGGCTACATGTATTCGCGACCGGATTGGCCTGGCCGCCTCAGGTGGGCTATGCTACATGTACATCTACTATGGCTGCTACATATGTAAGTACCTTTTGGAGGAGGGAGGGACTGTTGAGGGCGTGCTTCACTTTCCTGTATCAGAAGGAAAGCTGATGTGGCATGTTGTGGCTATGCGGGGCAATTCGAAGCATTTGAGGCATGATGAGGGGGATGGTCCCAGGGTTCTGTCCACCGCATCCCTGCCATTCAGTGCCCCATTTCTGCCCATTCCAGCACTATTTGTGTCAAGTCAGTGCAAGAACGGGTCAAGTACGGGCATCCATGACGCTTGACCTGATCTGATTGGCTTGGCACTTCCGACTCGTCCGCTCTTACGGTGCCCGCAGCTGCCAATCAAATTCAGACAAAGCCACTAAAAAAAGCTTAGCCAGCTCAGCAGCGCCTACTGGTTAGTAGTGTGTAGATCTTCTCTTCAGTGTACGCGTGCTGTAGTAATTCTGATCCAAGCTCGCCCGATGATGTCGATTCGACTGCATGAACACATTTACTTACAACTACATACTAACCTATCGATGCTAGCCACCTCGAAATTGCCCGTACTAGCACCAATTCTAGAAATGCAGGCACGAAAGAAGGCAAGGGAGGCATTTTATTGCTGGACGTAACTGGAAAAGGGGTTACT
This sequence comes from Whalleya microplaca, assembly GCA_022497155.1. Classification (NCBI taxonomy): domain Eukaryota; kingdom Fungi; phylum Ascomycota; class Sordariomycetes; order Xylariales; family Xylariaceae; genus Whalleya; species Whalleya microplaca. The sequence continues at coordinate 242,411 of MU385736.1, read as the reverse complement.
GCGCCTCCTCAGCGATTCCTTTTCCGGACAACGGACTAACTAATACAGGCCGCATAGCCGTGAGATTACGGCACAATAGCAAAGACCCTAAATAGCGTCACCTGAATTTATACACATATTACCAGCTTTATGGCAGCAGGCTTTGTGCATCTGGCCGCCCAATTCTTCGGCGAGGGTCAAGGAGAGGGCATCGGGGCCGTAAAGTCAAGAAGGTCATCGGCGATGGAGGACTGGTGATATACAAATACCATAATCCGTACTCCAAGATGGTGGTATGCCCTCTGAATATTTCCGGATTTTCATTTATTTCCGATCAACCGGAAAATACTTATCATGTACTCTGTACTCCGTACTACCTATAGTATCACATTTATCTGATCGAGATACAACCGTACACATTACGTTGCCAGCAATTTACCACCTCCCTCCTAAGAACAGAGAGAGACCCACAACGCCGTGAGAAGACCCCAACGGGAGATTAGGACCACGCGGCCTACCTATGGACCGGCGCCTTCATCAGTGTCGCCTCCAATATCTGAAGATACAAGACTTTACCGACTAGTAGGAGATGCTGTTGACCGCATTGCTGATCCTCTTACAACACGTCAACTTGCGCCTTGGTCATTTTACTCATCTTCAATCTCGGCTTGGAAAAATGATATCAATTCATGCAATCCGAGAACTTCGCATTATATTTCAATATTGAACCCCAAGCGATCCACAGGTTAGCCTATTGATTAAGCGCTTTAATCAAGCGTAGGCTACGTAAGTCGGATATCACAGATGATATAGCCTTTTATTTTATCACGAATACTTTGTGGTGATAGGATACATTCCCATGCGTCTTGGCATTTGTCAAACTTGGAGCATTTCGGTATACTTTTACCCCCCGAAACTCCACGAACGTCTCACAAGCCAGCGTGGGCGGAGGACATTGTAGCAGGAACACAGCCACGAGTTTGTTTTCCCCATGGTGGCTCCACAGATGTCGTGTATGCTCGTGGATACGGAGTACACACACGTTGGATCAGTCCCCATAGCGGTGTGACGGTTCCCACAGCGGTCTAACAATCCCCTCCACCGACACCGGCACGGAGCACGGAGACCGGAGCCTGCCTACACTCCATTACATAGCCGTCTTCTGGACCGTCCCGGGGACCTGCGGGACCCAGTTGACCCTCGAGTCAACGAACAACTCGGCGCCCGGCTTAGCCCCATCAAGACCCTTCGGGTCGTCGAGAATACCCGCCTTGACGACCTTCGTCGTGCCGAAGCTCGGGCCGGTGCGGAACAGCGTGCTGCCGCAGTCGCCGCAGAAGTGCGACGTGATATCGTTGCCCGTGTCGCCGGTCTTCGTAAACGTCTTCGGGCTGCCGGAGAGGAGCTTGAAGCCCTCCCCGGGCACGATCACGTTCGTGCTGTAGGTCGACCCGGTGATCTTGCGGCAGTCGATGCAGTGGCATAGTGCCTGGGATTGAGTGTCAGTCTCCATCTATCTAGAACGGTTGCATATCTGTCCCAAAGGGGGCAGGTGTGTGGTTGCAGGGGAACATAATAAGGGGATTAAAGGAGGAGACGGACCTTGGCAACGGGCTCGCCCTCGTAGGAAACGCGAACTTTGCCGCAGAGACACCCTCCTTCAGGCATGGTCACTGGTGAGCTTGTTGAGTGCGTCGTATTATATTTCCGTACTAAGGGCAGAACTTCGGTAAGTCTGAGTGATCTAGACTGTTGTGAGCGAGATAAGTGCCATCAAGGTGTCTCAACATCGTACCTTATATAGGCAACTCCTCTCTTTGTCGACTATTTGATATTCTGACAGGCTATTGCATGTGGAATCTTGCTGTCGTGATGGTAGCAATCAATGCCCAGAATGGCATTGACTATGGGGACTCGGTGTCTGGGCAGTCCCCGTAGTAAGAGGGGTCACCGAGGTCCGGAGAGGAAGATTAAAGTTCTCCATGTCAAGTGTCACTGCATGTATATAATAGGGCGTAGATGGATTTATTACTACAACATGCTTTGCTGCTAACGGGACATGCCGTGTTAAGTACCGACCAAAGGTTATAACATGTAATAGTACACGTACTACAAATTGCTCAACAGACCTTCAACACACCGCATTTTATCTACGCCCTGGACGCTTCAATTTATGATTTATATCTGAATGATTGTCATTGATAACATGATTGCGCGGGGATGCAGGGATTTAATTATAGACTCGAGATCCGCGACGATCGCAAGTTCTCGTATTTCCATCTTTTCGTCAATCTTTGAGCCGTGCGCCCTACGTCGTACCGATCGCTCGGGTCGTGCCGGTAGTAACTCGACAAGAGCTTGGCATTGCCCACATACAGTCATCCTCGTGGTGATCAACAACGGCGCTAAATATCTATAAGTAGGATCTACCTAAGGGCGCAGACAGATGCTTGGCACCGGGGTATATAGCGATTGGATATATTCGACGACTGCCGCCAGCTTGACTTATTGAAAATTATATTTCGAGTGTCAGGACGATGCACTTCAAGACGGACTAAATAAAGTACATTGACAATATTTTGAGGCTTGCATTGGAACCGTTGAACCTAGAACTCCTATGGGGATCGACATACGATCGACTGAACCTCCAGATACCGCGGAAATGCACTTGCTATTGCTAATTCGCCTCCTCACGCCCTTTCAATTGCTGTGCTGACTCAAGACCGGTTCTGAGATCGCCGTTTGGACATGAGTTATTTCATGTGATGTACAGAAAAACGAGAGAATTTTTGTAAGCATGACAATTATGGAGGCTATTCCCTAATACGGTGGGATTGTAACTGCGATATTCAGACTATCGTGGCGAAAGGCGCGCCTATCTTGTAGTGTACAAATCATATGTTGTTATGCTCAAGAAACTGAACACATATTTCCTCTATAAAAGATCCTTCTATTTAGTCTCTTTGGGATTTTCCCGACCTTGATTGCAGGGCTTTAATATAGGGGTTTCATACATTACTTCCACAACCTATTTCTGTACAAAGCATTGATTTCCCGTCTAATAACAATACCGTGTTCAATGTGACAAATACAAAGCATTGAATGAAAGTCATATGAGGATTGTGGAGGTCTCAGAAAACTAGTAGAGTATTGAGTGGGTTTCGGTCGATTTCGTCGAATAGAGAACATAGCAGTAAAGATGTCATAATATTATGATGACATGGTCCTCGGTAATGATACGGCCTTTGAGTCGTCAAAATTGACGATTTGAGGGCTGCCATTCTAGTAATCCAGAGGCTATCTCGACAAATTCATCTCAATATAAGCAGAAGTGGTGATTGTACTAACATGGTGTTATGAATACAATAGGGGGAACCCCCTTTTCTTGATATACTATACAAACACCAAACAAATGGGGATATACAGGGTTTTTACCCAACATCCAAGATGGGATCAGTTAATAAGAAGCATGATGGAGTGGTTAAATACAATGTGAAGGGGCAGAACTTCCTTATATATACAGGTGGTGGCCATATGGAGGCCCCCATTCAGCCCTATGGGCCCATTCCAACACAAACACCCCACGCACTTGTGGAATACCTAAGATATTACCTGCTCACGTTAATACGTTAATTCTTCTACCCCTTTGACAGTAATACTTCCCCATAAAACAAGACAGACAATCGCTGGGAACCATGCCAACCAAGCGGATTCGCCCTGTATCGAATAGTAATAGTGTAACAAGAATAATATGCACATGAAAGGAAATAGTGGTTGCAAAAGTTGCTCCCGAGATTCTTGCTCTCTTGCTCATGCTAGTAGTGAATCCTGATACCATGATCTTGGCAGATATGTTTCGGACTCTTGAAATTGTTCATATGGGCCGCGGAGATGAACCTGTCCGTCTTATCCCAGTCGTCGCTGCAGATAGGACCGCACCACACGGGCCTGGAATTTTTGCCGTAGTCTTCTAATATGTATCGCCCGTCATAATAGCCCTTGCCAACGGCGCCGCTCACGTCGCAGACGGGTATCGTGAAGGTGCCTTCCCACGAGGGACCCTGGGCACCCGGGTTGCGCCAGCCTTTCTTCAGAGCCAACTGTACACGCTCGGCCGCCTTGTTCGAATCGTAGTTGTACTCGCCGACGTTATACGAGTCGAGCGACGAGTTTATGACATCGGCGATCTTGATACCCGCGTAGTCGCCTTTGCCGAGCTCGTCAGCGCCGGGAGGCTTCGTGACGTAGCCCCATTGCTTGCCGGAGAAGGGGTCGCCGTTGCCCTCGTGCCAGTAGTAAATGTACCACGCCTTGCCGTCGCGACAGACGCTGTAGTCCTTGGGCCCGGACCCGATGCCCTGGCCGTCGCCGCATTTGCCGCCGCCCAGGATGAAGATCTTCTGCTGGCGCCAGAGCTGGTTGACGGCGCTGGCGAGGATGAAGGCGTTCATCTTATCGATAACCTTGTTCTTGTCGACGCCTTGAAAGGCGACGAAGGCGCCTCCGGAGAGGTACTTTTTGATGTCACCGGTGTTTTTGTAGCTTTTCCCTGCCATCAGGTCGTTGTTGGCCGCCGTGAACGACTTCATGGATTGGACGACGACTTGGGCCAGTATGGCGCCCAGCTGCGCGTCTTTGTCGAAGGTGTCGTCTTTACTGTTCATGGAGATGATTCGTCAGTACCAAAGTCTAGTCATATCTAGGGATCGTCCATAACGTACTCTTGTTTTAGTTGAAGCTGTCCCTCAACAGAAGCTCCGCTAGCTATGTTCGAAAAAACACTACCAGCGGTACCTAAAAGGGCTGTCCCTTCGCCCAGTCCGGCAAACGTTGCGCCAATACCAATTGTGGTCGTGATAGCGGTCAGAACCGCCTTGAGCGTATTGATAGTCTTGTCGTTATTCTTAGGTTTGTAAAACGTCTTCGACCACTTGTCCTTACTCAGGGCCGATGCAATGGCGCTCACTTCGAACGCCTCCGAGAGCCCGGTGAAGTAGGAATGCAGCCGGTTGACCGCTTCCAGGGTATAATATGTGCTGCGGATATCGTCCCCTCGGCTGTTTAACCGCTTGTTGTCGCATAGGTCAAGGTCGCAGGAGCTGGCTGACCCGTCGTCGCGGCACGACCAGTCTGGGTTGCCCATGGCCCAGTCGCCAAAAGCTCCCGAGAAACCGTATGAATGGTGAGATATCTCACTGCTATGATTCTTCATCCATGCCTCAAGCCATTGGTCCATCTTGTATTTATCCCAGTCCTTGGTTGTCTGCCCATAGTACGATGCGACAGTACCACAGCGGCGGGGCGGTAGACTGATCGGCTGTACGGCGCCGTCGCCAGTCGGCAAGGCAGACGAGGCGCTTGACAAGAAGAGAAGCGCAAGAGCTGTTATGACCATCTTGATATCGTAGCAATGAGGACACGTGGTTTACAGACAGCAAGGGCATCATTCGGAGTTAGGAGGCATGAAGCTTTATATATTCAAATGATCAACGAGATAACCTCACATTGTCTCTTCCATCGTGGCCTTCCTCTGTTGCTCCTCCATGGTAGCCCCTCGTACGTGCATGCCAACCCTTACCTATCCTGTCAGTATGAAGGAATTTGCCATTCGGTCCGTTACGATGTCTAGGCCATACTCCGCAGAAGTTTAAATCCCAAGACAAGTTGTGATTTTTCTGCGGCTGATATGGGGATGTGGGGGATGGTCACGAGCATTAAGTAGCTGACACCGCCTTAATCCTTCTGCTCCAAAGTTTGCCTGTATCAGGATATGATTTGCATGCGAAAATAGATTTTGATACGATCAAATAATTTATTAAGGGCCTCTTCATTTCCCATTGGCAGAACCAGTTCCAGCTCCATCGATCATCAAAGGTTATCTCAATTAGACTTTGTACAACAAGATCAACTATGACATAAGATCAACCGGAGTCCCAGATAGAAGTGCCACAGAATACGAAATGCAAGTAGAACATCGTGGCTTGTATTTATATAAGGAAAGTTATGACTACTTAACTTACGACTTGAAAGGATAAGTCCGGAGAAAATTATTTAATAACGGCTGCCAATAGTTGAGGCTTGCGTTTTGAAAGAGTATATCAAGATGGATCCATATAGATCGACAATAGGAATTGCTACTAGATATTAGTCCAAATTGGGTAGGTGCAGCCTATGTAAGCAATTAAACTTCATTGTCGAGCTTCCTTCGTTTTGACGTGCTTTAAAAACATAAAGTGGAGGAGATATGGCCTTTACAAGCGTCAGCAAAATCCTAACATGGCCTTCAAGGTAGCTAACTACTATCGTAAGATATGGTGAGGTTTACTAGACAACAGCTAATCTCGGTCCACCTTATCTTGCCTGATGGGGCATCCTTCGTCACTTGATAGTGAGAGATATTATTTGTCTAGATCGACTGGCTATGTAACTGAGCTAACTGATTATATAATAGGAGGGACGAAAGAACTATTTTTAAGATGGTGCCGGGTCCGGCTCTGCACATCATCGAAGATTCTTCTTTCGTTGGTCATTGAATAGGCTACTGTGTAGTCATATCGCTGTGTTGGCCATGGCAGTGCTTGAAAAAACTCCAAACCTAGCATCGCGAAATCGGACGATAGTATGGATCTTGCAAATTATTTGTCTTCGAAACGAAGGAGCCCACCCATATCTCTAACTTGGCTATTACAGCCCACATCCTAAGAGATTACAGAAGGATAATGGAAAACAATGACGACCATTACGAGTCCTCTTTTCGCCTTCATGACCTCTTGGGTTTTATGGTACGATGATTGAGGGCTTTCGGAAACGCAGGAACCGAAACCTTTGAATTTATGGACTTCGTATTGTTCAAACCAATTTAGCAAGAGACATTTTTGTGTCGGTATGAGAATAGGCAATGAAGAACATAATGAGTGCTGGGTGAAGCTGTGAAGGGGCGAATCACATGTGTATTTGACAATGGAACCTAGATGAAGGCCCAGAGGAATTAATCTACTCCTATGAGTCCTATCTCAACATGGTGATGAACATGATAATGTAACCAGAAGATGAGAGAAGGGATTCTTATTCGTAAGAATGATCTAGGTTAGAGGAAGAATTGAGTGTATCTGAAGACAGGTAGGGCTAGTATCTCTAAAAAACTTCATAATCTAATCGTATATTTTGTGTATATAGCACAAAGAGAGGGAACAGTGTCTTCTTAGAAAGATATATACGTATAGTCATTCGTAAATGCCATATAGACTTTATATCATAGAGAACGCTTGACGCTAAACTAAATATGAGATAGTGTCAGGGCTGGCACAGATGATAAGGCCGAGAGAATATGAGACTTGATTATACGAGAGGTATTATTAGTGCCCTAGATGGCCGCCACTATTCTGCAAAAGCGAAAGGGCCTTTACTGACTAATATCAGTTCTTGTGGGTGTAAGTCTTATTTAGATGGCGCTGTGGTCACTACTAGTTTGTCCAAGTGAATCGAGAGTTGTATTGATCCATGTTGCCTTTCTACAGGTAGTAGAATCTCTTTTAACTATGAAGCCCTCGCTGCTAATATGGGCCAAAGTAACGAGGAGCGCAGTGGCTTGATTAATGCAAGGTGAAGCTATGAGGGGGAAGGCCCCTTTGTATACCGGTACATACACAGGCGGTGGCCATACGTAGGTGCGTACCCCTATCAGTCCTATAATTCGTATCTGAACACTCTAAACTACTGCTTTCCTGAGATTCATTAGAAAAGGGGGTCTCTAATATCTGCACGTATCGAGACGGCAAATATCTATGCCGTTGCCCGATTAAAGGATCATATTTTGGTACAAGTAGTATGGATGATGAAGAGATTTTTTTGTTTGATGGATGGCATGTGTACTTGGTTATTCACCGGTAGGCCAACAGACGGAGTTATATTGTCTCGAACAATTTTCCTTAAAAGACAGATGGGGATCCATGTATTTAAGAAGGTTAAGAGACGATGGGGCCTTCAAGGAACCTTCTTATATCGATGGTGGTCTTGACAATGTTTCTTTCAGGGCCTCGCTAGTTTCCATCGGCTTTGAACATGTTATTTATATTCATATAAGTACCATGGAATTGTAAGAGTAGACTGATTGTAGAGGTGCTTTATTATTGTAATAGGAGGTACAGTGCATTGATAACATGATTAAGAGGGACAAGGCTAGATTACTATTTCTCTCCACCATTCGTGCTATGTAAACACACATCCTACAACATAAGTTTATCTAATACACGACTCTTCAGTTCTCATTCTATATATGCTTTATAATGCTAAAATCACATAACAGGTGAAGCTATCTAAGTAGTCACCGCATGACGGGTATATGCGTAACATAGTCAAAAGTTTTCATTCCTAAGACAATCTTAAAATCCAAAGTTTTGAAGTTCAACTTTGAATTGCCGATGCTTATATATAGGTTGTATACTCTCAAGTTGAGTTACACCTAATCGACGGCATAAGTGGGAGTATTGAGAGCCAACTCAATAAGCCAGTCTTACTACAGATACATATTTTCAAGGCTAAAAAAGAGACGTCGTATTCATTTTTCTTTAATGAATTTAAATATGAGTTATTAACTTTATTGAGTCACAATATAGTTCAGTTACAACATTGAGCTTTAGTATTACGACGGAATTACCTTCAGTGAGAGACGTCCGTGTGGCTCAGCTCTAGGGCGTATTAGACTGTACCGCCTCATAGCGAGGTCTCTCCCGGTAGCGGGTCACATGCAAGTACTGCGCCGGCTGGCGGGATTCGCATGCCAAAGCGGACTTAGGTTAGTGGGGTCAACCCTGGAGGCTCCCCCAACTCAGTCGGTCAATTCTCCCGTATTACGCACTCACAATATCATCCCAATTCTTCATCCCGTCGAACCAACCCAACATACCTACATACCTACCAGCCAACCAGCCTGCCATCGACTGAACAGCGAACCCAATAACCCACGAACCACTCAACCCAACCCAACCCATCGACAAATCCATCCACCCACCTCCCACGAACACCACCCCCGCCACCGCCACGATGCAAGGCTTCAACATGGGCCGCTACGTGCCCCCCTCCGTCGAGGGCACCACGACCGGCAACGCGCTGCACGGCAAACACCCCCTCGGCTCCCGCGCCTCCAAGCTCGCCTCGCACGGGTCCCTAACCGTGCGCTTCGAGATGCCCTTCGCGGTGTGGTGCTCCCACTGCCCCAAGCCAACCCTCATCGGGCAGGGCGTGCGCTTCAACGCCTCCAAGACGCGCGTCGGGCACTACCACACCACCCCGATCTTCGCCTTCCGCATGCGCCACGCCGCCTGCGGCGGCGCGCTCGAGATCCGCACGGATCCGGCTCATACCGCGTACGTGGTTGTCGAGGGCGGGCGGAGGCGGGATACCGGCGAGGACCGGGATAAAGAGGGGGAGGGGGAGGGGGAGGGGGAGGAAGGAGGCCTGAGGATCCTCACGGAGAAAGAGCGCGAGGCCCTCCGCTCCGACGCGTTCGCGAAGCTCGAGCGCACGATTGCGGATCGCGCCGTGCTGGATAAGGCGCGCGAGCGCATTGGGGACTTGGAGGATGCGAGTGCGCGGCTCTGGGAGGACCCGTATAAGCAGAACAGGCGCCTGCGCGAGAGCTTCCGGGTTGGAAGGAAGGCGCGCGAGGGCGAGGCGCGGACCGCGGAGGAGTTGAGGGAGAGGATGGCGTTGGGGATTGAGCTCGTGCCTGCGAGTGAGGAGGACGCGAGGAGGGCTAAGCTTGTGGATTTCGGGGCCGTTGGTGCGGGTGGTGGTGCTGGTGCTGGTGCTGGTGATGGTTTGGAGGACAGCGGCAAGGCGCTTGCGAAACCCCTATTTTCCAGTGGAAAGGAGAAAGAGAAGCAGAAGAAGAAGCCCGTGGCGCCGGCGTCGAGCGGGAAGAAGAGGCTCAAGTCCGAGATCGCCGCTTCTCAGGTGCGGGAGAATATCGTCTCCGAGATTGTCGGGAATACGCGGGCTGCTCGAGATCCATTCCTCTTTCCGGATAGGAATGGAGACAGTACCAAGAGCTCGCCGAGGGTATCCGGCATCAAGAGGAAGAGACCTGGGTCGAAAGACGGATCTGGTGCTAAGGGGAAAATACACGTTGAGGATGAGACCTCCAAAGGCACACCCTCATCATCAACAGCTTTGGTTGAGTACGATTCGGATTAGAATAGGACTGCATGATATGGCGCTTACACAGGTTGAGTGTATTTGTTTTAGAGATACCCAGGTTAACGTTACCGTTACATTATGAAGGCATTGGTCGGTAGGCGCATTATTAGCACGAGTATTTAGGTCTCAGGCATAAATATGGTTAGAAGCGTCATGTCAAATTTTATCAATGATAATGCTTCTATGGAACACGAAAACACAAACAAAGGGGGCTGGGGATGCCACGTCCAAAAACAAGATTCGATATGCATGACTGGCAGTCTATCGCACAAAACTGCTGTGGTGTGCACAAGAAACAAAAACGCATCACAAGAAGTCCACAGTAAAAAGCCAATGCCAGTAGTACCAGAGTAGGGTTGAATTCCAGTTCCCGCCCCCGATCTTTATGCAAACTCAAAGACACCATGAATACCACCGAGAGCACCCGAAGAACCCCTATGATTCATTAATTGTTAAGAGTAAGTTGTGTTCTCGTAGTCCAAGGGACTCAGAAGAACAACTGGCGGAAAGCTTCCTATACGTCGTCCATTTGGCCAGCTGGCTCTGGCTCTTCGTCGTCGTCGTCGCCGAAACTCGCAACCGAGGACATGTCGTCGTCGTCATCGCTCTCGGCACCGGCGTCGTTCGCGGCGTCGCCACCGGCATACTTCTGCACGTATTCTATTCTCCAGTTAGAATAGCTAGCCCCTTCGCGGTTGTGGTTGCAGGCAGTGGCGATCATACCCTTGACTTTGGCCTCGTAGCTTTTCGGTTCTCGCATCATCAGGGCGGCCGCTTCGCCGTTGAGGGGATCGGACGGGTTGGGATATCGCAGAAGTTGTGGGAGGAAGACCTCGAAAATGTTGATCATGTCGTACATGGGCGACCACGTCTGGTTTATGACGTCCAAGCAAACCGAACCCGACCTGTATATGATTCGCCTGCTTTAGTCCCACCTAGCCCACGTGCAACAACGCCCACGGTATATCCCCGAGTCCAGAGCACTTACAGCTCATCGATATTGGGATGGAAGATTCGGTTGACGAAGCCAATGCTCGGCGACTTATAGGGGTACGAGTCCGGGAGCTCGACATGGACTTTCCATATGCCGTTTTCGAAGGGGGCTGGGTCAGGTTAGCGGCGGTCGAGTCCGGTGTTCGAGGAACTAACTCTCGGCGGGCCCCTTGAACCTGACATAGAACTCTTGCCTGGCAATACATGAGTATTTCGGTAGAACGTAAAGACGGCCGGCTGGCTTACACTATGGCAGCGGAGTTAGAAAACATCCAAACATAGCAAGGGGACGAAGGGGGGTAATACTGTTGTCGTTGACCAATGTGACCTCGTAGTCAGACATGAGCCTAGAGAAGTCAGTGGAAAAGGCGAGGACGTCGTCGGCGAGTGTGCTCATACATCCTACACTATTTGTCAGCAAGAGACTTAGAGATCAAAGACTAGTCAGTGGGGGTATGCATACTTCATGACCTGAAAGAACAAGAGCCAATTAGCCAGGCTGTTCCTCGGTGAGTAGCTAGGAATCTTTCGAGGGCACCTACATCGGTCTCTATTCGTCTGCGTGGGCTGCTCATCTTTCCTGTGGTGGTTGATAAGACGACTACAGAACACCGTATCAGTGGACTCCTGGTCGGGGTACTTGGTATTTTGAGTTTATTGGCGCTCTTTTGTCAGAATGAATGCTCTCCAAGGTAGTATACGCGATGCTTATGCTTGGTGGGCTAAAACGATAGCGTTGATGTTAGCAGAGGCGGGTGTAGCAAAGGCGCACGGATTCCAGATCTGACCTACCTCGAAGGTTGGGGCCAAGCAACGGTTGAAGTCTGCCTAGTTAAAAGAGTTAAGGCAAGCAAACTTACGGCAAATGATGATTACTGCGTATGTATGAGATATATTTGGGGAAGAGAGGATTGCAGGAAGCTGGGATTCGGATCCAGTGATGTCGGATTGTGAAATGAAGAGAGGAAGGTGGAGGAGAAAGGGCCGTCGTTGAATCAATCAAGTCAGGTCAGGTCTGGTCTGGTCTGGTCCAGTCAGTCAGTCAGTCAGTCAGTCAGTCAGTCAGTCAGTCACAGGAACATGGAACAATGACGCGGGTTGCTCCGATAAGCCACCGCTGCCAGTTCTTTATCGATAATCCTGACACCAACTGCCAGTTTAGACACCCACTAAAAATATGGATCCTAACCTACTGTAGCAGCTTCTACCTACGGGATCATCGGTCAGTCGGTACATGTAGCTGATAGCTGATTAGCTAATTAGGTACGGCTGTACTTCTAGCTCATGTATTTACGTATGTAAAAGCAAGTAATGTGGATAATCAGCACTTGACCAAAAGAGCACATTCTGACATTGCTGCAATATGGCAAAGGTGTATTTTAATACTCGCACCTGTCCATTCATATGTTTCACGGGCGGGTGGCTACTGTGAGATGTGTAGACTACGCCCAGGTGTATATTGAATGCTATCTGATTAGGCGACCCCTGGGTCTGGCCCCTAGCAGCCCTACAAATAGGTACCTAACCTCTTACACGTAGTGGGCGTCGATCCGCTGTAAGTTGGTTTGTCAGTGAGTGATTTGCTCGGCATGACCTTCCAACTCCGGCCTTCATTCCAAACGCATCCATCAATCGTCGTCATCTCCTTGTCTTTTCCTTGTCTCTTCCTGTCCCAACAACCTGTACAGTCATTGCCTCCTTACCTGGAATTACCCCACGGCATACCTCGGGTATAAATGATGATCACGTTGGGCACTGATTACTGCCAGCCCGCACGCTTTCAGATCAAATAGGCAATACATATTATCTCATATATAACCAGCTGTATAATGAGTCATTACTGGAATTGAAGGTCAACTGCTATAGGTTATGCTAGACCTAGATGTTTTACTGTAGCTGACGTGTTGATACATTCACCCAGCATGAATCACACGTTTAAGTCGCCGTTGCCTAACTGTATGGCAATATCGAACACGGGACTTCTATCAAGAGGCATCTGAGCAATCTCTATATATGAGTAAAGTATGATTTCGGTGGCCAATGTCGTCATCAGTATATATGTGGCAAATTAGCGTATGTTTGACGGGGCCTGCGAGCTAGGAGCATAGTAGTCTACCCAGTGAATAGTTCGGATGCTGGTTAGAGCTTGTTGAAGAATATGTTTGTCGTTAAGTTGCTAAACTGTCCACGTGAGTCTCATATGTTTCTTAAATCTAAGCCAAGATAGTATCATGCTGGCTTGAGTTCGTCATAAGGAATACTGAGCTCTACTTAATTCATGGCCGAGGATATTGTGAGATATCAACGAAGCTAAGAAAGGGGGAGCAGTTCTACGTATATATCTCGGATATAAGTTAGCTACTTAAATTATCATAATAGTGATATACTGGGATTGTAAGTTGCCGTACGTGTCCAAACATTCTCGGAGATGTTAGGTTAGGAGTCAATCATAAAGGGTGAAATATGAACTTAGCCCCTTTTCCTGTAAAGTTGACGCTTAAGCTAGGTAGTTTCGACATATGAAATTTAAAGTCCCTCATGACATGCGACATCACCCCTTTTCTGCCAAACCCAAGTCTCGGAGTTAGCGCATGATATCTACATATCAGTGTATGCCTTGCGTCTCTTCTTGAGTTGTGACAAGTGGGATAAACCCGAGGATGGGGATTTTTTCTAATAGGCTAAGCACTCAGAGCCTACTTGCATTCCTTTGATAGGCTTTGATACTTGGGCTGTAGTTACTAGCATTAGAAATGGGCGCGAGACGATTACATCACTACTTCTATATTGGTAAACTGGAACAATAGGGGGGTTTTAAGAATACACCCTCTCATTTGACCGGAGTCCTACTTACAATGTTCTAGAGGATATAAGTCTCCTATGGGACTGTACTAAAGTGGCCTCCTGAGGTCGCCTTATGTTGTAGTTCTGGAAGAAGTTATGTTGATTATTTGTTTTCAAGGGAAACTCGTAGACTTCAGCCCTGGTCTTGCCAATATCTGATTTTCTGAGTAAGACTGAGGAAGACTTTACGTGATGAAGTGTTGAATTTGATATGCACATCATGAATTGAAGATAAGACGGAATCAATATTTGAGACTTCATGAGAATTAAAGTTTCAAATTTCGAACTAACAGCCTTACAATTAGCTTTCATTGATTCATCGAACTCTCAAATGCACCACCCGATCAAGTCGGCTAACTAGCCCTGAATTGGCTAAAATGAACATGATTCTAAACGTCAAGCTTACGCGAACGTAGCAATCTGAAGGTATGAGCAAAGCCCACATCCCCTACACGGCTTCCACAATGTGGGAGGCTTCTCCTCTAGAATTCGTCGACCACAGGCACGCCTGGACTCTGAATCACCGAGTCTCATGTCGCGTACCAAGTCCTGGGAGGAACCGTAAGGGCTTTAGAGTTCTACCATGAGTCGTCTCATAGTTATCGTGCATTTCCCATCTTGTCGCAACTGTCTGGTGGGGCACTTAGTGTACTTGGAAGTGCTTCTAGGATAGTCGATATATCGTATTCACTATGACCAGTTAGCAATCATCCGGAATTTGCGCCTTTAATTTGAATGTGGCCAACCTTTCCAACAGCCTGTTGGGCGTTTGGTGGCAGATCCATTCCAGGCAGATTCAGCGGTGGCGGTGCCACGCCTTCGATCCCACAGGTAATCTCGACACTCCTAAACAATCCACCAAATGCAAGCTTGTCCGGCGAGAATACAGCCAAGTTGGCGAACGTCAGGCAATTTGGTTCGTTGAACACGCGCGCCTCGCACCCATCCTCCTTGTTCGCCATGAACGTCGCGCATTGCGCCACCCCGGGCACATTGTAGCATGTCGGCGTCGAATGCGAGGACCCGGGCTTGGGCAGGCCCACGTTCACTATCACGTTGCCGCGACAGTCCTTCGGCCCCGGCGACCCCGAGAATAGCAGAGCGGATATCGGAACGATGGGCTCGTCGTCTGTAGCGGTGTTGTTGGGCGGGTTCACATCGACTTGCGGGATATCTGATACACCATCTTCATCAACCGTCGTGGCTTCAGACATATAATTTCCCTCGTTTGCTGCTGTCGCTTCATCCAGAAGACCTTGTTCTGGCGGTTCGTTAACCCGTATCCTCTGCCCGAATGCGCTTGGCGCGAATGATAACACGCCGAGCCCAATTGATATTATTACCGGCCGCATTTCGATTTTGCTTTACTGGCGTTGTTGTAATTGAAGAAGAAGTCTGGTCGCGAAGCAGAGCTTTCTCTGTGTTGAGATAGACGTCGGCTGAAACGCTGCCAAGATGTGAGGATCGCCAGCGTGAACAGCCTTGGCGTTTCATCATTACTTTTAGAGATCGAGATAGCCTCAATTCTAAGCGATCGAAATCGACAACTTTTTTTTTTGGTGGTATATACGCGTATTTTTAACAAAAACTACTAGTGCGCAGACAGCCTAGTGTCTGTATTAAACTCTCGTTTCAACTCAGAATTCTCAGATACGTACAGACCAGCACTAAAAAGGGGGGAGGGCAAGATAGGTTGAGCAAAGCTAGTGACCGTGTCACGGAAAAAATCTTGGAATCTATTGATGCAGTTTACCCGTCTAAAGTGATAGAGTTGACCTGAGCTTATGACGCATCAAGTCCCATGTAATCCAATCCGTGCTCTCCCAATCTCGTATCAAGGTCTGTTCTTTTAGTTCTCGGCTATTTCAACTAGAAAGGAAACTTCAAGAAAGGGGTTACCAAAGGATTGCGTGTAATCAATGTAATAACCAATTCCATGATCATAGAAACGTAGTATCTCTCTTCTATACCACTGTATTGTAAAATCGAAAATGTTTCTGCAATGTGATCGTAAATAGCTACCGAGGAGCATGAATAGGGATATGGTAAATTATCGCGGTACCGAGACTGAAAGCTCGTATGAGACACCAGGTTGAATGTTCGTGAAACGTGCTCCTAGAAGTACTCGTCCCTGATGCGTAACCACAACTTCCTTCACATCTCCTTTGCGAATATTTAGCACAATACTAGCCCCGCGGAATAGACGTGTGACCTTGATTCCATCCCAGGAGGAAGGTAGTTGTGGATTTATTTGCAGACCATCGACATCTCCGCGTAGCCCGCACAATCCCTCAATGAAGCAACGATAAGCCCAAGATACAGTGCCAGTATTGAACAACTGGCTCGATCGACCAGCGGTGCGTGGATACTGATGGTAAGCACCGCGATAATAGTTGGGGATGTATACAGGCAGCTGGCCTCTTTGTATATAGTCCTTCTCGGATGGGCCTGGTATCATTTGACGTAGCACTTTGTAAGCGCGGTCCTTCTCACCTATCGAGTACAAGCTATGGATGTAGAATACTGCTGCGTGATTGTAAACTGATCCGTTCTCGGCGGAACCAGGATACTTCTGCGTTACTCGGCCCACATCCTCGCGCATGCCACTGTATGGAGGTGCAAACATGACGATACCATAAGGCGTGCCTAGTTGCTCGTCTACCTGTGGTAGCATCTTGGCAATCTGATCAGCACTGGCTGCGCCGCCGAGAATGGACCATGTTTGCGGATTGAGCCAAATACGACCCTCTTGGTCCTTTTTGATGCCAAATGCCACGTTATCATCTGTGATACCACGGGCGTACCAGTCGCCATCCCATAGATGAGTGTTGGCCGCATCATTGACTTCCTTTGCGCCCGCCCTGTAGCGCGCTCCTAGTTCGGTCTCGCCTTGTTGATCGCACACTGCTGCCCAGAGGTTCAGTACGTAGGCCGTGGCCAATGTCAACCATCCAGATACGCCCTTGCCCTTATAACCAACCATATTCAACGGATCGCACCAATCGCCTTGCGCAATGTAGCTTAAACCACGCTCGTCTCGAGCAGATAGAAGCCAGTCCATGGCACGGCTAAAACGTTCGAAGACAGTGTAGGTATCGCCGTGAATACCCTGGATTTTCTCTTGAAGGAGGTCGTAGTCCGCCGTCTCCGCGAGATAAGCCTCGAGAGTTACTGGTAGCCATACGCAATGGTCGGTATGGGGTATCTGATTGATATACTTCAGCTCTGCCCCCTCGGCTAAAAGAATCCCGTCCGGCATGGCGCCATGCTTTTCTTGCTGAGATAAGGCTATAACAAATGCTTTTCGTGCAACTTCAGGCTTAATGTAAGTCATGCCCATGTTGTCTTGTAGATAGTTGCGAGTCTGCGGATCTGTTGTCAGGCGATTCACATCGCCGTGGTAATAACATTGACGCGGCAGCCAATTATTGACAAAGTTATCTAAATCCTTGTCTGGGGTTTCGATCTGCAGACAACCGCTCCCCTTTTTGATGTACTCAGCATACTCGCTCGCTGACTGAGCAAAGCCTGCCTTGCTGAGATATTTGCTGCGCACAGCCCGAACCTCCGCATCATCGAATGCGGGCCCAAAGAGGAAGCGGTATTCGCGGTGCTCGCCTGACTTTAGCTCGGCGCGATATTGCACTACCGCTACCGGAGTTTCGTACCTGGCCTCGCCCCTAGCAAGTTCTGGCTCTGCTAACGACGATGGCGCATTCAAGCCACCTTCACCCTCAAATGATTTCTGCACTGCTTCCCATGAATTAGGCTGTGTATCACACAAGAAATACGATTTGTCCTTAAGAAACTTGTTCTTGAAGTAATCCGCTGCCTTCTGGTATGGCGTGATGCTGCTGGCCACTATGCCGCCGAGGTCCTGACGCCATTCGGCTTCTTGGTTCATCCAGGACATGTATCCGAACGGGAAGTAGGGATATACACTGATCTTGCGCGGGCTTCCAGATAAGTTCGTAACCTTAACGGTCCACAATTCGACCACATCATGGGTGGGAATACCTAATGTCATCTCCAGCCGGATGCCAAGGTGTTCTACAGTCCATGATATGTCGCTCTTGCCGACTGAGAAGACGAAGCGATCTAATTTAGCGCGCGCTGGTTCATATGGAGCCGAGAATAACTGGCCCGTTTCCTCGTCTTTGATGTAAACGAAGCGGCCTGGATGGTGAGCGTAATAGTTCTGTTCCGGCTGCATGAAAGTCTTGGCTTCGAGATTCGGCGCATGCGCGTACTTGGCCGGCTCCGGTTGCATAAACTGCGCCGTTGCGTAGCCGCGGCAGGTGATCTGGATCATCATCTTCTGGTTCCATAGAAACCCGCCAGCCACCGGCATGGCCGTAGGACTGGTCAGCTCATAGCGGCCGCCGTCGTGAGTGGAGCGTAGCATCGTGTTTCACGTTTCTCTTGATAAACTTGGTATAAACATCACGTCGGCCGGCGGTCTAGGGATTTCGAGGCTTTAAAGACGCTCACGGACACCGCTATTAAGGTAATACCGGCCCGGCAGATGCTCCTTCATGCAGGTCCTCGCTCGGGACAATATCCGGCTAAAATGAAAAGACCGTCGCAATGGACAACAAGCCAATAGCCTGCTCGGTATATCAATCAGCTGACCCATAAGAATCCCCCATCTCCACGCGGGCTCCTACGGACACCATTTAATCACTGCAGATCGGTTCTAGTATTTCCTTATGGGATCCTCTGATTTGGTATCTTGTTCCATTGGCTGTGTACGGAAGGCCCGATCTCCATTTGCGGCAGACCATGAGGCCTCGCGCGTCTTTTCTTGCTAACGACAGATCTAAAAGTACAGGGAAACAACCCGAGAAAACTGGAATTAGGAAACAATAGCCCTAGTGGAAAGACCAAGGCCAAGATTCTAGAAAGTTAGTCAGAAGATGACAGAACCCCTGAAAGCTTCTGGGCAATGGCACTATGAACCCGATGATTACCCGTTAGTTATCCCCATGCGAGTGCAACACGTTTTTCATAGCAGGTCTAGCATTATGTATGGTCTATATAGGAAGGTAGATGTTTAAGTGAGATATCTAGATGGGCGAGTACTTGTGCCTTTATATCCAGGGCATACCTAGACGTCATTCGACAATTTACCACAAACTGGGGCTAGAACTATAGCTTGTTTATGGTAAATTCAACCCGTAAGAGCTTTAACCATAGGAAGCGCTTTGTGGCTATGTCAATTGAACCAACCACTCGGTAACATTCGAGACTAGTTTCAGGTGTTGAAATCGGCCATGTCTAGTAGATGCTCGATTTCTTCACATTTCCTTCGTCTTAAGCATCGCTTTGCTTCAATGGATATCTGAGATACTCAGTATATGACTATGAAAAGAAGTGCTTTATTACACCATGTTTATGTATGTATATATCGCAGCTTTCAGCTGCTGTCACGTTGAAATTTTCCAATGTTAATATATTTCTTATTGCTATTCCTTTAATATTTATGTAAAGCAATGAGTAACATGATGGTTTACTAAGTATAAGATGAAGCTCAAGGGCGCTCCACTCTTTATACATCTATATAAGCGGTGGTCATACAAAACAAGCTATCAAAGCGAAAGTACTAGTGCTACCAGCATTATCAAGAATCGAGCCTCGGGCAGTTTACAGACTTGAGTAGCCACAATTTACAGGCCCATAGCAGTGGGTCTCAGCCCTATCGCCCTATCTCAGCAATAAGCCTCTTTTTACGGAGTACTTACATAAATCATTAATATGGGTACATTAAACATTTACATCTAATTGTTATAACTCTGATCCGTAGTACCCGTGATATGCATAAGTCTTTAATAGAGCTCATTGTTATTATACCGTGATAACACTACCTCTTTATATATCCTAACATGACATACTTAGTTGTAGCTGTTTGAGTCAATCCTCTGCTGGAATATTACATGGCAACCCTCCAGTGGAATCGGATACCTTGGGTGGAGAAATCTTCAAGCGACCCACTCACTGTTCTGGAATCTGGGGAAGATGTCAATTCTCCACTTTCGCCCTTATTCACACGACTATTTACAATACATAGAAAGTCTTGCCATGAAGCTATAATATATTACATCAGAAACGGGAGGCCTTCGATGTGGTTCAATGCCTATACGAAGCTCCATCGCCGGAATCCGCTGCGTTCTTTGCTTGCGCGTCCATCGACAGACCCATCGTCTCTGATGCGATTAGACAAACCATAAACGAGAGCACCTTCAAAGCCACAACAAGCTAGCAATATCTGTCCATAATTTTTCATTATTTGCCGCAGTGATAACTGGGATATTTATTCCGCTCCGCGAGAAAATCCATGATGACAAAGCGCTGGTAGTTAAGATTGGGAATGCATCCATTACCTACCGGCAGGAAAGCAGCATCGCACTATCACAGCGCAGTCGTTTGCTTTCGCGGAGATTATATACCTTGTAAATTCAGGCGCTGAATGCAAGTGAAGTTCCCCCGAGCCTAGGATGTATGGTCTCTGGAGGCTAGTAATAAATGCTACACGTGGGTCAGGGATCTCAGGAGGACCCCAGTCTAAGGTATACGCTTGCTAAAAAACTCTGCCAGGATCTATACATAGGCTTGTAACTATCGATTTTATCAAAAAGTCTGATTTTGAATGGTTTAATACCTTGGCATCAATATCAGCTGTTTTAGTTCCAGGTGATCCAGCAGAGATTTTGTTCAGAGACTGACGACGATGACGACATTCAAACCCCCATAAATGCGGCAGAAACTAGCCACTAGCACGACAATGGTAACATCTAGGGGTACTATTCGTAGGAAAGATGCTTCAATAGCGACCCAAAAGTCGCGGCATCCATTCTCGAGAGTGTAGCCAGTGACACTTGCAAGGCCCTCTTGTCCGAGACAGTAAGTAGCGTTTCTAGTACTTTCATTTCCCTTTATATCCCGGTTCAATCTTAAGGGAAATATACAGGAGTCAAATGTTTCCTGAAAAGCGTTTTGGAACTCCTGGTAGTTTATTGAAGTGTTTAAACAGTGAAAACACTATCTCCCTATCGTATAGTCTGCTAACGTTACTATTCACAAGGGCTGGTTAGTCTAACACAAACGTGGGGTGGATTCTATCATGGGAAAGTCAGTTGACGTGTTCTATCGATGGTAAGGACAAGAAGGGAAGTTTCATCTAACTATCGAACTCTTGTATTCTCTAGAGTCTACCTGGGCATAGCTCGCCTCGCTGTATAAGAAGGCTATTGAGTCAATAGCAGATGGGACGGGCAGCGCTAGAGGTCACTGGCGGGGTAGACACGTCGAAGTCCGTGACGATAAGGGTATCATCTTTGGCGTCGATTCTGACCATAGTTAAACTCTCGACGAAGGTTCTCTTCCCTAGAAGCTTGCTATATGTTTATATGTCAAAAAAGATTTTGCTTTTCTTCTTTTTCAATTTCAACGTCATATATACTTGAATTTGTATTTGATGTATTCTTTTACACAATTTGAACATCCGCAGGATTTTTAAGCTCATCGTACTTTGCCAACCCAACATGTAAATCGAGCACAGCCGTAAGTTAGTTAGAATGGAGAGTCTCAGAAATCTAACTATTAAGGTTCCAAGAAGACAAGAGTCCTCGGGATCCCAAACTCGGAAGCTGGAAAGCCATGTACTTAGATATAGTTATTATCTAGGGTATAAAGGAATGAAGTGCAGTTTGGCTCTGACTGCATCCCCGTCACCCATTCATAACCCAATTAGCGGCATCAAATAAGCCCAACTTCCTCTCTCATCAGTCAAATCCCTTGCATGATCTCGTAATACTCATGCCGTTGACTCAAGTCATGTTTGTATGTATTTCACAACCCTGATTCAAATCATATCGCTCGATTCTCATGTTCATATGCTCATGTTTCATTCCTTGCCAGACACTACAGTCCTTCATAATGTTTGGAATATCGTTGTGTAACAATTCCATGCCAATGTGTTGTAGGTGTAATCGTTCATGGGAAGCAAAAAGGTGTGATGAAGGAATACCATCTTAATCCTCGATTGAATGTGAAGGTGCTGTATCCGGCCTCTCTCCAATCTAAATATGAGGCTTCAAACTTGTTAGTCGTCTGCTTTCAAATCCGCGGCCAGCCAAGATAACAAACCTTGGCTTTATCCTCAGCAACACTGATAGACTCCTACAGGACGTCCTCGGACATTATCCTGCTTGCCGCTACTGACAAATCTAACAAATCGCATTTTGTAATTCTGAGTCTGTCATTTAATGGAGTGTTCGAAAGAAACGTGTTGTTGGCCAGATATGAGTAGAACTAGAATGGCTTCTCGGCTTTTGGAGGGTTGAAGAATTGACATTATAGTACTTCACTGTAACAGGAATCTATGGTCTTTTAAGTACTCAAGATTTCGCACCTTTGCATTTACTTGATGTTATTATCTGGATACTGCGTCTACTTGCCAAATATCTGCCAATCAAAACACATGCTTAGTCTAATAATAGGTGTGGTGTCGCAGGAAGGAAGCATTCGAATAGCCTGCCTGCCAGCTACAACATAGTACGCTTATGTCATTTCTAATAACGGTTACAGGTATTTTCATAAACAACGGAGCAGTAAATTTTGACTGAGCACACCGCTGATTTACTGTGTAACATGGGATGCTACATACCTAAGTGATTGGTCGTTGCGGCCCAAGCCGAACTGATGACAATGGCTTCGGCAATAGTCCGTAAGCATTTATATATATGGGAGACACAGCCAATGCACAGCCTACCGAATTAAGTCGTGCGGTTGGTTCGGAGATCCCCCGACATCCATTGAACCATAAGCGCCAAGCCTAGACGATTGGCCACAATGCATCCCGACTATTCTCTATGCAACGACTATAAGCGTGGGCGTATAAACTTACGGTCAACATAAGATTTAGAGACGAATCTTCAATTGCCAGCCCAGCTTGATATAGTACATGACAACTTGAATATTGGATGCAAACAAGTGTAATTGATTTCGTTTGTAGCACATCTTGTGTATGATTATGACGTCAGGCTCTTTTGTCCAGAAATAGAATGTATAGAGAACATGATCGGCGTGGGCTTGTAAGAATTACATAATATTATCTGTTTCGATGGTAACAAATTTAGCCAAGAATGTTATAAGAACAAAATAGATCTTGAAAACAACAATGCTTGATATAAACACAATTGCAATATGAGAACGCAAGGGCGAGCTAATGGCATTAACCATGCCATTCAAAGTCCAATTAACTAGACTCTGGGTTCTTCTTGAGAAGCCGACGCATTATATTCAGGAATATCATATAACTCAATTCTATAGAGAAAATCCGAAAAATATTGGCATACATGAATTGTTACACTGCATTATGGATCTAATCACCACTAAAGTACAACGTGACCATTGATTTCCATCCAAGTTCTTCTGCCCTATTATATCTTAGATATGAAAAATACACTCTTTTTATTTCATCCGGATGTAAATGTCGAGCCTATCTCCCCCCATTTTAGGTTACTGAAGGTTACTTCAGGGTTTGGTTCAACAACGCGAATGGTCGCAGGGTTCCCTTCTGTGGCATTGCAAGGACCAGCGCCATCCTTTGCGCCATCAAGCCATGACATGTTGCTTCCTTCGTCCCACCAGAGACTGAACGTCAATACCATGCCTCTCGTCATTGCATCACCCATACCTGCATGAGCACCAAGACCTAAGAATTTTGCTGCCCCTGTCGTAGAGCAATATTCATCATTCGTAAAATTAACCTCGGGGATGCCTTCCTTTTTAACGACCTCAGAATTGATGACTTGTCCATCTTGCACGTAAAGGCGATGAATCTCAGTCAATTTTCCATTTTCGTCGGCTGGGAATTGAGTTACAACCGTGAAAGGGATGGTTGTGTCGACTTCGAAACTCTCTCCAGTTCCATACTGCAACACTCGGAATCAGCATTCTCCCTTTTAGACAGTATGATGAACTATCGAGGGCTATAAGAGATACCCAGGGACTACAAAGTCCTAATTATAGCCTAATAGGGAACTATTGCTCTTGAATCAGGTAATAAAAGACTCTTAGATGTCACTCACATATTCCGTTTGATTAAGTCGAAAAGGATTCCATCCGCAACCGCTCTTATCACAGACACCATCAGCTTTACATTCATCTCCTTCGCAAAGATACGGGCCTGTTTGGTTGCACTATAGCATCGACAGTCAGTATTTGCTCTTTTCAACCAGTTCAGCGACTTGTCGGAAATTCTGGGTCCCATCTCATAAGCCTTTGACTCCCGGATACTTCCCAAAGGAATTATTGCCCCTGGGACAAGACCAAAGAGTCAATCACTGACTCTCGATACTACTTACTGGGTGTGGGGCGATCTGGTTCGCACGAGAGTTCGCTTCCCAAATATCCATTTCATTACAGCATGCACCCTTTCCATCGATGTTACCCTGATATGACCATTCGTTAGATATGTTTAGACCATTATAAAGGCCCGAGGACAGCACCTACAACACCGTTAATAAAGGGCGTAGTGTAGCATTGTGCATCACAGTATCCAGTACCCCAATAAGCACCACCCTTGTTCAATTCGCTTTTGCCACCGTTCGCTAACATCTCAGAGAGGTAGAGAGCGCTATTCATACCACAAGGTAGATGTGTCACATCGATATCGAAAGTGAATTCACCACCTGTGAATTTTACCATCTCATAACTACCTTTAGTCTCGTCTAGCAGATATAGCCGCGGGGAGGCAACGTTTCCATTGACAATTTGCTGTAAACGAAGCGCAGTCCCGTTAGTTGTGACACCAACGGTACTATAGTCGGTGATTCCATCCACTGTATCAGCTCAAGTTAGACATTGTTGTTTAGGGGCATTCCAGTCATGCTCTCTAGTCATAGTCCCATAGCTTCCCACTAGACTAGGCAGAGGATTGAATGATCCAAAACTAGAAAAGACAAGACAACGCAATTGAACCACTACTTACTGACGCAGTTCTCTGCACAAGCTTCTTCAGTAGGACAAGCCGTCGCATTTGGTCCACTTCCCCAAGCACCACAGCTGTAACTAGTGCCCACTTGGTGAAGGGAATGTGCAGACGAGTCGAGAACGAGATAATTAGTCGCTTTTGTGCATCCATCGGCGACAGTACATCGGTAAGTAGTCAACTCGGGATGGTTGTCGGAAGTATCGCCAGGTTTCTGTGCAGCCACGAGGCTCAGAATGGCGAAACCGAGCATAAGCTTATTGGAAGTCATGGTGTCTATGACCTTCAATTACTGTCAACTTGTGTTAATAGAGTCAATACAGATGAGACGAACTTCCAGAGTCCAACTATATGGCTACTTCCCCTGAAGCATATATATACATTTCTCATTATAACCATGGCAGATTAGGCGGGGAGATTTCACTTACCCCAACTTCCCCAAACCTCAATCTCCTCCGCATGCCGAGTGAACTTATGCCCTTTTTGATGGGTGGAGGGTGAACTACCGCCTTGGATTTGTAGCGTGGGAAAATTGGGCCGGATTCCGGCCGAGCAATTTACTAAATCGTTGTCTTTCAGATCAGTCTAGGTGGCTATATTCGATACGATATGCACTAATGTTTCAGTGCAATACTACCTTGTTGGAAATAAAGTTTGACTGGGTAGTCTGCGGATGCTACCTTGTTGTGTATCGAGTTTCAAGTATATTAATTAAATCTCCGATTTACCTGCAATTAGATAACTACGAGTTTTGCATTGTACCTCTTCATCTTATAAGCAGCCATAAGATAGTTATAACGTCCATGCTACGCTTTGAATTATATTTCCATTCGTACCTAGGTGCTTTTAGAGATATGCCCAGAGATGATTGTAGAAATCGAAATTTTCTTACTGTTCCTATTCTCGCTTTCCTTAGTTAACCATCAATGTTTCGTACTAACGGCATGTTACGAACAACGACGTGGGAGTAATATATACAAACGGTATTCTTCAAAGGTTCTTAGGCTTAACCAATAACAACTTGACAATATCTCTATAGAGCCCCCAGTATGTTTGAAACTAGCACAGGATTTGTGCCGCGTAATATATTTTAATTTCTCTTCACTTGGTTCTCGAGTCAGCTACATCGTCCAAGCTATATGTATATGTGTCGTCACATATTATCAATGTCGCAAGGAACCAAGAAACCACAGGCAGTTATGTTGAACCTGGAGTAACGTGTCGCAAATAAACGGTACCGTTATTGCTGGCACAGCAATAATGCCTGGTATATCCCCGCGACAAAATTTGAGAGTTCAACGGAACCCAGCACCAAAACAATATATTCACTCTATCGGATCTACTACAATTTCTATTTAGTGTGTTCCACTTACAATGACAGTTGGATTCAGCTAGTTTCTATAGTACCACTACATCCGAATAACACTTGGTCAGACTAGGAACAGCTCGTTTAGACACTGCTTCCTGATACTTGCTAGAAACTGCTCTCAACCGGCCGCAGCGAGTATACAGCGTCGAAATGCCACACGATGAGGGTTCGTGGATAAGACTGTCGGATTACAGGGGTGTATGGCTGGTAATCGAGGTGGCTGGGACGCCCCACAAGCTGTGGCTCTATATAGTAAGGGACCCTGCCCCCGAGGACTCCTGTGATGATACTTCACTAATAATAATTACTATAAGACTCATAGCCTGTGTCTATTTCAACAAAGACTTGTTAAGTCAGTATCTGATATGTATTATACATATAGTATTAGTGTAGACTACCAAGCATTGTACGTTCATATGCTCCCCCCCTCTCCCTGAGGGAGGATTCTTGAGATATCCAGCACCGGGGAGTTACCCGGCCTTGAAGACTACAACAATAAGTTGTAAGATTTCCATGTGCAAAAGGAGTACATGGTATAGAAGAGGAGAGGAACAGTGAGTGCACGGGGCTTCAAGCGGTGTGCAGAAAGGTATGGCTGAAACCGTGGTCTTTGTAATAAGACGAAGATATCTATTATATACAAAAGCAAGGGGCAGCTAAGCTAGAACGATGTTACATAAAGAAATTCTCAAGCCCTAATATGACTTCAGTGGAGCAAATGGCTAGGCACGCTATATTTTTGGCGTGAACACAGATACGTAGATATGTTAGTAGAGAATCATCCGTGCATATTCGTCGTTACTATCCTGTTGTGACCCAGTATGGCTCATAGAAATCCTTAAGGATCACTTTCATTGAATATCGACAAGGCCACTTCAAGAGTTGCAAGTGACATTGTTGTCAATTCCCACCATCGCACTCACTTTTCAGGTGTAACGTGTTGGTACACACGTGTAAAAGGGGACAGCGGAGGATATGAACCTCTATTGTTATATTATCTCATCCAAACTCCTGATGATGTGTATCTAGTGCATTAGAAACCTTCTAGTCCCTCGTCTGCATGCAGGTCTCTGAAACCTAACAATACTCTGTTGTGATACCCCTTTCTGTATTTGGTATCATATTTCTCAGGCCATCAACTGGTCTGTGTTCCGAGTTGCGGCGAAGTTATGAGTAAAGATGATCTTTCATGAGCCCGTGCGTCTACAGTTATGGTATAGGCTAACAAGGCGCCTGACAGTAGGTACTGTGTACTCATACATAGAACCGCGGGAATGGACCGGATCTCCACGCTAAAGCTATTATAGTAAGAATCTAGCCCATTTGTCCAATTGTTTCAAACGCCGATCCCAAGCTCCTCCTATGGAGACCATAAGAGTACTGCCCATGTACCACAAGATGCGGCTAGTATCTACTTATGTCAACCCACCTACAACTCCCACGGTCATTTCCTAGAAATCCCACAATCTCCACCTGCGTATTTCGCTTACACACGCTAACATGGGCTCCCATACAAACTAGTATGGGGGCCTTGTGTCAATCAATGTTGACCCCAGACATTAAGATCTCATTCACTTTATTATCATAGTAACAATAGCCTTAAAATTACTAATGCTAATACCAGCCGTCAACTAACTGACTTTAATAGTATTCACAAAAAAAAGGTACTTTTATTTAAGTGTATTTTCTATATAAATATATGTACCTTTAATAAGGCTAGGCGGGGGAAAGTACTTATATTTAAGCGAGGCTTATATATAAGTCTAAGTACCTTATAAACATCACCATCAGCTAATACAAAAAATACTTCTTCTTAAGTGAGATACGCATATAAAATAAAGTACCAATTATATTGCTGTCTGTGCACATTAACCTCCATATTATTTTCGCCCCACCTACAATTCCCTTCATGATTTCCTAGAATTCCCTTGTCTCCACAGCCTCCAAATTAGTATCTGCCTAGGGTATGTAGATGAGATGTTGACAATATACGCGCTGAAGGCACCTGTCGCGTATTTTTGTAACCGACCGGCCGCGTATAGTATTTCTTTATATATAAGTATTCGATTTTTTCTGAATAACGTAAGATTAAATAGCTATTAAGCAATAGTATCGAAAAGAGGCTACCTATAGCTAGGTTGCTATAGTAGTTATATGCAGTAACTTATGCCTTTTCTCCTATTTGCCTTAAGATCGTACGCGAATAGCTTTAATAAGGTACAAAACAGCTACATAACCTGATGTTTACGGATCGTGGTTCGGTATATTGGATTTACACGGATCGACACGGCTAGACATTAATCTCCGTACTAGTCTGGCTGGGCATTTATGTCAGCGTATGATAGCCCTGTACTTAAGTGGGTAAAGGGAATTCTAGGAAATCATGAAGGGAATTCTAGGTGGGGCGATTATTTTGTATAGGTAACCACGCAATTGTCTGTGCGAAATGAGTTGTGGGATTTCTAGGAAAAGACCGTGGGAGTTGTAGGTGGGTTGACTTATGTAATCCAACGAGTCATACATATATGTAGTTCGCATTATATACCTAGTGGATGCATTTTGATGATGTACCGTAGAATGTGCAAAGAAACTTCCATAGCTATCCAACTATAGCAATACTATCTTCTGAGCATCCTGGTCATCAAACTATTGTATTTTGTTTTACAATATAGGACTTTCCATACGCAATGGATTCTTTATCCTGCATGGTGAACATCTGAGGCAGGCACGAATGTCGTGAGCCAGTGAATATAATCTATACTATGTAGGGGTATTGTAGCTATCATGAGTTGACAGTCGCACAGTCCAGGTATTTGGCTCGTAGGAAATGCATTCATACATACATACGTGTACACTAATTACTCCTTCAGAGTTTATGGCCCCTAGTCAACTAGCTTGCTATTTTAGTAGTCCCCACATATACTGATATGAACATTCTTTTCTACCATGGTTTAACAGCTTACCTAAGGTACACACGTACGATTTGGTTGAAGCTGCCAAAGTGATGCTGCGAATAACATGACTCGAGCCAATACATCCTTTGCTTCCCCTACTATGTGTTTGTGACGTAGATTGTTCTTGTTAATGCTGGGTTTTCATGATGAGCATAGCATGTAACACAATCCATGACTCAGGCTCTTTTCTCATTAGGTTAGGGCTGAATGCGCATGCGAAAGCTTTCCAGTAATAAAGGAAAGGTCTCAGGTTCGTAGGGTAGTTCCCTGGAGGCGATCACTTTAAGTTCCGGGAGCGCCAAGACACGGCCAATCGTAAATATCAACCCATATATAATGTTATCAGGATGACCTTCTCTACAGAAGCTATTAGATTGTCAGGCATGAGTAGAGAGATATAGTGATTCTTCAAGCAAAAATGAGTGAACAATATATATAAAAGTCAATTGAAGTTTTGCTATTGGAAGACATTTATCCGTCTATTTGCCTATTATAACCTGTGAACTAGCGACTAGCTTACAATAAGGTTCAAGTGGACCATCAGTTCATTTGCTATACCCACATTGCTTACTACATGCAGTAAAACCCCAAACGGTCGTGTATAGGAGATTGCACAGACGTAGTCCAGGAAAATTCGTGCTCTCCAAGGCGGCTCGTAATTTGTTTAACAACGTGATATCCTTATTTATCCAGTCTGTGAAGGTCATTGACTCCATAATCAGATCATAATAAGCCACGTTAGCAAGTAACGTAATAGCACCCATAGCATTCATGTGTTTCATCCTTAATCGCACTTCATAAATGTCTTGATCGGGTACTATTAAATTATAGTTTGAGCGCCGGTGCTGTGGTAAGTTGAGGCCGTAGGCACGCACTGACATTAGACAGGGCTGAGTGACCTGATTTATATGGATCTTAGAGCGAACCGTGGGTTAATCGCCACGAGCTTCTCTATCTAGATTGGGACGGTCCCCAGGCAGTAAAAAGACCCAAGACAGAATAGTACGATTCTAGCACAGACGGCAAATGAAAACCATTGATGACGATTGAATGTTCGTAGTGCTCCCTAAGTAGCAAATAGGCTGTCGCCGTCTAAAATCAGCTGAAGAATACTATGTACAAAGCCTATCGCTACCCCATATTTTGCAAGGATGTACATAATCCTACTACCGGTATACTGCATAGTATGTAGATCATGAGAGTAGCGGGAGCTGTCGACAGATATTAAAATGTTGTGTTCAACATTTACAACTCGTTCTCCAGAGCGTCAACTCACCGCAGCTACTTATTGATAGAGCGAAACGATGATTCTGTTCTACGACCTTTAAGAATTTATAACATCTGGCCATATTCTTGCGTTTATTGTCGTTGAATCAGCATCACCGGATACCGCTATTCACTAGAGTCTTAAATACACTACCATGGAGGTAGCGGATTCGTTTGACAGCTCTCAGAGAACGATTCTCATCACAATATCGACAGCATTAACATGTATCTCAGGTACGAATTCGATCTATCTTTGCTGAGGTTTGGCAACAAAACTTTACGTTTGGCTAACATCATGATCAATAGCTCTATTGGTAACCTTACGAGCATTAATTCGGTTTACAATTATCAGGAAACCCGGTATGGATGACTACATGATTATTGGGGCTCTGGTATTCACAACAACTCGGTCTTGGTTTCTGCCCACGCTGACACTATGTAGGTTTCCACAATTGGCTACCTCGCAATCCTCTTCATAGGAAGAGCCAACGGGCAGGGTTTACCTATGTCGACTTTAACGACGGGGGAAATGGAGCTACTTCTCAAAGTAAGTCCTATCTAATTCTCTAAGAATCCTACAGCTATACATATACCTTAGCCTTATAATTCTAACAAGAGTACAAGATAACTTTCGCGATTGAGATTGTGTATTACACAATTCTCGCTTGCGTCAAAATGTCAATCGTATTTATGTACCATAGATTCGGTACGTGCCTGAGATCGTGGTCGGAGTTTCGCTATGCTAACATACCTATCCCTCAGCTGTGTCACGCACTTTCAACCATTTATGCATCTACACGAACATTCTTCTGGCTGTCTTCTTTATTGTGTGCATTGGGGTAACCTTCGGTCAATGCAGGCCTCTAGGAAAGGCATGGGACCTCACACGATTAATACCGGGTAGCTGTATAAACACCACAGCTTTCTTTTATTGTAAGTGGCAGTAGAGGTTCCGTTGTAAACCCAAGTTACTCACCTTTAATTAGTTACCTCTATATTCGGTATTATTACCGATATCTGGATCTTAATCCTCCCGATTCCTACTTTGAAGCATCTCCAGATATCACCTCGCACTCGGCTCGGACTTTACGGTGTGTTTGGACTGGGTGGCTTTGCAACAGCCTTTTCTTGTGCTCGGCTATACTCGATACACACATACACCATGGCTACTGACCCCTTCCGCGATAGTATACTTGTATGTTTGCCCGTCTTCCAAAAGGCTTAACCCCGGCTTTGATAACTTATTCTAATCACCAATAGGTAAATGTCTGGTCTATGGTGGAGATCAACGTAGCTATATGCTGTGCAAGCGCCCCTGCCCTCAAGCCCATATTCTCTCTCCAGCGTCTTCTGGATAGCCGAAAACAATCAAGTCGCAGTTACCCCGGTGTGAATAAGAGTGGAAGTTCGAAGCAGGGTATTGAAGTCTCAACTTCGCAATCACACATTGTTACGTCGCAGAGTGGCGAGCACTCAACTTCTCCAAGGACATCTTCACAAAGTCCGGAAGACATTGAACTTGAACATCCGCGGCATCCACAGCAGGCCCATACATAAGCACTACTGTAGCTTTGTGCAACACAAAGAATGATATGATGTATATACTCCTTGACATGAGAAAACATGCCTATGATATAACAAGCACCTAATTATTATGTATAATACATTTTGAGAGGACCAGGCCAAATACGGTAGCTTGTAAACTATACCGAATTTTTATGTAGTACTAGTCTCCCATTTGCTCCAAAGACATAGGTCAGTGTTGAAAGAGAAGAGTAGTTGTAGATTTTGTTGAATAGATATAGGATTCAAGTACCTTTACGGAGGTTTAACTACATATAAACATATTGTTTGGTCATATCAGCCACCTCACTTTGATTATGACGGATTACAGGGATGTGTGGCTGTGATAATTCAGGTGAGCTGGACGCCCCACAAGCTGTGGCTTATATATAGGAGGCTTCGCCTCCTACTCTGACTCTAGTGATGATACTTCTCTAATAATAACTACTATACTCTTCATAACCTGCGTCTATTTCATCAGATTATACCTAGTTAGGTAAACACAAGCAACTTTGTGAGGAAGAAAGGACACTAAAGAAGTTCTGACCATCTAGTTAAGCACTGCATATATAGTGTAGGGGACTAGGTAGGTAAAACTTTCTTTTCTACTGTTGGGCACGGACCACCACCACAGTATCTTAAAAGTGAACTTTGCAATGGTTCACTGAACTAAGGGGTCGACCTCTTTTTATACAGCGCCGGACACGAGCTCAATCTGCGGAGCCAACAGATGCGGTTTGACCTTCATGTGTGCCACGCCGGAATTCTTTATCTTTATATGGAAGCGAGAGGTGCCATCGAATCGGCGAACACTCGACGGTGAACCGCGGTGGAATGACGGGAAGGGATGATACGAGATATCGTCGAATCGATCGGACGGTGGGGGGTGCTATATGGATGAATAGCTGGTGAGATGGTGAACTGACGGTTATATATAAAAGTTCTTATTCGGCTATCGGGTTTGAACTGTGGGACATCGCAGATTTCGTTTGGAGGTGCGATATTCCTGTATAGTGAATCAACCGTAGACGAAGATAGACAGCTTCATACGCCGCGGCCCGGCGTGAAATATGTTGACTTGAGGGTCAAGGACTGGTACAGTACAAGGCACATAGTAGCATTGTGTATATATAACAGGCCATCTGCCACTCTAGAATAGCTGAACCTCAAGTCAATCCAAGCCTCATTAACCCTGTATGTCAACAAAATATACCAACCAACCAACTAACCAACGAACCAACCAACCGATCAAGCAACCCAGTGAACTTTTCTAAAGGTCAGGTTATATACCATTTCGTTCGTTCAATATATCCCTTGCGCAATGGGTCGTGGATGGAGTTCAATTGCGGCCGCATTTTTCTTGCTTGCTGTCTTTCTAGTTCAACAACGTCGTTGGCGTGTTGCTTACCATCCCCTGTGACATCCCCTCTTTGCATCGCTTTTACCAATGATACGGAAATTCATTCCAGGTGAATACTTTGGTCAGCATCCCCACGATTGTCACTATCGCTCCCGAAAACGTGAAATGTATCAACACCCGTGATCAGGAATAAGGGATCCAACCCTACAGGCTCCCGGGTATAGAGTTCTTTTGTAGTCTTGGTTTCATAACCACGTATAGAGACGTCTAGAGACATTCTCGAGCATTACTTAAGCCATCCTTCGCTAAGCGAAACCTCGTTGAATTGAGCATCATATCACGAGAGATGGACAAACTTCTCGTTGAATTACCAAATGACGGGGTTACGGTCGACTTGCAACCATTGCTCTACACCATGGTACGTCATCGCATTTCCTCGCAAGGACAGCTTGCTGACTGTGAACATACCAGTTCCTAAACACCTCATTGCATTTTCTGCTAGGCATATCCTCCGACGATGAACATCATAATGCTCCTTGCACGCCGGAGCAATTTGTCGACGCATTCCACAATGCATTATTCTGGACTATGATCAGGATTGTGCTTGGGCGTGTCTGGAAGATTGTGCCCCAAGGCAAATATCTTCGTGTGTGCAGAATCGCCCATACGTTCTTAAATCACTATGTCGATCTAGCGATAGGCAATATGGGCACCTCAAAAGTCGACTCCAATTCAGCTACCAAGCAGAGTCTGGTACAAGTATTGTCCGCACAAACGGACGACAAGGAGTTGATTAGGAGCCAAATCCTCCAAGGTATGATGGCAGCGCAGGAGACCACTTCGGCCCTACTTGGTAATACCTTCTATCTGTTGTCATGTTATCCAAAGTACTGAAAACAAGTGCGCGCCGAAGTGCTACAAAGAAGTGAAGACTTTCTCAATTTCGACGCTCTCCTGAATTCAAAGGTTTTGAAGAATATTCTCTATGAAAGTGAGTCCTACCGCCCATGTACCTAGTAATTGAGGGATGGTGCTGCTAATTATGCAATAGCGCTTCGTCTCTACCCAGTATTCCCTCTCATGGGTCGCGTCGCACTCTGCGATACTGTTCTTCCCGTTGGCGGGGGCCCAAACCATGATGCTCCCTATTTCGTTCCAAAGGGGACCAAGGTGGAAATTGGCTACCACGCGCTCCATCGCGATCCACGAGTCTTCGGTGACGATGTGGAAGCCTTCCGACCTGAACGCTGGGATAGTATCAACCCAAGTCAGTGGAAATTCATGGGCTTTGGCGGTGGAAGTCGAGCTTGTTTGGGGCGCCAGAAGAGCCTAGTCGAGGCCTCGTATGTTCTTGCAAGGATGGCAATGAAGTTTGAGAAGCTGGAAAATCGAGATGATCGGCAGTGGAAGGGCGAGATGAAACTAACTTGCAAAAACGCAAATGGGTGCAACGTGGCTCTTTACGAAGCGAGTCGGAAATCTCTCAAATAAAGTGGCATTTTAGCTTTAATCAGCATGTCAAGGATTGTTACCTATGCTTTCAATTGCATTGGCGCCTATTTGTAAGAGTAGTGTGATTCTAAACCTACCATAGTACATATCCGACGAGATAATATGAACAACCCAGTGGCATCTAGAGTAGACAGACCGGTCCCACGAATGGAAGGGGGGCAAATTGATACTAGGTAGTCCTAATGCCAAAAGGGGGGCATAGACTGCAACTGATCTTTACCAAGCTACCCTCTGTCCTATCCGCAATTAGAGCAATCGTATGAACGGTACTCCCTTAATTTCAATCGCAGCCAGACCCGTCCGTATGTAGAAATATATCTTCAAGCATATTGTGACGCCAATAAAAAAGTCATACCCTTCCTATCAGTGTCTGGAAAGTCCCCTTGAGTTGCTACATTTCCAGCTCTTGGTGAAATATGCTCGCATTTGGAATTTGGTTATATAGTTTGAGATCGCGCATACTTGGGGTACGTAGCCCCATTTGTACCAGTACTACCAGAATTCATCTTAAGTCAGCTCATCTAAGCGTTTGCATTACGCACAAGCCTACTTGTAAACCGAAGGGAGAATGTGGATCGAATGATGTTAAAGGAGCAGTTGAGAGTGCCCCCTTCCCGTAACAGGGGTGGGGGAGTAAGCAAACAAGCTGCGAGAGTAGAGTAGATGGATGTATATGCTTCAATATGTGCCCAGAGTATATTGACCTCGATCATTTCTATTGTAGAGTTGTCAACTATGGCAGGACGAACTGTAGTGGGGTGATAAGGCTACCAGCTTGATAAGTCTTCAACTGAGCGGCGAAGAATTGAAGAAGGATACTAGCATAGTAGAGTCGCATGCATGAACAGACAAGGCAAGTGCAATTGTTAGCCCTTCGTTTTTATAGTCAAGGAATGATGTCTTGTACAAAGCCCCGAGCAGGAAAACGCCGTCTATTCCAAAACATGCCCTGGTGTTTAGGTTTAACCTTAGGATCGGTGGCAGCGGTGTATCAAAAACGGCCAAGATACTTATTATAGATTTTACAAGAACTTCCCTTAAAATATGAAAACTCTACAAACTATATATTCTCATGACTATGCTATAAATCATAATAATAATTATAATATATAACAGTTAGCTATGTGATACGTATAGATGAAAGGGAGAGGATATAAAGGAGTATTCGCAAGGAGGATATCTAGGTTCTTAGCAGTCTTAATCTCAATATGACTATGTGATGTCACTAAAACCGTTTACTCTCTTTAATAAGTTATCTGAGTGAAGCACACACACTCATTTATTAGATGCTCATCTTTACAACCGCAATGCACTCTTCTACCTTACCTATCCTTTCTATAACTTAATATTGTAGTAGGACTGCATGACTGTTGGCTAGTTAAATGGCTAGGTTAGGAAGGTGGCTAAGGTACTAGATACATACGATCCAAGTGCAGTAAGGCTAGACGTAAGCCATGTAATAGCGGCACTCGGAATAGCACGACGCTTCCGTACCACTCCAACACTGCGATGTCATTGGGGGGAGATTTCAACGGCAGTTTCCCCGATAACTGACAGACACACAATGACTTATAAGAAATGCACCTAGCAGGTAGAACTAATGCCGACACGGACGCGAACTTGTTGCTGCTACCTACATAGATTTCCCATGCATACGATGCGATGCTTGTTGGGCCTTGATACCCTCGAGTATCGTTGGCCAAAGGTTCTGGGGAACCAATCGCTATTCACAGATTGCTCTGGGTCGCGAAGCGAGACCGAAGGACCGGGTCAGATCGCTGGGTATCGCTGGGTAGCCGGGGAAGGCTCCTGGAGTTCCTACCCTGGTTAAATGTGACAACTCAATTTGATCATAATGCTCACAGAGTTTTACTTCGACTATGAATGTATTGGTGAAGTGTGATCTTCTAACCTTAGAGGCCAGCCCCTAATAATTACTTCCTACCTAGCTCGCAACACACGGACTCTCAAAGTGGAGTTTAGCACGGTTCATTGTTTATTCCACCTAAATCGTCCTGAACCAGACTGCCAGAACATAGGTTTCCCCTGCCGTTCCACTCATCTATTCATGCCTAACACGTCCGTGTAATCTGCGGGATAATTCTGCAATATTAGCGGGGTTATGATGCTAGGGGATGTTGGGGTGTTAACCGAGGGAGAACTATAATCATTGTTGCAACTGTCGCATCGATAATCGACTCGCTAATAACTGGATAATCGTCGCAGAGAAGCAAAGTGTTACACATCCCCAGTACCTCCGACACTATAGTCCTATTTAATGGCAGAATTATTGGTGATTTTCAGATGAGAAATTGAGTAAGTATGGTCCTGGACGCGGGCAACCCGCCTCACCTAATAGTATGACATTATCGCCGGTTGGATCCGAGCTATTCGCCAGTTCAACCGCCCTATCAGATCAATTGGCTACGAGTGATCACAATGTGCCCCGTGACCCAGTCCCGGGACGAGGCGCTGGCGCTGGTGCTCGGCTAGACACGCACGGACTTATGAATACATGACATTAGAGAATCGTCATTAAGAAAGACACTCAAATGAGCAAAAGAAGAGCTGTCACTAATTAGTGCCCGGGGAAGCTTTGCGGTATTGAGCGTTGAATTGGCCGACTACCGAGCACTAATAATGTAAAGTGAACCGTTTTCGTAGATTTATTGGAGGAGATGCATGTGTATTCCCTTAATCCCAGCTGGGAAATATTCCAGTACCAACACTAACAAGTGATCTGCGAGACAATCCACATCACTAGCGGCGGTCTAGACTCCAAAACGGAGGATCTACTAATTTCACGTATCGACGGATACATCTGCTGGAAGCTGAATTGACAATTTTTGTTGGATTGATGATGTAAAGAGATTCTCGTTAGGGCTGATATTAAGCAATGGTTGTCTTGTATATCCTGCAATAGGCAGCGGAGCATTGGAAAAGCATGGAAATACGAACGGTAACAATCTCTATCCAATGTCTGTTTCATGGGCACTGTATCAGAATTCGTCTGTGTGAGATACTGTATAATAGACGTCGGTATAAATAAAGGGGATGGCTCTCATTCACGTGATTGTCTGACAGGGTTCGTCGGACTCATATTTCACATTGGTCAGATCGCGACATTGTCTGGGCCACTCACGACCACTCCATCTTCTTTGCACACTCCACCTCGTCGAACACCTCTTCGTGCTTTTCTGCTATACTAAATATATTTCACCATGCTCGACGACGGCTCCATAGAAGATGTGGTGCTGGTCACCCAGCTGCCGTCGGATTCCTGGTTTGAAGGGTTCGCTGCGCGCCCCAATGGCAAAATCTTGGCCGCCCGACTAGATGAACCCGAGCTTTACACTTTTCAGGCTGAGGACCCGGACGCAACACCACAATTGTTACACAGCTTTGAAGAAGCCAATGGCCTCATCAACATATGCCCAATACCCGGAACTCATGACGAGTATCTTGTATTATCTGGGGTCGTCGACTTGGCCCTGATCGAATTCGAGCAATTTATTGTCTGGCGAGTGACACTGGATCCGGAAGACATCAAACCACCCACGGTGACTAAAATCACTCAAGTACACGACACAGGTTTTTGCATCGGCATAGTCCCCGTTACAGATCGCATTGTATTGATCCCGGACTCGTTCAAGAATTGCATCTGGCGATTGGACATAGAAAGCGGCAAATCCTCCATACTCATAGCCGATGACTCGATGAAAGTGGCAAGCGATGCTGATTTTTTTGGTCTGAACCGGCTCCGAATTGCCGACGACTTCATATGGTTCACCAACACCAGCATGGGCATATTATGTCGCGTTCCAATTGAGCGTGTCCCTGACGACCCGGAAGTAGGGCTACGCACTTCAGGGCCCGTGTCCATACTCACGAATGATATACCTCATTGCGACGGCTTGACTTGCACGAAAGATCAGACGGCTTTTTTTACTTGCAGTTATACCGACGGGTTCATCTGGAAAGTCACTGTCGAGCCAACATCAGGCAAGGCGAGCACGGCCGTTGTCATGAAAAACTTAGCGTGCCCAACGGCAGTTGAATTAATTTACGTGGATGGGAAGCCAAAATTGTATGTGGTTTGCTGCGGCGAAATTGAGATGAACTGGTTTGTCCAGGATAGCCAGAATCCATGGAGCGAAATCGCGAACATCAACGACTCGGTAGCAGTGACAGTTGTGACCTCGGAAGAACGGGTCGAAACTGTTTGATGGGACATTTGAAACCGGCTTTTCGCTATGCTTTTTATCTGCGCGCGATTACTCACTGGCTCTATACCCACAGCGTGTTGCTTGCATCTACATCTTCATAGGCTACAAGACGCGAACGCTCGATGAAAACTAATGAATCCTATTTTTAACCATTTTATAAACCATTCTCATCATATTCTCATCATATACTCATCAGTCGCGTGCCCTCATTGCCCAAGCCAGGTCGGCACAACCAGAGAGAGATGAGCCATGGAGTCCTCCGAATTTTCACCTGGATCGGGTCTTGCGCGAAACAACGCGATTCCCCATTTTGTCGGCACCCCAAGGATATGGTGGGAGTCCCGAGGCTTAACCCGACACATGTATGAAGATCAACGTTTTAGTGTGGCTTGTGCTTCTCATCCTTGTCCGGAAATGCTTCCGGTACGTTGCTTATCTAATCCAGATCCACAACTGTGACGATCGCAAGGATTTCATTTTAGGGGTTCCCAAGGCCAAAGTCATTACACAAATAGTGTTAACATGGGTCATAGATGCCCTACATACATACTGGGTGGTTAAGCAGTCCAGGGCTCAGAGCCTTAAAATATGGTCACTGCAGCAACGATACTATTGCGACCAAGTCTTGACCTTTTATAAAGTTCAAAGATGCCTTTATCTAATATCAAGAATATCAAGAAGAACGATCCGCCGGGCGAAGATCAATGAATTTCCTGTTGGCAAAGCCGTTCTCTTCCTATTCATATACAACATGATGACGTGATGTTAATATTTGGGTGAATAAGCGGAGCACATGAGGATGCTGTCTTCAATATCGCACGCAAGGCAAGGGAATCAGCGCCGTGCTCAACCCCTCTTGTGATATCTGATATTTCAAGGATATTATATGTTTGTTTACTGCGTAAGTTGACACCTCCCCGGGGAGTTCCATCTCCCCTGCTCGCCCCTAAAGAGAGAGTTCTTCGGGTATTCAATGTCAACTCAGACCCGTATCTTCGGGCCCCGCCGTTATCGAACGTTTTAAGGATCGGGCCGTTATAGCGCACTTACGTATACTTTGTATGTTCAATACTGTACCGTGCATGCCACCTAGCCTGTCTTACTGTCCCTCACTCACCCTTTATACGATGAAAGTTAGCACTAGTAGGTCCCTTACCTTTGGGTCGGCGACTGCCAAGTGTTGGAGGTGGCTAAGAAGGGGTTTGGCATCGTGAACCTACTACCTACTCCAACTTGCCCCCGCGCTAAGGAGACTAGGTTTGGTCAGTAGTCCAACATGAGGGGCAGCCAGTCAGGCAGCCCAGCAAAAATGAAGACACCCTATTCTAAGGCCTAGCATGAACGAAAGGAAGGACGGGTCTTGATTTGGTCATATCTTGTATCTTTGCTCCTATTCCAAATCGTGTTATAGCCAATAGTCTTGATGCTAGTCACAGGGGAAGTATTTGCTTCTATATCACAATCTCGATGTAGGTGGGAAACCTGGGCAGTAACTCTGAAAACGTGACAGTTGAACAAAGATGAGCATGTAAACGCACTTCACAATCCCGAACCGTACACAAGCTGTCCAAATTTTGGGTCTACGCATGTGGACCGTGACTATTAAAGGTATGTCGTGCCGAACCGCACCCACTGATAGTCAACCCGCGTTGCCTGGGGTGCTATCAACGAGACTAGAATATCTCCTCGAGATAGAGACTTGCTAAGGTCTTATTGTACATTAATTGGAACGAACCCGAATCAGAGAAGATAGTCCTTTCCAAGTAGTTGGGATTTTATGTGGCAAAAGCGATCCCGCTAACACTAATCAGTGATCAGACATTCGTGCCTTATATACTTTGACATTTTAATTGTGTGAGACGCATTGGCGTTCCATGAACCGACGGCTCCAGAAGTCAGGCCTTGATACGAAGATCGTCGCAGGCATTGACTCATAACACTTCACATGCTGTCCTTCGAGGATATCTCTAGCACTCGAGCTACATATGTCTGGCTGCATGTATTGGAACAATAGACATTGGCATATTGATGCTCATTCATCCACACGACAGCCGCATCGTGATATCGATTAGCTAGAGGCAGTTTATCACCGGCGGAAGCAACAAGCTTCTGTATTCTGGTGATCCCCTATTGGTATCTTATAAGCATAGAAACCGGGTGGTGCTGGAGTTCATAGCAATTCATCAGTGTATCGATAAACCCATAGCAATCCATCATAGGTGATATTGTAGTACGTCCCTTCGAATTTAGCTGTTATAACCATCTCAGAAGCTTGTACCATCACAATGATATTGAACTTTCCACCAGCCATGCTGTTAATCTACGGTTCTGTAGAGGTCTCCCAACTTCGCAAACGCGCGTTCTATATTGTTCCTAAAATTGAGACAGCGGCATCCTCAGTGGGTACGCTCACCAACATTCTGGGCCTCAATAACATTGGCATGTGAGTAATAATGCTAACATCACTTATATATGTGGAGGACGGCTCGTGCTCGACCTTTACCAGAGCATGATTGTGAGGGTAATTGAGCACTGGCTTCAATAGCAATAGCTTGCGAAGGTATCACCACTTGGTATCAATTAACTTTCTAGTAGATATGCGTGTCTAGTATCAAGTGGCTTTTCCAAGACTCATTTGTGTTGCACGCTTGCTATGACGACGTACGGGACTGACTGGTAACGACATCGAGTAGCAGAACAGGCGATGATTATTGACACAACGAAACCACAAAGGATACGAAATACTATCCTTGCGTACTAATGCTCATACATCAATCTCTCCAAAGTTGAATATTATGATTTCACGAAGAGCCACTTGGCCGGCTTTGGAGGATTA
Organism: Whalleya microplaca; assembly: GCA_022497155.1. Lineage (NCBI taxonomy): Eukaryota > Fungi > Ascomycota > Sordariomycetes > Xylariales > Xylariaceae > Whalleya > Whalleya microplaca. The sequence goes on along the minus strand of MU385736.1, from coordinate 200,319 downwards.
AGCCGGATAAGAAAGAGGGAGACATGATAATATCAACTAGCTTATCCACTCACGAACTGCCAATTGATATCTGTATCACAGAACCCTTACAGGTCTCAACCTCAACACTAAAATAAACCTATTAAAACCCAATATTCAATTAGAAAATACACATGCACAGGCTAATGATAAATTTAACCCACATGATCCAAATAGCTCGTGAGGTTGGAGTTTAGTACGATTTGTATTGCTACTGAAGGGTAGGAAAGCGAGCCTCTCAAGGGTTGGAAGGATGCTGCTGGTCTTGAAGGAATTCTCAGTCTCAAAGTCGCCGGTCTGAACTGACTACCAATTGAGTAGGACCATGAACAAATCTCATTGTAGCAGTTGCTTACATGTTTCCAAAAGGGGGTGGAAACGAAACTGTTGACCAATCAAACGTCTTGAAGGAGAAGACTCGAGGTGGGAGATGGAGGGGTTCATAAAGTGATTCATTTGGCTTGGCACTGTATCAGCGAGATTGGATTTATGATATCGATTGGAATCCGATAATTGACACTACTGAAGATTTGTCAAAGGCCTTGACGCGAATCTGTCCGTTTAGTAAATGGTATCTGTGAGACATAGCAAAGGGGATGTCGACTTAAATATAGTTTCTGTTGATAATTACGAATGAACAGTGAGCTTATCGCGATACAATATATACATACTGTCTCTTCTACTAAGCTTACTTCAATATGTATCAGTACACAAAATGTTAACACCCACGTTGTTTCTGTATAAATTATCGCGTGATGATGTCTCGTTTCATAGTATGAACGTCCATATCCTCGTCAACTAGGCATGATACCAAATTAGCTTAGTTGTGTTAAGTAACTCTCAAGTACGTAGTATCTCTCAAATCGTATATGTGACTTTAGGGGACTGAAAACACTAAGAATATAGTGAACGCTAAAGATTATCAGTAGAGAGTGTCCTGATTATGACTTCTGTATACCTAAAACTTAGATGTAATGTGTTGATACAACTGTAATTGCAGCTATTAGAGGCGTTGAATAGCTTGAAAGTAAGAAGAGTGAGCGACTAGACAGCATAAGGTGAAGCACAAGTCGATGCACCTTGAGCTACTGTGTGTGGATGTGATGAGAATGGTACAAGAAAGGGTGCAGCCATTCCATTAAGATACTATGAATGTCTAATTTAATATAACTCCTCACATCACTGAAGCGCAGTATATCAACAAGAATATAAACATATGTGGTTCGGTACGATGATTCAAGGGCGGCAGAATTTACGTAGTTCAGAAAGCGGAAGGTTGCCATATACGGTATACTTATAAGAACTCTATTTTCCATAAGCCCTGTAAGATAGGTTCAATCAGTATGGGGCTGAGGCCCACCAACATACCATAGATAGATGGCATTGACCAACATTGTCCCCGCCTTATTACAAGGTAAAAAGATTTATTAGTTTTGTATGACTATACCTATAATTCCTTCAGTTGATCAACAGACTCTGTCCCTATTGCTATGCGCATGTGTAGTGAACCTGTTGCCTAATTATCATAATAAGCTTACTTAAGATACTATAAATAAACGTTTTAATCTTATTCTGTAAGCCTAGGCTAAGCGATATCGATTAATATCTGGGACCACCAATATGTACCATCCCTCATATAGTAAAAAAGCATAGTCCCTTTTCCGTGGCGCAGTATTCTTCCGGTCCACGACCTAGTAAATTGATTCCTTTGTCCCTGTCTCCGTGTCTTGAGACTCAGCTGCCAAGCTGCTGCCTACCTAAGTAATCTGCACGGTACCTTTATAAACTGGGACCCGGCGCGGAATATCAGATTTTTAAAAATCCTTTTGATCACTTATTAATCCAGAGCCACCTCTTCAGCCATTCCAGATATTTCAGTCATCCATCCATCCATTCAATCGTCTGTCTTTGGTTTGTCTTTCATTGTCACCAATAAGGAACACTCAAGATGCAGACCGCTGCCTTTCTCCTCGCCTTGGCGCCTCTGGCGCTCGCCCAAGGTCTCGCCGAGTCTCTGAGCGCTGCAACCCAGTCTGTCCCTGTTACCCGTTTACTCGGAGATGTGTACGGCACCGCCACTCCTGCAGGTGCCACCGGGGCCGCGGCCACGAGCCTGGCCAGCGCGATCTACAGCTGGGAAAAGTCTCTCTACGGCGACAAGGCATACCAGAGCGCTGCAAATGCCGTCTACATGGCGGCCGCCACGGCCTCCAACTCGGATCAGATCTTCTCGGAATTAGAGCAGGGCGGTCCAGCGAATGCCGCTTTCACGACTGCGGATTGGTACAAGACCGGCGTCCCCGCGGGTGCTCAGACTAGCATAGAGAGCTACTGGGCCCAGCTGAGCGCCGTGCAGACCAGCGTTCTAGGTTCGGCTGCCGCGACCACAACCCCGACGGGTGGCTCTGCTTCGGCTGCTACCGACAGCGCCAACCCTTCGACGAGCGTTAGCACCGCCGGTGTGCAGGGCCCGATGGTTACAGGAAAGGCGGTTGTTGGATTGGCGGCAGGTGTCGTTGCCGGTGTTGTGGCTGCTTTGTAATAGATGGTTGGGTTCCCGAAGGACCACTGTTCGATATCTTGGCTTCGAAACATGTCAGCTTGAATAGAAGCACTATGATACCCCCAAAGAAAGCATTGCATCATGTTTGGCAGGCTAATTACTCTACATTTTACTGCCTGCACTACAGCGCCCCAAGTTAGTCGTTGCCGCTTGTCTATAATTCCAAGTGTGGCTTCTGGGTCGAGAAACCACTCAGGTGCACCAAATGATTGCCTATCATTGGTTGCAACATTTATGTACATTTCTCGGGCGCGAAGACGATCCCATGATACTTGGTAATCACATGATTGTTAGTCCTATATTTATAGCGAGTCTTGTACCCGAGATCACAGCCTCACTATGAGCTTGTCTAGATACACAATCGAATTCACGCTATCTTTGGGAGTGGAGCTGTTCGAACGCAATCACAATATGTCAATATATGTTAAAAATAGTGGAAATATCTTTGACTACTGTCAAGAGGCGTCAATACATGGTGAAGAGGGCTCAAATCAGTGGCATTGGCTTTCTGGAGATGGAGTCTACGCAGACTTCACGAGAGCCTTATCTAATTCGGACCCAAGGCTACTCATACGAGACCCGAAATGCGAAAGCAGAAAAACGCTTTGGCCGGACATGCCCGTTCGTATCCGAGTTCTAGATCAGAAAGGGCACCAAAACTTCGGTTTACGGAAGGAGTTCCACGACGCCAACACTTTACAGGAATATCTGCGTGACCACCAGCGATTGCCAAACCGGAGATATGTTTATCTTGTCGAAGCGTACGGCCCTCGTACAGCCATAGTACTGGGGAACCACTTTCAATTGCATCCGTCTTTCTTTGTGGAGCATGAACGGGTCAAAACCTTTAGTTATGATACATCTGATCGGAGTGATGCGGTACTCCTCCCAAGCTCTCTATCCACGCGGGACCACATCACACTGAAGTATTCTGAGCCTATGCACATCCACCAAGCGATCACCGAATTCGGCCTACACTGCCACACTACTGGTCGTCATATCACAATCACCCGATCTAGAGACCAGATGCTCCCTGTCGGTATCGTTCGGCGCAAGTGTTCGGTCTGGCATCGAGAAACTAAAGGTGGATCGGATGGTGAGTGTTTTGCAATCGACGGTTTAGTAGACTGAACGACTTATTTTATTTTAGTTGTTATCCTCTGTGACCCCCAAATCACGTCAGTTCGTCCAGATGGTGACGGCAATCCGTTCGCGGTTCAAACATCTTCATTTCAAGGTGGATACGTAGATTTTATTCCACAGAATGAACAACGAAAGAGTTGCAGCGGGCCCCCTCGATTGTCAATGCTCGACGATCTAACCTTCTACTTGACAAATCACTTCAACCTCCTGGCAAACTGTTCTGGCTCAGAGGGAGTTCAAATCTTCATCAACAAGATCATCGTTGGGCATTACTGGGAGCTGGTCAACTTTACGAATGCCACATTGTCACAAGCCCAAAGGAGGCTGTGTAGACATACGGACTTGAAGGATTTCTCCATGACAGATGTGGAGAGGGACTGGAGCGACGCCCAGGGTAACGAACGGCGCTCGCGACAGTATTGCAGGGAACTTGGGAGCGTTATGCTGCAATTGAACATTGCGCCTTGTGCTCCGACACATGCGAAAATCACAGACTGGACAGCTTGTGAGGAGGACTTTCAATTCTTGCTTTCGCAATTCAGGAACCTCCACCAGGTAGCAACGTCCGTTAATGTCGCGATGACGACCCTTGCTGGCGTCGCAGGCAACCGGCAGGCGGCGATCCAGCAGATACAGTCGCTCCGCGAAGCTAAACGTACAAAAGCGCTCACGTTCGTCGGCTTGGTCTTCATCCCGCTAGCATATGCATGCGCCTTGTTCAGCATGGCTGACCCCTTCTCCCCTGGCGGCCCGCTTTTTTGGGTCTACTTCTTGGTTGCGATACCTCTAGTTGGCTTGGTTGCATTGGGAAACTGGATCTTGGACCACGGATACAATGAAGATGCAAGCAAGTGGTCGATTCGTAATGTCCTGGATAAGCTCTGAGAATGCATGTTGGATATATGCGCCCCTGACTCTTGTGAAGACGTCCTATGGATAACTTGCGTAACTATAACAGCGAGATGTAATATATCCTGGACCTATAGACCAAAATATATCTGTAACTACCATGTATTGATTGTCCTATTGAAATCAGATTGATAAGTCGAGGCGTCCACCTTCAGGTTATGGAGATCTCAAGACGACCCACTACTGTATTCAGTAGCCAGTGTAAAACCATGGCTCGACATGAGAATGGCAGGTATCCTACCAATTCGAACAATGATAGAGCGTACTTGAAGACATGAGTACTCTTTATCCAAATCAACATCCTCGCACAACATCATTGTCGGGTATGAGTTATGACACCTATCGAGAGGTTCGCTCAGGAGACATGCAAGGTGCAAGAAGCACTTGTCGAGTGAGGGACGCGTCCATCCACAGTTTGCGCTTCAATAAGGTCGATTAAGGACACCATGCCCTAAATTGAAGAGATATAGACTTGATAAGGCTTCCAAACAATCGTTGACAAGAAGCAAAGTCGTTCCGGTACCGCTTTAGAGTTGGGAGGTAGCTCGGTGTTGTGGAATTGTACCATTATCTGAACCACCAGTTGACAGATGCATTAAGTTGAGATTCCTCTCCGGTGCTAACGACGCTATGCCACCAGCCCTTTGGGATGAACAAGGCATCGCCAGGGCCAAGCAATGCCTCCTGCATTTCTGGGGAAGTATCTGTGCCCCCCCAGACGGCGCGATGTAGTAACTCGCGCTCGGGCCCTTCCATCATCTCCGTGCCCCTGAACCGAGAATTGCCCGTAGACCCAAGCTCTCTGCGAACGCGACTATACAGAGCCGTACCAAGATGTGGTCGCATGAGACGTATGGCCTTATGGCTGACCACCTGGCAGAACAAATTCGGATTGGGGTCGCGATGCAAAGGCGTATAGGTGGGTTGCAAGCCAAGCCAGATGCTGGAGACGTAGACGTCTCCCCTTCCCGCACGCCTGACGAGATCGGGCACAGGCAAGTCTTGAGAGAGGGGCTCGGGCAAGTCGCTTAGATTCGACTGCGCAACATAGAGCTGGGTAATGCGCTCAGCGGCATTCTCTCTCGTCTTGTTGAACTCACATGCGCTCATAATCAGGCTCAGGGGTCCATCGAATTGATGAAATTGGGACATGCTATTCTCGAGTGACTGCATTAGAGCTTCGATGACATGTGGAATATAAGTTTTCCGGTATTCCGCCGATCTCTGAAGCCACTCTAGAAACCTGCCCAGGTTCTTGCCGTTGGAACCAGGCGCGATATTAGTGAGAAGATGTGGAGTGAACTCATATGATAAGACAGTATCCCCATATGTTTTCATGTTGTCTTCGAAGTCAACATGAGAACCATCCGTGGAGTAGCAGAACCATTTCTCCATGGCCGGAAGGGTATGAAACTTTGAGAGGAGCAACGGTGTTCCATTATGCCACGCGACATTGCGAAATAGTTCTAGATCAATGTCACCGGTAACTGCGTCCACGCTTGGAATCCTTGGCCTATTGCCTTCTTCGCGGCAAGTGGAATGAGATCGAGCGGCCCGGTTCAGATATTGCAGAGTAGGAACCAGATTTGTTGGCCGCCGATGGAGCCTAGGAAGTAACTGTAGACTCAATTTCATCACTCGTCGGTTAGGAGATGGATGAGATTGAGCAATGGCAGGTACATATATTTGTTTCAAGGGAAATTGCAGCTTAGATACTCAAGTAAGTACTGTTGTGTAATTATAAGTTTTAACATTTTGCTGTATTCCAACATGTAATGAATACGACTTCCAGTTGTGATAATGATAATGAGCGACTACCAAAAGTAAGGGTTGCAAAAGTTCAACCTCAGCTTACCTAATGCGTAAGAACATCTGTACAGACCTGCACGGACCACGTGTGCAAAGCACAATCAAAAGGCCAATGGTTCAATCAAATTTCACGGGCGGGCTGGGCTGAATGAATCCTAATTTTTGATAGCCTCCCCTCCAAAATTCCCCACAAACATCAACATACGTATTGGTAGGTTAGACGCATCACCAGCTACCACCCTTACGTCCCCCCAAATAGCCGTCTTAGACTGCCAATATCTGTCAAATATCTGTCAGCCATTAGCTGTATGACACACGCTCCCATCTGCCGAGACCAACCACGCCGAAAACTGGGAACTGCTGCAGTTTTCGCTGCCTGACCTGGCCATCTTTCCTCCTCTTCGCTCCCTCGGCCCCCTCGCCATGCAGGCGCCGTAGCTTCTTCTCTCTTCCCTCTGACCCAGCGATAGACCCGATCTGGCGGGGTTCTCCAACGACACCCAACCAGAAGCCACGCCTTGACCATCCTCCTCCCCATACTCTACATACGGACCCCCTCCCCAACGCGCCTAAGGCCCTGTCATGATGTCTTCGTCATCCGGCACCCCAGAGTCCTGGATCTCTTCCTTTTGCTCCCTTCTGGGACACGAATACTTCGCAGAGGTGTCGGAGGAGTTCATCGAGGATGATTTCAACCTGACAGGGTTGCAAAACCAGGTGGCCATGTATAAGGAGGCCCTCGAGGTACATACTTGATATCTGTTTGACTATGGCTCTATGATCGTCCTGACTGACTTATTACCTATGTGCTAGATGATACTTGACGTGGAGCCCGAAGAAGACGACGAGGAAGAGGAAGAAGAGGAGGATGAGGAAGATGAGTCGATAGAGGGCGCCGACCGTATGCGCCAGGGCGAACGACGAAACCACAGCCGCATTGCTAGTGATCTCTCGGTGATAGAATCATCCGCTGAGATGCTCTACGGACTGATTCACCAACGTTTCATTTGCTCTCGGGCTGGCATCCAACAGATGTCGGAGAAATATGAACTAGGTCACTTTGGTGTGTGCCCGCGCAACTACTGCGAACTAGCCCGGACTCTTCCAGTCGGACTATCTGATATACCGGGCGAAGAAACGGTCAAGCTGTTTTGCCCTTCGTGTCTCGATGTCTACGTACCGCCTAACAGCCGATTTCAGACGGTTGATGGTGCCTTTTTCGGCCGCACGTTCGGCGCGCTCTTTCTTCTCACTTTCCCCGAATACGACCTTACGAAGAAAGCTGTAGAGGTGTTGGCAGGTGCCCGTGTTAGTGACGATGACAAGGATATGCTCAACGGCATGTACACGTGTAATATTGCACCGGGCTTAGGCACCACCAAGATCTACCAGCCTCGCATCTATGGATTTCGTGTGTCAGAGGTAGCACGATCAGGCCCACGGATGCAATGGTTAAGAGACAAGCCCGACGATGTTACGGACCTTGATGAGGCACGCCTGTTTGCGGAGAACAACCCCGATAGTGACGATGATGACGAAAGCATGAACCTCAACGGTCGGCCTACAAGAAGATTACGGCCCAGACAGAGACGGCATGGCCAGACGGCGGGCCCTATGACGATGGAGATGAACGGTGCAGAGTCGGAGCTTTAGAGGGGAACAGCAAATGTGACCCACGGATTACCTCCTCAACTCTTGCGTCCGTTAGATCCCGAGGATGTGGGTTTCAGCCCGACCCTCCATCCTACTCTTTTTAAAGGGTTATTCACCGTTTCTCTACTTCGTGTGGGGTGGTCGGATTCCTGCCCATTCGCTAGAATAGGGAGGATATGCTGAGGTAGATAGACAACTTCGAGATACCAAACAGGGAAAGGAAATGGAACGCACCCCTAAACTTCTTCTACCTTGCATGGCCGGCGTTGGTAACTTTTCTGACGCCTGATTTTTCTGGACTGGCTTTTGTTTGTACGTGGTTAGCATCTGGGGGTAAAAGAGGACCGGCCGGATGGAAACACGACGGAGTGGTTTTTGTGGATATGATGTGAATTAGAATCGATGCTCATGCCACTGATGCTAGAGTCAAAGCTCTTGTAGACCGTTATAAAGCATCATAATAAAGCCTGTCTTGCGATCGTTGGTCTACGGTGACTAATTGATGTGCATAACCCTTGACCTGGCAGGAGTTCTTCCTCTAGGTCGTCGGGACATATTTGCTATATATCGACAAGGGGCATGAGTATAGGCTATCATCGCGAAAGCAAGCTTCATGACTGGCCACCCCGTGCTGCCCGTGTTAACTAACAATCTGTCACATGGAACTAGTCACCGGGTATTCCATATGCCTACGATAACGCATGGTGTTTCAAAGAAATCCGTACGACTTTAGGATTGAAGACATGGGTCATAGGATTTGCGGATCTCATCCTTTTGATATATATACATCCACTTGCAAATTCATGAAGAGGAAACCAACCCAAATAGACGAACGGCCAGATAGGACCGTGACCACTCGTCGGTGTAGATCATGGGTTAGGATCAGCTATGCTAACGTGCTCCCTATTCATAAAACAACAAGGCGGCCAACCATGTGGCTAAGATTTCGTTGCTGTCTGTGAGTGAAATATTTGGTACACAGTCTCATCCTGTAGCACCCCCCGCCACCTACGTTCGGATGATTTGAGCGACGCCACCTCATAAGCCCGTCAACTTTAAACCGACTTCATACCTACAACCTTATTATCACTTGCGCACTGATACGTCCGCTTGCAATGAGACTACACATCACACCACAGAAACAACAACGCAGACAAGGCGAGCTACGCTGTAAGCCCTATCTGCTCTCACTACGACCTCACGAGAAGATACAGCCAATCACATGCAAGTGTCATGTGTATTTTGCATACATAGTACACATACGCACATGGGATATGGTAGTGAATGCAGATGCCTGTCGGCGAACCTGTCGGTCGACGCATGCTGCATGTACTATGTAAGTAGGGTCAAGCAAGGCTCTAGGCTTTTTCCAGGGCACCGGTGACGTAGCTGCAAGCATGTTCGGTCGTAGCCGTATCGATTCTGATAGTGAGTTGTATGTACATATGTAGTAAGTTCTAGATGTTTGACAAGATGCAAAGCGCGGTCTTGATAGCTACATGTGATGATGATCAATGGAGTTGTTGTTAGGCTGTGGTCAGCCTCTGCCTTACGTCCGCTATTTTGACTTGTGCTCCATACCAAGGCAGACGGAGATTTCTAGGGAGGTAACGCTATCTCCGTCTCACTCCACGTCCCCATAGGCAGTCCCTTCAATAGTTGGATTTTCCTGAAAGTTTCATCAGGCTGATCAGGCTGCGTGGGTACGGATATAAGATATCAATCCACTTCTGCCCCTCTCGCCTGATCCTTCTCATTATTATGGGCAGAGGAACTGACAAAGCATGGTTCGGACGAATGCCCTGAGTTGGGGCGTGAGTCAGGGTCTAGAACACCTGAATACGGCCGCCTGAATTACACGGACTCGCAGATCATGTTGAAACGTCACGTGAATGATGCTCATACTGATACATACAAAATGAGACCAACAACTGCCGTCAGCTTACTTACCTTTCCCACGAGAAGATCCAACAGCTAGCCAAAGGATGTTTGCCCCTCATGATGGATACCTACTTGTAGACCATAATGATTCATTCAACACGTCGGAAATGTCATGCTGTGCTAGTATGTATGAGGGTACCTACGTGTAGAGACCGGTGAGGCTGTCGTCGTTACCCAAGCCTTCCTAGTGGCATATTTGAGGTAGCCTTCCAAAGTGACGGAGTTAAGAGTGCATAGATACTATGGCGTGTTGTGAGCTAGCGAATGCTGTGTTCCTATGTATGTACATGTAAGTAGAGTTCTGCAGCACAGATCATTTCCAATCATCTCACCATTGTACATATATGCCCTTACATAGTTAAGTATCCGAACATTGCTCCGAAGCAAGTAGCCTATGCTCAGCGCATGGGTACCGATTGTGAAACATAGGCAGCCCCAGTATCTACAGTAGCCCAACGCTCGAGCACCTGGCTGACTGATGAGCCAGGCGGACTGGCGGACAGATTACCAGTCCGGCGACCCACGCCGATCTGGCAGTTCTGGTAGCGATAATGGAACCTCAGGAATGTGGGAGAGAAGCTGGAGGGTCGGGACTGTGGTTGTCTGGCCGGATGAGTCGAAGCTCCAAACTGGTTTTCCCCACCGCCTCCATCCAATAGACATGCATTCAGGCATTCTGCTTCAGCGCGCATTAGTTGGGAATACCAAGAGCGAAACAATTGACCAATGGGGAGAACTTCGGATAGATCAGTCTGCATCTCGAACTGCAAATTCTCTGCTTCAGTAGTGCTTCTCCCCCAATGTGGCCCCCAAGACACACACCCCGCAGCCATAAACAAGAGCCGGGATCTCCCACCGCTTGTGTGCTATCACGCACTCTCCGCATAGCATCACGTACATAGTACTGTGTACATTCAACACGTTTTGGTCCACTTGGACGACAGTACATGCGTGCATACTATTTTCGGGATATGCTCACTATACGATACTCAGCAACTCAGTGTGAATCATTTATTATTAGTCGAGAGATGCTTACGTGCGTGTATGGGCCGTATTACTCTTAGAGTAGATATTACCCACATATCTTAGTCGATGTATTGAGGATGTATTGTACCTGGCTCCGGACCCACCTGAACGGAAACCCTTGCCGGCGTGGATATCCCGCTACAATCAAGTGAAGTAGTATTTTATATCCGGACTAGAGTCTCAGGTCGGACTGAGATGAGCTTGCTGGCGTGATGAAAGCGCGTTGATATAAGGTGCTTAGACAACGCGAGTCAGACTCACTTAGACTTCCCGTGTCCAACGCACACATTAAAGCCGGTGTGACCATACAGCCATAGTAGGACAGACAATCTATGATCCGTCATGATTCGGTATGATGTCCATACATAGATAGCTCGTTTGGGTGAGATACTGCGAGTAGGCACACCGAAAGAGTGCCTACTGCTTAGAATCTCCTGCAAAAGTGTCGGGCGTTATCCACATGCATTATGTAGCCATGTGGATTTAGGATTTAGCGGCTTAGGGGACGATACTAGGAGGTAAGCGGTAAGGTCCCAACAGGGTCCCTTACCTACAACGGTATGGTATGGAGTAATGTCTATGGATGTACCTACGCAGTATCCCGTAGTAATTAGTAAGGGTCTTATATTGGATGCATCCGTAGTGGGGTTGTGAGTTCTTAGTGCTACATTCTACGCAGTACATAGAATAGCTCCGATGCCTCATGGAACTTTTTCTCTTTCTCGTTTGAAGTCTTGATTGATAATCCAGTTGCTGTGCCTATACTGTGTGTGTAACCGCCAAGGAGGTAATGAGATATTTCAGCCCAGGCGCTCTTCGGTTGCGTCCTTGCGCTTCCCATTAGAAAGACTGAACTTTCAACTTCCTAATACCTTTTTCTTTGGCAAAGGGTTGCCTTTGACAACGCTTCACACCTGCTTAGGCGGCAGTCTGACTTGACTTGACTTACTGAATCTTTGTTGTATCTCGCATTCCTGTCAGCCTCACTTGTTCATCTCGTCTGCCATAGCCCTCAGCTGGGCACCAATCTGTCCCAGCTTTTGGACGCCTATTCTAGTTATCAGTCGCCACTGCAACTTACATATTAGTGCGGCTTTAATCACAACTCTTTGCGCTTCTAGACCAGTGTTTGCACAAGAGCCAGCCCCCTATATCGTTGGCGGTTGTTTTCTGGATTCATCTGTTTGCGCCGGCGCAACTGCGGCAACGAGACAATGTCTGAGAAAGACTTAGAGAAGCAAGACATGGCGGGGCCAACGGAGGAACCATCCCAGCAGCCCGACCAAAGATCTGCGCCTTCGTCTAAGAGCACCCGGCGACCCTCGTCCGCCTCCACAGCCACAACGAATCTCGAGGACCAGCGCGAGACTGCCAGACAGAACAATCCCCGCGGCTTTACGCGCACGAACACTGGAGTCTCGGTAGAGCAGGCCGAGGCAGACTTCGCAGAGCTTCAAAGAGAACTGACCGGGTTATCGAGGGCAAGCCGTGTCAGCAGTCGCAAGGATCAGGATCCTGAGAAAGGCGCTCACGCAACAATTGCGTCGCCTGAATCTGAAAGCTCAGATGATGTATTCGACTTGGAAGCCGCCTTGCGCGGTGGATTGGCCGCCGAAGAGGAGGCAGGGATCAAGCCGAAGCATATCGGTGTCTATTGGGATGGGTTAACAGTGAAGGGCATGGGCGGCACTACCAACTTCGTCCAAACGTTTCCCGATGCCTTCATCGATTTTGTCGATTACTACACTCCGTTGATGAACATACTTGGAAAGGGGAAGAAGGGTACTGAAGTCACTTTACTGGATAACTTCAAAGGAGTGGTGAAGCCCGGTGAAATGGTGCTTGTTCTCGGAAAGCCAGGCTCCGGCTGTACAACCTTCCTAAAGTCGATCGCGAATCAGCGGTGGGGTTATACCAGTGTCACAGGCGATGTTTTATATGGGCCATTCACCGCCAAGGACTTTGAGCAATACCGAGGCGAGGCAGTCTACAACCAGGAAGACGATATACATCATGCGACATTGACGGTCGAGCAGACCCTTGGGTTTGCTTTCGATACTAAGGTCCCCAATAAGTTGCCGGCGGGCACTACGAAGAGGAAGTTCAAAGATGAAGTAATTACAATGCTTCTCAAGATGTTCAACATTGAGCACACGAGAAAAACTGTAGTCGGTGATGCTCTAGTCCGTGGTGTATCCGGTGGTGAGAGGAAGCGTGTCTCCATTGCTGAGATGATGATTACCAGCGCTTGCATTCTGTCATGGGATAACAGTACTCGAGGTCTTGATGCCAGCACAGCTCTTGATTTCGTCAAGTCTCTTCGAATTCAGACCAACCTTTACAAGACGTCGACTTTCGTGTCTCTATATCAAGCTTCCGAAAACATCTACAAGCAATTCGACAAAGTTCTGGTCATCGACTCTGGTAAGCAGGTCTACTTCGGTCCTGCCACCGAGGCAAGATCCTACTTCGAAGGCCTTGGCTTTCTCCCGCGCCCACGACAGACATCCCCCGATTACGTGACCGGCTGCACTGATGAATTCGAGCGTGCTTACCAGGATGGATACTCCCCGCAGAATGCGCCGCATAGTGCAGATACTTTAGCTGACGCATTCGAGAAGTCCAAGTACGCTAAGCAATTGAGCACTGAGATGGCGGAATACAAAGCCAATCTTGAACACGAAACACGCCGCTATGACGATTTCCGTATGGCCGTTCGTGAGAGCAAACGAAGTGGCGCAAAACATTCAGTCTACGGTGTTGGATTCCATCTGCAGGTTTGGGCTCTAATGAAACGCCAATTCGCCCTCAAACTGCAAGATAAGTTGGGTCTCTCGCTCTCATGGTTCCGAGCAATTATTATTGCCATTGTTTTGGGGACTCTTTACTTGAGACTGCAGGAGACCACGGCCAGTGCTTTCAGTAAGGGCGGTCTCTTGTTCATTGCTCTACTGTTCAATGCCTTTCAGGCGTTCTCCGAATTAGGCTCAACTATGACTGGTCGCCCAATCGTGAATAAGCACAAGGCCTACGCATTCCATCGGCCGTCGGCCTTGTGGATAGCACAGATATTCGTGGATACTGCCTTCTCTGCTGTTCAAATCTTGGTGTTCTCCATCATCGTCTACTTCATGACTGGTCTAACAAGGACAGCCGGTGCATTTTTCACGTTTTATCTGCTGATCCTGGTCGGCAACATTGCGATGACTCTCTACTTCCGTATCATTGGATGTCTAAGCCCCGATTTTGATTATGCCATCAAATTTGCCGTCGTCACTGTCACCTTGTTCATTTTGACGTCTGGCTACCTGATCCAGTACCAATCTCAACAGGTCTGGCTGCGGTGGATATTCTGGATTAACGCACTCGGTTTAGCCTTTGCTAGTATGATGGCGAACGAGTTTGGCGGTAGCGAGTTGACTTGCTCAGCCGAGTCTCTGGTTCCTTCTGGGCCTAGCTACACTAATGCTAGCCATCAAGTTTGTACCCTGGCCGGTTCAACCCCCGGAAGTCTAGAGGTCAGTGGTTCTGCCTACATTACGCAAGGCTTCGCGTATAACCCCAAAGACTTGTGGAGAAACTTCGGAATCATTATGGCTATCATTGTGTTCTTCCTTATCATGAACGTCGTGCTAGGCGAGTTCGTTAAGTACGGAATGGGCGGTAACCAGGCAAAGGTTTTCGCGAAGCCGAATGCTGAGCGAAAAGCACTTAATGACAAGCTCACCGAGAAGCGGCTCCAACGTCAGAGGTCGAAGCAAGAGGAGGAAGGAAGCACACTGAAGATTGAGTCTTCTAGCATTCTAACGTGGGAGGATCTCAATTACGACGTCCCCGTCCCTGGCGGCACTCGACGGTTGCTTAACAGTGTGTACGGCTATTGCAAGCCCGGCCAGCTTACTGCCCTGATGGGAGCATCTGGCGCGGGAAAGACTACCTTGCTCGACGTCTTAGCTGCAAGAAAGAACATTGGTGTGATTCATGGTGATGTTCTTGTGGATGGGGCGAAACCAGGTAAAGAGTTCCAAAGGTCAACCTCGTATGCAGAGCAACTCGACATGCACGACCCTACGCAGACAGTCCGAGAGGCCTTGCGATTCTCTGCTGATCTGCGACAGCCAATCGAAACGCCCCAAGAGGAGAAGTACACTTATGTTGAGGAGATCATCGCGCTATTGGAAATGGAGTATATTGCAGACTGCATCATTGGAACGCCCGAGGCGGGCCTTACGGTCGAACAACGCAAGCGTGTGACAATTGGTGTCGAACTGGCTGCTAAGCCCCAACTCCTGCTGTTCTTGGACGAGCCAACCTCGGGACTCGACAGTCAAAGTGCATTCAACATTGTCCGTTTCTTAAAGAAGCTTGCAGCGGCTGGACAGGCCATTCTGTGCACGATTCATCAGCCGAATGCCGCCCTTTTCGAGAACTTTGATCGACTACTCCTGCTACAGAGGGGCGGTCGGTGCGTATACTTCGGCGATATCGGCAAGGATGCCCACGTCCTCCGAGATTACCTGGCGCGACATGGCGCCGTTGCCGGTCCATCGGATAACATTGCTGAATTCATGCTTGAGGCTATTGGTGCTGGAAGCAGCCCCCGTATAGGCAACCGGGACTGGGCAGATATCTGGGCTGACAGCCCAGAACTTGCTAATGCCAAGGACACTATCTCCCAGTTCAAAGAAACCCGCAAAGAAGCTGCCTCACACATTGACAAGTCGATGCAACGAGAATATGCGTCGCCCTTATTGCATCAGCTTAAAGTCGTCATTAGGCGCACGAACATTGCGTTCTGGCGCTCGCCGAACTACCTCTTCACACGTATTTTCAATCACGTCGCTATTTCCGTCCTGACCGGGTTGACATATCTTCGCCTCGACGACTCGCGGTCCTCGCTACAGTACAAGGTCTTCGTCATGTTTCAGATTACTGTGTTGCCTGCCTTGCTCATGCCTCAAGTCGAGGTTATGTTCGTCGTTAAGAGAGCCATCTTCTTCCGTGAGCAATTGAGCAAGATGTACAGCACGTTCACATTCACCCTCGCCATGGTCGTCGCCGAGCTACCATACTCGGTTCTTTGCTCCGTCGTCTTTTTCCTGCCCCTCTACTACGTTCCCGGCTTCCAGACGGAGTCCACCCGTGCCGGCTACCAATACTTCATGGTATTGATCACCGAGCTCTTTGCCGTTACCTTGGGCCAGGTCCTTGCCGCTATTTCGCCGTCTGCGTTCGTCTCCAGCCAGTTCGATCCGTTCATCGTTATCACCTTTGCTCTGTTCTGCGGTGTCACGATCCCTGCGCCTCAGATGCCGGGGTTCTGGCGCGCGTGGCTGTACCAGCTCGACCCTTTCACGCGTCTGATCGGCGGCACTGTCACCACCGCCCTAGACGATCTTAAGGTGAACTGCACGCCGCAGGAAATGAACATGTTCTCCGCGCCCGACGGCCAGACCTGCGGCGAGTACATGAAGGACTTCTTTGATGCCGGTGGCCTCGGCTACCTTGCCGATAACGCGACAAGCGCTTGCCAGTACTGCGCCTACAAGGTCGGCAATCAGTTCTACGAGCCTCTAGGATTTACCTTCAACAGCCGTTGGAGAGATCTGGGTATCTTCCTGGCCTTCGTTGGCAGTAACTTGATTATTCTGTTCGCTGCGGTAAGTTTTACCCCTGTCGCCTTCTCCTTAGACACATAATCAACTTGAATACTAACGTAAACTTCAGGGCCGATTCCTGAACTTCAACCGCAGATGATGTATGAAGAGCGAAAGGAAGCAAAAGACATGACTGTACGAAATTAAATTGATATCCTGTAATAGAAAGGGTAATAGAGAAAACGTACTTACGCACATGCACGAAGCGAAGCGCCGATTGCGCATTTGGTTATTTTTACGAGGGTTCACATCGACCCTGGATAGACATTACATAGACTAGTTGGACTGATAGAAAAAGTAATCGTTCGGAACGTCTCGTTAATGAGATAATTTACTTCAGCAGAATGAATATAATCTAATTAACTCTGCGAGTCTGTTATGTCCACAAGACCAGCCAGCTCTCTGTGCGTAATCCAGCTGACTGACATAAGTAGGATCATCATTGGGCTTATGATGTAGAGGCACCGTGATAAGCCATACTCCATTCGCGGAATTAAGCCACCTCCACCAACTTCTTGTCATGCGTAGCTAGTCCTTCCCGTGACAACCTGATTGTGTAACAGTGAAGTGTCGTTCTTAGGGCTTTGGTTACGCAGAAGTCGGCGCAGCATACGCCCCTTTTTCACGGTCGGGATAGGCACAGAGGCGGTGGCGGGGGTCTTCCGTGTCGATGCCGTCGCTGTAGACACTTCAGCTCTCCTTCGTTCGTACTCAGAAATCATAAGCTGACGTCGCAGTAATGCTTTTATATTTAACTTCATAATGGATAGAACTACTAATATCCTGTATCCTACTTTACATTAAATAATTTTGTTCCCATGCTTTCCAATTGTAATGTCTATTCATCGATACATTTACGCTCATATATTATTTGAATATTTGAAATACATACCAGTGACAAGGCGCATTGCCAATAGAGTTCATCTCAGAGCAACCCGGAAATACTCCTTTCAATGCCGAACTAAAGCAACGCGCGATCAACAGTGGCCTTCATCATCAGGGTGCTGGCATGAATAGATGCCCCAACGGATATCGTACTCGGCGTCTTCCCATACCCCGGTATCATCATGGATCTTGCAGTGCATAGTGCCGCCGGCATGTACCGTATCGTCGTCCCTGAGGCCTTGCAGCGCCACATTCATAAGGTCCTGCACATCCTGACCGCCGACGTAGAACCACTTGTGCTTGCCGACGTCCTCGGGGTTCGCCGGTGAGATGCCGAACCAGCACGGAGAGTTCTTGTACGGGAAGTTGTGGGCGACGCCCGCCAGTGTCGTCGTGTTGTCAAATCCTCCCGCGCCTAACCACATTCCGTTGACCCAGTTCGCGGTGAGGGGGCGACACTGGTGGACGGGCGCCGGAACCCCCTGGTCTAGTGTGTCGAAAGTCGAGTCGCCGCATGCGTTGTTGCCATGCTTGGCGCCCCGCGTCATCGTGTACAGATTTGCTGACATGGCTGGGATGGCGAGCGCCGAAAGGAGTGCGAATCTGGGTAACATTGTTGCTGGTTTGGATTGACTTGTGTATTTTATATGAATTAGTTTAATATCGTGATGTTGTTGCGAAGAAGTTGGTGTTCTATGTTGAGAGCGGAAGTGCTAGAATATAGAAACGCTGGTGGGTGGCACTAGGCTTTATAATATTCGTTATTTTCTCGACGCCTTATGATCATCTTATAAAGAGTGTGTTCAATAGCGAGTGCGCAACTTGGTCACTTAGACTGGTTATCGTCGGTGGTTGAAAGATATGTACAGAGGTCACCCAAGAATTGGGTAGGTGTACGCCTCTTGATGAAAGAGGCTATTGTTATTGGAAAACAGAGTCATTGCCATTTATTATGAAGCATTCAGTTTAAACCAGGAGAAAATCCTCATAAATATCCTTTGTGTTCAGGGTAAGGACAAAGAATATATATTATGCACTATCGCTCTAGTAATAGACTTTTCGTTACTTCTTTCGTCTCTTGGACGGACCAGCTGCACTCCCACTTTCTTCACCCGACGCATCCGATGTACTTTCCAGTTTTGGTGCCTTCTTGTTGATTGTGCCGACCTTAGGTAGGTCTTTGTCTGATGCCGATGATTCAAATTGGCTTCGGGGGCTAGATTCCTCCTCCCACTGAGGATCCCCTACGGCATAACACAGCTCCGCGTCCTGTTGATCTTCTGGAACGACATCCTCTTGGTTGACATCCATGCAGCTGTTGAGCCCGCTGGGTGTTGCGTCGGTCACAGACCAGCCCTTCTGTCGAAAAGCCCATCGCTTGACAGCTTCGTGGGTAGCATTCACAACCACGAAGCGTCGACCTGACCACTTTGAGATCGAGTGAGCGAGCTCTCTTCCACGGACCAATTGCACGCAGCCCGGCTTACTTTCAATTTGTAGACCAAGTTCTCGGAGAAGCAGATCCCCGCCGCTGAAATCTCCCACGGGGACTAGCCCCGCAAACCCATGGAACCAGTCTGACCTGTCCTTGTCTGTAGCCACATTAGGTGTCAGTGAATCATTTATCAATGAAAATTCAATAGTAGTTACTATCAATCAAAGCCAATGGCTATTGTTCCAATAGACCCACGAGCTAACGGCGATTATTAAAAGGGAGAATAGCAGTATGAAACATAGTAACTTGAAAGCACTCACGGTCATCTGTCATCACGTTGATCAAGACAGCCCAGAGACTGAATGTATCACCACCATTTCGGGTCTCGAATGGTATAACCTTGAGCTTACTGACCTCCTCTGCAACTGCTTGATATTGCGCGAATAGGTCAGGATCGAAGAGCTTGAAGAAGAAGCTGACAAGCTCTGAGCAGGCTCCCAGTGCATTATATCTTAGTTTTCTCAATTGTAAGAGGACGTGAGTCTCGCTGTTAGTATGTTTCATAACATCTTTAGTGGCGTTAGGTGGTTTTTTGCCGTGCGGGTCACCAATCGCACATGTAGCCCCAAAGTGGTACACTCCTGACTTAGCAATGGCAGGGTCATTCCGAGGGACTCTCGAATCGAATTCTGGATGCTCAACCAGCCAGCTGGCCCAGTGAAGCCCATGTCTTGTCATATCTGGCACTGGCACCGGTTGGAGGGTACTGTATGTCTCGATAGATCTAGCAACTTCGTTCTCAATATCCTTGCCTAAAAGGGTTCGAAAGGCGTCCGCTATCTGAAAGGCGATAACGTTGTCCGCCTTATCCAGGACTATGACGATTTCGACATCTTTGATCCGATGGAATAGCTCATGATCGACCGCATATTGATCACGTCGTGCTTGATGATACGGGTTGGCTGTTTTTATCTTGATAGACTCTTTCACTATCCTCAGCATCATGTTGAAAGTCTGTTCTTCAGATTCAACATTCATCTGACTTCGGACTCTTTTTTCGAGATCAGGGTCCTTGTAGAGCTCCTGCTGTGCTAGATCTCTTGCTCTCTTCCAGTAATCTTGAGTTCGGCCCCCTATCTGACCTGCTCTTGATAGCAACATGCGCGCTGCCACTATTTGTTCGATAGCTAGATCAGGAGAAGAACCTACTGCTTTGTCGATCTCTTCTTCGACGATCCGAGATATATTACATTTGCTGTATGGAGCTCCTCCGCCGAAAACGTCGCAGTCTTGGAATTTGACTTTCGATACTGAGCGATTATGAATTCGGAAGGTTTCGATTGTTCGTCCATGTTCTTCGTGCAGCTCGACAGCTCCAGCATCCGCTATATCCTTTGCTGATTTCTTCTGAATATTGACAATATCCTGGGCCAACTCGATGATGGCCGATTTCTGCTTGTCGATATACGTGTATTCTTCGTAGTCTCTCAAGAGTAGGTCATCGCGTTCGGGGAAACCTATGTTACTCCAAGAGTACTGTCTGGCACCCTTAACTGGGTCACCATTTCTCGGCCACATACCGGTACCATCGTACATTGACTTCAGGGGCAGCATCACATGGGGATTCGGGGGCCAAAGGTGCTGTTGTTCAACTTCTTCTGTTGGTTTGTGAGCCTCCGTGGTTTTCTCCAACTCATCGTTCTGTTCTTTTGCAATTTCCGAAGCCCTATTCCTATGACCTTCGGCTTTTTTGGTAACTACGATCTCACTCGCATACTCCGCAACCGCGACTGCGATGGCGAGGTCATCCGTTTTGCAGGTGCCACTAGCTTTTGAGTATTTTTGACGTTTCTCAACGAGTTTTTGGTAAGCACTGACTGCCATCTGGAGTGCCTTTTTGTCATTCTCTGGCGTCCTATCGCCCATAGGTTGCTCAGTTGCATATCGAGGCGGGCGGTGTTGACGAGCTCGGGAAGACTGACTTGATGTTGAAGTCGACCGTTTCTTGGCTGATTGAAGACGATCCATGCTGAAATTGGCCCGACTAAATCTAGTTGCGAATGAGGCTGGAGCAAACCGAGGCTTGAAATATTCAGTAAGTGGTGCAGTGTCCAGAACAAGAAAGAGAAGTGAAATATGGCAGGAAGTGACGGGGATGAGTGGGTGGAAGGGATGTGTTGTGCACCTTTTTGTTTGTCAAAAAGAATTTGGGATGCACCTGAAATTTACCGTGCCTTTTTTCAAAATTTCAATTCTACAAGATTTCTCAAAATTTAGAGTCCTAGCTTAGCTACTTAAGGCGTGATGCCACTTCTATTGTAGGCTGACTACATTGTTATCGCAAAAACGACGACATTATTGTGGTGCAGCAATAACGCCTGATATATCCCCGCAACAATTGTGCTTGACATAGTTACCAGGCAACCATTTCCAATTCCAAACAATATATAGATATTTATTGTGAAACCCCTAGAATGTGTTTGTCGACCCTTTTCGCAGACACTAGGGTACAAACGGCACTCCTGTATTCTGTACCCATCCGACGGAGTCCTACATGATATTTGTAAACTTATAGTTCATGTATAGGTGACGTAGTCAATGAAGACGTACTATAGATATAATATAAAGGTTGAGGTGATTGGCTCATTCGTTATCATAGTGTAGCTGTACAGCTGATAAAATAGTTTTACCACCTCGCATTAGAATATATAAAAAGACATAAACTGAACTAATGGAACTGATCCCTACATGCTATCATGTTTTTATTTAATAAGTTTCATTGGCAGTTAGATACTTCCTAGCGTACTTGAGTCATTATCTCTGTCGTGTCTCTTCTTTTGACATGTAGTAGATGAAGTGCTTGCGAGAATGGCGATCAAGTCAAAAAGGAGAAAACAAGGAACAATTTCTTTCGCACCTTCAATACCTTATGTCTATCTGTTGAGCACTCAGGATCTTCTCTGCGCTAATTTGATATTTCTTTTTGCTTTGCTGCAGTTTTACCCAAGGACATGTTGATGTATCATAACTTGCGCCTACAAGACCTCGCTTTTGACGTCCAGCGTAGACTTCGCTATGCTGTGGAAACGGAGTTTAAAAGTGCAAGATCCTGCAGAGGGAGTTAAAACACATAGGAAAGAGGTAGGACTGCCTCTAGTCATAGCACCTAAAGTAACTATTGTGGAGGGAATCGAATAGTGATAAAATGTCTAGACGACTATGTCCCTACCTAACTATCGACACAGAAAACAACTATATAACCCTAGATTCTAGACATCTGTCAAGATGTGTTATTCCCTATTAAGATCAATACCATCGAGCTCTGCAATAATATCTTTTTTGATGGACTCGTCTGCCCAACTAATCTCGACGCCGTTGCGTGCTAGTGTTACCATGTCAGCTCTGCTCATGTTACAATAGCGATACACCTTTTCCATAGCCCCGTCAATCCAAACGTCGTGCATGTAAGTGGGATCGTCACTATTAAGGCAGAATTTGACCCCTTCATCCCACAACTTCTTGATCTTTGGGAAGAGGACCTCGGTGGACTGCCTTCGATGGTATGCATAAGGACACAACGTCAAAGGAATACCACGTTTCTTGAGGCCGGCTATTAGCTTCGGGCTATCAACAGCATTCAGGCCGTGATCGATACGGTCCGCGCCGGCGCCGCCACAGACAGAGAAGATGGCTTCGTGTACATGATCTGCAGCATCTTTCTGATCTACATCGCAGTGCATCGTGACATGGAGCCCGTCTTCCTTCGCAAGCTGGAATGCTTTCTCAAACAACAGCGGCGGACGGTCGTATTCATTTGCGGCGAGGCCAACAGCGTGAAAGAGACCCTTCCCCCCGGGGATCCTGGCCCATGGTCGTGCGGCCTCATATGCTGCAATTCCTTCCTCTAACGGACGATCTCTGATGAAGCACATGATCCAGTTGCTATGCACGCCTAGTTTCTGCGCCCCTTCCTGCTGGGCTCTCATGTACCCATTTAACACTGTCGTGGCTGAGATGCCTCTTGGAAGGTAAGCCTGGAGGTCGAAGAACGGCTCAACATAGCGGACATTCATCTCCTTTGCCTTCTGTAAGTACTCCATACCGAGCTCGTAGAAGTCGTCCTCCGTGCACAGCACTTGGGTCCCTGCGAAATAGGTCTCTAAGAAGGTTGGCGCCCCATTATCGCCATTCACCTCCTTTCGATGGTTATACAGGACCTTGTAAGATTCCAAGAGTGCGTCGTATGTAGAATATTGAAGTGGGACGCCATTCCGATGCGCTAACTTCCACCTTAACGCTGGCGTCAATGTCCCCTCAATGTGCACGTGTAGCTCAACTTTAGGGAGACGAGCGATAAAGGGTGAAACTGTGAAGCCATTCATTTTCACACGACGGCTCCTGGCCGGTACGCGCGATTCTAGGGTATGAGTAGTGGATTTGGAATCGTTGATAATTGTCCCGGATCAGATTGTCACTTTGCGGATTGAAGTCATCCAAGAGGCCGTTGTCGCAAAGAATATTTTAGAGGGTGGCCTATTTGAGGAGTCATGATGTTTAAGATTGTTGTTTAGCATATTATGTAAAACCTTAAACGCCAATTAGCCTCAGTCCCTGTGAAAGATAAGAAACTGAATTGCGTAAGTAGCCCCTCTTGATGAGGCTCCATGAACTACAGCCGCCGAGCTTTCAGGGTCAATTAAGGTGTGCTAGCGTATCCGTCTGCATCGGGACTCACCGAAACCCCGGGACAGCCCCATGCTAGCGAAATAGTAGCACTTATTTGCGTATAGGAAAATAGAAAATAAATGATTTATATGTGACGATATAGTAAATGGAGGCTAGTGTATATATATTCCAGTGTCTGGATGTACTTTTGTTGGTCGACCTTGAGCTTAAGGAGCAGCGCATGTGCGCTGAGCCGTCACTTTTGCAGCAACCAAAGTGAGTTAGACGAGAAATTGATGTTCGGTGCAAATGAGCTAATAGAGCGAATACCAATAACGTTGTTAGGAATCGAACCTAACTCGCTCTATCAGCCACACAGCTGGTGCCAGTGGCGTGTTGCGGTTCATCGCCCTTATATCCATGACTTACTGAACACGTTGAATAATTGATTTAATGTTGATAAACTGAGCGAACTATTGCTCTATTTACGAACTGGCTGAGGTCATCACCTGCGTACATATTACGTCCGTACTCCTGACTTGATATAGTAGCATATAACTTCTAAGCAGTGAACCAAAATTTCAGCCCTGGTATTAATCCTACTTTCTGTTCACAGACTACAAGGATTACTGGCCAGTCAAGCTATCGCATTTTCTGGTTTAGATTGTTAACGGCAGGATTCAATAGTAATGATTTCGTCATGCTAGAGAGGTACTAGCGTTGGCTATTACGCCTCATCACGCCCACAGGGCGTTGCGCTTTAATTAGTAAAGATCCCTAGTAATTGGGAAAATAACTGGGGGTTTCAAGTGACTTAGACTTAAGCGTAGATCACACACGAATAGAGGTAGTTTATATACTGTAAATAATCACAATATGACAATAATCTAACATTCAACTATTACAAAAGTGAAGCTCCAGATAGTGATGCCTTCTGTAATTATAGAGGACTTAGTGGATAAGATTGCTATATTTATAGCAGTCTTAGCATATATAGTCGTCTATACAGTTATCGATCGACGTTTTGCTTAAAAGATCAGCAAGCCGAAACGTATTATAGTTATAGGAAATATTTAGTTACCAGAAGCTACATTAATTTATCCGCAGATTAGTAACAAAATCGATGTACCTACTAGTGTGACGAATTACTAGGGAGTTTTCCTAGTTAAAGCGCAACGCCCTGTGGGCGTGATGAGGCGTAATAGCCAACGCTAGTATTCATCCTACTGTTTAAAGTACACTTATTCAACCTCTATATGTGATTGGGCAGGTTCTCATCCATTATAGGGGTTAACACATTGGACACGAACATATCTCTGAGACTGAAAAGAAGTTGATCTGGTGGGCATCTGAGTAGGTTACAAAGTTGTTGTAACAGGTGGTAGACACTGGGATGTTGTACCTAGCTATGCGACTATCATGAAGATTTTATGCTAGAAAGGGGGGACCAACCATATCGAAAAATATAGCATTGGTTTATTATAGATACTACTTATAAAACAGTAAAATAATTACAGAATGACACACAACCAAGACAGAAACACCAGGGCTCTTTAGAGCGTAAGTACTTTAGTGGGGCGCAGGGTTCACACTTCGACGCTGCCCACTTGGGGTATACGCGACTGCATTTAGTTTACCATTATTCTCCTTTTCTCTTCTAATACTTCAGTCTTTCATTTGTAGGAATAAATCAGTTGCATTCCCCTTAATCAAGATGACTTGGCATTAGGTATGGCTGTTAGCTAGCTGCCAGGCTTCGGCTTTGCAAATAACTCCGCTCACACTTGGCTCCTCCCTGTTCTTCAAACTACTACCATCCATTTCAGTATTGCATACATCTGCAATGATTGTGGCTTGGCGAGTAGGACTTTATGTTGAGTTGGGCTTGTGTACGCATATATGAAGTCTAGGCGTCTTAGCGTGATACGGTATCTACTAGGCAGGTATTCGCTAGAGCCTAGGTATTGCCTCGCTAAAACTTCCATTTACAATCTCCACTCAAGTTAAGGGAACCGCTCGGAAAAATTACCAAATTAACATCACGAGTGCTCTGCTTGCTTTCAGGCATTCTGGTAAGTGATAATTGCAACCTATCAAAGGGGAAGCGATTCTCCGTCCGGCCCAATATTTGAGGAACGACACGTCATCGGTGCAGAGTCTCAGAATTGGAGGGCAATTGGAATTATATCTAGCCATGTAATCCGCACCCACTGGTGACTGATCTTTGCAAGTGTGACTAGTTTCCTTACTGTTAATTATACTTACCTAACATAATATGGCTCTTCGGTTACACAATAAGGTGGCTATTGTCACGGGCGCTTCATCTGGCCTCGGCAGAGCTATAGCATTGGCATATGCTCGCGAGGGGGCCTCTGTTGTATGTGCTGATCTGAGGGAGGAAGCCAGGTCCGAGATAGCTACCGAAACATCCATTCATACCGATGAAGCTATCAGGCAAAGCGGAGGACGTTCCATATTTGTGAAAACGGATGTGAGCCTCTCCCAAGACTTTGAGGCGCTGGTGCAAAAGACAGTGCAGGAATTTGGCCGTATAGATATGTATGTGGTTATGAGATGAGAGAGCCACCACACTCTTCCACCTTCACACTATAGCCGTATAGAGTGCTAACATACAACGTAATAACCTAGACTAGTGAACAATGCTGGCATCAGTATCGAATCGAATCGAACTCCAGCCGGAGTACATGAAACGCCAGAAGCGGTTTGGGATACCACAATGGCCGTGAACACCAAGTCTGTATTTCTCGGGTCAAAGTACGCAGTTGCTCAAATGCTTCGGCAAGATGCACACTCTTCCGGACACAGGGGATGGATCATTAATATGTCATCCATTTATGGGTTGGTCGCTGGGCGTCATAACGGTATAGCCTCAGGTCGAGTCGCGCATGGTGCCGTCTAACATGGCTAACTTACACCTACCAGTATCGTATGCAGCGTCGAAGGCAGCTGTTGCGAATTTAACTAAACAAGTGGCGTTGGATTATGCTGCCGATAAGATTCACTGCAATGCCATTTGCCCTGGATGTGAGTCATGGTTTAATTACGTACCTACCACCAGCTAACCAACCGACAGACACTAAAACTGCGATATTCACGAATACAATTGCAAACCTTGATGATAAGAGTGGCATCGAGGCTAAACATCCTCTTGGCGGAGCAGGTACACCCGAGGATATCGTGGGAGCAGCTATATTTCTCGCGAGTGATGAGGCAGCGTGGATCACGGGAGTTTGTCTGCCAGTTGATGGTGGATTTACAGCACAATAGCACCCTAAAGTCACTATAATACATAGATTGAATAGTTATGGAAGAGGATATGACTTACGTATTGGGACTTTAAGCGATACTTTCGTTAATTGAGCCTGTGTTGCTAGTTCATAATCATTGGAATATTATCATTATCATAGCCATTAATCATACAGACGTAGTAGATGTAGGAAGTCTTGCTCACATAAGTCCAATGGTATATCTAATTTGAAAATTGGACCATCTAGCTAAAGTACCTATTGGTTGTTTGGGCTTCAACGCCGAAGCGAATGATCTCGCATAGGGATAAAACTCGTGGACCTTATGGGGAGTCGGTCAAATAGTTGACTTAACTATACATTAATCAAAATGGCATAGTAGTTTTTCATGGACAGCTATTAGCTACCTTACTCTTTATACTATTAGCTCTTGCTCAAAGTAATTATTATTAAGCTCGTGTGAGTAGATGGCTCTCGGGTATCACACAGATGTATGGGGTATTCGGTCACCTTCAGATTGCATAGTGGTTGTGTGGGTCTTTTGGGCAGAGGGGTGTCCCACTACTCCGTATACTCTCACTATACTGAAAACCCCGCGCTTCATGCATAGAAAAAAGGGGTCCCTAAACTTGCAGCGTGCTGGTAATTTGATGTTTATTATTATACGTAACTAATGAAACCAAGCCCGGGCAAAAATGACATTTAAGAAGAAGAAGAAAAAAGAAAAAGGGAGAGAGTCAAGTTGAACAACCGTTGAGATTTTGATTTGCTCCATACATTTGACTCCCACATTACTCATATATGAAGTCGTCCCAGGAAATCCAAGAGCTCCTCAACCAAAACTTGAATTGATAGTCTGGAAACATAATCGAATTTCGGCCCGTCACCGGATCCAAGAACCAGGAAGAGCATCCTGTCGCCCAGACAAGGCGTCTAGCTTTGGTCTGGGTAAGAAGCAGATCCCGCCTTTCTGCCTCCGGTTTAACGCTAATAACTTGGGCTGCTCGTGTGGCCTTTCCATGAAGGGTTTTAATTATAGGGCGAATTAATTGAATCACAGCATTCACCTGGCATTCAGTGGTGAATATTACGGAGAGATGGCCGCTCAGCGTGTTTGGTCCCATCATGACGAAGAAGTTTGGAAACCCCTCGAGGCATGTCCCAAGATAAGCCGATGGAATACCGTCAGAAACCTTTTGCCACTGTGAAGGACATTAGATGAATCACAACGAGCTGTGGCAAGTTCTTACATGGTCGTTGACACTTAAGCCCTTCTCCCCATATATCTTCATTGGTGCCAGAACCTTTTGTGTCTCGAATCCAGTGGCGAGGATAATCGCATCCGCCTCGATAAGTCTGCCTGATCGTGTGCGAACTCCAATAGACTCAATATGCTCAATTGGGTCTCGATGCATTAGCTCGACGTTTTCGCGATGCAGACTGGCCAGATACTCGGTATCATTTACCATTCGCTTACACCCAATCTCGATCTTGGGAACTAGAAAGTCGCAATATTCAGCTGGAGCATGTTTGCGAATATACTCCGTCGCAGCTTTCTGGTCCTTGGCACGATATTTAGCGCCTGACTCGATGTCATAACTTCGAAAGCCTCTTTCCTTTGCCCCGTAGATGAATGCACGATATAGGCGCATAGCCAGGGGAATCCACTGCATCGCCCACTTGAAAGAGGAAGAATACTTTGGATTTGGCCGTTCTGCGAGCCAATGGGCTTGGTTTCCGAACTGAATTACCTTTCTGGCTGCCCTTGGGCCTTCGCTGATTGCAGGGACGAGCTGAGTTGCACTGCATCCGTTCCCAACGACTACAACAGTCTTCCCTTCCCAGTCAAAGGAATGGTCCCATTTGGCAGTATGAAAGATTCTCCCCGTAAAATTTGATGCACCTGGAATGCCGCACTGCTTGGGGATAGAAAGACTCCCAACGGCCGACACCAAAATTTTCGCCCGTAACGACAACACGTCATTTGAGGCATCATGATGAATCTTTACAATCCAGCTCGCTGAATTCACGTCCCAGTGGGCGGACTCAACAGTAGATTCAAATCGAATGTGATTTTTGATATCATAGGAATCCGCCACCTCTTCGAAATAGCTGAGAATCTCAGGTTGCATCGCAAATTTCTGCGACCAATCTGGCTTCAAAGCAAACGAATAGGAATAGAAGTGGGAAGGGACCTACGAATTAGATAGTTAGCATTCTTATCAGATATGAGCTTCTGTCTAAACTTGCATCACAGCCACAACCCGGATAGGTATTTGCAGCCCAGGTTCCGCCCAACTCAGTGGACTTCTCAATGATGACGAAGTTTCTTGACTTGTGTTGCCGTATCATTTGAATGGCGGTGCAAATGCCGGACATACCGGCGCCAATAATGAGCATATGTGTATCCAAGGCCATGGTTCAATGTCTGGAAAGATTACTTCAGCGCGACTTTGGAAGGATAATGTTTCATGGAGGTGAATATAATACCATCGTAAATCAACCGCCCTTGAAGTCCTCTATGCTTATATGAAGACATGTTATATCTTTGCTAATACTGAACACTTCTTACCTACAGCTCTGTTAATTTAAGCAAGTTTCCCGAGGACATCCCTTTTGAGTGTAAGAGGCTACATTTTACCTTAATAGAGAAAAGGCATGAGTTGTATTGAAAAACTAACGCTAGCCACGCGCGCAACTGGGTAAATGGCTGTGCGCGGAGCGCACAGACCATTTGCCCAGTTGCTGTGCGCGTGCTCAGCAACCTAGTAACCTAGTAACCTAGCTAATAGAGGTAATCGGCAATCTTGCTAGACTAAGACGTATAATAGTAGGTATAGCAGAATCCATAATCATACTGTTAGATAGTCGTCGGCAAACTTACCTCATTCGGAGTACATAGGTGATGCCCAAGGTCAGGCGTTCTAGGTAATTTAGTCGGGTTCAATTCGCCCGAATAGGTGGGCCTGATACGGTAAACTTCGACACCTACACCCTCCTCCCTCGGGCCTCCGGAGCCGGGTAGAAGCGGGGCAGTGGGTTCGGAGGTCGAAATGAGAGGCACATCGCATACATGAAAACGCCAGGTTTCTATGCAAGCAGCAGTGCATTCTTTAGTCACCTATAAGCAAGACTTGCTAGTGCCGAATTCGGAGACTATGTTGATCCCGACAGGCGCTCCCGTTAGATACTCTGTAGGCTAGTCCTGCGTAGGTAACTGGCTGGTCCAGTGGAAAAGAAAGGAGGAGTTCAACTCCACTCAAACCCTCTAGCTCACATAGCTTATCAATATATAGTTGTTTTGTATGCTGTAGCTACCTCATGTGGGCGCTTGGTTCATACCACTAATGACGGAAACAGCAATAATAAAAGATGCTCAGGATCACGCGTAAAAATTATGGGACAACCACATCGCTCCGGTCGGCCCCGTGTGACAATAAATGAAGTACAAAGCCCCCCTCTATGCAAAAATCCTGATGTTCTCTATTGCCCAGGTTCATGATTAAGTTCTGTAGTATCAATACATAATCGTTACTACTCGCAACCGAAGCCATGTTTCCTCTCCATGGGAACACAGCCATCGTTACAGGCGCGGGGTCTGGTTTGTTTGCGGCCTCATTGACTTGCTAAAGAGGCAGAGCTAATATGCACCTAGGAATATGCTTCTCCTTTGCCAGTCAGCTCCTCTCTGGCGGATGCAACGTGGTCATCGCAGACCTAGCCCTGCGTCCTGAAGCCCAAGAGCTGGTAGAAAAGCATAGAACTGGAACGCCAAAAGCAATATTCGTTCAGTCAGATGTGACATCTTGGAATGATTTAACCCGGGTCTTTGAAACGACCCTCAACGAGTTCGGTGATTTCGGCATAGTAGTGAGTAACGGGCAGCCAGTCATTTACTTTCCAGTCTAGCCTATTTGAATACCAAAAATTCCCCGTTGGGAGTGTATCCGAGAGTCACAGCCCGTGTCATGAGTGAAGACCTCCGATACTTCTTAAAGCTATTCAAAAGGATGACATACTAACCCCTGATTCTGCAGTGTCCAGGGGCTGGTGTCTACGAGCCCCACTGGTCAAACTTTTGGCATCCGCCAGGCTCAAAAGAGAGCAAAGATCCAATCGACTCTGATCACTATAAATTATTCGATATTAACCTCACACATCCTATCAGAGTTACTCAACTGGCTCTGTCGCATTGGTTATTTCCGCGCCGCAGTAGTGTGACGAAGGCTTCTGCCCAGACTCCAAAGAGGGTTGTTCATATCTCGTCTGTTGCCGGCCAGTCGCCAAATTTCGTTGCGCCGTTATATGCGGCCTCCAAATTTGCCATTTCGGGCTTCGTACGATCTCTTGCTGAATTAGAGCAATCGCATGGTGTCCGAGTCACTGCTGTAGCGCCGGGAATTGTTCGAACACCTCTGTGGACTGAACACCCCGAGAAGCTCATAAATATAGACCCAGAGCAGGATGGGTGGGTCACGCCAGACGAAGTTGCAAAGGCAATGTTGAGCTGTGTGGAGGATGATTCCATAGCCGGTGGGTCAATTGTCGAAGTTGGGAAGGACAATACAAGACTTGTTAACGTCCTGAATGACCCGGGACCGGATCCAGACCCCAAAAAGGGATTGGTATCTAGAAATAAGAGCACGGCGGTAGCAGTGATTATGGAATTGCTGAGTGATGGCCAGGTCTGGGGAGAAGCAAAGCCCACTTCATAGAAAATAATGCTTTAGTTACTATTTTCCTAGGGACTGTACCTATATTACTTAGCAAACGTTGCGGCCGTATTATCCCATCAACAGCCCAGCGGTATTGCTCATATCAAGGCCAAGAGCAGCGCCATAACAGTCTAGAGAAACTGGCAGAAATTAAAAAAATCCTTCAATGTTTTTACTTGGCTTTCCTTTTTCCCGTATTGTCGATTTCCAAGAATCTTATCAGACGCCTGCAGTGTTATGTTTAGTACAAAATATATGCTAGGCTCAAAATGTGTGCCTAATATATATCGTCAAATCTTTGCATTCGAGATTCTTTCACTTGCAGACAAATAGCTACCGTTGCCTACTACGTATTTTATAAAGTAAGCGGACTGTAAAGAAGTGTGGGTTTAAAGAGGCGTAGCTGATTAGCTTGTTTTCCAACGAGAGGATATTCGTGTTGATATAGATGAGTTCCTAAAGCAAAACTTTATTACAGCATTTCAGGGTAATTATTGTGTCTTTTATACTTCAATAGCTGAGTAATTAAACTCTAACGCCATCCCGCTCCTCTAGCCTTGTATTTCGACATTACGCTGTTGAAATTAACTACCTATTGCCAGCTATCGATCTACTGATATAAAGGATAGTTTTGTACCAGTACTTAGATAGCCTACTATCTACCCCCGGTATTTTATACACTCACGCCTTATTTGACATAATTCATTCTTTTTTCTATATCTGAAGCTGTTCATTCTGCTTATTGAAATAAATATCAGTTACGGATGGCGTGGATGCATTCGTACCGAAAAGCACAATAAATACCCCTGAGTACTGTACAGTTCATGCCGACAAGAGCATACCTACCTAGGTAGGTAGCGACTGGCCAAGCATTACGGCTTTGATAAATGAATATGCTAGTATCCGAGGCCGTAGGCACCAAGAGACGCTATCACGTAAATGGGTTAGCCCCGGACATTGATCATCTGATAAGATTAGGTTTGATCAGATTAGATGTTCATCTTCTAGTTCCCAAAACTCTACGTTTCATCGTTCAACAAGATCGAGGAAGCCGAAACGGCCGTGCAACGGACAAGCTGCCTTCATGCGCCATCCTTTTCTTCATTCCGTTTGCATAAGCGGACTCATAGTAGGACCAGCTGCTGCGGCTACACTACGCGAGGCACCCTGCTTTGAGGCTTGTCAATGGTCACTACGGCCCGTAAGATTCAACGACACGGCCGGCTTATCTCCGTTACCTCGAGTCAGGTCATGCCAGAGCCAGTTAGCCCTCGCCTCTCTATATTTGTGTACCGCGGTGTACTGTACGGCAAGTGAGCGGACCGCAGGCTTAGATGCTTTTAATGCCACCTGTCAGATATCCGTGCAGTCGTCCATTCCGCCATTTGACCTTATTGCCAACTGGACGGACGAGGATATATCGAATGCAAAGAGACTTCAAAAATCTGAATGGGATGATGCGGAAACGTTTCCAGGGGCAGTAATTGCCTCGGACTTGTTATTCAGCTTGGTTTTTAACACTCTTGTATGTATGATCATTCGAATCAACAAATGACATGGCTGATGAAACTTAGGACTCATGGTCATACGCACATAGCCGCCATATCCTATATGGGTTGGTTTTATATATACTAAATCCAGAAAATTCCAAATGCTAACTTAAGGATAGATCTGCTATGTTTTTCTTTTGGGGCGTTGTCGTTGCTATTGGATTGCTCAACCGTGTTGTCATTGTTTTTAGCCATATATTAACAGGTAAACGACGCGACTGGAAGTCAATTCCTCTTTCCGAGCCAGGAGGTGATAGAGGTTCCGACGACGACGGCTCCCGTGGCCTAAGCTTTTTTACTAGGTGGATTAGGCGATATGTGACAGTGCCTGCAACATTTGGCTATCGAACTGCGCAACCTTTCGGATGGTACACCGTTCCTCCCAGAATCCAGAGCCTTACAATTTTTGCATTTGTCGTAATGAACATTGTCTTCTGTGTCCATGGCTACCACGTATTCCCTGGGAACTTATAGTAAGTGCTTTGTCTCCTTTTCGACGCGTCATTTGAGCTCACGGTGTCCAGCTTCCCACGGGAATTCACGCAGGCCTGGCGCTACGTGTCGGATCGCACCGGTATCATATCGTTTGCCAACTTTCCTCTAATTTGGCTCTTCGGCGTGCGGAACAACTTCCTAATGTGGTTAACCGGATGGGATTTTGGGACATATAACAATTTTCATCGCTGGGTGGCGAGGGTCTCTACCGTTGAGGCCGTCATCCACTCAATAGGCTATACTGTGTTAGTAACTGATAGTATGTGATACCCGCACCAGAAACAGTGTGATATTCCTAACCATCTATTAGGGGGTGGCTGGGATAATTTCGTCCAGTATTGGCAGATAATGTGGTGGACTGCTGGAGAAATAGTAAGATACTAGCTATCCACTTATCCATACGCCTCGAACTAACATACGAGAAGGCAACAATTACCATGTGTTTATTGCTGCCTTTATCACTTTACTGGATGCGCCGCAATGTCTACGAAGCATTCTTACTTCTGCACATTGTGTTGTCTGTGGTTGTACTTGCTACCATGTGGGGGTAAGTCACTGTTTATCACACTATATATAGGTTCACTAAATACTTCATAGTCATATTTCTGTATTTTCGGCACATTATGACCGTATCATATGGATATGTTGCTTCCTCTGGGCCTTGGATCGGATCATGAGAGTCTTCCGGACCCTCTCATTCAACCCCATGTTTTGGAATACGAAAGCGAGAGCTACATACGACAAAGATGCTAACATTGTGCGGCTTGTCATTCCTTGTGAAACCAGCTTATACCATCCCGATCCAGGGACCTTCTACTATCTGCACATTCTGAATGATGTACGCTTCTGGGAAAGTCATCCGTTCACCATGGCCTCTGTCCGGTCCATTCGCGAGTCGGATCTATCAGTGGATATTCCTCGATCAAACAATGATATAAGCGAAGAAGAAACGTCGCTTCTTTCGCGCAGAAGTGGTGATTTGCACCATACTTCTAGGAGCAATAGCCTTGACAAGCCAACACTAGCCATGACTTTCCTTATTCGCCCCTATGATAGTTCCACGCAGCGTTTAGCACAAGCCGCCGCGGCAACATGGCCCCACCCTGCATCTCTACGGGTGATTGTCGAAGGGCCATACGGTCACCAGCAGCCTTTCCATAGATTTGACAGCATCCTCTTCATCGTCGGTGGTAGTGGAATTGTCGTGCCACTCACCTATCTCGAGGTACTCGGCAAGGCCACCTCCCGAATCAGATGCGTGCATATTGTATGGGCTGTTCGCGAGGCCACTTTTGCCTCGTCTGTTCTAAGAGAGGACCTCCGCGATATGTACGACGACTTTCTTTCGCCGTCCCTCGACATCTATGTTACGAAAGACGGGGACTCATCACAGCTAGCTGAAGTGCCCAAAAATATCCGTGTCTTCCATGATCGCCCACGTGTCAAGGACGCGTTGGCTGAAGCCGTTAGCGGATTTGGTGGTCGGGGTCCCTTCGCTGTAGTAGCTTGTGGCCCGCCTAGGATGGCTGATGACACGAGAAAAGCGGTGGTAGATATGATAGGGCAGGGGCACACGTCTATAGAATACTTTGAGGAGAGTTTCAACTGGTGATTAGACGTAGAATTAGCGTTGTTCTTCAGAACGAGCATGGTATCACTAGCGCTAGGGATCTAGAATTGAATATTCCAAGAGCAATGCATACCTAAGAAGCATTTTGATATCCTAAGTCCGTCTTTGCCTACAAAATATCATCGATTCGTAACTGCCTTATCACGGGCCATGATATAGCAGACCCAAGCAAAGCAGTACGATCGTTCGTTCTCGATACATTGGATGCAGTAGGTCCTATCAGTGATTTTGATATCATATTAGTCTAATACGTTCTTTAGCTCCTATAATACGCAACGCACATGGTGAGGAGTTATTACCATAGGATGAGGCTTCCAACAGGGATACCAGGAAGAAAATTAGTAACAACCGAGATTTAAAGATCAGAATTAGCGTTCTAAGCATTATATCCCCGAGGGTGGCAGAAGCAAACATCTTGATCTTCTTTTCAGGGTAGAAAGGATTTCTTTGGAGTTTTCAGTAAGCTGACGATTCTATGTCTCCATGCATACAGTTTCATGATGCGGAAAGAGCCATTTATCAGTCACCGTAAAGGGTTTTATAGCTAGAAGTCGAACTAATAAGGTCTCCTTTTCTGGAAAAGTAATTGTACTCTTACTTGTTGATTACTCTTTCTACGTAGTTTTTTGTGCCACAGTATATGTAATAAGGGCTGTAGTCAGGGCTTGGAATATATCAATTTAGTTAATAATTCTCTATGGGTGCTTGCTATACTAAATCTAATAGAAGGAGATAGGTCCTTATATAGACCTTCTGCAATAATACATATTCATGGTACATATTTCATCTGTTACCGACGCAGCTATCATTAGGTTGCTGTATCTTTTGCTAGGTAGTCACATATTTTAACAGTATCGTATAATATCTAATAGCACCCGATATATATATTCGTGCAACATTCTTGCATCTCATATAGCTTCTAACAGGTCTTGGCTCCAATTCCCGTGTGATAGTATGCGACATGCCACTAGTTGGAGTGGTGCTTTCCGGGCTCAAATCCTGCTTTATTTCTTTCGGTCATCATTCTACTCTACGAATTTGCCTTGAAAATGTATCAGCACCCCGGTGCCTCTCAGCAAGGTCTCTTGATGGTCTGGTTATTGCATACATCTCCACCAGCGTTGTAATCAAGTCAAGCGACAGCTCCCCCTGACTTATGGACACAACTAGGTTTGTTCCAGGATGTGTCTAGAGGGTAAATTATCAAGAGAAGCGTAGAGAACTTCCTTGTATGTGGCGAGAACAGGAAATCAAAAATGGCGAATTGCCGATAATATCCAGGAAGCTTCCGCTGTTAGATGGGTTACACAACATCACTCTCTATAATCGATTGGCTAGACGATAGGAAACATCCCCCAAAGTTTCCCGAATGATGCCCAAACTTGGCCAACCCCAACTAACACTAGATACCATTGTTTTCTTGCTTAAAACGCCCAATGTTCGCTCATCCATAACCACCACCCCTCTAATCTCGTTCCACCTCATGCCTCCGAACCCCTTCTAGTAAAAAGACCTTGAATATTCACTCAATTCTTTCACAACTTCAATTCCAGGATCTTCTACAGGCGCCTATCATGGGATTGTTACATGATTCACCATTGGGCCTTCGTGCCAACATCGATGACGCCCAATACCCCGCCATGGAGAACTTAAACAGAGGAAACTCACTGCTCGTCGCCGTCCCAGTAGAGGGAGCAGCACATGCCAGGCTAGAAGGGATCAAATTGCCAACTTGCGACCATCGTCGAGTCCCTATTCATGTCAGCAAGACGCTAGACTGTGCCTTCGACGCCGAAGCTCTCCATAGTAGCAAGAGAGATGGCAATTGGGCCTTTCCAAACAACCAGCTGAGCATAGACTACAACGACGATCATGGAAATAGCAACGACGACGGAAACGGAGGCGGATCCTTAAGTTATACACCATTTTCGGTGTATGAATCCATTCTTATAAATGAGCGATGATCCAATTCTTACATGAGTTCTAGGACTCCCGTCAGCACTAATACCGACAGTTGGCGTTGGACTTGCGTAAGTAATATTTATAACTAGCTTTTCACATTTACAACATACTAACTGAGACGAGTGTGCATGCGGTCATGAGAACAACTCTTATAATTACAACAATAATTGTCCGAAATGTTATAGGGGTCGATGCGGGGGTTGCAGTGTTTATGCGGTTTAGCACGTTAGAGTAGCAGGAGACAACCTCAGACATTATTCTCTTGGCCTGGAACGATTTTCGCTTGGTCGTGAGAACTTTATTTTGTAGTCATTCATTCAGTGGCTGACATATTTTTAACTTTCATAAGTTTACAGCCATGCGATTTCCTGTATGTACGAA
Organism: Whalleya microplaca; assembly: GCA_022497155.1. Taxonomy (NCBI): domain Eukaryota; kingdom Fungi; phylum Ascomycota; class Sordariomycetes; order Xylariales; family Xylariaceae; genus Whalleya; species Whalleya microplaca. Next base: position 162,616 of record MU385736.1, on the reverse strand, counting down.
GTGTAACGTACCCTTGTGGCCCTGTCCCATAATAACCAAGAAAGTTTTGACGACTGTATGAATGACCAACTTAGGTACTAGATCAGGTCCAGCACAGCTGTAAGTGCTGCATATATATCGTCAAAGTATGCCTAGATCCAACGGGAATCTCTCACCCATCCAAATCGCCCGTTCCGAGTGATTTCGTCGCTCAACACTATCAGGACCCTCCCCACTCTCAACTGTATTGGGATGGATCAAAGCGGAAAGGGGGCCGCGATAGATAGCAAGCCAGGAAATGAAGGCACCGAATTGGGCGGGCGTGAAGAGGTTAACCTCAAACATAGCCACAGGATGCGGTCCAACCGGGCGGTCCCAGAGACGGTAGATTCTCAGCTCCGGGACTGCGTTGGCATCGCTTAGCAAGTCTGCTTTATAAGGTACAAAAAATTAGTATACATACATTCTCGCCGGATGCGCTCCCACAGCGCTCGTGCATATTCCGCCTGATCTTTATTTTCCTGGAGGTAGTATATATGCACATCGCTTCGGGGTTGTCTCCACGTCAGTCCCTTGATCTAATGCCGGAAGACTAGGCCGGTCGTCGACTTACAAGCCCCCCTTCCGCCCCTTGTCTAGCGGGTCCACGAACTCCGTGTAAGCTTTACTGAGGCTGTCGTTCTTCGGGTTGACAAAGCTCTTGCCGTCCTCGGCCCTCTCCTCCGGCAACGGTTCGGCGTTCTCGTAGCCCGCTAGCGGGGAGGGGTACTTCCCCGCATAGGCCATTCTAGATGTATGTGTACCTGACTGTATATGAAGATGGAGATTGGATGGTAGAGGTAGTCAAGAGGAGTATTAGTACATAATTAAATAGTAAAGGGAGAACTCCGTGAGCCTGGAATTATAGTTGCTGGCATGAATCTAGATCGCGTCATCGTCCCCTCTCATGGTACCTACTAGTATGAAACACCGGCACTTACATATACTTACAAATCGACCTCGGGCCCCACTTCAGATTAGCGAGGCCGAGCTACCGGAATTTTCTGATATGAAATCCCCGTGAAACTGATAGAACGTCACGAAGTTATACATATTGATAATTTGGGTGTATTTCTGTGTGACTTAGTAATCCATTTCTCGATGTTCTCTCAAGCGAATGATATGTCAGCGTTACCTCATCACCAGGAGCAGCTACATGTAGTTTAGGTCAGCCACAACTACCCGAGCGGTCTATGCGCACAGATGTGAGTCTTAGCCACAGCATAGGATAGACCATATCTTCCGTAATCCTTCAAATTTGTCATCCCTAGAGTTCAGACAATTTGTCAGCTCTCAAGAAGTTCGGATGTCTCTTCTAGTCTGTCGTGGTACTCCATACATATCATTTCGCCTTCACAAATGTTCTTTGTTCAATGTTGTCGGCAGGCCTGTGCGTGAGCGTCTGGCTTGACGTCAAACTTGCAATACTGGCCAGCAGTCTCATCAATTCAATTCAACTCAATCAATTTCCAGCCTTAAATTGGCTTGACTCAATTCAATTCAAGTAATCTGAAACCCCAATTGAATTGACGACATCTATCTCTTGAATTGACAAGTAAGTGTTACAACCACCCATTCCTGAATATCCCCGCAACCAGCTATCACGTGATTTATGGTTGCCAAGGGATAATGGCTTGGCAACCAAGTTCCATTTACTAGGAAGCTATTCAGATATAAAAGACGGTGTTTCGCCGTCCCTTAGATAGTCTCTCTTTCTGCTAGCCAGCGATCAATCTAAGTATTTTACCTTTCACGCCTTTTGTTATTTCAAATCAAGACCTGTGGTAACGGCTTCGTTACAGTAAGCCACTATAACACCCCCGAATATGGAGATCATTAGGGTGTACTCACGGACACTACAATAGTCAAAATCGCAACTAATACAGGACGGGTGGCTGACTATTCATTACTTATAAGTGGCTTACATGAAGGAAATAGCTTCGCCATATTGAAAGGCATCAAGTTATCATATGCTTATAATTGAGTTGAGTCAATCCTAGAAAAATAACCCCCCTCCCCTCCCACAAAAAAAAAAAAAAAAAAAAAAAAAAAAAAAAAAAAAAAAAAAAAAAAACACAATTGATTCAAGTCAATTCAAGCTAGTTCGGTTCAAGCCGATTGTCCCTTTGAATTGATGGAACCGCTGATATTAATGGCATCCGAAAACAAGATATCGAGTGTTACTATGAGAGAGCTATTGCGAGGATGAAGTGTGGCGTCTCAGATTCAATCTCGCCTCGTTGTGCTCAGCATTTGAATCCAAGTATTTCGTTGATGACAATGCTCCCTGGCATTCTTCCTCTAAGATGACTGATATTAGTTGCTTGTGGAACGAATTCTGCTAATTTGATCACACAGCGCAGTCGCAATTATACACTCGGCCGAATTTTGTATCACAATTACAGTGTGTGCAATTGTGTGCGATGATCATTTAGGTGCTGTCGTGATCACTGAGGAATACAGAGTACTGGTTGTCAATTAGAATGGTAAAGTTAAGTGATCTATATTACAGCAGCTCAGGAGACCCCCGTTAAGCAAATGGCTCCGGGAACAACCATTACTCCCAGCTCCATTCACCTAAAGCATTATAAGTGTTACCCCTATCATGACTTTGTGGCTGTATCTATCGTTTTGAGTATGGATATATCTAGTCCTTGCTTTCAGCTAAATTTCACAATCGCTTGATTAGATTATCATAGAGGGGTTCGTAGCTGGTACGTGGTCATTGTCATAATCCGCAGGACAGTGCAGGGTTCGAATAATTGTGAACAAGCATAACTATACGAATTACTGGCATCCTTTAAAACATTCGTAGTGTACAATAATTTGTCGACTACCATACCGTATTACTTTCGTAGCTATATCATGCATACAAAAGAAACAACTTGATAACTAGATAGCCTTCCCCCTTGCATTGGTATGCGTATACTTAATCCATGATTTTGAGCAAGTGATTATAGACGAAAATTTAGATTGTGGACTTGCTGCTTTGTAAACCCACAAGAGGATTGCTCGAGATCCGGCCAGTGCACTGCTGTTTCCCTGCTCTGAGAGCCAACATTGTCTCAAGTATGGCGCTCCCAATGTGACTGCGAGGAGTTACCGGAACGAGATATCTTCTTATTGCCGGCATGGCGGCAAAATCGGCTACTTCTTTCAGAATAGTTATATATGTCTGAGAAGATATGGCGCGGCTTCCGCAGAAATCTCGCGGGACTTCTGCAGGGCCTCCTTCTTCTTTCAGCGTCGCCCCGAAATTCTTGAATCGAGGGATGACTTCACGTTGTCAGAAGTCGGACTCTCTGTTTTCACATTCTGGATTTCCTCAAGTGAGCCGGCCTTCCACTGTTGGCAATCTTTCAAAACGACGACTGAAGACCAACCATCCTATACTTCGCCATCTAATAGCTTACTTTCTGTAGCTGTATATCCAGTAATAGATTATCCCAGCGGTAGCTCCCATCAAATTAAATTTTGAGTTGGCAAGACCCCTGTACTTATTAGTCAAACCTGCGTGTTCACCCCCTAGAAGATGGCGAATGTTGTCACTCTTGAAGTATTGTAGTAGGACTAAATGATAGGTTCATGTAGCTGAAGAGGTCCTTGCGCAATTATTATCACTAGTCGCGAGTTGCCTTAGACTTAGACCCTTCCCCCCTCCTAGACCTTAGCGACTAAAGGTAGACAATCGAGGCATTATTTATTCACTTTGATCTATTGGCTCTTTTGCTACTGTATGTCTCTTTTCGTTGTCCACCTCTAGGCTGAAGACTTTGATTAATTTCTGTAACTCATTTACTAGCCTGCAGCATGTGGCCCCCTATTTCTCCTGAACCTCACAGGCAACATTACTTCAATATTCATCGCGCGAATAGCGGATAACAGCAAAACAAAATAATCAAAGATACGTAGTTAATTTATTATGTTAGTAAATTGTTTTCAGTTTGTGTTGCTCTTCGTACAGTAGTCTCTATATGTAATCGTGTCTACGAGACCACAGGGGCGTCACTGACAAGAAGCATAAGCATTCAAGTCTGGACTAATGTTTTGCCTATTGTGTTTGTGCGCATTTACCTATCAGACTTGATAAATCGAACCTATGTGGTCAGTGGCCAGCCATCGACGATCAACAGGAGAGAACGTACCCAGAGCGGGAACTAGTCAGAGACTTGCATTAGGTATCTAACAATCCCTGTCCCCAGGCTGATTTCTTGACCCTAGACACCATCGCCGATGGTTTTCCTCCCGCAGTAAGGATATCTACATAGAGGTCAACTCTCGGACGCACTGCTCAATCAAGTGTTCAGACGTTGTTTACCCCATAATCTGTTCTATAGTCTAACTTGAAGCTTGGACAGTTTGACGTATCCACTCCACCATCCATCATCGTACGATCAGCTTCACTCGTTGCATATTCGGTTGCTAGGCACAGCATAATCTGACTTAAACGTTTCAAGAACGCTAGAGTATGTTTCGTATCCACCTGAACCTACGACGAACACCAATCCCTTCATCGTGGATGATGCTACGGGATGCTACTGATCTATAGTAATCGCGATGGTGAGGTGCTACATGATAAATTAGGAACCTCATCAGGGTAGTATTGATGTATTACCACGTAGCCATTGTCTTGAACTGTCCAGAACAATCGCTTGATACCTACCTGCATATTGTCTATTGGTTTTTTTCTCCATAACTAATATATAAGTTTCCATGTGTCAATAAGTGACATGATTGGTTTGTTCACAATGTTGATGTTAGTTGATAGATCTGTTTGTTTATGTCGATAATGGTCATTTCCCCTTCGTTTAAGTTTTCTGTTGGGAATGAACCCTTTTGTCGGTGAGTTCGATTATCGCATGAATGGTATTACAAGTGATAGCAAAATAGTGTTGACAGAGATCGAGATCGAGATCAGAAGAAATACTATAGACGTATATAATGATATACTCATAGAGTAATCAGTTCATCGAATAATCAGTACCAGGTTCAACTACCGAGAACTCGAATACGAATACTACAAGTAATGTCCACCATCGAAGCCTCGTTCCCCATATCGGCTCGGTTCCAGTTTCCTCTATTAACTCAATACATGTGGTAATATCCACTCCCCTGGCCATTGATATTGGATTCCCATCATACATAACTGGAACGGCACCCACCAGCCTAAAACTTAAATTGCGTGAGCCTTCATTCGATGCCATAGCAAGGCTGGCTTGATGAGATATGATAGCACGATAAGCGCGATTGTTGATTATAATAACGGGTACCTGGTCTAGCAATGTCTCTGCAAGGAGAATATGTACGTTATATTCATGAGGGTCATAAGACTATATCCACCATTTGCGTCGTAATTGAGTATGCAACTTTGATATTGAAGATGCATACGGACCAATCATTGCGCAAGAATGACAGCGGCATCCGCCGAAGGAGGATGTCAACGCCTCTTCGTTTTCTCCTGTTGACACGCGGTGAGGTCCTGTTTGTCTGAGAAATGAACTAGACGCTCGATGAAGTCAGTACTCGTCCCAGCCACCAGGTCCAGCATAGAAACCACTGTTATACCACAACCAACAGTTGGAAGTGAGCGGTGTGGAAGAGTAATCACTGCGCGGCACTGGGTAAATAGGTAGATCTGATCTCACGAGATATCTTGGATTAGAACCCTGGAATAGTCACCGAGATGCGGCGATCGGGCATGGTGCATACATATGCGGTCTAAGCTTCCTGCAAAGCAAGGATGATTGGGTAAGTGTTCTAGACCGGCTTGCGCGGATGCGAGAACGTAGATCCCGCCTGCAAGTCAACCGACTCTTGCATCGCCCTCGTGTCTAAAAAACAGGACAGGAAAGCATCCAAGCGTCATTTTCTTTGCTTCACGACTACGAAGTAGAATCCATTATGAATGGCAATCGAGATCTTGCGCAACGATAGTTGAAAAAAACCACGTAAAAACTTTGCGAATACGGAGCCCATCGGAAGCTACCGATCGTTACACCTTTGCTTGAAAACGCCCCTCTGGATGACTCTCGGAGAGCCGCTTGACACTACTAACCGAGCGGGTAGCGGGAAATCTACAATACCAGTCATGAGATCTGATCTGACAGGAATTGGCTTGCTACACGAACTGTCGCAAGAAATGTTGCAGATGAGAAGGACAGCCCAATGAGATAAGTTAGAATCATCATGAAGTAAACCGGTTTGTGATGAATCTGATTGGCCAACGGGTGGTTCCGTAGTATCGTGTGCCAGGAGGTAAGCGTTCATCGGCTTCTATGTACTAGCCCGGACAATATCTTAAGCCGTTCAAGATGCCCACGGCAACACGACGACATTGCTACCCCATATATGCACATATATGTAGCTAGGTGCAAATATTCCGGAAACAAGTGCACAGGAGCGTTCGATCATATCGGACGGACTAATTCGATTTACTGTATATATGTATGTACAACGAAGCGGGACCGGTCTGTGAAGTTAGCGTGGCTTCGCTTCGATGGCCTTTACTACGGTGGTCCCCGTTGAAGTCGCTAAACACGGCTGCCGAAGGGAATTGTTCCTGGATTGAACGGCTTGAAAACAATTGCCGCGGAACCCGTTCAGACTACAGCCTCAATAAGTAGTAAGATACTGGAGTATACTGTAGTAATAAGAGATTGATGAAGGACCCTGCGCGATCATGTACATACATACTATGCAACTTGCATCAAGCTACTATCTTAAAATCGTATGATGCAGACCCGGCTACGCGTCCGAGTTTTGCACGAGGGCAAGCCGACTCGAGGCCAAAGCCCCAAAAGGCTTGACGAATCCTGGAAGATGGGGGCGCTCACGGAGAATTTATTCGCCTATTGATTGTTGAGAGGTACCTACATACGTGTATGATATCCCGGTCTATCAGACTCCTGGGCGCTTGCACGGCATATAACGTTTTGGTGCCAGCAACGGATCTGAGACATATACGTAGTATGTGAGCTATTGAGGGCACTGCATACACTGATATCCTCAAGTATGTAGATATGCACGTGTAGGGGACCTCATTATATGTTCCTAGACTATGTACTGACGTTGATGAGAGACTTTAGCCTACGTATGTATTCTGTAAGTGAGAGTTACGCATATACGGTATACGAATACAAGATAATTCGGACGGCGGAAATAGAGACGGGTTTGGGATTGATGGAAGAAAGATACGGAGATACTTCGTGAAGAGTAGGTGAAGACGGCCCTTATTAGCAGAAGTCGCGCAAGCCACAAGACGCACTTGAGACCCGACAGCGCGGGCTAGGCCGGTTGCCACACAGACTGGCAGAGTCTGGCTGTATGGCCAGCAAAGTTTCTCAGGCACGTGTTAATTTTTTACGTAGGCGTGACGGGGCTTAACGGCTTTTTTAAATGTGGGGGGCCGACAAGGCTGCGAAATGTTTCCAAGGACCCCCCAGTCCTGGCCTTAGCGCTCTGTTGGCATTGTCCAATAGGAAGCACCATGGCGGAGGGTGGCGTCTAGAACCCTTGATTACCCTTGATCTACCTAGGTACTTTGGCGCGTCGTACGATGTTTTCCGTCAGCCTTGCGTATGGCCTGATCTTTGGATATTTCACCCCACATCACGCCTGATTCTAGGCCTCGACCCAATCAACTCCTTGTCCGCCGCAACGCTCTCACGAGAGAAGTCAGGCCACATTCTCGATGCGCTGCTGGATCTCCGACCCGGATGCCCCCCTCCAAGTTACCAAGTCACCGTGGCCCAAGTCACAACTCAAAGTCAACATTGTCAACATCAGCCCACAATGCTCAATCATGGGATTTCGTTCCCCCTCCCCATCCTATCACAGCGCATCCGGTCCCATGAATTACCCATGAATTAATCCGGGGCGCCATGGCAACAAGCGCGGCAGGGCAGCATGGCGGTAGCATGGCGGCGGCATGGCAGCATGGCAGCATGCGAATGGCAAAAGAGGCCTGCATGGTGCAATATTAGATCGATGATCCGAATGGGAACCGGCTCCGTCGAGGACAACAAAAAAACCCAGAAGATCGGAATGCGATTTTTGGGTTTTGCCTAGCGCCAGAGTTGCATACATGCGTACCTCGACCGTCGAGAGTTACATTATACATACCTCGAGCAGGGCTCCAGTTGCCCCCAAGCTACCCTCGTTTTGCCGATGTACATGCGTACCGATGCGTACCTCGTGGACGCAATCCTCGAGTGCTCCTGCCCCCAGTGCCCTTCTCCCCCCCGTCCTGCCCGTGCCTGCCCGTGTTTCCGCCGTTGCAGTGTCAGGCCATAATTTCCTATTGTGCTTCTTGTACCCATGCAGCTTCGGGCGGTCTCGGCCATGGTGACTGTCACTCTGCGAAATCCTATTCTTATTCTTCAATGGCCGTTTTCTTTATTTTCCCATCCTGCCTCCAACCTCGATCGTTCGTTCATCCTTCAGCATCGTTTGATCAATCAACCACTGTGGCACTTGATTGATATCATATCTCGCTATCTCAGCCACAACACACAACCTAGACACCACCTAGACCACGCAACAACCTAGACCTAGGCAGTGCTTCACACCATCGTCTACGCACCTCACTCACGCTCACACCCTACACACCCTGCAACCTCTACCTTACCTGACTTACGCCCACGAGTGTTAGCTCGACGAGGACTCAATCAATCTCAGCTGTTGTCTCTTGTCTGCCGTTCTGCTATACTCAGTCCAGCCTGATTCGCCTTGCCGCATCTCGCCACGGTCCAGACTCCGCTTGAGAGTTTGTTGCTCGGACAAGCTCTCCCAGACGCAATACGCCTGGTACACCTGCCCCTTTCGGCTCATCTACCGGCGTATTAATCTATCTAGACCAAAGGCCATAGTCGATATAGTATCGCTATAGACCTTTGCGCCTATTCTGAATTGTGGAATTTCGTCATGGCAACAGGTGTTATGCAGGACATCGACATATATCCTGCTGACAGTTCCAAGGTATGCCCTGAGCGATCTCACCTGCAGATCTGCCTTCGGTATCTGAACCTTAAAATCATCTGACACTTCCTATTTAGGTCGATTCATTCTTTGATCAATCTACAGATTACGCCCAGACATTGTCTTCGGCCAACTTCTGGGACGACATTGACAGATCGGCTAGTTCCAGTGCTGTAAACTCGGCACCCACATCCGTATCGCATCAGACACCCAGCACCTCCGGAGACTCACCAGACTCCTCCAGTGGATCGCGCGATCTATCCAGCAACTCCCACAAGCACAAGCTTACCGCAAAGTCACTACCAAACAAGCGCAAGTGCTCTGAGACGAGAAGATCCAGGCTTGGCGAGGACCCTTCTCCCCTCGACTGCACCGACTACTGGCTTCGCTTTGACAGCGACAACGAAAGCTTAGACATCAAATTTGAAAACGACAGCCAGACAAGCAAGAGCGTAAGCCATCCATTCCTGCAACATTTGATAGAACGGTGCTGAGTTTTTTTCGGCTGATGTAGGTTAGATCGCCGCGTCTAGCTCAACCTCACCCAAGCTCGAGAATTGCCGGGAGGGCCGGCGGAGTCAAAGTGGCTTACCCTCCGTCCACAAGTGACTTGGTCGACGATAGCGCTCTTGACCACGCGCTGTCGGACGACGACGACCTTTTTTCCATGGCGCTAGCTGATCAACTATCCAAGACTGACTCGGTGCCCGTACCATCAGACGTACCATCCCGAGAGAGACTTTACTCTACCCCGCTCAGTTGGGAAGCTCCGCAGCCTGGTTTCCGTATGGATTACGTGAACGTCAACCCACCATTTAACGACCCCGAGCGCCAAAGACTACTAGCGATCGCAATGGGCACCGGACAAGCCCCACAACAGCCGACTATAAGGCCACAGGCGGGCATGGACTTCCGCTTCGAAATAAATCAAAGCCCGACGACAATGAGTGACCGAACGAGTAACACACCCGAGCCTAGGGCTAAGGCCCCACTTACAAGGCCGCAAGCCCCATCGCGGAACAACTCTATGGATATTGTGGAGAAGGTTAAGGAGAAGCCGAAGAACAGTGAACGGGCCGCCCATAACGATATCGAGCGCAAATACCGCACGAATCTGAAGGACAAGATTGCCGAATTACGAGACGCAGTGCCATCCTTGCGTGCGATACCCGAAGATGGTGATGGTGAATCGCCTACAGCCTCTTCTAGAACAGCACCTAAGGTCAGCAAAGTCAGTTACCCATGATATGATCTTCTTGGTCTTTAGAGGCAAATGACTGACCAGTTTTTTACAGGGCACCATTTTAACAAAAGCAACGGAGTATATCCACCAGCTTGAACGGAGGAATCGATCAATGGCACAGAAGAATGAAGAGCTTGCCCGACGCCTACACGCTTTCGAACAATTAGTCGGTGCCGCACCTGCACCGAATTGGGCACCTCAGGGATACGGAGCATCTGTTTTCAACCCTCGAGCCTTCTCTTAATATGGACGCGGAGTATATTCGAACTCCTAGCAACAAACTTCGCTTCAAATCACCACTCATACTCACTTTTAATCTCACTTCAATCTCGACTTGCAACAAAATAATCACAAACCATGCCATCCCACTTCGGTGGTGATACCCAGCATCCATAAACATACACCTAACCCACCCACCTGAATATGAACCTTGCACTCTCGAAACGCATGACCTCTCGATAAGAGGCGATCGCTACATGAAAATTGTCGCATGGGTAAGAGCAACATGGTAGTTGCTCTTATCACCATACCTCCTACGTATACTACCACCACCTGGATTAACGCATCGGAGTTCGGTATATGGTTGGGTTGCATGTTGAGAAAAAAATCGACTGCGGTCATGGAGATGCAACAAAGCACTCCGGGGATGGACAATCTTCAACGGATCGGCATGGGAATTGAGAGACTTGGCGTTTTCGGTTGGGATCATACATTTAAGACGCACGCATATATTTCGCTTGCGGAATGACGAGGAATGAAATATGGAAAAGGGTCACCTGTCCCTCTACTACAACTTATTAAGAAAAGTATTTGGGCCCAGATAGAGTGGCATTAGATCTGATTAGCATGATACCACCGGTAGTACTCCAAAGTGAGACACCCAAAGATTTTATCTTGAAATTCAAGATCTATTATAAACATTATTTGAAAGTTCACGAGTTGATGTGCATTTATGAATATTATGTGTTGATGAATAGATGCGACTGAGTGTTGTTCAGGCTCTGATATAAGCTGCCTTGTTGTAAATATGTTATACATGTCTTTTGGCCTTGAGCCGAACAGCCGCTGAATTCCTAATGTCGAAGGAGAATGAAATAGATAAGACTTGATAAATGTGGATCACAATTGTATCCTTCTAGGAGACTTTGGCTGTTATGCTCCGACATAATTAAACCCGGCCATGCTCTCTTTGATTCTTGTAGCCTTCATCATCCTAAGCTACTTAGTCATTAGGAATTATTATCTTGACTTCGGTAGCCAAACAATGCTATATGACTCCCATCATTGCTCCTTGATTTATGCTGTTAGGTTCAGTGCCTTCATCTACCAATTTACGATTCTGTGCCACTTGTCCACCTATGCTCGTCAGTGTCTGCACATGAAGGCTCGAGTGGTGTCAAGAGAGGATGAGTGGGCTATGAATAATCATCTCGAGATTCATAATCAAAACAGCTTACGTTGTAGTATCTATATACATATTCTACTACGGTGGTCATCCTTAAGTCTTCATGCATGCCGGGTGTTAGGGAGGTTAGATTATATATACACAGCACAACGTTCTCATCACCTCAACTCATTGGTTGATTTTACTCGACGTGAACGGACTTGACATAATTAGTTTCTTAATAGATGCCCAAGACAAATATAAGCGGGTTTTTGACTTGATACCATTGATAGGTTTCAACTATTCTGAGGTTCTTCTCACTTATAAGAGCTATATATATATATATCGTAATATTTCTGGTGGTAAGCTGTTCTAGCTGTCAGCCACCTCGCATCCTGTGCTGTTAACCCTTATTAAGCTTTAACCATCATCGTATCTGTACATCTTCAATGGGCACTAATTAAACCAACTGGTAAATATTGTCAAGTCAATTAGAAATTTCGATTATTTGATTTGACTTGATGAGAATACTGACATAATATACGCATATGGGGCACATAAAAGGTAGCCAACCTCATTATTCTGAGTGTCTTTTGATCTTTGATAAAATGTAAGTATCGTAGTGGTTTCAGAGATGTTTATCGCTTAATGATATATATATGTGAGTGCGTGTGTGTGCGTGTGTGTATCTAGTCATCCATCTGTGATCTATATACTTTCCTCATTTATCTGCACGTGGTAGCGAGACCCCTATTCGTATGTGTGGTAATAGGAGTCTGTCGAGAGTGGCCATGGTAAAACTAAGAGTCCTTGATCATGAGTGTAACACACAGATCATGCTAGAATCCAGAATACAATTGAGAGACAACAAGTTGCCTAGGAGCATGTTGAGCTAGACTAGGACATCACAACCGGTTGGATCCGGAAGTCTTTGATAGATGTTAGGTAGTCCTCCTGTGCTGCCTCATACGAGGGCATATATTAAGTCCTCCAATCATTAAGTTGGAGGATATCAATGCTACATGGCTCGACTTGGCTTGAGAAACTAAGAACATCCGCCTCTCTTATTCGTAGTCTAGTCCGGGCTTAGGTAGTATGTCACAACAGTAACAACACAAGCCTCTACGTGGCAAGGTGCTATACCTACCCTGTACCCATAACACATATATATTCCACCCGCCTAACTACTACAAACCAGCACCCCCACAAATACCAAGGATACCGGTCGATCAGAAAGCGCATAGGCCAGTACGTATACATCTGTTATCACGTACATTTGCCTGGGCCATAGGTGCTAGGACTTAACACCGTTACATCTATAGAATGTGGGAACAGTTTGGCGTGGCAAAGGTATCTTGCTAGTAGGCTGGGTGTGGCTCAAGGTGCTGCTTTACTAGGTCCGCAATACTTCCACGCCGTGGGGAATGGAGTGGCCTCTGGGTATCTCCTGATTAGACGTCATGGTAGGTACATAGGGCAGCCGCGTGGGCGGTATCTAGTATCTCCTTATATACAATGCAGTCATTCCCTTTTATGTTATACAGTCGACGTCCCTACGAGGCCATGGCCCCCCCGACGCTACCATTTTCTAAAAGGGGCGAGCACGCCTCTCGACGCTTCAATCCCTCAAGGCCTCGATATCCTCGACCTCCTTGACGGCCTCGGTAGTCAGTATGAGAGGATTGTCATCGCCCACGCACACGCTATCCTCGATGCGGACGCCCAAGCCGCGGAAGGCCTTGGGCCACCTCTCGTCGTCGGGGACGTAGACGCCGGGCTCGACGGTGACGCAGTGGCCCTCCTTGAGGAGAACGTTACGGGGGTAGCCGGGGACGTCGTGGACGTCGAGGCCGACGTAGTGGCCGACGTGGTGGGGGAACAGCACGCTCATGGCGTCGCGGCCGAGGTCGAAGCCGAGCTGGCGCAGCTGCTCGGCCAGCGCCTGCTCCGTGATGCTGTGCAGCTTGTCGAGGGTGACGGCGGCGGAGGCGCGGCAGAGCGAGACGGACGAGCGCTGCGCGCGCAGCACGGCGTTGTAGAGGTCGCGCTGCGGCGCCGAGAACTTGCCGGACACGGGCCAGGTCCGCGTGATGTCGGTGATGTAGGTGCCGTACTCGCCGCCCGCGTCGACGAGCACGAAGTCGCCCGCGTTCAGCCGCCCGTTGTTGAGCACGTAGTGGATCAGCAGCGCCTTCGTGCCGCCCGCCACCACGGGGATGTAGGCCTGCCCGTCGAGCCCCGACGTCTGGTACTTGTATTCGAGGAAGGCGGCCAGGTCTTTCTCGTATTTCCAGGGCACTCGCATCGCCTCTGTGAGTGCGCGGCCTGAGGCCTGCCCCGCGTGCCGCATGTTCGCTATCTCGGCGGGGGACTTGATGGCGCGGAGGGCGTTGACGTGGGGTTTCAAGGGCGCTGGGGTCGTTTTCGGGGCTACCGCAAGTAAGACGTTGCCGAACTTGGTCGGTACGCCGTTTCTGTTTAATTCCACATCTGTATAGATAGCGCTCACGCCCTTGAGCGCCCCGGCAAGCAGAGCTTCGATCCGTCTGATATCCCCCACTTCATCCGCATTCCATACGTCTCTCGCGGCATCGAGGCCGCTCCACGGCCCGGCCCATTGCTCTGCCTCTGGGTCCTTGGGCCGGCAGAAGAGGTGGAATACGTAGTCGCCTAGCTCGTCACCAGTCTTCCGCAGCACCACGAGCGACTCGGGCTCCGAGAAGCCCGTCAGGTATAGGAAGTTGGATTCTTGGCGGAAGGCGTGGAAGACGGCGCCCGAGCGGTATTGGATGGATGCGGAGGGGAGGATGACGGCCGAATTGGGCGGTAGGGAGTGGCACAGGGCTGCGCGACGGTCGTGGTATTCCTGGGCAGATATTCCCGGGGTGAGTTCGCCGGGTTTAAGGAGGTGCGGGTGTGTTTCGTGGACCGGTTGGCCGAAGAGGAGCTCTGAAGCTGAGACAACTGTCGAGTAGCTACGTCTAGAACTGCAATTCGTGGAGAGAGGTCTATGAAACCGAGTCGGTATTCGAGAGGAGGGAGTAGCAGCTATTCGTGGTGTACGAGGTGTTTGCGGTGTAAGTTGGGGAGAGAATGGGAGCGCTGGTTGTTCAAGGTGCCGCACAAGCTGCCTTAGAGGCACATGTCGGAGCTTCATAGTGGTGGTGTGTCGCTGAATTGACTTCCCATAGGTACTTAAGTACTTTAGGCAAGATAATTATGGCAGAGGGGTACCAGAGGGGCAATAAGGTTTAAGAAGTAGCTGCCAGTGGCCTTCCTTCCGTTTATGTCGCTAAAGACGGTGTAAGTGGGAAGCTGCTATCGCTTCTAACTTCAACATCGAACCTTCTGCAGCCAGAATTATACAGGGACGTTACATTTTGTACGGATTACCGCTTGTGGAAGCGGCGAACGGAGGTAGCGGCTGAAAAAAAAAAACGGTTGCTGAGGAGGCTTGATTAGTGGGGTATTGTAGCATGGGGTGGCCCGTGCTCCATAATATTGTTGTTGATTTGTTAATTGTTAGTGCTAGTGCAAGTCACGCTTCTTTTTCCGAGCTCTGCTAAACTGCTACAGCTTATTGCTAGTTTGCTTACCTGCTTTACCTCTGCCTACCACTATCAAACTAACCAGCAGCAGCTTCAGATATCGGCCATTCTTCCCCCTCCCTTCCCACAACGCCCAATTCGCGCCCTTTTGTGTCTTATTTTCCGCGTCTTCTGGGCCATTGATCAGCATCCGATCCTCCTTTTGTCTTCAATCCGGTTCGATGTTCTCCTGACGCCCAATATCTGACCGTGTTGTGTGTGCCTCTTTGCTCTTATAACCCGACATCGTGTGTCTCGATCCTCACGATTCTCAGTCGCGTGCCAACCACCTACAGACACACAGAACCGAACATAGACCCAAAGGCTGGCTGACTTACCTTACCTTACCTACCTCAACAATTGCCCCGAAGTTTAGTTGAGTTCTCTTTATCGTCGAACTCGATCAATCAAAAACTTCTATCCTATTATTTGGTATTGGTCAACCAGGTTCGGTCTCTTCGCCCGTCGTCGCCCACACCTCTAATCCATCCCAACCCCTCAATAGCATGGTAATACGACATTTATATGGCAGCCGTATCCTTATCCCCCACCCCGATTCCCTTCTCCGCCATGTCTGGTAGACGCGTTCCTTTGTCCTCCAACCAGAATGTCGCCAATTCCCCCCTCCGAGCCTCTGCTGCTGCCAAGCAGAAGCGTTCCCTGGCCCAGCTCCAGCGAGAGGATCCTTATGGCCAACCACCTCCCGCCAAGAAGCAAATCGTGGAATCCAGCACACATGGTCTGACTAAGTCTCCCTCAAAGCAACAGCGAGTTGCCAGAAGCCAGATCCCCGTGCAGTCACGTCGCAACACCAACAGCTATGAGAGCAAGCTGGCCAAGGAGAGGTCCGGCACCCACCACCACCCCCAGTACCATCACCATAACCACCAACAGGCCGAGTCCCTGACGGCCAAATACACCCAGACCGACGTAGAGGAGATCCTCACCTGGAAAAACCACCACCGAGCCCGGTTCCCCAAGCTGGTTTTCTACTTCGAGAAGGTCCCCGATGACGTCCACAAGAAGCTCGCGAAACAGGTTGCCTCGCTGGGTGCTGTAAGTACTATGTCTATATCAGGACTATGGATTGGTTGAAGTAGAAGAAAGAGTGTAGCTTACCATCTTGTCATACAGCGTGAAGCAGCTTTCTTTTCCATCGAGATCACCCACGTCGTCACGACCCGATCCATCCCCTCCCTTGAAAAGAATGTAAGCCAAAGAGACGAGCAGGAGACAACCTCGGGGAAACATGCACACCACGATCAGCCCAACGAGCAAGAGCAAGAGCAAGAGCAAGAGCAGGTCAAGACTATTAATCCCTCACTTTTGACGCGGCTCTCGGAGGCTTCGAGCAAGAGGAGAACTCTTGAGCATGAAATGCGAGCAGCACGGAAGACGACTTCACACATCCATGATGAGACTTTGAGTCAACCAAAGCGGAACATGGACGTTCTTCTCCGTGCCAGAGAAATGGGAAAGAAGATTTGGTCCTTGGACAAATTGCAGCGTATGATGGACCTGCTTCTCGAACCGGATCCCTATCTAAGTGCAGATATTGCTTATGGATCTCGAAGCGCCTCCCGAGCCAGTCACGCCGAATCTCGAACGACTGAAGACCGCAACCTGCTACGACTTCTCCATAATGAGCGAGTCAATGGCCCTTCGGATCGAGACCCAACTGTAAATGCACGAGAGTTGCATTATTTCAAGGGTCCATACATCTACGTGTACGACATTGAGGAGAAGCAGAAGCCAGTCATGGTTAGAGAATATAACAAGGTGGCAGATAAGGCGCAAGGCGAATGGCCGCAGTTCCGGACCGCCGCGTTGGGACGCTGCCCATTCATTGATGAGTATGAGATAAGAGAAGACCGCCCCGAACCCAAGCCGAAGCAGAAACCTCCGGTAGTCAAGGCTGCCATGGAGACCAAACCTGTCCTCGAGCCGCCCAAAATGGCTCCCCCGAAGCCTGTTATTGGGAAGCGGTCGCTGGGTGAGATGGAGCATGCCCACAACCGTGGTTCGAGCGTCACTTCGATCGAATTGGCCAATCCATTGAAGTCGCTCCCTGGCAAGAACGCGGACTTCCGCTCCAATGCGTTCACTGGCCGCCCTGCCACGGGTCGCCTCATGGGAGGTGAACCGGTTGCATCTGGAGTTCAACCGTCAAACGTGACGTCGGCGATTCGATCGCAGATGGTGTCGTCAACGGCGGCAACGCCAGGTGTCATAACCGGCCTGAGTAAAGAAGTTTACGGTCTGCAGCGTCAAGTTCTGCAGCGCAATAGCACTGCGACGTCGCAGGACTTGAGCTCTCGTCGGAATGCTGAAACAAGCTTCCCAGACGATAGTTCAGCAAAGCGGTCGTTGACTCTAGGGCGTACTTCAAGTCGCAAACTTGGAATGATCGATGAAAATCCGACCGGAAAAGTTCATCGCGAAGAGACCCGAGCCGTTGCGCACGCTGAAAAGCGCGCCGCGGCCAAGAAGAAGTGTGACCTTAGACCAGGCTATTGCGAGAACTGCGCAGAGAAATATGAAGACTTCGATGAGGTATGTCTATTAATCAAGTTCAAGTTCAACAGTTCATCTAGACATTGCTAACAACGGATGCAGCACATCGTATCCAAGAAACATCGTCGATTTGCTGAAGATGACGATAACTGGGTTGAGTTAGATGACTTGCTCTCCCTAATCGAACGCGAGCCCAGACGCAGACCGTTCTCGTCTCGGACGTCTTCTTTCCAAGACTCATAAGAGACACTAATCTCTCTCGGTCGCTTCTTGTTCTCTTACACATCGAGCTCAGTAGTAGACCGAATTCTGACTACACTTTGCTACACTCCAAGCGTGTCACAACCACTCTCCAAATACTCACACCTCCAGGAATAATATTTTAGACACATTTTCACACATCTTCTCTTCCATCCCATTTTCCCAGCATTCGCGGCGCGATGATACCCATACCCCTTTTTCCAATCTTTGACGGCTTGCTGAGATTGTCCCCCCTTCTTTTCCATTAGAACGAACTTCTTTCAAGCGGGAACACCTGGCATCATCAATCTTACAAAGATTCAGCGGAACGGACATGGCATACCTAGCATATTTTGGCATGGCGTAACTGGCAAAAAATTCGGTTCTACATTTCTTCAAAGTTTTTTTCATCCCAACATTTCGGCCGAGGCCCTCGCGCATATGGTATACAATACCCACCCCGTTTTCATGTATTGGTGCCCGGGCGAGGACGGAGGCGATGGCGATGGCGTTTCGTTTCGCGAGGTTTATATTTAATTCCCAGCTTCTTTTTCGTGTCCTGGTGGTGGCGATCGGATAGATGGATGGTAGGTTGGTACAACGGCATAGCTTGCTGAGCTGCTGGGGTATGGTGTGGTCTGGTGTGTGGGCGTGAGGGGCGTGCGGCATACGTTACATAACATAGAAAGGCATGGCTTCTTCAATCATCAATTAAGACGTGCTTCGGTCTGTCTATCGGGTGCCCTTTGGGTTGGATGTTTGTTTGTTGGAAGGATGGAAGGAAGGAAGAAAACACATTACATACCAGCCGTGAGAAAATCCACGACAACATTTTTCACCAACAACACAAACAAACAATGACACGAAGCGACGGTGGGTAGTGTAGATATATATATGGTCATTAGGTTGTACATGTGTAAGTTGTATTTTACTTGAAAAAAGAAGGCAATGGATGCAGATATTTACAGAATTCTTGGTAGGAAGTTGGTGTGTTGCTTGCTTGTCCTGTGTGTCTTGGTCGTTGGGGTTCTTGGGCTGTCTGGGTTTTGCCTAGGAGCGGTGAGTTACTTCTAACTTCTAGCTAAATGGGGAGGTTTCTGTGCTGTATACTTTAATGAGCCTGGGTTAGGGAGAAGTATATGTCTCCCTGATTGAAGGACTCTAACAACTGAGGGCACCCGTAACCGAGCACTTGATTGTTGGCTTTTTCATCCCATGCTCTTGTATTACCAGAGATCGTTTCTGTGTTTCCAGTGTTTCACCAAATCTCTTTTCGTATATTCTTGCACGTTGCACGCCTGTTCAAACAACCTTGCGAGTTCTACTTTCAGGGGGCATCTCTCCCTCATTTCACACAGGTGAAGGTTACGATCCTTCGCAGCCTCAAACTTAGATAGGAGCTGCCATACGGTCACATGGTTGAACGCCACGAATGAGGGCCACACGCCGTTGCCGGCGAGGGCTCGAAAGAACTCTGATACCCTGCCTTCCGCGTCGCAGAACGTGGGCATGGACTCCAGGCCCACGCACGAACCGCAGCTTCGCCCACGATCCAGCGAGCTTCGGCCGCAACTCGAACACCGGAGAAAGAAGCAGGTGCTGGTAGTACGACATGCGCGCAACCGCCCCTCGGCGTCCTCGAGCGCTTGCTTGATGTCCGCGAGCGCCCCATCGATCTTGAACACGAGATTGTCTAGAAACATCGTAAGCTTATAAGCGCAATTATTGAATTATGGTTTATGAGGGGGGTGCCGCACCTAGGAGCACTTTGGGGAGCAGGCCTAGCAAGTCGTGCTCCGGCCAGTCGACGACGAGCCTGGGCTCGACTAGCATAGCGGCTCTGGCGACGAGATCGGGGAAGTTTTCCCTCTCAAAAAGGAATGCCGCAAGCAGCTGATACCCTACCTCTTCAGATGATGCGCACTCTCGATATTGGGAGCACCACTTCGTAATCCATAGCCTTAGCGCTCTATTGCAGTTGTACTTCTTACTAAGAATGGCGATGGTGGCCAGTTGCTTGGGCTCGATGTTCGCGGAGACGTGGCCGTTTCGGAGATGGATGATATGAAGTATAATGCTCATGGCGTCGGCATCTTCTTTTACGAGTCTTTCAGGACGTTTGGCTTGTAGCGGTTTCACGGGGTCTTCTTTGGAAACAGGGTTGAGAAATCCGTATAATGCGGATGAAGCGGCACCTAAGGCCTTGGAAGAGACCAGAAACCTCCTGGTGATGTCCTGCTTCTTGTCATAGACCGCTAAGACACCATCGCCAGCAGAGCATAAATTAATAATTTCGCTTCGAGGTATTGAACCAAACATGGTTTCTCTGATTACTGCACGAGTATGCAAACCAGGGTTATATATCCGTTTTATCGAGTTAGCACACCAGGGAGAGCAAATGACTGAACTGTATTGCGGATTGGGAATCTTTCACCCTCAGATAGTCTCTTAAAGCCTTTATATAAGTAGCCCTAGAGACTGATGCATCTGGAATGACTCACAAGTCTCTGGGTACGTTATGTTTAAAATAATTTAGCTGGAGTTTCAAGCTCCTTCCAGTCTTTGTTGGTGATGTCTTAGGCAGTAGGTGTTCTATCCCCTGTATCAAACACTTACAGAAGAGCTAAAAGGCAGGTATAATTTGAAGATTCTGGTTCCCGGAAGCCCCTTTTCCAAAGACAGTGAATACCCCACTAGTGTCTAGGGGTGAGGCTGTCGCTGTTTAGAGTTCGGTCGGAAAGGTCCGCTCCATGTATTAAGGCAACATGAATATAGCATTCGATCCTTTGGATCTTAGACCTTTACACAATTCTACTTTGGCAACTAGAGTGATCACGGCAGTATATAAACCACTCATAACCTGCGTCTTTTCATCACCCACGTTGCACGTACATACGGCGATATTTTCCTCGAGAGCCTCTTGTGGAGGGGAATGTATGACAACTTCAGTCTTAGGTCAAGTCACCATCTGATGCAAAATATATCATTTCTATTACGAGGGGTAAGCAGCGCTCAGAGCTCATCTAGCACGGGGTCAAAAGCTTGAACTATGATGGAAACTAGTAGTATCTTGCTTGTATTGATACTATACATGAATTATTCCAAGACATCGATTATCAAATCTGTAGGCGGGCCTATGATTATGTACCGTATGCATCCGAGGAGGAGGGGGCTGGCGAGGCCCGCATGGATGCCAAAGGTGCCCGACGATCAGGGCTCTCAGACCGAGAGCGTGCCATGCCTCCTACAAGCGACGTCCGAGCCTGGCGACCTTGATTATTTGTCGTTGACAGTTGAGCCTCCGTGTAGTATAACTGCTGAGCGGACCGACTTTCTCGTTGCCCAGGTTGGCTAGACTCGGGAGAAGGACGAAATTGGGCTTGCAAGTACCCGGTCGGCTGTGGGCTGGGCATCAAAGTTCTCGAACTTGCTTCGCTTGGTGGTGGCAAGAAAGACATATTTCGGGGCGTCTGGTGTAGATTTGGTAGTAGGTTGGGCGCGGATCTCGGCTGCCTTTGCTTTCTTGGCTGCCTCGGACTCGCTTGTTCCCCTTGTAACTCTAAAGCAGCAGTAGAACTTAGCGGACGCCTTCTCGAGGATAGCACCATCGTGTCTCAAGGACATACCTAAGCGTCCAGAGTTGTGGTTCTGTGCCCAACTCAAGTCCGCGCCCTCGACTATGGCATTTTGAGTCAGTATTATCTCTCTAGCAAATTGTAGTAGGCTGTTGGAGGCGGTAAACCATGTGTGAGAAGTAGTTCATTTTGAACATACCTATACTAATGGAAGGAGTCTTCTGAAATAAAGTGTAAGGGGGAATAGATAACTTTAGATGCTACCTACCACTCAAAAGAATTGCGCTGTGCTTGGAACCATGATACAATATGTCCCACAGGGAGACGTTTGTGTCGCCACGCTGGATGTGGGCTCTCGTATTTTGCCAGTGACCATAAAGCTTGCTAGGGATTAACCAAAAGTTGTGATGGAAATGTGTATTATGGCAGATTAAGCATCTGCAAACACGTATGTGACCTGATTCATATGGCCACTCAAAGGCAAACTCCCCAAAAAAATCAACCTCCCCCTTGCTTACTGTGCTCGCGGGATCGAGCAAATGCTCGGGGTGATTAGACAGTACATCTCCGTTGTTGGCTCCGTTTTGATCCTCATGGCCTATATCGTTAAAGTTCTCATGTCCACTTTCAGTACTGGAAGGCGTGTTTCCACTGGGGGTTTGCATCTTAGCACGTTTATGTTGTTGGCTTGACTCGATATTGTCTGCTAGCGGTCGTTTCCCTGGCACTGTATGCGGTTCATAGTTAGTCATCAGCATTTCGGATGTTATCCATCGCACTGGATGAGAACCGAAGTGAAACTCACGAGTTGATGAATCTTGACCAGGAATAGCTGGACTATCACCATTCGTGCTATCTTGTGTTACGGTGAAATGCACTCTTAGCGTACCAAAGTCTGTAGGAAAGCAACGGGGCAAGCGATTTTTGACGAGGTTCTCTCGTATCAAGTTTCCTACTGACTCTTTGAGATCATCTCCTGGTAAGTGAGGTTGAAGATTCTGGAGTAGTGTATTGCAGTGATCGAGGAATTCGGACACATTCCGGGAAACTGATTCAAGAGAGTGGTCTGCCTGTTCGTTGAATTCATATACAGCTTTAGCAACCTCATTTAATTGCATCATGTTGTTGGATACTAGGGATGGTTATGAATGGGCAAGCAAGTATGAACAGGTCATCAGTAAGGGTGAGAGTATCCAATGACCATACAGGAGTATTTTCTGGGACGAAGATTGAAAGTTCGAAGTCTACGCAAATCTATCTAGGTAGGGTTGGCAACAGGCTCTTTATGGCTAGTTATACAAACAGATGTATTGGAGATATGTGAGCGAGAGACCTGTCTCGCATAGTTCACTTACATGCCACCTCCATCTGGCAGCCACCCGTGCAATGAGTGAACAACCACGTCATCTCCTTGTTCCGTTTGTCAAGATTGGGCTTGTTTGGCTTGGGATGCTGTGCATGTTAACTACAGCTGCAAGTTAATGATCAATGCCATGAATGAATAACCAAGATTAGTGTTCAGTCGCATCTACCCTAAATATATTCATGATAACGTCTGAAATAAAGCAAGCGATATCAGTTGGAAACTCTCATCGATCATCTAATTCTTTCAATTGACTTGGAAACCCAGATATACAGCCTCAAGGGATGGCCGCTTGAAACCGGTGGGGGAGTTGTTGATTAGTAGTGACGTAAATCTGCACGTATTGCAGAGGAAGAACATTTGCAAACGATGTAAATATAGCTGGGAGTAGCTATGGGGACCACCAAGTGCATAGGCAGTGACATTATTTGTGTCATGTACTACAGTTCGTACACCTTCACAGAATCTCCTAACGCAGTCACAATAGTGGATCCAAGGTCAGGACACAGTATATCTACTGTCACACATAGGCACGGTGCCATGCATAAGTGACATAGTAGTAGTGAATCATTATAAGTGTTCTCTCACATTCTAAATCATTTCAAAATCAGTGTTCTCTATATAAAAAATTTATCCTTTGGTTTAAAGGATAAGGCCTTGAATTTTAGCATGTATCGCTGTCAGACTACGGTTATTAACCTAGTTGGAAATGAGTTACTAGAGTGACAACCAATGGTGCTGTTAGGAATCAAACGTAACTCACTCTATATGCTTAGCCACAGTTGTTGGTGGCTGTTATTCTATTTGTATAGAATATAGTTATGCTAATCATACCCAGGTATCGGATGTTTAAAGACATCAAAAGTTTAAACCTCGTTAGGCTTTAAGTATTAGGTATGATATTAATATTATGTAATGACCTTCACAGATAAAAATCCTTTACGGTTTACTCCATACCACGATTCTTTGTATACTAGAAGCCTAAAAGCCTCCAGCACGGTATCTAACAAGGGTGTCTTCACTACGTATAGAGCGTATTTGCCATGCAGAAACTATAGCATCTGTTTTCTACTAAGTATGACATTGACCTATCCTTGATGCGTTGCTACGAATTTTAGGATTCTATCTGGGCAGCCTGGGATGGGAGCAATATGTATGCGCCGTAATCGTGTGCTGCATCTAGCCTACTAGCATGGGAATAAGTGGAACTTATAGGTTAGGCAATCCTATTTCCCCTGGAGTTGGAGTTGGGCATGGATCGATCTACTATTGGCTAATCGAAACGTTATTTCGTTTAGTGGCTGATCCTCACAGTGACAAATAACAGCGTCAAGTTCAATGTTTATTTCTCCAGCATAAGTACTTAAGTATGTATGGAGATTATCTTTCGCCGCCGATTCGCCCTCAGCCGTCTCGTTGTGACATTGTGTGGGGATGAGGAACGAAATATGTATAGAACAGTTTCACATGCATGGAATACTGGTTCGAAGACGCCTTGGTAAGTTCATTTTTGTCAGCTCGTGTCAACAAGTCTGTGCCGCAACGTGGGGGCCAGGGCCCGTCGGTATGCGCCGTACATACACACAGAGTACCGGTGCTCAGGCTCGGATAAGACACGTGCATATCTGAAAAATAAGGAAATCCGGGGGAGGCATGATCCCGCTCGGGGCAATGATCGAAATCCGGGCTGCCACCTCACCACTCCAGTGCCGAAAGCTGGTGCATAGCAAGAGAAAGGATTTAGGTATTTATAAAGATTCTGTCACTAACCCTTGAACCTGTGATTTAGCTTCCATGCGACCATGCCACGATCCATGCCATGATCGTCGCATTTTGCAGGGCAGTGCGCTGTGATGCGGCCGCAAAGGTGGTACCTTTGCAGCGGATCGCGGTGCTGTGCCCGAACATCGCATCTCCGCCAAGGACGCCTAATAATAAGGAGGAAAACTGAGAGAAGAGGTCTCGGTGGCTTGCACCCAAACAAAAAAAGAAACCGTCCAGCAGCCATTTCGTCATTCAAGTAGGCTGAGCCACGGTCAAGGAATCCCAAATATGTTTTCCTGCGGTCGCAACTGAGGAATATTACTATTGACTTCCATCTTTCCTCGGTCGAAGCTGTCGCGATGGCGGTGGGAATGCTTTCTGTCTTGTTTGTGCTGTTGTCATTCCTGGATCCGGCACTATGTCAAGACCTATCGCCAGCTCCCGCCCCAGAGAACTTCGTTCGGCGGCTTGGACATAGGCGTAAGAGAATCCTGCTTTCCCAGCCACTTCCTCTTATAAGGGCTCAGCTAACCTATTCATCATACTCGAAGTTGTCGTGATAGGCGACTATCTTTACATAGACGGTGGTGAAATATCGCAGACTGTAAACGGAGGGCTGGCCGCGTTCGGCGATCACTATTCCAATCCAAGTGAGAGACAACCTGGGCTTCTGAGACTTCCTAGTATTGACATAACATAGTAAACGACACACTTTCAATATCTCTTGCCGAATCATGGAACAACGTAAGCGTATCAATAAAAACGACACCGAAAACGTCACCGGCCTTCATTCGTTCCTCCCACTGGGTTCATGGCGACTCATTCTATATGTGGGGAGGCCAAGCGTCCTATGGCATCTTGCCAGCTTCGAAGGACTTATGGAAGTTCACCGTAGATGGTGCCGGTGGCGGGTCATGGGACATAGTCAATCCGGCCAATCGAGATGTCTTCATGCAACTCACGCGGTCCACAGGCGCGTCGTGGACGACATGCAATGGGATGGGACTGTACATGGGCGGCTATCAGAGCTTGGGAACGGATAACATAACTGGGCTCACGAGTTTGTCTCGTGTGCCGGTACCGGGGCTGCTGACCTTCGATACCAATACGAACACATGGAGTAATCGATCGGCTACAAACTTCAACCTCTTCGGTACGAGCCTTTTCGGGGCAGCAACTTGTCTAGAGGGCCTTGGAAAGAGAGGCTTCTTTTTACCGCTCGGGGGAAATGTGGCCAATCGGGTCGCGTTTGTTGACGATGGAAGCGGACTGATTGATATGGCAACGATCAAATTCTACGACGTGGCTGCAAATAGCTGGTATACTCAAGGCACGACTGGAGATGCGCCGCCGTTGAGGGATCGGTTTTGTATATCAGTTGCGCAGAGCCAGAGCAAAACCTACGAGGTGTAAGTACTGCGATCCTTGATTCATCCACAAAGCTAAACATGCGCAGATTCATATATGGCGGTCATAATGGCCGGGACAAGACCATCTATGATGATGTCTGGATTCTGTCTATTCCTGCGTTTACCTGGTTTAAAGCCGAAGCCCGCGGCGTACCTCGCAACGATCACGAATGCATAACTGTAGGTAACCAGATGATTTCGGTTGGAGGCTTTAAAAGCTTCCTCAACTTTACCGAACCTGAGTAAGTACCATTTGGAGTTATCTATTGCCCATTCCGTCTTTCTAGAATGGGAAATTCCCTACCCGACATATCCGGCAGTCGAAGGCTTGAGATATAGGTCTCAGAACTCGCGACAATGCTCCGGAACATTTGAAAAGGACGAATATTAACTTTCGACGCTGTAGTGAGTGGGCTCAAGGAATCGGCGTCCTCGAATTATCGACCTTAACCTGGGCCGATCGCTATGAGCCGGGTACGACCTACGACTCGCCACAGGTTGTCAAGGATTGGTACAATTCGAAGTAGGTTCAGCTTTCCAAGTTAAGATTGCGGAATAGCATACTGACTAGTGATGAAGCAACTTGAACGATGTCAATTGGCGGAGCGACGATGTTAAGGCGCTCTTCTCATCTTATGGTATTTACCGAGGCCCTCAACTTCCATGTAGTCTCAAGAATTAACCATTTCCACAGAGCAGCTAGCCCCCACAACGCCAGGCTCAGACAACTCAGACAGCTCGGAGCCTCAGCAACACACAAGGACCCGAACGGGTGCAATTGCCGGTGCAGCGGTAGGAGGTGCTGTCGCAGTAGTCGTCATCGGCCTGATATTCTGGCTCGTCCGAAGACACCGCCGAAATCGTCAAGAAGAGGTGGCAAAGGACCAAGAGAGCCAGCCCGAAGAAAGCACAGACTATCCGGCTACTCTGCAGTCTACGCCTTCCCCGCATGATAAACTAGATTACCCTGACATGTATGAGAACCGAAGGGAACTCGGTGGGCAGACGACAACTTTGTACGCCCTACCAGTATCGCAACCTAGCGGACCAGCCGTGGAGCTCGATAGCAGCTCCGTAGGATTCAGGAGAGAGCTTGATGGTGCTCATACCAGGCAAGAGTTGGAAAGTAGCCCAGTCGGGACGGAATTAGATGGGAGTCCTACGGACCGGGTGGACGTCAGTCCTATTCGGCGCTGAAAATAATTGTCAAAGTACCCCTACTCATGCTCTTAACCCAGAGGGTAATGCTAAAGCTTACTCGGAGTAGCTTTATAAACATCGATTACGTGGTTCTAAGATACCCCTTCCTATATGTAATGTAATATATCATTAATGCGTGCATCTTGACTACCAGTACCGAGAAGAAATTACGTATTACGGGCTTTGTCTGTAGCTACGCCACCATGATAGCTCCATGACTGTCATTTTGAGCAGTATTTACCGGCACAAGCAAAAATCTCTTTGCTGACATTCTGACGAAAATATGCCGGTACCAGAGTGTGATATGAGAGAAATATGTAAGTTTCTGAAACTATTCGCAACGCATCATGGAGGATTGAGAGCAAATAGTACTGGAGAATTGGTGGCTGACATACTGTGGTAGCGCACTAGACAGCCCTAAAACTTACAGTGATCATGCTGCCCATTAAATGCTTGGCGACGTCTAATTAGGCTACCATTACTGAACTTAGCGCTGAAACCATGATACACTCCAGTTGCGACGCAGGAACATCAGCGCTAATCGACGAATTCATACTCCGTATTAGTACAGGCGAATACGACATGGGGATTTCACTGCCTGAGCGTGCCCACCGCTCATGGAGCATATGAACGAGGACGAGTAACTACAATGCTTCTCCCCAAGGCAGTGAAATGCATTTACAGCCTACATTATCCAATTATTTCCCACTAACCTAGTGCTTAGCTCTTCAATCCATGGGACAATTCAGTACGCCTCACTCGACCCGGAACGAGGACAGGCAGCGGACCTGTGTTCATGCTGTCATTTCCAATGAAATAACACGCATTGATCACGTTGCAAATCTATGTATCACAACATAAGAGCGTGATTCCTTCAATAGGCATCCATCCGGCTTGCTTTGCCACCGATCACGTCCATTGGACAACCTGGTGATCAGCAAACTAAGCGCCTAGCAGCCTGATGAGCTAAGCCTTGTAGCAGCACGTAAGACTCTAGTAGTACTCGACATCGCAGGTAAGTCGACGATCTTGTATATGAGACCTTCGACATGTTTCTAGGCTGATGACTCGATAAATGGTTCGGCCCTGTTCGGATTAATTCCCTATACTTGTTAGTCTACCTTCGAAACCCCTTTGAAGATAGGTACTATAGAGCGTGAAGCTTCTTACGTTACTTCTCACAATAGAAAAATTTTAGCGCTGCGAATGACCTAGCCTTAGTCTCACGCACCCTGCAAGTCAGCCGCGCTACACACCATCAGATCATCATACATCCATAATCCATACGGTTTTTTGAAAATCAATATCTGAATCCTTTTCGACTCTGTCAAGGACGTCGAACAAGCATACACCGAATTTCATAGACAAACAAGATGAATTCGTTAATTGGTATTCTTTAAATTTGATACTTCGAAGTGAAAGAAATACTAGTTGACCTATATTCTCAAATGAATATTCGGCATACATCTAGTCGGTCGTTGCTTTCATTGTCATAATGGGATTGGACTCACTGGCAGTCAAAAGAGTTCCGCCTGATCTAACAAGTTTGAGATCAGGAATGATCACTTAGAAGTATTCATATTAAAGTATCTATGGACTGTAAAAGTTCTATGACTATGGTTGTCGGGTTTACCTTTAGCGATAAGGCTTATGGTACCAAGGGTTCTATCATTCGATGCATCTTATTGAACTGGGATAAAATGATGGTTACGTTGATAGTAAATCGTGCTTGTAGGCAACCTATATTGTGACATTATGCGGTACCTATCCGAGGCTTCGGCCCGCGTCGATGTATGTGCATACTACCCCCAGCCCCTCAGTCCGCCTCCGGCGTGCTCCACTGCGGGCCAAGAAAAGAAAATGTCGACAAACGATGCCAAATAGTATCATAACTCTTCATTCATCTAATAAGATCACCCATAATACGAAAATATGAGTTACGGATCTACTGATTCAGCTGAGACCGTTGCCCGTGTCCAGCACGATGTTCAGGGCTCACCTTCATCCCGTGTTGGTAGCTCCGGACAGCCACACCGTTCCGATGCCGGTTCTGTGACCGAAGGGCTTGAAAATCCAGGTTCACAGCAACACACCATCTGGCGGAGCTTGAAAGAGTTCTATGGACGAAATGTTGGCCTTGCCTTCGTGTTTTTTGCTCAAACTTTTGGATCCATTGTACGTCGTGCCTAGTAATACCATGTTCCAGGGGACTGACCTCAGTAGATGAGCACATCAGCAAAACTACTGACGTCACCCGAGTCGTCTCCAAGGCTCCATGCTTTGCAGATAATATTTGTTCGCATGCTGGCAACGACGATACTAGGGTCATTGTACTCGTGTTATAAGAAGGTCCCTGATTTCCCTTTTGGACCACGAGGTGTACGGAGACTCCTTGTCTTGCGTGGCACCGCGGGGTTCGTTGGACTCTTTGGCTTATATTGTAGGTATTCATTCTGTGGGATACATCTAAACTAATTCCTCTGCAGATTCACTGTCGTACTTGGAAATATCGGATGCTACTGCCATCAGCTTTCTGGTGCCAACTCTAACCGCGTTCGTCTGCTTCGTCTGGTTGGGTGTGAGTGCAGTGTACCCCCTTTTTGTTTGAATGGCGACTAAACCCCCTTCAAGGAGCCATATACAATAAGAGAGGCTGCGACCGGGTTGATTGCACTTGTCGGTGTAGTATTCATTGCACGGCCATCATTCCTCTTTGGACATAAAGTTGCAGACCCCATTTCTGGTGATCCGATCGATCAGGAGAATGCGGCGACAATTTTCATAACGGGTCGTATATATGGTTCAGCACCAGGTTATACCCCTTCATCTGCCGAGAGGGCTGTTGCTATCATTGTTGCGATCCTTGGCACTTGTGGAGCAGCTACAGCGTATGCAACAATACGACTCATTGGGAAAAGGGCACATTCGTTGGTGTCTGTGAACTACTTTGCTGTCATGGCGACATTAGGCTCCACCTTCATCATTCTAGTTCATCCGGATCTTGCATTTGTCTTGCCTCGGGGCACTACACAATGGTATGCTTAGGAAATGCGCTCGTTGCTTGCGATACTGACCAGCTTAATCAGGATATTGATTGTTATAATCGGAATCGCTGGGTTCTTGTTGCAGTTTCTTCTGACAGAAGGCCTACAGAGAGAAAAGGCTGGAAGAGCAACCAATGTGACTGTATGTGCACGTGATGCCTGTTTTTACGTGTGACACAGCTAACAGCTTTCAGTATATACAGATGGTCTTTGCCCTCATAATTGAACGGGTGATCTGGGGCACGACACCTCCGATCCTCAGTTTCCTCGGCAGTGCCCTGATTATTGGCGCTGCCATCTGGCTGAGTTTGCAGCGGAACAAACCTGCCCCTGTGCAAAAGAAAATTCCGGTTCCTGATGAGGAGAGCAGTCTTCTAGGCAGAGGGCAGGATGCTGTCCAGACGTAAGAATTGATCTTGCGTAAGCGCATCTGCCTTACATTGTTCTTTGTCTCGTTAGAAACAAAACCGCAGCCCTGCTCGTCGCTATCCAATACGGGCTAATAACGTTCCTGTGCTGAGGAAAATTTTAAGTCTGCATATTCGTCTTATCATCTTGGTGGATATTTCTCGAAGCTTTAACATGAAATGACTACACAGGTGAGATGGCACCGACTCAGTAGGTGCTCTGAAGCGGATGAACACGGATTACATCGTATAGAAACATCGTAATAAAAATACATACCAATACATGTATCAATTACTTTCTACCATCATTCGGATATAACGTGATTCAGTAGTGTGAATAAAGGTGATCGATGATAGCTTCTGCTCTATTACGAAATAATAAACGAGTTATTCTAGTAGTCTTCAATATTGCATATAACTTGAGAACCCTAAAACATCTTTCCAACAAGATTAGTAGGTATATCCCCGGTCTGGACTTCGAATCCCCGAAACTCAAAATATTTCTTCATCTCTGGGTCTTCTTTCACCTGTTCGATTAATTGATTCTCCAATGAAACAAAAATTTCGAATCCCTCATCCGAGTCTTTGGATGAAGCCAGTGGCGGATATACTATGATAAGTCCCTCAGTTACTACATCAAAAAGATGCCGAAATCCCTTCGGTTTCCCAAATCCAAAGTCGGCTTCGCAAATATGCGTCTCACGCCAATCCGTCATGCAAATGGTCGTAGGTGGAAATGAATCAACACGAATGAAGAGCGAGGTCTTATCGCGTACAGATGCTGCCTTCTCTAGAATTGGTTGCAAACTCTCTTCCGTAATGCTGTTTGTTAGCTTGCGTATATAGGCCGCAAGACGCGATAGCGGTACTTCCGAGATGACCTCAGCAAGTGTAAACTGATCCGTCTGATTTACGGATGCAGCCACGTACATAACATTTCCTTGAACCCGGTCTGGCATGGGTGGGTTGAGTTTTGGTCTCATATTGATAGCTTCTATCCATATGGGACACGAAGATATGTCCGACTTATAAAGAGCAGCGCGATGCTTGGAAAGGATTCGCCACAGTAAGGCAGAGAATGCGTCGTAGGTCGATATCCAGGAGCCATCGTCAGGCGTTGCGAACAGTTTCAATTCAGCGGCTTTGCTCTTGGGTAAATGGAAAAGAATGCACGATGATGGTAGATGATCTTTGTGACGATCAGGGGCAGAAAGGCCATCTACTTTCGCCTCATCAGGGATATCCTTAGCAATTAAACGGGTATGACCTATACACTACAGTATCGTGAGCCGATATTCACCTTTCTTAGCTTTCTAGAAACATTCAAGATCAAGACGGGATTGCAAAAGTTAACTTGGGGACAAATTAACTCTAATAGTGATAGATGAGGACGATGGCCAAGGGGCTAAGAAATAAATCCCGAAAGTACGTACTGCTGGATTCCAATCAGGGGCAGGGGTTTGGTTCATCATGGCGTAACAATTCTCTGCCAGTTGATGAACAAGCGAAGACCAACCCATCCCATCATTGGCATAGTGGTGAAAGTGTATATTGAATATAAGCCCACCAGGAATGAAGTTTGCTTTGAATGCTGAAACGGCGGGGCTGATATCAGGAGAGCATTCAGGCTTCTCTCCGTAAGTCATCGGATAGACACTCAAGACTTTTATATCGCCTAGCGCTGATGATGAAAACTTGGACGCTTCGAGTTCGGAGTATGAGATAAAGTTGTCTTCAGGAAAGTCGAGCCACTGAACCGTAAACCCAACTGTGCTGTGTCTCTTTTTCACAAATGAGTAGTCGCCGTATTCATTTTTTTCGATCGTTCCAGCGAGGTGCTTAATCTATAACGCTGGTAGTTAGTATGTACTGCATCTAGATAAGCTGAAGCATCATCGAAACTTGTAAGGCAGCTATCTGGAGGCCCTGGCGCCCGGGAATACTTTGATATGGGGTTTTTGTATTTGAAATAGACTAAAGGGTACACAAATGACTCCGAATGCTACTCACTTGGCTTAAAGTTAGCTCAAGGCCTTCCTTCAGTACCGCAGCGACTTTGACTTTATCTGCATCATCCAATTCGAAGAAGAGGGCAAAGTTGGTGTAGGTACAGCCTGATAGGTAATCAAGAGTGGAAAACCTAAACCCTTCTTCTTCTGGGCCATCTTCGTAACCTAAAGGATGAAGACGGAATTCTTCTTCCTTTGGCATGACTGGCGAGCTGATAGTGGAACAAACAAGCTTTCAATTGCCAAATTTACTAGTGATAGAGGCTCTGGTTGAATTCTTTTTAGTTTGCATGCTTCTATTAGCGATTTGGGCTCCTTGTATATTCATATGTAGCACGACATCCAGCACCTTGAGGCTCGGTCTAACCAATCAAGCTCCTGCCGGCTATTGCTTCCTCACAACCATAAGCATCTCTCATAATATCGCACGACTGCGGTGATATTCTCATTCAATCATCGGCTTATCTAATATCAACCACTTCAATGTTCTCACCCCATTCTCCCGGGAAGAGTTGCCATGACTCGGGGTCCAGAGCAGTCTCAAGTTCAGGAGTAGGTACCTCTGCTGTGAAGACATTTCTCATAGTTTCTGATTGGCTTTCAACTCTCAAGGAACCAGTCAGCGATTTCGTCTGTCCAGCCTCAGCGAATTGACTTTAGACAGTGGTGTTGTGTGGGCCCGCTTATATTCCTACTCTCTGTGTTCCACAACAGGTCTGTTCACGATAACGCGTGGCATTTCAAGTTTTCAAAGGCCTAGACGGTGATGTGTACTGACCGAGTGTGATTGGAAAACACCATGCAGGCATTGTTTTAGGGAAGGTGCCACAGATCTGGCCGCTCTACTAATACGAATATATACCGGTGTCGATGTATTGCCCTATAAGAGGCGTTGATAATGGTCAGGTACCGTGTTACTATAGTGAGAACAAAAGTTACAAGGATTAACACATTGGGAAAAGGCTTGATGGCCAGGTGATGTTCGTAACTTTGTATTGAGTGTCTGACGCGACCAATGCACCTATAATTAGACAACATAAGTTGGAGTCAGTGAAAGACCACCCCCCGTGTTCGGTTAGTTATTATCAAATACCCTGTTCACTTGTAATAGCTACATAGTAGTTTTCATCTGTTTGGATAAGTTGACCTCCGTATATGTTTGCCCAATTGCTAGAGGTTAGGGGATTATAAATACTCAGATCGTTACTAGACAAGAGCCTTCAAGCTATGGTGTCATAATCGATATTGATATGCTCTCTGTTGCTCACCAAATAGTTAGAACAGAAGTATTCATATCTAACTTAGAATTGCAGAAAGCTCTGTTGAGCGCAATTAGCAAAGCGGCCTAGAAGGAACCTAATGAGAATGACGAGGCCAAGCAAGTTCTTACAGTTGTGTTCAAATATGACCACAATCATCAATGGCTACACTCATCAATCAGGTTGTTTGCGGCCCCGTTTCAATGCCTGGGGATCGGTTTGATGACGTTGTTGCCACCCTGCGTAAAGAAGTCAGCAGAGAGCTTGAGAGCGTAGATGGCTTGGCCTAAGCATTTGTAGATACGTAGGCTGGATACCTTGAAACCGTTCATTCATAAGGGCCTCCTAGATATTTTAACTAGTGAGCAATAGTAGAAGTCGGATCATTTTCATTTCAAATTAATCAACACCGTATGATTCAATTGAATTAATTCAAATCAATTAATGAGCCTTTTCACCTTAATTGAGAATATTGTCGAACTGAATTGATTAGCCACCGCTAAATTACCCCCGCAACCTGCCCCGAACTTACCCCCTAACCCCCTAACCCCCCAACTGTCCAAACCTCCTGAATCTCCTATTAGTGACAACATTTACCAGGAGCAGCGCAGCTATGTAATAATCATAATTACACCAAAATAATCCAATGAAGATTGAAATCCTAGCTAGCAACGCGTGGTAGCGCTCTGGCCTGAGATAACCTCTTCAGCTTTGACGCGGGGGATTTCTTTTTACCGAACTTTTACCAACGACCCAAAAGTCTGCTGCGCCGCTGAAGCGCAGCAGACTATCAGCTTCTTATTTTCAGCTTTTTACTCCCTCATCTTTCCACGTCACCACCTATTCCGTTGCGTCGCGCACATTCATAATTATCATAATGGCTGCCTCACCTGCTGTTTTAGCCCAGGCCGCCAGCCAGAAGAAGCCTGAGGGCCTTGACCTCTACTCTCGCTTCGCACTTGCTGGCGCCCTGGGCTGCTCCGTCACTCATGGTGCCTTCACTCCAGTCGATGTGTATGTTGTCTCATCATCTTCATCACCACTATCACTCACTGACAGTCCCGCAGCGTCAAGACCAAGATTCAGCTCGACCCGGCTACTTATAACCGTGGAATGATTGGCGGTTTCCGTCAGGTCATCCAGAATGAGGGCGCCAGTACTCTCTTAACTGGTTTCGGCCCAACCTTTACTGGTTACTTCATTCAGGGAGCCTTCAAATTTGGTGGTTATGAGTTTTTCAAGAAACAATCTATCGACATTCTTGGGATCGAAAAGGCCCGTCAGAATCGTAGTGCTGTTTACTCTGTCTCGGCTGCCTCTGCTGAGTTCTTCGCCTCCGTTGCTCTCTGTCCTCTCGAGGCCACCCGTATCCGCCTCGTCTCCACACCTGGGTTTGCCTCAGGTCTGATCGGCGGTTTTAGTAAGATTCTCAAGAACGAGGGTATTGGCGCATTCTACTCTGGTTTTGGCCCTATCCTCTTCAAGCAGTATGTTCATCCCGATAAGATGCTTAATGGCAGGCATAGATGACGAAAGCTGATATACACCTAGGGTTCCCTATACAGTGACTAAATTTGTCGCTTTTGAAAAGATTTCCGAAGCTTTCTTCGCTCGCCTTGACAAGTCCCAGCTGTCGGGCGGTGCACAGACTGCTGTCAACTTGGGATCAGGTCTTCTTGCTGGTTTCGCTGCTGCAATTGTCTCTCAACCCGCTGATACTATGCTGTCTAAGATCAATAAGACTAAGGGTCTGCCCGGTGAGAGTACTGTCTCCCGTCTTATCAAAATCGCTGGCGAGCTCGGCATCCGTGGTTCTTTTGCTGGTCTTCCTACTCGTCTGTTCATGGTTGGTGGTCTGACTGCTGGTCAATTTGCTATCTACGGTGATATCAAAAAGGCTCTTGGTAAGTCTGCCTTCTTTCTCTCCTTGGCATAAGCTGACTCTATGGCTTTAGGTGCTACTAATGGTGTTGAAATTGCCAAGTAAACGGCTCGTTATGAGTGTTCCAAATCTCGCGTAGATCAAACGGGAAGAAATAGAAGATTTATCATATAGATGGACGGAGTTAGAGACGGTCCTCTCCCCTCTTGCCAAGATTCGGCGCCAACTGTACTATAGAATTAGAGATATAGCTAAAATCTAAAAGCTCACGCGTTATTTAAACCCAAGACATATCATTAGATGTAGCTGTTGCTATTGCAAAAGTTTTTAATACGCTTAGCTCAAGGGTCAATCAATTGCCAATTGAACACGTCAGATGTATCCCGGCTAACATTATGTCGATCAACAAGGCGAAGGTATATGTACATAATGAGATTACTCCTCTGCCTCTGGATACTCAGGAGACGGTGGGGTTGGCGATAGATAGTTACCACATACCTAGCCCTGGTTGATTATGACTGGTGGGGATGTTCATCCCGGTTGACAAGGCGGCTCAGTTCTCCCTTGCATATCTACACTCTACTACCCAGATACGCATGGACTCCAGAAGCTGCAGCTCTTACTGGTCTGTAACTTATCATCTGACGCGGTCAGAGTGATGCGAACCTGTGTAACAGATCTTGCAGGCTGGCAGTCCCTGTGGTTTTTTTTTTGTGGTCATGGGGCGACAGCTTACCAGATGAGCTAACAAAGCGAATAACCATATAGCGCTGTCAGGAATCGAACTTAACTCGCTTTATTACTTACTGTAGCTAGCTTGGGCATGGATCTATGATTGCAGAGTCTTACTGTGTGCATTTAGAACCCGAAGCATCAACTTCAATGTGTGGAGTGGTTAACATCATTTAGATTAGGAACAAAGGAAGTTAATCGGTACTGGGAACCAAATAGGCTGTCTGCATGTAACAGGAGATGTTGTTGTAACTATGACTTGATACCGAGCTCCTGGTATTCCGTATAATTGAGAATTGTAAGTAGCCCCTTAACCGAACATTTCCATAGTGACACTCGTATTGTGGGAGTAGCAAATTTATCAGCCTGAATTAGCTCGGCGGCTCTTAAACGTGGCACCTCGTAGGGGCAGCGTTTTGAAACTACTCCTCTCATTATTCTAGGTCCACTATCTTCCATCCTCCAGGACAGAGCTTCTGAAAGACCTGGTCAGGGTCATACTTTGTTGCTACGCGCTTGATTCTGTCCACATTCTCAATACCGTAGCTGCCGAGAACATCTTGAGTCTTATCTGCGTAGTTCATGTACAGCCAGTCCATCAGCCCGTTCTCTATACCAGCTGCGAATTCCTTGACGATTTGGAGGCCCGCCTGCAACTTAGGGTAGGCAAAGGCTGCCTGCTCTGCCGTCTTCATCATGGCTGTGTATTGGAAAAGGATCGCATTGCCGATGTTTCGCTCAACACCCATTACGTTCCCACCCGCAGCCACTGAGTGTTGTGTAACGATGCTCGGGACGGGCTGAAAGATGCACTGGGTGAGGAAGTCGCCGTCAGAGACGTATGACTTCAGCTCGTCGACGAGTGCCTGATGCACCTCGGTGGCTTTGTTCATGATGCGCTTGTCATTCTTGAAACAGAGAGTAAACCATATAGTGCTTTATATGGACCAAGTGCCGTCAGCTACCAATGTCTCATGAGGGAGAGGCCAAGATATCGGCTTTTTACTTACTGGTAGTTTGGGGGAAGTGCGATATCGAAAGATAATTCGTGGATCGTCGTCTCCCTGGTCATGTCTACGACTTTAGGAAGTTTACGCCAGCCCTCAAACTCAAGGCCACTGGAAACACCGTTTCCTTGATAGATCGCGGTTGATGCGACATTGCCGCCAAAATCGGGGAAATAGCCGAAAACGGCCATGAGGTAGCTGTCCTGGTATCTGGCTTGCTCTTCGGTGAACTTCCATATCACATCGACAACCTCTGGGGTGGATGTTGTTGGGGTGGCAGCTATGCCTCCCCAAATGCGGTCAGATGGCATGGTTGGCATGGTGAAGCTGGTCACTATTCCAAAATTGTTCGATCCGCCTTTCAATGCTCGAAATAGATCCGCATTGGCATCTCGGTCCGCTATGATGACACGGCCATCTGCCAGGACGACCTCATATGAGAGCACATTATCGCACTGCAAGAAACGTATCAGTCTCCTAATTTTGATGACGAAAGTAGGTGCATGGAGTTGCCTATGAAAAGAATGCGACATTTTGACTTACCGCCCAGCCATTCTTTGCCGCCATCCAGGAGCTGCCGCCACCCAGGAGAAAGCCTGAGACGCCAACATCACCACTCCTTCCTCCGGCGACAGTACTCTTGTACTTGCTTAACTCCGCATATACATCTTTCCACCTTGTGCCAGCACCAAAGCATACCGTGCCGGAGCCAATGTCAACCGTGACTTTATTCAACAAGCCGAGGTCGATCGTGACGGCGTTCGCGATGTTGTTGGTTCCAGGCACTGGTGAGTGGCCGCCACTCCGGACAGCGAACTGTTGCTTCCGAGACACTAGTTCTTTGAGAACGACAGAGACTTGTTCAGGGGACTCCGGAAGGATGAAGCAGGAGGGCGTAAGCCGGGCATTGGCCGACCAGTACGATTCGTTACGGGAGCCGTAGCGAGGATCGTCAGAAAGCAAAACTTGCAGCTTTAGCTGAGGATCGAAGAAGCTGGCTTCCTGGAAACCAACGGTAGTTGGGGTTGTAGAAGCCATGGTGGAATGATATTAGGCACTTGTGTAACGCGGGGAGTCGTTAGATGTCAGAACTGGGAGGTCACATACTTGTGACAAGTCTTGAAGATAATGTCACATGTTGTTAAGCCTAACTTGCATACACCTATTCTTGGTATGGCCAATTGGAGCCAATATCCTTGAGGATCCTTGAGTATTTGAGAGGCACAGCTACATGCATGTCAGCGGTGACTAGTAAAAATCATCAAGTGCCTGAGCCCGGTGTGAACTTGAGTATATAGGCAGAGAGGTTAACCACTATTATATAATATGTTACGCAATGAAGAGAGCATACATAAATTGGCATGTATAAATTAACCAATATATCAATTGTTGGCCGAGGCGATTTGGGTTGTATCGAGTATTGAGCAAAATGTGGTGCTCTATAGTAGATCATGGTTTCAAACCATCCAGCTCAATGTAATGATGACTGATGACCCGAATCTACTACAGACGGTTTACTGTGTCGGTGATTCTAGTCTGCTATGGATACAATGGCTCGACGAGAGCGACCAAGTGATATTTTGCAATGTAGTTAGAACATAGAGAATAGAGTGCTGGTCTGCAACCGACGAATATGGCGGTGGAACATTGGACTCGTCTGAGACTCAATCAAAAGTTTACTTTTGACTCAGGTCAAGACAACAACAGCTTAAGCGAGCTCGGGGTAACGTTCGGATGATGTATAATGCTTCCTTTTTTCTGTCTTATCCAGGCCGGGAATGTCTTACGATAAGTCTTGTTCATTGGCTACAGTGATGTAACACTCGGCCGACTGCATAACTATAAAAGTTGAAATACCCCCTTCCCCTCTCAGTGTAGCTCCCTACACATGTGTTCGCAAGTTACGACCGCTCGATATGCCTAAAAACGTAGAACCGTTAGTAGACTTGCTTGATAATGTTCAAGTGGCAGATTTGGAGGGACAAGAACCCGCCCGATTAAGATTGATTGCCGCAGCTCGCAAACTTGCCAGTCGTCTGGAAACGAACGAAGAGAAGGCTCATTTGATCACGATCGGACAGCCGGCTACATTTGCTGCATTACAAACCTGCGTCGATGTCGGCCTATGGAATGGGTGGACAGCAGCAGGTGGTGGAGAGAAGTCGCTCGAAAACTTGGCTCGGTTGACCGAGAAAGATTGCGACGCAAACCTTCTCAGTACATTCTTCGCCGTGTCGCTTTTATCTATACGCGGGATGCTAATTGCTGCTAGCACGTTTACTTCGCCTATTGTCAGCAGCAAACATTGTAGACGAAACTAGTGAGGATCGATATAAGCCGACTCCTTTTTCATTGTCCATTGGAGATAACAGTACTCATATTGCGCAGTTCATCTATTCACGGCGAGTCAACATGTGAAAAATGATGTCTACTGAAGACTGACGCAACACAGAACACATCACTGGACGGACTGTCATAAGAGCTTGCCAAATTTCCTAGCCAGGACATCATATCGAGAGCCCCGAGACTCGAATCAAAGCAGCTATATCGATGGCAATCCTGATGGGTTGGACTTCTTTGCTCGGTGTTTATCCAATCAAGCATATCAGGACAGCTTCAGTGGTAACATGACGTCATGGGCTAAGTATAAGGTTCCATGGCCGGAGTTCTACGACACGGCATCCCTTATTGACGGTGCGGACCTGTCCGCGGGCCAACCGCTAATTGTAGATATTGGCGGTCACCACGGCGTTGATTTAGGCAGGGTTTTGGACAAACACCCAGATTTGCCTTCGGGCTCACTGGTTCTCCAGGATCTCGCCGACGTCGTCTCAGGAGCGAAAATCACCACTGACAAGATCAAAGTGATGCCGCATAGTTTCTTCGACGCGCAACCTGTCTACGGTGAGAATTCCCCTCGTTGAATGAGCCACCGAGTAGTGGAGCTTCGGACTAATGATAGCCACATCTGATAGGAAGTCGTGCGTACTTCTTCCACGCGGTGTTCCACGATTGGGCGCACCCGATCGCGGTTCAGATTCTGCGAAACGTCGCACCGGCCATGAAGAAGGGGTACTCAAAGCTCCTCATCTGCGACATCTTGATTCCACCGACAGGAGCCTCTATCTATCAGGCATCGATGGACATGCACATGATGGCCGTCTTGTCCGCTTATGAAAGAACTGAAGCTCAGTGGGGGAAGCTTATCGACGAGGCGGGGTTCAAGATAGTTAAACTGTGGAAAGACCCTCGAGCATATGAGACCCTAATCGAGGCAGAATTGGTGTGAAAGAGCCGGAATTAGTCTCATAAACTTCTTATGTCGCTTGGCTACTTATAATTATACATTGTATTTCTTGGTTTCGACACATTGCAATTGTAGAAGGATTGATGGAAGCAATCAGAGAATTTCGACATTGAGCCTCGTAAACGGCATTCTGATGCGCACCTGTCCTCGAAGTGTCGGGTTGTTGGAAGAGCAATGCAATGAACAGTGATTCAACCAACGGTAATCTGTAATGTTAGTTAATAAATCAACTACATGTCGGTTATTTACATACCTACGACATGCCGTCTATGGCCATAACTCGTTGGTGAGGGGCCTAATGGTTCAGATTACAGTCGGTTAATTAAGTTTCCATGTAAACCGTAATTTCCTCAGCATTTAGTATGTACAATTCAAATAGTATTCATAATGAATATTTGCGACGAATTGCGTGCTCGCAAAGACAGGAAGTAATAATAAGTTAGTGACTCAGACTGTCAGTCGGTCGGTCAGTCAGTCACAGTCAGGCGGACAGGTGTTACATGTATGTACGTACTCTAGTCACAGCCTCAGCCCCAGCTTCAGCCACACCGTTGAGGGGTGGCTTGCTGAGCACGCTCTGAAGTTATCATTAGTTGCACTCCGACTGGACACCAGCTGCTTCAGCAACTGATATTCCAGCTTGTGCGGAATCACGCATATTCCTCAGGTGGCACTGCAACAGCAGGCAAATATAACAACAAGTAAATAATTATATAAATCAGGAAACATGGAGTACCCAGACGTCCCGGATCGATCTTCTCCATCGCCGCCACCCTCACCCATTCCAGACAGACCAGCTTCGCCTGAGCTTCCACTGACCATGGTCGCCTCTGCCGTCCTCACAGCGCTACCCCATGACGCGAGTTCAGCCCTGGCCAGCGCCGGCGAGTTTGAACAAGAAAAGGTAGTCGTGCGCTTCAAGGCCGTCGGCTCTGCACCGCAGCTTAAGCGAGAGGTGCGGAAGATCAGCGCGACGCAGAAGTTCGAAGCCGTGGTGTCTCATCTGCGCAAGGCGCTGCGGCTCAACCCCACCGACGGCCTGTTCTTGTACGTGAACAGCGCTTTTGCACCTGCGCTGGACGAGATTGTCGGCAACCTGCATAGGGTACGTGTACTGCTGCTACCCGTCTCGTAGAGACAAATTGCTGTGGGTTATGATGCGTGCAAACGCCGGAATGCTGACTATGTGAACAACAGTGTTTCAAGGATTCAAATGATCAGCTAATCGTGGTCTATTCTATTACCCCTGCATTCGGATAAGCAGCACAACACGATCCCATGGTATCCCTATACGCCTATGAATGCTAATGCATAATACATTGACCTTGCGCCGCCGCCTATGCCAGCTACACGTGATGCGGTATGGGGCTATTCAAAAGAGCGACTTGGATTCTCTTTTGGCACCATCTTACAGCTTCTCGACTTCTTT
Organism: Whalleya microplaca; assembly: GCA_022497155.1. NCBI lineage: Eukaryota > Fungi > Ascomycota > Sordariomycetes > Xylariales > Xylariaceae > Whalleya > Whalleya microplaca. The sequence goes on along the minus strand of MU385736.1, from coordinate 120,267 downwards.
CGCAAATGCCTCGACCTCTTCTTTGGTAGTGGGATAAGTATTTTCGAGCGCTGGGTACTGCCGTGTCTTCACCTCCTCTCGGTACGACTCAATCGCCCGAAAGCTTTCCGCCCACACGTTCCCGTACTGCTTCACGAATTTTGGAACGAAGTGACCAGGAGGGAAGTTTCCGAGCATGTCGATCTGGACGAGAACTTGGCCTGAACAGCCGTTTCCAGCGCCAATCCCGATTACTGGGATGGAAAGCTTTTTGGTAATGATACTAGCAACGTCTGCTGGCACTGCTTCTAACAAGATGGCGAAACTCCCGGCCTCTTGGGCTGCTAACGCATCTTCGAGAACCTTCATCGCGCCCTTCGATGTCTTTCCTTGAACTCTGAACCCACCAAGAGCATTCTGGCGCTGAGGCGTAAGACCGATGTGGGCTACGACGGGTATACCGGCCTGGACTATCTTTTTGACCGTCGGCGCCATCTCCTTGCCGCCTTCTAGCTTGATGCCGTGGACGCGACCTTGTTTGATGAACCTGATGGCCGTCTCTAAGCCCTGCTCAGGCGAGATCTCATATGACCCCATGGGAAGGTCTCCCAGCTTAAGTATCGTCAGTCTTCTGTCGCAACGGAGCTAGGGTGCAGTCTTACTATGAAGGCTGCCCTGGTAGCACGTGCAACCGATCGGCAATGCAGCAGCATATCTTCAACTAGAACCTCGCTGGTGTCTTCCATGCCCATTGCTACCATGGCCAAGCTGTCGCCGACGAGAATTATGTCCATCCCAGCGGCATCTGCGACACGCGCACTTGGGAAATCGTGGGCGGTTATCATAGCAATGGGCTCACCCTTTCTGTGCATGGACCGAAGGCTTCCCAACGTCACCTTCTTCCGGGGAGGATCTAGTGCGGCGCCGGGAGCTGAATAGGAGCTCCATCGTAGTTGGGGTTGGTGCGGCTGTGATGGTGCTGGCCAGCGTTTATGGGCAACGGCAAAAGTCGCATTTGATCGACTGCCCCGATATAGTAATAAAGCACATGACCTGAAGCATGTCGGAGTTATTAGCGCCATTTTTTCTTCTTTGGCGACGAATGGAAGCGAGTGAATGATATAAATATTCCTGGCAGGAAATTACTACACGAAAAGTTTAAAAATGAGAAATGCACGCGGGCCATGACTGGGACCAACTGCGAGTTTTATGTATCGGTCATGATGGTTTTTGCCGCGTACAATTGAGTATCCTTAGACTTTTCTTGGTGTTTGTTCTCGGAACGTCAAAGCTGACGGGTACACACGTACCTAATCCTCCGATACCGAGGATCCCGGCTAAACAACGGAAGATGGCTTGAATTCCAATTCTTTTACCGAGTTACTCAATAAACCCGCAGCCAACTCATCTCGATAAGATGTCTCAGAATCCTATTGTGGGCAAGGCCCAATTCTATGTCTTTTTAATATCCGGGTACCCGGGTCTATTTCTCAATGTCTAAGGGGGGCATTCCAACAGTAGAAGGGATTCTCGATTACCCATCTGTCCGTGTAGTCAGATGATCATTGATCACTCATCCCAGCTGTCTAACTAGGTAATCCGTCCCGAGCTTAAGTTCCGTCATGAGCACGAATACATCTACCTTTATCTCTTCTGTGCATATTAACACTCGGCGGTGAGAATGTATCCCCATTTCTTCCATCTTCAACTCATAGATGAGCCTCACTTTTCATAACCAGGATACTCATTATGAGACGGAGATAGCCGTAGATCGCCAAGTCTAACACAATATTGACAGGCGATGTCACTTAATATGCCTTCCTGACTACGACTGACAAATACTTGACACTCGGCAGTTCCTCTTGGGTTATCTCCAGCACTTACTCTAAGGTCCTATCAACCATGTCGACTGAGATGGACATGAGGCTCAATGGGTCATTGATGCTGACATTGTAACTGAGGAACCCTCAATCCTACTTCCACCCCAACTACAACCATAAACTGCTCATCACTTCCAAACACATACAAATCAGCATGGCCACTTTCTCGGAATACGTCTTGATCAACATCTGTCCAGGCTGACGGCTTCCTCTCATTTGATGAGTTGTATGAACCGCGATAAGGCTAGAATTTAGGGGCTGCTAGGCGCGACGAAGGAGCATGATAGGGGAGCACATGCTCTCTTTCTCATCTTTCATTCGGGGGAGCTTCATTAGAGACTATTCCCATAGCGCTCATACGGACCGATCCCAATATGATGGGAAGTAACTATTAGAGAGTCTCATTGAGATCTTTGCCAAGCCTTTGCCGAAGCCGGCCGATATCACGCATGGGTAGAATCCGAGACGGGATGGTTTTTCGGACTCGATAAGAACCACCAATGGGGCACTTAGACGACTAATCTCGGAACTATCCGACTCTAAATCATCGAGTCAGCCTGCAGCTTGCTCCGGCGAAAAGGATGGCAAGTTCCAGTAGTCTATGTCTCCGTCGATTCGACATGCGGGTCCAATATGTCGTAACATAGCTATGGGCTCTTCGTTGGCTCAGCTTCAATGGCAATTTGACTTCGGAGCGTCGGTAAATTCGTTGTATTCAACTCGAGCTTTGGGGTGGTAGTGGTGACGGCGCCCCCTACTGACAGGGGCTCAGATGATTTGAAGAAGCCAATTGCAGCAAAGTTCCAGACAACAAAAGAGATGATAAGAGAAAGATTGATGAATAAGGAAAGTCGGTTGGATCTTAGATAGCGAGGTATCCATAGCAAGAGCCTTATCTTAGAGTCCGACCGTTCTACTGCCGCTAGAATCCATTACAATACTCACACCATAGTGCGTGGAAGTGTTTAGGGCTGTCTCTGAGGTGGGACAATACGATTTACGCAATGACCGGAATGGAGATCCTCGGAACACAATGGTGATGGTCAAAGATGGGAAGAAGTAGATAGCAATCGTGCAAATATATGCGTGGACACTAATAGGCCTTCGGTATGAAGACACGTATAGCGCTGTATAGGTAGATCGGAGTAATCGCCTGGGGTAACGGTCTGCCTGTCCCAGAAGGCGACAGCGAATATACATTGGAATAGTAAATCTAACCTGTCAGTCTACTTTCCCTTGATCTGAACTTGAAGGTCAATGACCTATTATATCCATCAGCCAGATGAGTATTTAAGGGCGTTATAGGTATTGCAGTTTTACAGATCATGACTGATTGGGAATTCAGGTTATATAGAGTATCTATAGAGTACGTGGTCCCCGAGATTTGACTAGAAACTTCTAGATATAATAGACAATGAAGTGTAATTACATCCCTTCCACGTAAATACGACATATCATCATAAATCACCTCCACTCGAGGCAAGCTGGCGTTAGTCATTGCTTCGTTCATAGGATGACAGAAACGAAAAACTAGGGTACCGAGTAGGCTCAGGTATAGAGGATCTGAAATGGCACCGTTCCCAAGGTCTGATAATCTTCTTCTTTGGTTGGATCACCAAAGATCTTCAGACCCCTCACCAAAAACGAATATTTCCCCTCCGGAACCACAGTGCCATCTGCAAGCAGTCCCGTAAACGCAGAGATGTAATATCTCCTTTGCGAGTATTCGACTGGATACCCAAAAACACTGCCTACGGTTTTCACCCCAAAAACATCTATCGTGGTGAGGTTGCCCGGAATCCCGACGGGGACGACGTCGCATCGAAGCTTAGCCGTGCCAACATTGAGCTGAATTATCGCAGCCGGGTAGCCGACACCGGTTATCGGCTCCCCCTTGGGATCAGTCGGATAAGGCACCGAGAAGCTGCTGTTACCCGGAACGTGGCCTAGGTTGTAGTCTGTGTAGTTGCTGAGATAGACATAGTCGGGATCCAATACCGTGTGGTTTGACATGCTCCCCACGACGCCGAGATATGGGATCGAGAGGGAGTCTCCGTTGGTACCATTGATAGTGACGTAGCCACTGTATACCGGCAGTAGTGTTTCGTCCAACCCCGATGGTGGCGTTGGGCTAACAGTGATTTCCGCTGACTGGCCAGCTGGAATAGTCACCTTGGATGTGGAAAATCCAAGTGTAGCGTACGCGTCGGCGGTGGGGTTTGGGTAATAGGCAGGGTAGAGTTTTCCTTTGTTGAACGTATACATAGTAACTGCTTCGACGTGGCCAAGCTCATACGTGACCTCATCTGATCCCAGGTTTTCAATGGTGAAGTTGGCACTGGGTATGAAATTGACGGTGTCGTTGAAAGAGATGCTCGCAACGCTTAGTATCGTTGTTGCGTATGCAGCATCATACGCTTGGATGAGGCCAGCACCCTGTTGAGGGACTGGTGCTAGGTGATCCCCCGTGCCTTCGGCCCAAATATTGGGGTTCGCGGTTGATGACAGAAGCCTCTCGAGGATGGAGGGGTCTCTTGTACCTCGAACTTGAGAGACGAGGGCGTATACTGCAGCGGTAAGGGGGCATGCCATTGAAGTTCCGGAAAGGACTGAATATCCACCAAGCGCAAGTGGCCAAGTAGATAAAATGTTTCCACCGGGTGCTCCCACTTGTGGCTTAACTTCTACCTCCCACGTAGGACCCCAGGTGGTGAAATCATTCGGAAGGCCGCCAGTCTTGGTGTCCAACTCAGACTCCACTATATCAGTTGAGTGATCAGGATCTGTGAGCTGTACAATGACCTGTTTCCCCTCATTCAGTAGCTTGACCCATTCTGCACCTTGGTCGGCTGTGACCATGCCAGCTCCTAGAATTTCTTTGACCTCTGGAATGTAGACCTGTGTTGGACCGCTACATAAGTTAGCTAAGGGACAGTATTTGTAGAGGTTTCTCGAACTTACCCAGCAACACTATTGTAAAGCATAATGTACTTTGCGCCTTTGGCAACAACATTTTCTGCCTTTCGGCCATTTATACATGTACCCTGGCGGACCAAAACGACATAACCGGAAAGGTCTGGCGTACCGTCTGGAAGAGGATTGCAGGCATCATCCTCTACTGCCGTATTGTTGCTCACGGCCCACAGGGGCAGCGACACGTTGCCGTAAGCTGGAGTGCCAGCTTCCCAACCAAACACTTCTCTAGAGCCGTTATTCACGCTGAATTTTGCTCCAAGTAGGATAACTGGAGACTGGGTGTTTTGAACTGAGGCTACTGCTGTCACTTTCTTCCCATCTGCTGCCGAACTAGCGTAGAAGAGACCAGCAGATCCTTCGTTTCCTGCAGAGATTGTGCAAGGGACGCCAGCTTCGACAATGCGTTGAACAGTTACGGCCCATGGATCCTCGGACCATCCAGTGGGGCTGCCAATAGAGGCTGTGATGATATCACTACCATCTTCAAATGCCTGGTTGAATGCGGCAATCAATACATCATCCCCTGAGCCGCCGTCGCACCCGAAGACTCTGTACATTCCAAGAGTGACATCGGGTGCAGCACCAGTAAAGCCCAGCTCATTTGGCTGAGCCGCCTAGGTAAAAAGTCAGCACATAGAAGTTTTATGAAGGCGACATGTGAGTTACAATTATGCCAGCAACGTGAGTACCATGTCCAGCGCAGTTGTCATAAGGATCCGAATCTGGTACAGGATCGTTTTGCCCAGTATACGCGTCGCCGACAAGATCAGTTCCGTAAGAAACTAGACATCCTGACCCAAAGCAACCATTGCCTAAGGCCGGATGTTTATAGTCCACTCCAGTATCAACAATGCCAATCTTGATGCCCTTGCCGGTAAATCCTTTTGCTCGGAGCTTATCAACCTGCGTCATGACGTGAGGCGAGTAAGTGTCATTTTCAGACTCCTGTCGCTTTTTCAAGGACGAGCTGGCAGTCTTTGAATTACCGACCCAGACAACTTCATCCTTAGGAATTTCACGGACTTTAACCGGCCAAACCTTCTTGACATTTGGCATCTCTGATATTCTCTGCGCTGTCACATTTGCATCAGAGGTGTTCTTCAGCTGAAATGAGTAGCCCTTGAAGAGCGAATACGAGAGGTTAAGGCGAGGCGATGCAGGCATGTCCTGCGCATGCAGGTCTTTATAAAAGGAGTTGGCATCCTACATTGCTGTTAGAACGCGCATTTCATAGGAGGAAAGGAGACAAACTTGGTCATTTTCAAGCTCGACGATATAAGCACCAGGAACTGTCGGTGCAGCACCAGCGGTGATATTCAAATCGGGAGCAGCAGCAGCAAGATTGATGAGCGAAGCTCCCAACAAGGGGAGAAGTACGCCTTGAGATTTCATCTCTTGCCCTTTTACCTGACGAAGAACGAGTGACAGGAAGCGCAAAAAGCTTCTATCGAGACCAAGACCGCATTGCAAAGAGTGCAAATACTAGCATCTTTAAATACTATTTCAAGATCGTACTATTCACAACACGAGTCGGCCTTGTGGCTCAATTAAGAAGGTGTTTGAGAGGTACGAGGATTAAGCTTCTGGTACTATGGATACCTACCCTGAAGTAGAGGCGGAAAGGAATTGTGATTCAGGAACCAATGCACCCCGGAACCCGCAGTTACGAGCATCACGCATGCCACAAGACATAGGCTACTTTCAAGCCTGTAGGCTCCCGGAGTGTAACCATATAGGCCTTTCTGCCAGAAAGCGGAATAGAGGGCGAGGAAGTCGGGGCGCTCCGATCAGTTTTCGCTCACATACAGTAGTAGATGTTGTGGGGTTGTCGGGATCACAACTTCGTATTTTAGGGTCCTATGGTATCGTGAACCGGGGTTGAATGCTTGGCGCAAGCACTAAACTGCTTCGATATTATCCGAGTCGGTCACGACATCAGCATGAAATCGCCTAGTATACCTTCATTTCGAGCATTAATTCGTTCTTAGCGACTTCATAGTTGCAAAGTTTCATTCACTAGGTCTTATGCCGTGTTCCCGATATACCCCTTTTATCTAGTGCGCTCCATGAGAACAGATAAAGAGTTTTAGAAGTTAGCTCAATAGTGTCAGTATTCAAAGTTATGGATATCTTGCTAAATTAGAACGATATTTTTATTAGATACGTTACCTGAAATTATATTGTAGATCGATGAATGAGTGTACCAGCAACTTATTGTGATTCAAATGATCAGTTCTGTTTTTAACCTATGAATTTAGTTATCCTCCAGAAGATATAAGCCTGTAATAAGGGCTTGTGTAGGGCTTGGAATAGATTAATAACTGACAATTTCTTTAGGCCCTATAGGGTGCTTGCTGTTCTAAATCTAACGGGTGGCGATAGGTCCTTATAAAGACCTTCTGTAATAGTACGTATTCCTGATACATATCTTATCTGTTGCCGACGTAGCCGTCGTTAGGTTGCTATACCTTTCGTTAGGTAGTCATATATTCTAATAGTATCGAATAATATCTAACAGCACCTAATATATGTATTTCTGTGGCATTCCTGTATCTCGTATTAGCTTCCAACAGGTCTTGTCTCCAATCACCGTGTGACAAACCCTAGCTGATGAGAGATGATATGACGCAGAATGACATGCTGTAAGATAATATTTATTAAGTGTACAAGAGGAAGCAAGTAGAACCACTTAGATAAGTACTTAAGTATGCTTTCATAGGTACTTTAAAACCCCCTTTCAAATTATCACTTTCTAAAATTTCAAGGTTAGAGCCCTCTTAACATCCTCTGAGAACTTTGCAGCTGGATACGGTAACTTGAAGGCATGGATAACTCTATATTCAACTTGATATTTGCTGGACTTCATATTAGCTAGGTAAGATATAATGTTGAAGTCATAGGTAGTGGTCACAATAATAACCTCGACCCTGACGTTCTATTATTTCAGCTATACATAGCGGATTGTGACCGATGAAAGAATGATAATAAGGATAGCATACAATTAGGCCAAATATATCTGAGATGAGTTCCTCCAGCTTGCGTCAGACTGATACATTCTCTGTTCCTGTTTCATGTAGTTGCATGAATGCAATGATGATGGTTGAATGTAAAAGTTGCAGCAAGAAACTAGGTGATGTTGCAAGGCCTATCTTATGTTAAATTCCACTATCCATGAGGTCGAACTACCGATCTAATATTATCGTTTTGCAGCAGCAAGCTGTTAAGATACGCCCCGTAGGACTGGGCGTGCGGGCCTACGTATGGCCGCTACCTTAACCATATATATATAAGGGGCTCTGCCACCTTCATATAGCTTCATCTTGCACTAATCAAGTCGCTATACTCCTCATTACTTTGTCCCATATTGACACAAACATGATCGCTTGTAGTGCTATATAATCACGGTCAATTTTGTATGATACGGCGCAAAAGCTGTCCATGCATCTTAGTAACAAAGTCTCGACACATTGTCTCAATTATCATGCAAGCCGCAAAGCCACACTGCAATACTGCAAGAGTATATGACGTGAGCGGTGAAGGAATTATAAGGGAATTCGGAGGGCCCCGGACTGCTGATAAGCTAAAGTTCCACTCTCTATGCCTGCTCTGCTCGTGATACGAAAGTTGGCAGACATGTACATAATGGTTGTCGACAATCGAACGATGGTTGAAGCCCATGTTCCATTGTAAGTTCCCTTAAACTTCTACCAGCTTTGCCCTCCCGTCACCGCTCCAATCAGCGTCGATGGGCTTTTGTCTGAGAAGTTGGGCACATCTTCGAAGATTGCCTTTCCCACAGGGGTGTCCACAGCCTTGGCAAACTGGTCACTCTCCTCCCACTCCAGCCATGCTTGGACACTCACGATGGCGTCTTCATTTGTGTACTGGGCAACCTTCCAACTCTTTAGGCCGTATGATGCCCAGCTGGCTTGAACTAGAGGCATATGCTTCTTCAGGTAGTAGTCCATGTCGAATTTGGTGCCCGGCGGGTAAATAACAGATACGGTGGCTGGTGCCATTTTAGTGTGGTCTGGTATGGTGCTACCGGTGGTACTTGTCTAGAAATGATATCCCTAATATTGGCTAAAGCAGATAGGAAAGTGATGCACAAATAGAGATCGCAATGAGCCGATGGATTTCGATGATACTTAGTAATCCACGTTAATGAAAGAAGACTTGAGTTCGCTACGTCTGGTGTGGTGATGTGCTGGGACTACGTGAATTTATACCCCTCGAGTGGATGCAGAGAATCGGCTGTTATGGGCAGTTCACATGAATAGTCTCAACCCTACGGCCGAAATTCATATTTGAATCAACCGAAACCCCGCTTTGACGTAAGCATTCCGTCACCCACCATTTCCCTGCATTTGGTGGATTTTGTGAAAGAGCCGGCGATACATGTACTAGCATCGGCGATAGGCCATATCTACCGCCATTCAAATATAGGTAGACAACAACCTAACCCACTGCGGCTGAAAATGGGAACTTTTATCCTCGATAGGAGTCATCCCATCATCCGATGATTGATAATCATCAAGTAGACGTTAGTACTTTGATAACAATTAGTATTTCGGGGTCTTTCACTTCTACTACCCACTAAATACGTACAAGTAAAACAAGGAATAACGGCACACTCCAAGAGCCTGTTAACAGGTTTGTAGGGAGGTTTTAAGCAATGCAGTAGCCTCGCTCCATTGCCATATAGTTGGTGTCCGATTTGTAAACCTTAATATTGAAGAAAATTGAAGTTATGAATCTCATATCATTCATTAATACGGAAGTGTTATCCTTAGAGTCAGTCAGCGCGACGCCCTAGGTAAAATAACTACTAGTGTAAGGCGTTAGCCTGATATCTGCATTAGTAGCCTCTATAATCTTAAGACCTAACAGTATAAGGATAGCCGTGTTTGGCTTGTAAGAGGATCAAGAGGTTGGCAGGACAATGAAATACATGAAGTTGACAGACCCATTTTTTGACTTCTCCGAAATAGTGTCGGAAATCGCTCGAGTCTTATCCCGCACGGACATGCCACAGAAAACATTGATGAGACATGTATCTGAGATTAGGAGTATTGATTACATTCTATTACATAGTTTTAGTAATGCCAAAGTAACATCTAGATAAATAGAACATTGCCTCTAATTTCAACTGGCGTGTGGGGTATTCTAGTCACCCTATCCAACATTTATGTCCCTTGGTAGCCTAATTGTCAGCACTTTAACTTAACATCAACTATACCTAAGAGTAACTGTTAATACATGTACGTTATCCATGTTCTCCTCTATCGCTAGACTATTGCTGGACAGGCAATATGTACCTATAATCATCGAGGCTCAGTAGCATATACGTGTTAGCGAGTGCGGAAGATCAGAATTGTGCATATAGGGTACTAAAATTATTAATAGAGGTCAACACTAGAGATAATAAAGTTGCCGAACAACGGGATATTGATTCATCGAACTCTGCCTTCCCTCTTTAAACAATGGCTTAGAATAGCAACGTGATGTTGACGAGCTAATCAAAATTGTATTTCTAATACCTTGCACTTCGTTGCAGCCCGTTTACTTAGTACGTTGATTACTTGGTTCTTCTTCAGTCCGTTCTAGACAACTCTTCTGATATTATCGTCGACGTCAATCTTCAGTTGCTCACCATTTCATGAATGAGGCGCGCGAAGCAAAAGGTGATGCTCAACGAAGTATTGAATTACTTGGCCATAGAGTCGTCATCAGACAGAGTCACATCCTTCCTCATACAAGTGAAGAGGACGGTCCTCTCGGGTTGGCAAGCTCTCTGGACGGAAGACGATAATCCATTATATTGTATCACATGACAGTAATTTGCATAGTGTGCATCGTGTGCTATTGAGTCTATGATGAACCTGTGCGTGGCGATCTCTTTACCGCACAATACGAAGTAAAGTCGCTGCCGGACAAGAGATTGATATGCCTATGGAAATGAAAGTGAAATAGTATTTGGCCATCTTATGTAACTGAAACGGCGAATGGGTTTTGGAGAACAGGGCTTGTAATAAGTAATAATGGCGGCCGCGATATGGACTGTACAGCTGCACCAACTGCTGCACCAACCGGTATATTGATGAACCTGCAGCTTTCAGCAAGTAGGTAAATCGAAAGAACCATAGCTTTGAATGACATATTTGATATTCTCGTGGTATTCTGATACAGTGAATTAAGTTAATAATAACACTTAATATGGCAATTCTCAGTAAGCTAATAAGCGCGTCGCCGTGCAGAGTGGGGAACTTTTGTTATTTAATTGAACCCACTAACAGTAGAACGCGTTGTCTCCATTTACGTCGCGATCTCATAGCAGAGTACATACTTTTGAGCTGTAGAATCTTAAATAGTTAACATGACCGAGACCGGAACCTCTACAATAAGTACCTCGACCAAGAAGCGCAAGGCCACGAACACCCTCGATACGTCCAGGCCAAAAGCGGCGAAACAGCCGTGCAGAACACTAGATGCATTCTTTCATCCTCGGTCAACACAACCCAGCCGCGATGTTGAGAAGGAGAAAACGGTAGTGGAGGGTTTCGCGCTCAGTGATGAGCAAGAAAGGGTGTTGCGAATGGTCGTGGATGAGGGGAGAAGCATATTCTTTACCGGATCCGCAGGTTCGTGTAATCCATGCCAGATTTGCCAGCATCTTGTGTCTTACATTGATCTTCATCCAGGCACCGGCAAATCATTGTTGCTTCGGGCCATTATAGCTGCCCTTAAAAAGAAGTACGCCAAGAACTCCACGTCTCTTGCTATTTGTGCGAGCACTGGCATGGCCGCGCAGAATATTGGAGGTGCGCATTGTCTATCTATGAATGGTATTGGTTTTAACCATGGAATGTAGGGACGACCATTCACGCATGGGGTGCTGTCACCCCAGGCATATTTGACCTCGGCAAGCTTATGAGTTATGTCCAGACGTGCAAGCCCGCTCATTGGCGATGGAAGACGGTTAAGGTGCTTATTATTGACGAAGGTAAGCTATCATCATCGCGTCGCCTCTGGACGATAGTGGCGTTTATCTAATGCTGTATCTAGTGTCGATGGTTGATGGTCAGCTGTTCGATACACTCGCTGCACTTGCCATGGCACTACGAAAGAAGCCGAACCTACCATTTGGAGGCATCCAGATAGTGGTCACGGGTGACTTTTTTCAGCTTCCTCCTGTCACACCAGGGGGAAAGGATACGTTTTTCGCGTTCCAAAGTAATGCGTGGAAAACCTGTATCAGACATACCGTGACACTTACACAAGTCTTCCGTCAAAAGGATACCCGTAAGTGCCACACGCTCGCCATTACTCTCTTCTGCGGTTACTCATGGCGCCTCATTTGCGTGTCTAGGTTTTGTTAATTTGCTTAACGAGATGCGTCGAGGTGACATCTCGCCAGCTGCAAAGCAAATACTACTACGGTTGTCTAGACCGCTGCCAAAGCAGGACGGCTTGCTCCCCACGGATTTGTTCCCTCTACGCGTCGATGTCGAGCGTGCGAACGGGTCTCGCCTGGCTGCACTGACCGGGCCCATCTACAAGTTCGAAGCAAGGGACTCCGGCAGCGCGGCTCCCGATAAACGGCGGAAACTGCTTGACAACATGGTCGCCGTGAAGACCCTCGAGCTCAAATGCGACGCCCAGGTCATGCTCGTCAAAAATATGAGTGAAACCCTTGTCAACGGGAGCGTCGGTCGCGTTCTCGGATTCGAGCCCTCGCCGGACGGTAGGAACAAGGATAATGAGATGTTGCCCCTTGTCGAGTTCAGGACTCTACGAGGCAAGGAGACTATGTTGGTATCTCGCGATGAGTTTCGTGCAGAGGACGCCGATGGCAAGCTGCTTGCAAGGCGCGTGCAGGTGAGTGAGCCAGATTTAGGCCATCTTTACGCTAGTATCACTAACACCAACCCCTGTAGATTCCGCTTATTCTAGCGTGGGCCATATCAATCCACAAGGCACAGGGGCAGACCATCCCACGGGTCCGGATTGACTTGAATAAAGTCTTTGAGAGAGGTGAAACAGACGCCAAATAGCTTACTTGAGAAAATAATAACTAACTACTTATTTTTATTTACAGGTCAAAGTTATGTTGCGCTCTCTCGTGCCGCCACCATAGAAGGACTTCAAGTGCTCGGCTTTGATGCGCGTAAGGTTATGGCTCATCCGCGCGTTATCGAATGGAGCAAATGTTTAGAGAAAGCGAATAAGACTTATAGATAATCACACGAGCATGCCGATACTATGAGATGGCATGACGTTGGAATTCGTTCCGCCCACCTTCCTGCCCCATCTGCTGTGACAAAAGCTAGACAGTTTGCTTGAAGCCATTCCCGTCTCAGAAAAGCGCAAATCGTTCCTTGTTCAAAATATTGAGAGCGACAATACCTCGGCCTGAGTGTTGGAAAGATGGACGATTAGGTATACCCTCTATGATAAGGATGTTATCGCAAATATTTTCAATGATTGGTCCTAGAACCTATCATAGAAGTACGAGAGAAAACAGTCCTTAGATCTCCCTGATGCCGTCTTCGACTTTAAGTGGATACAAGTACAAGGAAGCATTTGTGCGATGGTCTCACCCTCTACCCCAGTTACAAGTTCGTTATCCTAATGGGAACCACTTCCTGGTATGTCTCAAGCAATGACATCCGAAACTAAGCAGGAAGCAGTGTGCGACAGAGAAATAGAGTAGACCAATATATTCAATACTTAGCTTATGTAGATACTTTGCATTAACATCTGATGGTCTGTAGTGCTTGAGGCTTAATAGACCCTCATATCCTGACTCATTCGCCCAAGGCCTTGTAAATTCCATCATAAGTGCAATTCTCATCCATTACTGCATACCTCTCATCCCCTTTAACCCCACGGCTTGTCTTCCTGGTGTTACCAAGGACAGCCGTATTGCGGGGCTTCCTCACGTGCTCGATTCGCCTGAGGATATCCGGAACGTCGGCGCGTCGCACACCAGGCTCCATGAGTAGCCGGAATGCCTCGGCGTCTTCGATGCCCATGTTAGCGCCCTGACCTTGAAGGGGTGTCATGGCGTGCGCAGCATCTCCAATAAGAATCGCACGACCGGACGTCCAAGCAGGGATGGGTTCGATGTCCTGAAGTTCCCACAGCTTTACCTCGGTCGCCACGCTATACAGACAACGGTTAGCTATCTTGATGCTTTCCACGTTCAACATTCAACGGTAAACTTACCCTAAGAGCGCCACGAGGCTGGGATCAAAGTCACTGAATATGTCCAACATCTCCTGACGGTCGCCCTCGGCGAACCAGGATTGCGTCGTGCTCTCCTTCTCGTGCCTGGTCGGGAAGACGCATGACATGTTCATGTAGTTGGTGTGGCGCAGTCCGTAAACCACCATAATGCGATCCGAGCCGTCTCCTGCTTCCCAGATCATGACGCGGCGATCGCCGGTTCGTTGTTTCTGCCACCAGTCAGGTAGGTGCCCCAGGGCCTTTATGGCCTCATTGACCGATACGGCCACTCGGCAGCAGGTCAGTCCGCTTTTCTCCGGATCGGGACAGCCGCTGCCGGAGATTCGGGGTCGTAGGCGAGAGTGGATACCGTCCGCGACTATTTGCTTCTATTAGCTTCCACCATCGCTTTTACAGTCATAGGATGGATTGCTTCGTATATTATCCAATACTTACCGATGATTACGTCGGCCTCGGCCTTCGACCCATCGTCAAGCGTGATTACCCCGGCTTCACCATCAATGTCCCTCGCGCCGTTGTTAAACACCATTTTGACAGGCTCACCCCCAATACCTAACTCCTTTGACGGAGCAGTGGCAAGGCGTAACAGCTCTGCCCTAAAGTCTACCCGCATATGAGACATCGCGGGGGCGCCATATTTTTCCTCGAACGGCACCGCAGAGTCGAATATCTGTTTCCCCCCTTTATCGAGCGTCCTGAATCCACAGATGGGGACCGAGCCAGCCCGATCGGCGTCGAAGCCAATGTCCCGAAGGATTTTGACAGCATTTGGGAAGCTTGCAACCCCCTATTACATTATTAAGGAGCCAGAAATTAGTTCTCTGAGTCTTTATTGGGAGCTATTGGAGATATAATCAAAACGAAACAAGGGGCTTATAGCCTCCGACGTCATATTTTCGTAATGTTTTTCTCCTTTGCAGAACTAGACAACGAATAACAGAATCTAGGTACTCACCTGGCCTCCTGTTGCTATCGATGGTTCGCCGCGCTCGTATACGGTGACCTGGTGTTTCTCTCGCAAGATTCGCGCCGCAGCTAGACCTGCGAGTCCCGAACCAACAATAATCACACTTAGTTGGTTTCCAACAGCCATGATGTCGTTGTATGGTCTAGTGTCTTGGATGAGAACCAGATTGATGTTGAAGTCAAGTACGGTTAAGATGGAATGAACAGTCAAGCTGTTATATGCGCCATTCGGTATGTTGAGAGGCCCATCCTAGTCATCTAGCAAACTTGCAGTATCGTTGGTACTTTATAGGACATGGCATCATTGATCATTCCACCTTCTCCAATCGACACGTCACACATACTTGACCAATATCTTGTCAGGCTTGTCATAGCAAGTCCGAGCATCTCGGTTGGTTCATCTCGATCTCCGGTCACGGTCTCGGATCTCCGGCCTTCCCCCAAAGCCGGTCCCAGTTGTTTTCGTCTTGTGTTTTCGGTTCTGGTGGGGGACGTTACGTCCGGGAAGGTATTCTGGTCACCGGGAGCAGGCCGTTTTGTCTGGAACACTCCACAATGCTCCCTGATTTAGATGTTGACACACAAATGTAGTCTAGGCGAGCTAGGCACCGACAGACAAACCTGGTCTATAACGAACAAACATCGATAGGAGATAAGATTAATTTCGCAAGTTCGCCTTTCGGTTTCTGTTGGTATGGACCGGTTTTCAATCATACCGCATCCGCTTATCAAGCAGGCGAAACGACTTGTCCTACATCAAATACTAGTAGGCTGACTGGTTAGGTAGTACAAACGTATAGGCAACTTCAAATACTCTGATGATACTAGTACGAGGGCAATTGGGATTGGGAACGACTATCAGGTGACTCCCTTACCCAACACCCTCCTGAAGCCTCATCTTCAACTCATATAATTCAATGATTACCGCCCATGATTCAGGCAATACAATGATAGATACCCAGGTAGTTTGAACACATTTCCTATGAGGCATTTGAACGCTGATTTTGAAGATGTAACCAATAAATGCCCTTGTCCCTTGTCAAGAATTGGGAGATTTTCCGTCTCAAGACTAGTCGCAATTTCACGACATGACATAGTGGCAGTCATGATTTGAGCTATTCCGGAGTCACAAGGCAATACAATAACGGAAGCCGACTTCGCTATGCAGACAGCCCTGTGCCTCCCGTCAGCACCCTATTGGCACGTTCTATCCATATTGCATAATGCATCCTAATGTCGTGTTCCGGCACTACACCACAGCGAATAGGAAAATTACAGTACAGGGGAGATCGGCGATACAGCTTCGGATGACTCGGAGGCTTTGCTTCGGAGGCGGTTGTCAGATGTCTCACATGATACCTGTTCCATGACGCAGTGGGCTCATATCTAAGTGGCTCAACCTGCTAGTAGTGTTCCGGCAAGTCTCGATGTTTTTGGTTCGTCAACATTGTGTCGCCATATCAGATCAAAACGTATAGGAAACATAGAGGAGTTCTCTAGTCCGATCTTTCCTATCCGGCCGGCAGTGATTCACGGAGCATTTACAGTTGCTTCTGTAAAGTTCGGGACATCTGTTGGGAGGCTAAGGAATAGCTTCATCCGACATACTACCCGCAATTATAGCTACTTGGACATGTGTCCTTGACAGAGCCGGTAAGTGGCGGGAAGAATGCAGTCGTCCGATGATGAACTCTTGCCATAGTCTGCACGGCCGCTTTCCCAACGGTCGTGGGAAGCTACGTCTTGGACATAAATATCCCGACTGTAATTACAATGCTGCTCTTCGCTTCTTAACATTGTATAGAGAGAAGTTCGAGCTGTATAACTACCAGAACAACACCACAGAATCACCAACAGTCTTCAAAATTCGAAGAGTCAACTAGCTGCCAACCCGCTGCCCAGTCTCATCACAATGGAGGCCGTTGACATTGCCTTAGTGATGTGTCTCGTGTCTGCCGGGCTATCGATCGGATGGGCCTCCTATTTGATCTTCCGATATTGCAAAGGGAGACGTGCAAAAAAATTGGAGGCACAGAGGGCGACAGGTCTCGAAGGGGGAAGACCAGGTCCCGTAACCGCAAAACGGCATTCTCACATGCCAGCAGGAGCTAGTTCGACCAGAGCACCAATGCCGTCTTCGGTACACGGCAAAAGTCATGGGAGCTCGGCTGGGAGAGGTGACTCGGGAAATGATGGTCAGGGTATCGTCACAACGAGTTCGCCAGCGGGACCTGTCCCGACCTAAAACAACAGGGCTCTGGCGGTTATAAGGCATGGTTTCAACAACCATGATATACCTCAATATCTGCGCGTGTGATCGTGGACTGGGCGTATGTGTGTGCATTGGTGGGATATGGGATTTGAGAGAGAATGAAAAAGAGGACAAAGGGTCTGAGATGTATTCGGGAAACAGGGGTTGGTGCAATGGTACGAATAATTTCAGAGTGGTCAAGTACGTAGCCATAAACTAATGAATCTACATTGATAATTGAAGGCGGTGACTCTTTGCCCAATAATTACGTTCAGGCTGACCAAGTATTCAACTCCTTTCCTTTCTTTACCAACTTCAATTTGCGCTCACTCCAACTCAGAATCCAATTCTTTCCCGCACCACCAATGCACCTGAGTATATACAATTGAAGTTGACCAACAGCATATCATTGCGTATCGTTGTACTTCAACTCGTGCCAAATTCGAACCTTCAATTCCGTCTCCAAAGTTTCTTGGTCCCCGAGACTACCTAACACATGATGGATCATGTCCGAGACCTAATCGACAGCGCCAGCCTCTGGAAGCTTCGACATCTCCTCGCGAAGCTCTGCAGCGAGAACCCCGAGATCAGAGACCAAGTCCTCCAGAATTTGGACCCGGAGTCTATCACCCTAACGACCACCAACACGGAGCTCGAGCCGCGCGTTCATGGCGCCAGACCGAGTCCGAGCCTAGGCTCGGGATCCCGCCAGCGTCTACTTCCCTCTCCACAGGTCTCGCCTTCGTTCGCGCATTCTTCTTCCCGTTCCTCGTTGTCTGCCACGATGTCCGGTACTGGTCAGCCGAGACTTACATCTTCTCCACTGTCTCCGACCGTGACGGCTGTACGCGGAATCAAACGCCGTCGCTGCGAGGAGGCGGCTGAGGAATCCGAAGACTCGAAGAAAGCAAAGAGGGTGCAGAGGGCTTTTATTCGATGCAAATTGGGTACGTCTACACATCTTGCCACCTTTGAGGTGACGGTCAAGTATACAAGTGATGACTGCTGACATCTACATCCCTTTCACTCCAGACCAACTCAAGCCCAAGGAACGGGTCAAGAAGGTGCAGAGAAACATCAACCAGCTTCAGGAGGAAATTACGCGACAGTCATCCTTTATGAGCAGAGTGAAAAAGTCTCACAGGGCGGAGTTATCGAAGCGGATTGAGAAGATGACTTCTAGCCTCAACACCCAGCGTCAGCTGATGTGGAATCTTGTTAGTGGGCTGTGAAGATTAACTTGAGACGTAAGGCATAGGGAACCAATGTGTTGGCAAGGTTTCCGTGCTCACGATGGATTCCCCGGGGTTTCGAGAGGGCTAATTGAATCTGTTGATAATTTGCACAAGTGCCTGCTGGCATTTGGGAGGAAGTGACTGGATTCAAGCACACGACCTAAACTAGAGAGATGGGACTCAATGGCACAATGTTTATTGTCAAATGTTCTTTACAATCAGTCCCAATAGTGCAACTCAATTTCCTCTTCTGCATTTCATTCTGACTATGACCCTGCCATATAAAGCAACACGCGCAGCATGTAACACTGAACCCACTTGATCGTAAATATTCCCCTTTAGCTAGATCCCATCCCGACCCTTGATTCCCTTGCCATGCCACAACATTAGTTATACATTGAAGTGTGTGGTGTGCTATATGTCATGACTTGCGTCTGAGAATATGCGCGGAGTCAGACCCATAAGTATACGCTCCTTCAAGGCTACCAACCCTGCAGTTGTTTCGATTTTCTTGATGATTTCATCAGGAGACTGGTTACATAGAATATATCACCATATATCATCATCATGACTTTGGATCTCTTTTAGGAGAGTGACGAGATATAATGGGTCAACTGAGGTGGCAGATGAACAGTCGTTTACGTTCCCATCTAGTCGTCAATCAATTAATCAGATTACTCTCAGATCCGATAACCTATTCAACATACCACTTGATTCAGTGCCTAGTTCGAGTCGAACACGCTTCCGCCTTTCCTCCGCTTCTTTTGCAGCCTGTTCTGCTCGACGCTTTCGAAGTCCAGCTTCATTGTCTCGGCCAACGAGTTTCTCTGTGTCCGAGGTAGTCGCCACCTGTTTCTCTCGCATCTCGATTTGAGAAAGCGTGAGCATAGCCTGTGCTCGGAGGTGGGTATCTTGACAAAGCGTGAGCAGGATCTCTCGGATGTGTGCATCACTAGCGTAGGCCAAGCGATCGGCCATGGTGGGCAATGTGAAAGAGAATTCGCTGGTCGCCTGGTCTTGAATTACACGTAGATGGTGAAGAGGGGTATGTAGGTACCCTTAGGTAGGTAAAATGATGGCGAGATGTTGAAGCTCTGGGAAAGGAGAGAAAAACTAGGCATCGCAAAGATTGGGTTTTAAGGAAATGGCGACGATGGAACGACTTACAATGTGCCATTATTTACTCATTTGAGAAGGGGCGAATAAGGTATGTATATACTGCCTAGCTATCTAGGTAGGTAGGCAATTAGGAAAGGGTGCCCTTTCCTGAACCTTATATACCTGAATTGGCACGGTATTGAAACTTACCTAAAAGTAGTCTTTCTATTAACGAGTTATTACGTGGTACGTTATTGGATCCTTTATAAACGGAAAAAGATATTAAAGCTGTTCAAGTCTGGCACGTATCCACGCCCCGTATCCAGCAAACATCCCAACCCCTTTCCATAGATCACAGAACCCCGCGATGCTTCTATATCTCTCTTTTATATACTCCTCCTTTCCAGCTTCATCTCTTGCTTCAAGCTCACAAGCAACCATATACGAGATCTTACTCAGACACACTGGACATAGATACGGGGGCTGCCGCACGTCCTCTGTCATGCCTGCTGTGCTCTGCATCATGCACGCATAGTACACGCAGTGGCCCATACCAAGACAATGGCCAAGCTCATGCGCTACTGTCCTCGCGAGCCTCGAGAACCATAAGCCTCTTTCGTCTCCTGGGGTTGATGACCTTTCTAGGGTTCTCACTGCTTCAACAGCCGCATGAAGTGGCCCAACAGGACTCACACTTTGCCCCCGAACACCTACTGCAGCGGGAAGGCCCTCGGCAGCACAGAGGCTGTCGATATATGACTTGCAGTGAGAAGTAGGCCACATATGCGCGTAGTCGATGTCGGCATGGTCGTCTAAAGCAGGATGGTATCTGGCACTCGATACGACCGCTACCCGGCTGCCTCCGTATGCTCGTCCGCAGCAGAAATCATCATCCTCATCCTCATAGATGTCGTGGTCGACAAGCAGAACAATAGCATACGCATCATCGGGTAGCATATGGATGGCGGAATCGAGAAGATCTTCGAGATTCAGCTGACCATTGAAAACCTTGTCGGGTGAAGGCCTAACGCGGATATGGATAGAGTCGTCCCGTATAGCCAATCCAACGGATTCAGTACCGCTGCCAGACTCATTTTTATTCACCGATTCTATCCACGGAATGAACCGCAAGCGATGCGGAAAAGGCTTCACGGTTAGTCCGTGGTAAAAGGAGCTGAGATATTTAATGAAGTCTGCAGAGGGCGGCGGGGTCAACTTGTTGCTCGATGATGCGTTGACCCGATCATTGACGTTTGGCGTTATCCAGTCCCTCATGAACTTCACATCGGGGGTAATCTCAGGTGCGGCAGCAACGTAGAGAGTCTTGCGTCTCTTCGTTGGCTTATTGCGCGCCTTCTCATTCAGCCAGGAGCGGAAAGACTGCGGTGGTGACTTTGGATCCCAGGCTAGGTCATCATTCGGTAGTACCAGTGGACCTGGGAATGTCCCCGACAGATTGTCGGCAATATCCTGAGCCCGGTTTATAAGGGTTTCAGCATATTGTCCTTTAACAATGAGCGGATTGCGTCCCGACCTAGTTGTCGCTGCTAGCCTCCGATCGGGGTTAAGTCTATTGAAACCGACCGCTCCAGCATACGCCGACGGCTCTAGCTGCAAGGTTTCGTGCGGGCATGATATAGTTGTTTGAGGCATAGCGAAGTGAAAGTCATCATAATGAATTGGTTAAAATCTTATGCAGAGGTGTAATTAAAGTAGTCGTCCTCGAAGGCTGCTGCCTAACCCTAACAACAACAGCCTAGCTAGTTTCGGTGGCTGTGCGGATGCCGGTTTTCAAACCCGATATGTAACACCCTTTTTCAACATGTTCTTTTACAAGCGCACTTATTGTGCTATAAGCCTTCTGAGGGGAACAGTAAATTTAGCAATGGTATGTATATACACGATGTTGTCAATAGACCTGAGCTGCCCTGAGTGCCCCTGAGTTGCTGCGGCTCTAACCCAAGTTGAGTGCGAGCCTGCGGCACAGCGCCAGGTGCCTCGTTTTCAGCATTCCACTCTCTTTTTTGAGGCGCAATAGCAGTGACTGCATTATCGGATAGTGATTCGCTACATGTGCGCTTACGAGATAATAGTGACAACGTTGGTTCATGGGAGGAATGTATTTTAATGAGGATTGTTACGGCGCAGGCCTTGTGAGGGGTAATGAGTAACTCAACTTGTAGCTTGATACTGTTACTGAAATAAGTAACTATTGAAATAACAACTCTCTTTTTCTGTCCAGGGCTACCGGGCTAAGATCAGGGTTTGCTACCACAGCTACCAAAATGACGCCAGTAGCAACAGTTATTCGCAGCAATGAGGAGTTCGCTAGCCAGAACAACCAGGGCGCCGTGTGCGTCTTCGCCGGCGCCACAAGTGGCATCGGCGCTCGCACTTTGGAGAGGATGATGACCATGTTCGCATCCGCGACGTTTTATATCCTCGAGAGATCCGCATCGCGATTCGCAAGCCAGCGCAAGGTCCTCGAATCTCTTCACCCGCAAATGAGCATCGTCTTCATCGAGACCGACGTCTCGCTCATATCGGGCATCGATGCAGCGTGCGAGCAGATCGCTGCTGCCGAGAAGAAGGTCGACTTCTTGTGCATGAGCATGGGCGGCATCCCGATAAATGGAGCCGTTCGTAAGTATCCGCCGTTCGTCCGTGAGTCTCCTAGAGTCAATAGTCTGCATAGTTACGAGAGAAGGACTTGAGACATGCTTTGCTATATCGTACTATTCACGCATGCGGCTCGTGTTCAATCTGCTACCCCTGCTTCATCAGTCACAACGGCCAAGAGTCCTCAGCGTACTGAACGGCGGCAAGGAAAAGCGTATCGACGAGCAGGATATCGGCCTAGAGCAGAAGTGGTCGATATTAGGCGTGATGAAGCACACGACCTTGATGACAAGCTCGGCCTTTGATCATCTAGCTACTCATAATGATCAGATCACCTTCATGCACAACTTTCCTAGTCTGGTGAAATCTGACAACTTGCGCCGTATGGACCCTCCCAAGTCTTCGAGTTTCTTGTGGCGGATTGTCCTGGTGACAGTAAAAGGCTTAATGGGGATTATGCACTTCTTTATAGGCATGTCGCCGAAGGAGTCGGGCGAGAGGCAGGCCTTCCACCTGACTAGCAGCCAATACACACCAGGCTCGTGGCGCATCAGCTCCAGGAGTGACATCATTCCGGCCAACAAGGCCCTGAAGTATTACGAGGACAACGGCTGGACAGAAAAGATATGGGAATTCACGGAAGGAGTCTGGGACAAGGCTTTAAATACTGGGAGCAGTGGCGCGCCGAAATAAGTCGAGTTCACCTAGGGGGCTTCAATTCATGATGGAATTGCTTTGGTTGTAATTTATATATGTCACGATAATAGGGGTATTAAAGATCTCTTTTAAGCCTATGGATCTCGGAGCACGTACTAGAAGATCCTTCGGATCTTAGACCTTTACACAATTTTACTAGAGTGATCACGGCAGCACCTAAATGATCATTGCACACACTGTAACTGTGATAATATATAATTGATGTTAACCCTATAGGGTGTATCTTGACAAGAACTGCATGGAATGAGGCACTCATCGTGCCACGAAGTTATCTTGCCCAATCATATACATACGGCTCGTTGAATTGAAAGGTTTCATCCGCCTGTATACAGTCTTCATGCAATATCAGAGGCGGCGACAGACACGAACATTCCCAGGCAGATCACGTGAACAACCAAGTGAAGCCACGGTCCGCCCAGAGCCGAGCTCTCTTGCCCTTTGGTCCCTCGACTAGAGCGGATGCGAACAAGCGCTCGATAGCATGGCCAAACATGGTAGGTTCCTAACGCAATCGCAAGCAGCTGGGACGTGTGGCCGAAGTCGGGTTCCACGAGCACGGCGACGCAGACGAGATTAGAGGACAGGAGCAGGCCGCCGTACTGTCGAAGGATGAGCTTCGCGGCGTCGCTGCACCCGGGGAGCTGCTGCTCGGGACGGAAAATGAACGAGAGTGCCGCGGCCGTCTCGATGATGGCATGCGCGGCAAATGGCACTTTCGCGGCTATCATGGCGTCAGATAGAAGCACAATAGGCTGTGGTGGCGCCCTATGGTTGATACCAGGGAAA
Organism: Whalleya microplaca; assembly: GCA_022497155.1. Taxonomy (NCBI): domain Eukaryota; kingdom Fungi; phylum Ascomycota; class Sordariomycetes; order Xylariales; family Xylariaceae; genus Whalleya; species Whalleya microplaca. The sequence goes on along the minus strand of MU385736.1, from coordinate 96,511 downwards.
CCAAGCGCGACGCCAGTCTAGGCGGTGTAGAAACGTGCTCGACTATTCACCGAATATGTGACGATGACGATTTCATTCTCCTAAAACAGAAATAGTATCTTCCTACGTTATGAGAACCGCCACAGGTCATGAGACGGAAACCTACTACAAGTAGATAGATACGTAGTTTTTGCTTTGTAGTCGAGATCTGTAGGCTGAAAGACTGAAAGACCGTTTGAAGTCAATGCGAACACGCTCAGACAGGGATAAGTGGAGCATTCGGGGGTCTCACTGTCAGTTTTGGGTAATTTTGGGCTGAAGCTGCTGACGGGTGCCCCAAAACTGGGAAAAACAACAGGCCTGACGGGTTGTGGTTAGGATGCGCCTTGCATGCGTCAGGCTACCTATGGCTTGCAACGCTCATGCAACGCAACCTCGGCATGCCGACTTGACTTGTGACTGACTTGTAACTTGTAACTTGGTCATCTACATATACCTAGGTAGTGATCAAGTGTACATACATGATTATATCTCATCGCGTATATGCGAACTATTAGATACCCGTTGTATAGGTTTTACGACAAACTATTGATCTAGTTAGGTTAATCGAGGAGCAATCCAATCAAGTCTCGAAATAAATAGGGATATAACTTATATATATCCAAGGCTGTGTTGATGATTCATGATATCATGGATTGGGGTGGGACATGACTGAATACATAATTGTAATACCTGAACCTCACTGGCTGGAACCCCTGACTGTAGGACAGCCAGGACGATAGATAGAGTTGGCCTCATAGGGCTCATTCGATGCCGCTGAACCGGTATGAACCTAACGTTATTAGTTGTAAAAAGAGAGCCGCGGGGTCTGGATTGTTCAGTGGACTGGTGGACATACAGGGGCTATTGACGATCTCCTAGCCTCTAGAGGCGGACCCTAATTTAGGTAGATAACGGCTGGTGTGTCATGGTTGTTTCAACCTCCCGGATAAGTCCTGAATGGAGATCATGACATGGACATTACGCCGTCATGTCCCCATTGAGCTGCAACGCTCGAATTGCCTCCGATGAAACCAAAACGCCTTGAGCCATTGATCAGTTCGCCCCTAGACAGTACATACCAGGTCTTCTTCTATCCCTCGGTCCCATTATCCACTCTACGATTTCCATAACAGATTGCATTCGTGATCACCTTCACTCGCCTTCGTTTCCTACAGTGCAAGTAGCCTACCGCTTCGTGAAATATACAACGCCTACTCACCTAGGCTGTGAAGCTTACACACAGTTCCACCATCATTACTCGTGTTACGCATAACCACGTTACATTTACTAGCTAGCTTATGCCACTCATCCACTAACACAGATACCATTAAACTCATACTTACGCCTACCATAGCCGTCGCCGAGATTCAAGTATTCAAGCAGCTTGAAGTTAGCGATTCATCCACTCCATATTTCTTCACGTAGCTACTTCAAAGGCTTCAGCGCGTACCATCACGTGCCAAGCACCGAGGTCATATCGCCCCTCGTCAAGAGGTCGCCAAGTACGATGGCATCGCCAAACACCTTTGGAGAGCTGGGCCTCTCCATCGTTGGTCTGGGAGCACAGTATCCCCCAAACGCCCTCAGACCAGACGAGGTCACCAAACTTGCTACCAAGTACTACCCCGACTCACCCTCGTAGGTATCCTGAACGTTATATATACCCGACTAGGCGCACGTACTGATAGGCAACTCCTCAGCATGTCAAAGGTGCTCTCCATCAACCAGTACACTGGCATTGAGACTCGCTCGTCTATTGGTACCTCAGATCATCCTCTGGTGAACCAGCCCGGTGCACCGTCAATAAGGGAGCTTCATAAGACATTCATGTCAGACGGTGTTCTCCTCGCCATTGAGGCATCGAGGAAAGCCGTGGCTGAAGCCCGAATTGACCTCTCTCAGATCACGCATATTGTCTCAACGACATGTACAGACAGCGCAAACCCAGGATTTGACCACTACGTCGCGAAGGGCCTAGGCATCGCGGGTCACGTCGAAAAGGTGCTTTTGCATGGAGTGGGTTGCTCAGGTGGGCTGGCGGTGCTCCGCACCGCGGCGAACTTGGCGCTAGGGCACTCGATGAGGCGGAAGCCTGCACGGATCCTCTGTGTTGCCCTCGAGGTGAGCACGACGATGGTCCGCAGCGAGCTGAACAGCATCGACGAGCTGCAGGAGACGCGCATCGGAGCCTGCCTGTTCTCGGATTGCGCCAGCGCATTGGTCCTCAGCAACGGAATTGGCGATATGACGGCGGAGCCGATCTACGAACTGCTGGGGTGGGACTACCAGATCATACCGGACACCGAGGATGATCTCGGGTTTGATGTCGATCCTGTCGGGTGGAAAGTCGTGTTGTCGCCCCGGGTACCGAAGCTGGCAGCAGAAGCCCTCGCGCCGAGTTTTGCTGGGCTATTGAAGAGCGTGCCGGATCTTCCTACGGGATATCGCGAGGCATCGGATTTCGACTGGGCGATGCACCCGGGCGGTCTGACGATTTTAACCGGTGCCGAGCGCGCGATGGGCATCTCGCCAGAGCACATGCGTGCCAGTTACGATCGGTACATGAACCACGGGAACTCGAGCTCAGCTACCATTTTCAGCGTGATGGACCGGTTGCGGAGTAAAGACATGGATGCACTAGCCCCAGGCGGTCGAGTCCGGGACTACGTGGTCGGGTGTGCATTTGGGCCGGGGATCTCGGTGGAGATGTGCGTGTTAAAGCGAAACATGGGAGCTCGCGGATTGCAGACACCCCCGGAGACCGACAGCGAGGCCAGTAGGAGCGAGGCTGGCGAGGACGTGGACTGGGCAAGTGTCGAGCTGAGAGACTCGACTCCCGGAACTCCCGGGTCGACTCACGCTCGCTGTGAAAGAGGTACGCCGCTTAACGATGAGAGGTTCATCGACGAGGCGCTTGCGGGAGTCGAATTGGATTGAGCGAACTTAGCGGGCTGCGAGCATTAGACCAGCATTTACGGGTATACCCAGATGTCGTTGCTGCGAAGTTTTGAGGTCGACGCGGGCATTTTGTCAGCTGTAGCATCGTGTTGTTATTGGGGATATGTTGTCTAGGTACATTTAAGCGACATCTCTGTTGATCACAAGTTAAGATGAGCTTGAGGGATTTTAAGGAGAATACTATCGCATCTTCAGGGTGTAGACTCCATTAGAAGTCAAAAAGAAATAGAACAAAATATCCTTCATTAATGATATACTACCGAAGTTAAAAAGCCGAAGCCATTCCTGCGGGCACAGTGATTTACAATTTTATAATACAAAACTACCCGGTGCCTATTCGTTGAGCAAGAACGTTCATTCAACAGCTAGTTTTCAATGCTGATGGAGCGCCGTTAACTCTAGACTCTGCCCAATATCCATGAATTTCGGATCAAAGGTACTTAACTAAGCAGGCCTACCGGCATCTCCGGCCCCTGAGTGGACCGTTGCCAGCCATCCACATTCGCGAAGTCCATCGATTGACATTGTTTGAATAGACGGCTTGATGATGCTAGAGCGATTTGAGCAGTACCTCTTACTCCGCATGAGAGCTGACGGCCAGGGCAACTAATGAATCCACCTAGCCTACCAACTTTGTTGTGTTTAGATCCCGAAGAGTAGAGTGCGTCCGATATTTGAGTGGCAGGCCATGCGTCAGTAGTCTTAGTGCTTGACTTAACTGCTATGTATTCCATTCACACTAGGTCCATTGCTGAGCCCATGTGCTGGGGAAAAGGGAACCGAGACAGCACACAAGTTTGACGACATGTACTTTGTCTGGTAGAATGCCGTGTCTATTGATTCTCATTGGGTGCCAACGTATAACTCAATCTTAATGTTGCAATACAACATAATTGTTTAACCAACAAAGAGAGAAAGCTTGCGGCTGTTTTGCTTCTCAATATATTGTTGAGAAACAAAGCTGGTGAAGGGTCGGTAATATAGAGAGCGAAGCCTCTAAAGAGTCTCCTGGCTCTTAGGTTTCTAATCACAACAAAGGGAACCACTACAAGAACAATACCAAACCTATTACAATAACTTCTATAACTCAGTTAGCTACTCGGCACAGGTGGTGCCAAAAAAGTGTGTCACACTTACAACTAAAGGGCAGCGCGCAGCTCTAAAAAGGAGGTCTTAAATTGACTATTATTGTAAGCTCTAAAGAGGAAAAAAAACCAGTTGTATATAAGGAGGCCTAGGGCACCTAAATACCCTAATAAAGCCTCGGATCGGCGTAACTATTAATCCATATAGACCCCTGTAACAGCCCCTATAACAACCTCTAAGCCTGGCTTTATAACACACCCCCTAGGGGTTTAAAATAACCTGAGGGTATCCTAAAAGCTTATTCCTCCAGGCTCTCTACCTACCCCCGAGGCTGTCAAAATCAAGCTCTAAATAATAATAAAATACCCTAGCTCTTTTAGTAGTTCCTAAAAGGTGCCTAATCTCTAGAATGCGTAAAAAGCACTTATAAAGCCACTAATCGAAAAAAACAAAAGCCTAGGCTCTTTTAGCAGTTCCTAAAAAGGTCGGACCTTAAAAATGCGTAAAAAACACTTATAAAGCTCCCTAAAGGGGTTCCCCTTATATAGATCGTCATCTAAGGGATCTCTAAGGTATATAACAATAGCACCTTAACTATATATCCAGCCGTCAGGTTATAATATATTAATCGATTACACAAAAAAAAATATTTAGTAGGTTAGCAGATCAGTAAAAAGTTTAGCCTTATCAGCCTTACGCTTACCGCCCTAGCAGTATTAGCCCACAAATTTGTCAGAAATCTTAAGATCTTTTTAATTCCCCTGACTCCCTTAAGAAAGCTTCGTCTTTAAATCTGCCTATTAAAACATATCAAGCCTTCTTCTAATAACAAAGCATCGTATCGGATTAAAAAGATTAAAAAATTTCGAGAAAGTAGTGCTATTAACTATATATAAAAACCTCCTACAGCTTTTTGGAAGCCATTCGTAAATATATAACTAATTAAATATATAAAAATAATAAAAACTCCCAGAATAGCTTCCGCCTCCTATACCGCCGAGCGTTATAAATATCTGATTCTCATTATCGATTAAGCTTTTTTGCTAAAAAATTATGCCGAACTACTTTCCGTACTACTCTAGGGATATCTCGGGGATCCCTAAAGCCTTATAACGCGCCAACTCTATAAGCTGCTAACTAGCCTAGTCTGGTAAAAGCTTCTAAAGCAAACTTAGGAAATTCCGTATAGCCAGCTGCCCTTAAATCTCAGAAATATTATAAGCCTTAGCTTTAACGTAAGCCTCCCTCCAGTTATTAAGCCAGATCTTAAGCCGTATCGAGTTTAGCCGCGCCGATTGGAATATTCGAAAATACCTAACGCGTACGGCATTTAAGATGCTCTAATCTAACGGGGCCAGCTAATTTTTCAAAACACGTAAGATCCTTTAAATTATGGGCTCTTTATCTTAAAGGAAATCCAGCTTAAAAAGGGCTGCTAAAAAAAGCTTCGAGATAACGGTAGCTAAAATCTAATTCCAGATAGCTATATATCGGGACAAAATAGAAAACCACTCGGTTAATCTTATTAGATAATTCTTACGCTCGTTATCGTATTTAGCCTTAAAATCCTTACGTATAAAGATTGTTAGAAACCTTAGCTTAATACCTTATACACCCTTATTAAGTCCCTTCCACATAATAACCTAATTTTCGTACTCCTGCTAACGATAGGTAGTTTCAGCTAAATTGACTAACTCGAGCGTGAGGGCCCGTAAAACTCCCGACGGCGGATAATAGCTACTATCAGAAACATCGGGATCGATCTGATCCCACAGGCCACGCTAGCGAGCATAAGTACGCAGCTAAATAAACCAATTGGTCTAATTGTTAAAGCAGGTAAGCTTAACGCTAATAGGTACGGAAACATTAAGATCGTTAATAATAGATAGTTCTATAACTAAAAAATCGATTTTAAAGAAATCAGGTAATTTGGGAATGGAATCAAAAAATCGAATAAAAAATCGGACGAGAGCTAAAAAAGCTACGCGCCGTTAGTTATCAGGTGGACAGCACAATCAGCAGCTTAAGCGGCAACCGGGCTCATAACTGTCACACTTACAACTAAAAGGCAGCGCGCAGCTCTAAAAAGGAGGTCTTAAATTGACTATTATTGTAAGCTCTAAGGAGGAAAAAAAACCAGTTGTATATAAGGAGGCCTAGGGCACCTAAATACCCTAATGGAGCCTCGGATCGGCGTAACTATTAATCCATATGGACCCCTATAACAGCCCCTACAACAACCTCTGAGCCTGGCTCTGTGACAAAGTGACTGTACCACCACTCGGAGTGCCTGGCCAAGGTGGATAGAAGGAAGACCACTGAGGTTCAGACGCGCACATTACCACGCCACGGCTCTCCTTTCACAGGTAAGACCCCTCTTGGATTCAGACAATGAGCCATACGCCAAATCACAGCGGACGATGGCCCGGTTCAACTTCGTGGCTGAATATCTGACATATCCAGACGAAATGTCCAATAACGAGTTATACAGGTTCTTCGCTGGCTGCATGGAGCAGTTGGATATTTATTTCTTCTTCGGCGCATTGACGCAGGACAGCGAACCTCGTGCCGTCGTCGACATCCAAGAGTCTGCGCCGTACAGTCGCAGAGGCCTCAATGGAACAACCCGCCGACTTGTTCGAAGCCACGTGCGGAGAATAGTCATATTGAGGTCAAATGGATACGGGCGCCCCAACAAGCTTGCTCTTTTCGGCACCCTCCTCCACGAGATCGTCCACGCGTACGTGAATACGTTCCACGGTTGCCGAAACGAGAGGTTTGCCATAGACCAAAATAATGGGCACGGGCAGTTATTCAGGCTAGTTCACCAAGAGCTCATTGATGCCGTGTCGCAATTCCACCCCAGTCTAGCAGACGTAGGTAATGAAGCTAATCGCCCTCAGCCAACCTGGCTTAACCGCCTTGAACGAGACTATATCAATTGTATGTCACGCTATGGCGGCTTCCAGAGAGAGTACGACAGAGAAGGGATCCAGCATGGTATTCTGAGGCTGGCCTACCCTAAGTACATTGACTTTGTCAGAGCAAGGGTTCCTGGAATCAGAAACGTGTTAGCTACTTCATTTGCTATTCTATTCATAGCAGTAACCACTGTTTCTGTGATAGTGATACAGGCTTGCAAGAATGACCCAAAGAATACCGAGTACGTCATTTGGACTGCAAATCTAATTGTCTTGATGGCGATGCTAAGATACGCCCAGTAGAGCTGGATGCGGGTCTCAATATAGCTGCCGCCTGTACATCTAATAAAGGGGGCTCTACCCTCTATCTCCACCTTGAACTTACCAAGTCACTAAGTTCCTCATTGCTTTGTCCCATATTAACACATGATATAGTAATTCATGTGCGGTAAGATGGAATGGGAACCATCTGGTTAACACTCTGTACTAGTAGCTGTAAATAGTTTCTCAATACGAAAATATCATACCTATCATGCCTTCAGAGGTCTCTTCATAAATCTCGGTGATCATTTGCAGCGAACAACTGGCAAAGCCTATAGCAGCCCTTGCCCCTTAACATGGGATACGAAATTGAGTTAGAATTTGAGCCCTGAAGATATCACAGACTTAATCTGATAGTTAACAAATGTACATATTGAACGATGCAGCGGAACGGCGTGGTTCCGGCGCCTTATGGCTGGTCCTTGAGCATTTCAAAGGATAGTATGTTTCAAATGTTGAATAAAGCATTCACAATAGTCCAACAGTACTGTTTACTTTATGTGTATTATGAGGCTGCATACATTCAAATCCGACCGAGGTCCTTGCGTGGAAGAACCGTCGTTAGGCATTGACTATCAGAACTCAATGATCACCCCGAAATACGAAATTGATAGCAACCGGATACGGTAGGTAACGTGGTACATACATGATTTTGCCGTCGCAGTAGAATATAAGCGAATTGTAGAGCAATACGCCGGCGTAGTATTCCAATTTATGAGGGGCAGTTAAGACTACTGAGCCCAAGTCCCACATGAGACATGAGGATTTCACAGATGAATAAATGAATACGATAAAAAACTATTAATTGATGGTGATGAAAGTATGATATATTAGCTTCGAAAGTTTGTCTATATAATGTCTGCTAAGCTGCATCTCTGCTCGATATCTTGCTTTTACTTTGGTGAAAGATGAAGCCTTGTAGTCGGTGAGGTGCGGGGAGGAATTCCAGGGTCTTTTCTCCGAGCTGCCCTGCCGGGTTAGCTTAGCTCACCCCTAGAATGATAAGGAATTGGAGAAAGCTTGGCCTCTGGCACCCTGTTCAATTCATCCAAACATTTAATTGATCATCGCAATGCCCTGATGTCGGTATTTCAATTTCCTCACGGAGCTCCGGAGCTCGTGAGGCTTCGGTATTGCCTCCCGATTGCCATCTTTCTCATTTTAACCATGGCTCGTCTCTGTGATGTTAGTCTATTGTCCCTAGTCACATGGCTATCAACTCCCGTCCGCGCCAGATACTCGAATGGTTCTGGCAACTCGCCAGGCCTGCCGATGGTCATTAACACGTGGGGTGGCCCATTCACAGCGGCAACTGATGCAGCATATTCAGCTCTGCTAGATTCGCAAGCATCGGCTTTAGACGCTGTAGAGCTTGGATGTATCACCTGTGAAACCAATCAGTGCGATGGCAGTGTGGGCTATGGAGGCTCGCCGGACGAGAATTGCGAGGTGAGAAGAGTCTCTCACCATAGGAGTCTTGAATAGCACATTGATGAGACTAAGCAATCATGCAGACAACCCTTGATGCTATGATCATGGATGGGACAACCATGAAGTCTGGTGCGGTCGCTGCCATCCGATGCATCAAGAGCGCCATCTCTGTAGCAAGGGCTGTCTTAGAGCACACCACGCACACAATGCTAGCCGGTGACTTCGCAACAGATTTTGCCATAACTAACAATTTCGTGGTTGAGAATCTGACGACCAAGGATTCCGCTGCATCGTGCGCACAATGGAAAGCTGATGGCTGTCAGCCCAACTACCGTATCAATGTGACACCTGACCCATCCAGCTCGTGTGGACCGTATGCTCCCATAGCGCTTAATTCCAGCTCCGCAGCCTACACATCACAGCTGTCGCCACGCGATAGCCCGGAGGGCCACGATACGATCTCCATGATCGCTCTGCACTCCTCGGGCACCATGGCGGCTGGGACGTCAACAAACGGGGCCGGTCGCAAAGTCCCCGGTCGCGTCGGGGACGGGCCAATTACGGGAAGCGGGTCGTACGTCGATGGGGACGTGGGCGGATGTGGCGCAACAGGTGATGGCGATGTAATGATGCGATTCTTACCTTGCTACCAAGCGGTTGAGAACCTACGCCAGGGAATGACCCCTCAGCAGTCTGCGGAAGATGCTGTTCGGCGCATGGTGAAGAGATACCCCGACCTCCAGAGTGGCATTGTTGTAGTTAACAACAGGGGCGATCATGGTGGCGCCGGGTCTGGGTGGACTTTTACGTATGCATACCGTGGTGGCGAGATGAATGAGACAGTGGTGGTAAGTGTGCCACCTCTAGATGCTGTTGCGGACTTGCGAAGGAGTAGGCTCTGATGAGCACTGAGCTCTTATATGGGACCACAACTAGATCATATCAACGTGTTTAAAATTCCATAAGTAAAGTGACAGCTCCCAAAGTATAGTACTATTCTGGTGAAAGGATCTGGAGTCGATTAGATAAATTTAGGGACTATGATCTGTTAGAAATTCCGTCTAAGCCTTCGAGCCCATTGGAAGGAAGGCGCCAGAAGCCGTTCAACAACTACAGGCGAATATCGAACTATATAAGTTCAAATGACCTGGCCACTTACATAGGAATGAAATCATATTCAAACGATGACTGTTCAACGTTGTTCTTTCCTCATTGGCACTGGCGGCGAGAACGAAATTCGGCATGAAGTATTATCATATTCAACACTCGGATGACTTAGCTGTGTTGCAGATAGCATGAGTGTATGAGGAATCAGGTAATAAGATCATATTAGACATCTGTTTGCAGGAAATCATTTCAAAGTAGCAACAATGATACCTTGCCCGTCGCCTAGTGGCTGGTAAAATCCTTCTATATGAAGCCCCGCAGACTCAAGAAGGGTGGTCCATTGGCTCTCTGTCCTTTCCATTGCAGATAACGAGACTAGCATCATCAAATCCCACTGAGCAGGAAGAAGAGAGCATCCGACGCCCGGGATGATGAAGTCATTTATTACGAGATAGGAATATTCTGGCTTCATGGCAGTGGTCACATTCCTGAGGATCCGAATGCAGTCTTCGTCGGAATAGTCGTGCATGATGAACTTCATGAAATAGATTCGAGCATCTGGCCATTGTGGTCAGCCAATAGACAAAGTACGGTAGTTAGACAACAGTACCTTGGATCGGACTCTGCGTGAAGAAGTCTATTGAACGCTTCTCGATTCTCGAGGATAGGGAGTTAGCACTGTCAAGTACTTGTTGTTGATCCTGAAGGATAAGTCGGCCAGCCTGGTCTGGGAACTGCTGTTGAAACTCTGTGATGTCATGACCTCGACCTCCAGCAATATCCACAAGTAATGGGTATTTGCTTATGGTCCCGTCGATGAGCTTCTCTTTAATAGGAAACCATGTGACCCATGAAGGACGGCTGCCTCGATCGCCTTCGAAGAATGTGTTGGCGTTGTTCCAAATATCCTCATTTTCGGGCTTGGCGAGCCATGGAAACAGTCCTTCGCCTTCACAGTTGAATGATGCTTGGAAGATACCCCTACTGGGATCACTTGGGTTTGAATAACCCGTACTTTCCAGCCACTTAGGTAGCCCTGAGAATAAAGGCATGAAGAGGTCGTAACTGCTAAGACATTAGACAACGAATATGTTAAATGTAAAACATATTGTCTTACATAAATCTAACCATCCCCTCTGTCGTCCTTTGCTGGAGGTGTGTAGTCCACGCAGTGGCCCCATATAACCCATCACCTTTTTCTGCAACGTATCCGCCCGCGGTCAGGACTCTGAGAAGTCTTTCTGTTCACATGTAAGTCCTAATAGCTTTTATTCTCGCAATGTGTCGCACTAATCAGGGTTTCATTGGCCCCTGTCCTTTGGGCAATCTCCTCGGCCGAGATCTCGGCTTGGTCTGGAAGCATCGAAAATACTCCAAGTTGAACACAAGTTCGAATCGACATCCATACTGCAGGCTGAGAAATTCTTTAGCATTTAACTTCGTGACTGGGGGGAGATAACTGCGAGAACGAACACTATAGGCAAGCTTCAGCATACCATCTGCTGGCTTCTCTAGGCATGTAACAAGTTTGGTAGCAGCGTGCAATGCAGTGGTCCTTGCTGCTTCGGAGAGAGCTTGTTCTCGTTCTCCAGACAATGACAAGGTAATGTCGGATGCTATCTGCAGTGCTTCTGCTCTAGCCGAAGCGGAAGCCATTTTGTAAGTTGGATCACATAATCACTCCCCTATTGCACAAATGGATGTTTGAGGTTCAGAGTTCAGGAAATCCCAATCACATTATAAGTGTAAGTGCTAGACAGACAATCAGGTTGGCCGTCGGACATCCACTAGGACATGACAGGATTAGTTTATCAATGTGGGCAGCTGCTAGTGGACATGTGTGACTTGAAGATGACAACTACCTAGGTACCCCTCTGTCCTGTGCGTACACATTTCTACTAAATGACCCTTCCCCTTTCGAAATGGTGCCTGTAAACGTACGCGTACATTGATCGTGTGTCTCGATATGTCAGTTTTCAGCATGCTACTTCGCAGCATATATCACTGTAATGGCCAGGGTAAGCTATTGACCGACTACTGTAGTAACCATCCAGGAAGTGAGAGACCCAACCACTGCCGCTGGTACTACCGTAATACAGACGCTGAAGCAAGGTATTCAGGCTGCCAATTCATTGCCAGAATGTGACTGGGCTATATGCAGGGCTATGCTATCATTCTTGGTTCCTTGGTTATACGCCATTCTGTATGAAAGGTTGGCTTCACTGCGACCGGATGATTGCATTAGAGGTTCAACCCTCTAATAATCCATTCAAGAGCAAGCAGCAAGCTTATTGGAATAAATCTGCTGGCTTTACTCTTGAATTACTAATTTGCAGTTACCCACTTAGCATAGTCATTAAACTTCATTATGATCTAAATAACTGCTCAATCCGTCGTCATACACACAACTTTATGAAAATAGAGTTCTCTAAAGGTATCCACGTGGTATAGCTTTGAACTTAATAATGATCTAGGTTTGTCCTTCAACAAGTCATCTGGAATATAGTAAGGAAGTAAGGTTCCTCGAAGATATGTCAAAAGATATAGAACGATACGAATTGTTGCTAGGCCCAATATCATAAGGGTTCGCCGTGGATCATCCGCATCGATTCATCTCAACCCAATTACATTAGTATTTAGATTCATAACAAGGTTATCTAGATTACGATCAGGCATGTCTTTTTCTCTTCCGTAGCAAGCAAGTCAAGGCTCTCATCTTGAGCACTAGCAGAATATCGAACCTAATATTAATTCTGTTATTGTAAGGCACCTACATTTGAATGTTGACTATGATAACCGTTAGGTATAAAAACACGGCGGGAAGGGTGTACATCAGAGCTGAGGTCGCCTTTAATTTGAGAAGATGAGCCACTATGGGCCAATTTTATATATCCTCTACTTAAAGCAGCAGGAAAAATGCACTAGATATGTAATGGTAATTATTCAAGTAGTAGTGTGCTTGAATAAGTGCTCATGAGCTGGTGCCTGAGTAAAATAGTGGCTACTCCTACAATACACAGTATTTGAGCTATATATGTAGGTACCTTTAAACCTTGGCGCGACCATGTTTCTAGCTAGCTACTATACCCCATTTTGTTATTCTTTATCATGTTTTATTCTTAATAATGGCAGACAGTTATGTTACGGCTCTCTTTGTGGTCTCCTGGACATTTGGAGGCATAATCATCACCTTATCTATTGTTAGGATTTGGGGAAGAACGTCAGTTATCAATCAAGCTGGATGGGACGACCTTTTCATGTGCCTTGCAACGGTTCGTTGTCGCCGAATGAGTTTGTAAACGTATTCGTTACCAGTGGCTGATTAAAATAGGCATTCGCAATAGGGTGCTCAGCTCTTGTCACAGTTGGTGCCAGCTACGGCCTAGGAAAACACCTGGACTCCATCGACGGACCGAAGAATAAGGCAAATGCCATAAAATATACTGTAATCGCTCCAGCTTTGTCCATTATATCTTCGACGTTCGGCAAGTTGTCAATCCTTGTGTTTCTGGTTCGGCTCATGGGCGTAGCTGCGAAGAGATGGCAGTTGATATTTCTTTGGACCCTTTGTGCGTTGATGGTGGCTTTGAACGTGTTGGCAATAGTGGTTACTACAGGATATTGCTTTCCCGCACGACGAATGTGGGACAGTACTGTTCCGGGTACGTGTATGGAGCTCAAGACTCAGTAAGTATATACGTTCGCATGGGATGAGTTCGTCCTTAACGAGACACAGGCTGTACTGCGGAACTACTCAAGCTGCATATAATGCTTTGATGGACTTACTTGTAGCCGCATTTCCCCCAGTAATCATTGCTAAGCTGAACATGAATCGAAAGATGAAAATAGGGTTGTGTGGATTAATGGGAGGTGGCGTCTTGTAAGTGAACATTTCGGCTTGATTGAATTCAAGGCTAAGCTTTCAGTGCTGCTGCTGCCACCATAAGGAAAGTGTTCTTGATGAAAGATCTTGATGATCACAGCGATATTACCTGGGCGTGGGCACCTATCACGCTGTGGTACACGTAAGTGCCCTGTGACATTGACCACTATTATGATACTAATTCATTGCAGTGCAGAGGTTTGCGCTACACGAAATTGAGAAATGATTACAAGGACTGACCTCATCTGTAGATGGACGTGATCATAATTTTTGGAACGATACCCGCACTTTGGCCTATTTTCAAGGTTGTGAGTAGGAACGGCAGAATCAACCGTCGCGGATATGAGCCTTATGACAACTCATTAGAGGAGAACCCTGACTCCTCGAACCCGTTCCCACTATCAAAGTCAAGGCCGGATCGTAAGGCTGGCCCCGTAACTAGGGCACTCAAGGAGTTTGATGAGGAGAGGACCTTGCATACCAAGACTGATGGATCAGAATCATACGGAAGATCTTTGACAAATTGATAGATCTCGGATTTTCTGCCACATACAGCGTTTCTAATTTTTTCATTATCTAGAGTTCTTTCTCTTCACATCCGTAATACTCATATTATGCGTTGCGAATCTTTCAGATCTCATCAAAGGCATGGTGTAGGATTATAGGTTGAGATATTTGAAGAAGTGCCTTAAAATGACCAACTCCTAGCGATAACACTGGAGCTATCTGTTGTCACCAATTACATGCATAAGTATCTACATTAAATATTTACTTGTCGTTATTTGGGTAAGGTCCTCCAGGGAGCTCCTATGCTACGGTATATAGGTTCAATAACTATCTCGGACAACCAACCTACACCGAAACACTATCGATATAACACCGACACAGGTAATCTCCATGTTACATATATACAGAATTTTCAACGCGCGCGTGCTTTACTGCTTGCAGTGATGGCGATGCGCGTCTGGGCCGCAAGGTACAATAGTAGGAGGTGGAAATCAGTGCATGTGCCAAGTGGTTCAGGCCGAATGCGATCTCGAGGCTGTGAATGGTGTTATAGGAACGGTAGCCTGGCGTTTAGAACGAATGTCTTGATATGTGGGCCGTCTTGTTATACCCCCAAGTAGTCTAAGGAATAGGCCCTCACTTTCTCAATCTCGAGCCTCCCGAGCTCCGGTGGTACAGAGTGTGTTTTGTTCTGGTTGAGAGCCTTGTTGGTGATTTTGGCTACGTGCTCCTTGTCCGACCGTGAGGTGCGGAGATGATGATTGAGGCATAATTTGCGTCGCCACAAAGCGAACTCGTAGATCACACCTGGGATTCATTTCGGTCCCGGATATCAGTGAACGATTCCCTTCAAATCAACTCGTTCTGCCTGATGGTGATGATGATGGAGGAATGTTGGGTATCCATGACTTGGCCCTGCTGAAAGAGGTATTCAACAACACACCAAGAGTGAAAATGCTGGGCCACAATGACACTTATATCAATAGCTTTGGTTCAAAGGGATAGACTACCTGAGTATCAGACTTATGTTTCATCTGAATACGGTTTATGCGTGTAGGTGGCCTGCACCCATCTTTAAATACGGCTCATACCCTCCTAATATTCCATATCAAAAATGATCATGCAATATTTAATTGCTACATTCTATAGACGTGTGTAGTTACATGGAGCGCATAGCTTCCATGACCAAATCCTGTCTGAACCGAGTTTCTGAGTAGTCTGTACCTTCCAGATCTCTGCCCAGCTTGCCGTTGCTGTACTGCCGCTGAAGGCTATTTTGGTTTGTAGTGTATTGATGCCCTTGCTTCTGATAGAAATCAAACCGAATGTAACCGAAAAACTTCTAGAGAAAGAACATAACTGCAACCTCTGATGATAAACGTAAACACAGTAGAACCCAAACACAGACATAGAGCTTGCTGAAATGTAGGTAAACGGCTGTTTGTGTCGATATGGATTCCACCTAGCCATTCACGAGGCACTGTGCGCACCTATCCTAGGTCCTGCCGGAGTGTACGGCAATGCGTAGTGCTCCGCATAGGAAGTCGGTCCGCGGTCGGGCGGCTATCATGCTAGCAGAGAGTAGTTCGTTGCGCGCCGGAACTGCCGGGGCACCCCACCTCTGCCACTACGTCTGACTTTCCAATAACCGAGTTTGTCGTCAGGTCTTGACCTACTCAGTCGTGTCCTTCACCCGCTTTCTACTCGGATACATCATTGCGCTTTCCACAACGGATGTCTTCCTATCACGGGGCGCCATCTTCAGGCCCTTGCGCCTAGCGTTTTTGCTATGGCGCGAAACGACATCCTCGATGCTACCGTGGTCTGACTCGTGCCCATCCTCTATTTGTGCTACTGTCGCGCGCTGCTGCTGCTTCTCGTCGTCCTCGCCGTCGTGATTTTTGTCGAGAAGTGGTACCGGAATCGTACCGAGCTCGCGGCGGTCCTCGGTCGGTTTCCGGCGCGCCCCCATACTTTGCAGCAGCCAGTCAACCAAGCCGGGCGGTGGGGGCTTCCAGTTGCCAATATCGTGTAGGAAACGCTCCTGGTCACCCGGAACTGAAGTATCTAGAGTCAGCATTTTTCTTTCTTTCCTGAGAGGTTGTCGGATTGTCGTAAACCCGAAGACCTGTCCCCAGAGCCTCCGGCTCTTAAATGGAGACCCCAGAAATGATTTTTTAAAACCCTGGCATATATGACAAACAGGGGAATAAATGAATTTATATGCTGCTTACCGTTCATCCACACCAATGGGTGACCATTGTGGATCTTGCCCTCGATGACAAAGTCGCCAATACTATCACTCGACGGGAAGCTGAGGTAGTCGGTCACGATGACGGGCTGGTAGGCCGGCACCAAGATGTGAAACTTGATCGGCCGGTGGCCCTTCTCCTTGTATCTCTCGCCCGTCGCCCCGATTTCCTTCCGCACGGCCATCATGAACAGGAACAGTGTATCCAGCTGGTTGGTCCAGCCGCAGAACCGCCGCCCCAGCCGCTTTTCGGCCACCAGCTTACAGAACCCCGGATACCAGTCCGTGTCCGGGTGGTAAATGAAGAACCAGTGCGACTCGCACTTGCCCGAGGTTGCGCCTAACCGCTCCTGGACCATGTCGTAGACATACTGCGGGAACAACTGCTGCGCCATCAGGGTCGTCTGCGCCTCGAGCGTGTCACCGATCTGCTCGAGGCGAGCGGCGATGAGCTTTAGGGCCTGAGTCCCCTGATACTGTTGCAGGATATGGACTCCGAAGCCGACGGCTGAGCCGACCATGGCAAAGTTGGTCAGGAGAGCGACCTTATCGCACGCTGACTCGGTCACGACCTGCAGGCTGGGGATCAGGCGCTCGCCCTTTTCTATGAGGTCGACGACCTTGTTGGTCGTTTCCCCGAGCTGTGCGAGTCCCCCCTGAGCGGCTTGAAATGCCTCGACGGTCTTGGCGACGGGCTGCACATATCTCTCTGCAAGCTTAGCCACCTTTTGGCCATACTTTATGGCTTCTTTACTCGTGAGTACATGGGCTAGTAGGCTGGACATAATAATGAAGGTTGATGAGACCCTCAAGACGAAAGATATTGTCGGCTAGGGGTCTTCATGAATAATGATATCAGAAGAAGACGCCCTTATCGCGAGGTAGATGAAAGTGGTTTGGCATCAAGAGAGTGGGATGCGGTATGTAAAAGTCGGTGGGCATTGGACTGTTCCTGTGGTTCATTGTGATTGGTGGATACCTACACCAAGTGGAGGATATGCGACGTGTCTCTCTTCATATCCACACGACCACCGATTAACATCGACGGGGTCAAAACTCGTCCCAGAACGAGGTGGCAATCGATAAACGCCATCAGTCTGCCTCGTCAACGGACAATCTATATATCGTCATCACCTAGGTCCACATAAGTCCCGTCACGCGTGGTGGCCTAGATACACTACGCGCCGAAAAACACCCACTCTCCCAATGCGCCACCCCCCTTAACGCGCCAGCTCTCGGAATTTCATAAGTTATGCATAACCGAGCGGTCAACTAATCATAATTCAGCTATTCATACATAAACTTCGTTTCGACTTCATTAGCACAGAAGCGAGGCTTTCTAGTGTAAGAGCAAGGAGCAAGGAGCAAGGCTCACTTCAAGGACAATAAAGAGCGACTCTATCCATACATCACGATGGTGATACAGTAGCTTGCCTGTTCACGCCATCCAGGTACAGGTTTTTGAGATCCGTCTTCCACTGATCGAGTGTTGTCCACCTCTTCTCCTTATCCTGACTATCGGGCAGAGGCACGCATCCCTTGGGCATACCATCGACTAGTTTCGGATCCCACTCAGGTATCTCAATGAAAGAATGCTCCTTCTTACACCTGAACCCCTTCTTCTTCAATTTCCCGTCCATCAAAAGTGCATGACATCCTTTGTCTAGCTGTATGGTACCGACACAATCGGAGCATGTGTAAAGGGGGACATCCATGATCGTCCACTGCTTGTCACAGCCATCACAGCTTACGAGCCAAGACGGCTTGGCTGGTTTGTCTTCATCAGAGCCCGTGTTTCCTACTTCTGAGGACGAACCCTGCTCGAGTAGGATGTCTCCAGTATCAGAAATAATTGGATTCGTGTCGACCCTCAGCCCTCTAGCAAATGCGACAATGTTTTCTCCACCTTTCTCGACGGCGTTCGAAAATGCACCGATAGTGGCTCGTTTGCCTAACTTTGGCTCTTTCTCAGAGCCGTTAGTAATCGTTTCCGACTGGGCAAGCTTAGAATCAATCCCATCGCCATTAGCCGTGTTAGATTTTGCGATGGCCGGCTCGTCCCAAGCATTCATATAACTTTGCCACTTGTTCATAGCATCGTAGTGAACCATATTACGCAGCGTCCATGTGATCCGAGTGTTTGTTTTGTCACCAACCGTAGTTAGCAAGCGAGCGAGGAGCCAGTACGCATCGTCATCATTCTCCTCATCTTCATCGGAGAGAAGCTCAATGCCCGCACGGACGATCCTGTGCATCCAGTCTCGAGCCAACTTAGAGTTGCTCTCAAGCCTCTGGTGATATCGTATGAGACAACAAACTGCGAGATTGTTCATCATTACATCATGTGTGTCGCTTAAATCCGGCAAAAGGTTTGCGATGGAGGAACCGTACGACTCAACCCTCTGCGTGGGTAGGGTTGGGTCAAAGGCCTTGTCGAGGTATATCTTTGCAAGCGAATTCGACACAACATCTATGAAATGGGGGGATACAGTGTCGCTCGGATGCAATTTGATATCTTCAAGTGCAGCTTCCCGGACAGCAACAACCTTGTCTTCGTGAACGCCATTAGCTGCACTCGCGAGGGTCCTCGCAAATTCCTCCCGGAGGATGAACAGAAGGTCATAGGCCTCTTGCTGTATGCCAATATCAATAGCAAGAGTGAAGAAGGATTCAATCACGTCCCACCTCTTGGTCGCATCTGCAGCCTGGGCAAGAATATCCGAATCTCGTACGACTAAGTCGATCACGAATTCATTCACCAGTTCATCGAAGTATGCAGCCCAAGTCTGACTGGTATTATTCAGCGTCTCGACAAACGCGATAAACTCAGTCCAAGACTCGCGCTTTTGATACCGACCAAGCACGTCGGTATAATTCAAGAAGTGGACATAATCAAATTGGAGACTTTCTCGGTGAGTACGCGCAGCCAATTCGTAATCTTGACCAAGGTCCCATAGGCGATCTCCCAAGTCTAAAGTGATACGGGCCAGCAGCGATGAGTTTGCATGGTCTTGGATCCATACCTTGTTCTCCTCACGGAGATCATCCACAGCCCGTTTCGCCCGCGAGAGTAGATCGGCCGCTTCTTCATTACTTGTGTTTGACTGTTTAGCAATGAAATGGCATGCATGCCAATTTTGGGGGTTAAGATCAACTGCCTTGCGAGCTCGCTCTTGATAGACCTCGGTAAGTCCATCACATAGTTGGTAGATGATGAGTGCTCCGTGGATCTCCCAACTGGATTCCTGGATTGGCGTGTTATTGGATTTGTTAAGTACACCCGCAGCCCATGCTTCAATCTCTTTTATCTCCTCCAGTTGGAAGACTCTCCCTTCAAATTTCTCAAAGGCTGGCGAGTTCTCGTCTTTATATGCAGGTGGTTCGTTTGGCATCTGGGAGGACCTCTCTGGGTCGAGCTAGACCTCTCTTAGCAAAAAGTATCAAGGAGGGTTAACTGCTTATACTTACTCGTGACAGGTAACCCCGAAGGAAGCAACACGCGCACAGGAACTGGCGGAGGGTAAATTCCACACGGTGGAAAAGATGATCTGCTATGTTCTTTGCTGCATGAGAGAGGACTGCTTCGTGTAGATTGGCAGAGGGGGCCTTCACGGCTGCGACAAGAGAGAGGCCTGGCTCGCTGATAATATATTTGGTCACAGATGAATCGTGGAACCAGCGCGAAATTTCTTGGACACCATGCATAGAGTAAACCCACTCGCACCGCGCTTCGAGTAAGTTCACGTATTCATCCTCGTTCCATGTCCCCATGCTATTTTATATTTGGTCAGCACGAAATAAAGTGATGGGGGGTTATGATCAGAAGCATAATGGATCCGTCGAATCCCAAATCATAATTTGAAAGTTGACTGCTCTCACTTTTGATTGAGCAGAGAAATAGGGGGCTTCGAGATACTCACCTCACGTTTAGATTAAAAGGCCAAAACATAGAATCAATCCCGCATTCCTCTGTGAAAAGCTTGACAAGAAGGCGCCCAACTTGGGCCTTTAGATCTCGGTCGGCAGCTGAAAGGTCGACCTTAGTCAGATGATCCAACAGCCAATACATTGCGTATTGGCGAAGGTTCTTATTATTCCTCAGTTCCTCCTCGGTGAGTATAACCAAGGAAGTCAGGGCGATCTTGATATCTGCATTGTCAGGGTCGAGGCAAATGTAATCCTTGTTCCCAGCACCAAGCTTTGCATCAAAAAATTGATCAAATTCAAAGCGCCTGTAAAGATGCGGCGGACACACGTTACCGAGAAAGTGACGCACAATATCGATTTCAGATTCGTGAATAACGTGCTGACCGGACGACAATAGTAGACCAAATCCAGCATTGCGATCGAGATCTTTTGATGGAATCCGATCTTTCATCTCTACAGCACGCCAGTCGATGATGCCTGTATCGGTAACTCTAAAGATAGGATACTTCTCTACAAGCTTCTGGGTGAACGGAAGCAATGAGATTGTCAATGTTGCAGGTGGTGTTGCTCCAGTAGTGCTCTCAATCGTTGTCAGCCCCGTCGTCCGCCTTGTCAATGGCAGGCCGTGGAAAGTATCTGCTGCCATAGGGCTAATGTGATGCTTTACGGATAGAAGGGCCTCCATCATCTCTACTGGAAACCAGCGTCGACCAGACTCGATCCACAATATGATCTCATTGATCTCTTGAATTTCCTTGACCGTGCGTATATTATTGAGCCGCCGAATCTCAGCATCAATTTGATCAACTCGAGTCTTGTCAGCTTCTGCCAGCACCTCTCTGATATCATCGATGAGATCAACCTTAGCAAGGGCATCGAGACTCGTATTCAATTTAAAGTAGTCGCCAGCGCACTTGAAACGCAAAGTCTCCAGTATTGACTCTCGCCACTCGGAGATGCCTGGACGGCTGCGATCTTTTAGGATCGGCATGCTATCCATTCGATAAGTGATATACTTGTCAATGTCATCGTCGTTATAGTCGGCAATTGGGATGACGTCGAGTTGTACGTCTTTTTTAGGTTCAAGCCAGTTAGAGATCATCTGCGACTGCGCTGTCAAGAAGATCCTAGCCCTCTTGTTGTCACGCACTGAAGAAGTGAGTCTTTGAAGCAATGGGAAAAGGTCGGTACTGTCCAGAAACAGAAATTAGTATATATGCTTCCTTGGAATGACTTTGGGATCATAGATGTGGCCTTAGGGTATCAACACCAGCAACCTCCTAGATGGACAGACCCTACTTCCGTAACAAAATGAAATTAGAGATCATGCTCATTCGAATACTTACTCAAGTCCGTCGATAAAGATGAAAAAAGTCGTGTCGGGGTTCATGCGCTCCTTGTTGTTGATGAACAACTGTTGCCAAAGGTCAAGCGACCCATCAAAGTCAGAAGTTCTCTCGACTATTTGAGCTACAGACCTTGTCATTGCTTCATAAGCGGTCGATATTTGCCACAGTAACGTTCGTGAAAGTGTCGCCAAGATTCCACTATCATCTTCTTCATCAGATTTTCTCTTGTCACCTTCCGCAAAATAGTAAGCGGTGACAATTCGAGATGTGGGGAGTCCTTGCTCCATCTTCCTGATATACCTCAGGGAGTTTGCCATTAACGAGGTCTTACCCGAACCATTCCTTCCTTCTACGAGAACGACTGGCTTAGCTGGGTAGGTAGGCCCTGTCCATTTCCCAAAGACTTCATGTGTGAGGAGCCATTTGCCTGTCTCGTCGACAAGGGTATTTTTACGGGCATCAAACGCTCTTTGCCAAGTCGGAATTGGCTCCCCGGCACTGTCAAGTGCAGCGCCAGAGAAGCCCAAGGCCTTTGCAATTGTTCTGCGCCATTTCTTTGCCTCATCCTCTTTCTTCTGCTCCTTCTGGGTGTCAAGGAGCAACTTGATATCCCCAGCGCTGTCACTGACAATCCTATAGGTCTGAGCATTCACTAGAAGAGATTCCTTGGCATTGAGTCGTTCCATCATGCTCAGTAGATCCTGAATACCATTGTCGTTTAGGAATAGTTGCTTCGTGAAGGCGAATAGCCTAGAGTGCTTCCTGCGCAGCTTAATAGCGCGATCACATATCTCAACGAATAATCGAAGATTCTGGCATGCAAGGCGTGAGAGCTTTGAGTCCATCCTTCCCTGGTAGGATTCGAGGCGTTCGAGGAACTCAACACACTTCTCGAGGAGCTCTGCAAGGTTCTCAAAGATGCCCTCATAGCCACGCCAGGCTTGTATGACAAAGGTAAGTGCGTTATAGCACATCCCTGCCGGGGCGAAGACCTGCGAAACTTCAGGTTAGTGGCGGACAAATTAAAAACAAAAAGGAGCACCGCGAGATAAGAGACAAGCTACTCACTTCAGAAACACCATCCGTAACTATTCCTCCAACCGTCTGGATACATTGTAAGGTCCTGCTGACAATGGTTTTGAACAAACCGAACTTCTCTGACTTCTTCTTATCCGCGCTTTGTACCGCGTCGATATACTTCAGCACGCCTTCAACGTCGAGCGTCTTCTTGACATTATTTGGGTCTCCACCAGCTAACTCAATAACTTTGTTATGAACCTCTTTCCAGATAGCCTCGACCTCCCGCTGTTCGGATAGATCCGTCTTCTCCAGAGTGGGGCCAGCGCTCAATGGACTGGCTAACAGCGCCGAAGGCGGCATCTTGTGCGTTTAGTGTAAGGTTACACTTCAACGTCCGTGTTGTAGCAATAATTTTCCGAAAGGGTATGGGTCAAGACTGCAGGTTCTAGAGAGCTTCCCTTCTTGATCGAATTATGTGTGAATCTTAAAACTCTAGCTCCAAAGGAGTTGAACGCGACATGAATCTTTCACAGCCGACAGAGCCAGCCAACCATGCTCTAATAAATAGGTAGGACACACCACCGACAGAATGGATGGCCCATATTGAAAACGTCAATGATTGGCGTTTAGTACGACCCGACTGCGGCTGAAGGCTAGTGTTTTCCACTCCCTGCCCTTCATTACGGCGAAGAGCTCTCCAAACGCAGTAGATAGATACAAGCTGCTGAAAAGATGCCATGTGAGCGTATATTTTTAGTGCAGAATTACGCCTACCAACCGGGGCTGCCAGGGTAGGAAGACGTGAGCCCCTGTTCTAACCCCCAACGAAGGATTTGACCCACAGAATTACAGCCCCCTGAAAGGCTGTCAGGCTGTCACCATTATACTATCTTAACCCCGTGAGCCTCTTATGCTCCGGAGTCGTTACATTACAGGCGTATGGAAGCAAAGGAGATTCTTAGAACAAATTAAGACTCTGAACGCGCGTTGAGCAAAGTTGCTTAAATGGGTGTGCTGGGTCCAGCTTATCAAAGAGTGTGGATATCATTTAGCGGCCAACACCCACGATCCTGAAACAGGATAAGTTCGCAGTGAACCGATGAAACACGATTGGTTATTGCCCCTGAAATCCTTTCTTACTAGGTACCAACTTAACCGGAATGACGGCAATAAGATAGATCTACCAGCCTACGCATTCCCGCAGGACAATATTGGACCCCATAGTAATACGCGGCCATAGCTAGGTAGGTACATAGGTACATACGTTGAGAGGGCAAGGGTTAACTTCACAGTCAATTCTCTCAATAATAACGAATCGAAAGTCGAAACGTAGTGTAAATATATAAACTATTGTTTAAGCTACACCGGCTGCCTCATTTTCTTACAACGTCGAAAGTCTAGGTAAATCAATAACAAAAGACGCTTTCAAAGCTTATACGATTGGGTGTTGTGATTGTGTGGGCATTTTCAACGCTCTCCTACCCACTACGTTGTACATACAGATATGCAAAGTAGCATTGATAATACCCTCGTCATCGCAACCGCGATTTTGCGTGTGGAGAAATGCACGCCTGTGTAGCACGACATCAGTCGTCAACAACAGCTAGCCAGTATGCAAAATTGCTAGCTAAAAAGCTGGATTAGGGTCGGCATTCATGAGATTGAAATCTACTGTCGACTAACTTAATCTACCTGATGATCACGTTATTGTGGGCTTTAACTTGTGGTATATCGGCGACCATCCCGGCGACCATCCCGGCGTGACTTGCCAGAGCACGAACATCCTATCGAGAACCTGTATAAACAAGCGCATGGGAATCGTCAGAAGGATACTCTCAAATTATATCGCTGATATGAACTGTTGGTACGATACACGACATACTCGATATCAATTCAATCCGTATCCATCTCAAGTCACCCCTTCATTGACATCTCTCCAAGCCACCAGTTCCCGCACAGCTATTTAGCACTGGATTACGGGAGCATTTCCCGGTGCATTATACTCCTTACCACCATTGTCAGGTTGGCCCAACGTTCCGTAGATGTTAATGAGAATGCTCGGATCATCTTGCTTGTAGGCCCCAGGGAAGCTGAAGGTTTGGCTGGGCGAGAACGTGCCGCTCCCGCTGACCCTAAGTTGCGCGCAGGACATGTAGAACTGAGCCTGCATGCTGTTCTTTGCTGAGTGTAGTGCCAGGATCTCGACACGCATGAGATAATCACCAGGCGCGATGCACTCTGGCATGTTGAAGTTGACCCATCCTTGATTGGCGATCATCTGGTCGACACCCCACTGCTTGGTCGATGTATCAAATGTGTCTTCCCAGATTTTGAACCATTCTAGGCCGGTCTTGCTCGCCGTTGCCGCGTTATCGACCTTAGCCAGCCATGCTGTTACCGGTCCTTTGTGTGACTTGGCGATTGGGTTGTCTGGATCATTGGCGAACTGCGCGCCTCCGACAACGTGCCCGAAGTAGGCCCCAAGTTCGTCGCCCGGTGCGACATCGATAACCTTGTCAGATGTCGTGCCTTGCTTTTGACAGATGATATCTATAGCTCTTTATGTTAGCTAATGTATCAGCGGAAAGCCAGGGAACGATAGGCCTAGTAGAGAGGTCGCTTGGATTACGACACACTCTTTGCCAATATTGGGGGACTACGTACCCTGAGAAGTAACATCATAGACAGGGTTATTGTCACTTGGAGCACGAAGACCGACAAGCGAGCCCTGTTCCTGGCCGTTGACTGAGACTTTCTAAACTTATCGTTAGCCCTTAATCTCCGTGTTGTTTACCTCCTAAGCTTACCTGGAAGATGCAATGAGCCTCCGCCGAAAGAGCAAAGGCCCCAATCGTAACTAGAGAAAATTTCATCTTGTCAACGAACTAAGGGTACCCAGGTCTCTATTTGCGATGAAGTACAATATAGCAGGTTCACATATGCAGCATCCAGATACCCAACCTGTCCTGCAGATATATAGATACCGTATCAAAACTAGGTAAGAGGTGCTACCGTGAAGCATAGATATACATTATATTGCTAAGTCAAGTGCCGATCGAAGTGGTGTGAGAATAACTGACGTCGATATTAACGGCCTTCTCAATTCAACCTCCGTAACCCAGCTAGGGATGTTTAAGCAACCAAAAGTCATCAGCCGCATTTACTTTTATATACTATGTAGACAAAACGGCTCGGAACAAGGTTGCAACCTGTTTAGATATTGAAGGAGGAATGTGTGTGGGCGCTTACAACGTTAATAGGCCAGGGCTGGTTCTCCTTCATAAGCAGCTTCATATATTTCCCCGCAATTTCCATTTCGGCCCGAGATATTCATATCACTGTCGATGAAGCCAAGCTTATAGCAATGCTGTACCTCAATTGTGCCTGGTGTTATCCTTTCAATTGTTGGAAATGCAGCTATTAGATATAGATGACAACCTGTATTCCTCGCGGCACTAACTACTTTATATTGTTCCGCTAGCGTTGGGCAGACATTACAATCGCATTTCACTCCTCCGGTCATATTTCGAATGATAACGAGTGCTGGTATTTCGGGAGCATAATCCGTTATTTATCGGTTTCTTAGTGACTTGTTTTCGTCAGCTGATAGGGGCGGATATTCGGGAAGTATATCGTTCTTATCCGTACAGATTTGAACAGGTTGATCTTATTGAATTTCTGACTAATGGTAGCCTCAACACTCCAACCAATATCAACCCAGTTTAAGTAGATTTGTAATCCGTTGAGGTTGATATTCAATCTGGTCTTCGCTAGCTGTAACCACATTTATCGAAACAGTCATTTTCACTGTAATATAACACATTAAACATGTTATAGTTGAATATATCAGACACATACCCTGTGATACTTTCACTAGTAAAATGGATCTACATTTTCTATATTTAGAACTTTTACTCAGTCATTTTCAGGAGTAATACATTTCTTTCCCTTTAAACCCCTTATAGTAATCCCTACCAGCGCCATTAGTGAAAGCATTAATCTGTCAATTATTGCGCGTGTTAGTCGGTTGGCTTCAACTGTTACTGGGGTGAATACTAGCAAATTCAAATCGCGGTAGCCTCAGACAAGAAGTATTATGCCAAAAGGTATAAAAAAAGATATATATTAATAGGGTGTGGTACTGGCAGCATGCCCCCCTTACGTGATATCTGGTCTTAATAAGAATAAAAGAATATAAAGGTGTTTTGTGGCCCTTAGTCTAGCCAGTAAAGAGGACTTAGAGGCACGTAAGTAAGTGCATAGCAGTTCTAGGAACTAGGAATGAAGTAGGGGGTGGTGCATCAAATGGAGGTTAGTACGATGGAAGTACCGTAAGGTAACTACTTTTTTAACTTCTGTTTTATTTTTGACTAGATTCGGTTTAGTATGTTATATCCAAGGTTGTAATCTACTTCACGCTAATTTATGCGTGGGCCACTTTATGGGAGCCACTCCATTTCATTCTATTCCATCTGGCCTTGCTGCTGACTAATTTACGTCTACTTAAAGCTTTCGTAGGTGGAAGTAGGTAGGTAGGTGGACTAACTGTGGAATAGAAGGTCTGCTGCTAGTAATTACTAGTAAAATTGCTGATTTTCCTAACAGGTAATACCTATATAGCTGATAGCTATAGCTGATATATAGCTGATAGCTGTGGCTGATATATGGCTGATAGCTGTGGCTGATATATGGCTGATAGCTGTGGCTAATATGGCTAATGACTGTAGCTGAAATAAGCCTCCCCTGTGGCTAATATACGCCTCCCTTATGGCTGATACCCCTTAATCCACGTTCACTTTGTGGCTACCTACTCTATATATACCTCCCGTAAGTCCACTCCATACGGCTTTATTATGGGATAAGGGCTACCCACTCCACTTAAGCCACTGGTGGAGTGGGTGGAGTGGATTACAACCCTGGTTATATCATAGTGAAAATAACCGTTTCGATATCTATACTGGCTTATATTTTTATTCAAATTCATCACATAAACCAGTGAGTGGTCTAGCAGGAGACGGAGGAATCCCGCTCCCTATATGGTATCAGTCGCGCCCTCGTCTCAACTCTGAGGCCAAGTAGTTCTGGGTATAGCCGGATCTGTAGTAACCAGGAGAAAGCCTCAGGAGGAAATCCTCGTCACTTCTAGCACAAACCACTTCATATACAGGTGCCTCCAGGATCATCTTTCAACAACTTTGAATATATATAATCCACCAGTTATAATTAATAAGCCTCAGTTATCTTTCATTTAGTATCGTGTGCGCAGTGGCGATCTTCACGATGCGAAAGCTACTCAAGATGAACTGCCGAAAGACAGCAGAATAACATGACATTCCCCTTACCAGAAGAAAGAAGGAAAATCTAACCAGATTCCACATGGATAAAGCTCGGCTGCGGGCTACTCATCTCGCCGTTCGCTATCCGAATCCAACACCTCATTAGCAGGTAGTTTGGTTCTCCAATCCTCTGTATTGCTTACCATTCAGTCGCTCTTCACATATTTGCGAACAATTCTCGTTGATTTGCATCCATGTTGTTCATTAATCGCTTAAGCTTCCAGTCATTTTGTTCGCCGCGAGTTTGCTGCTGGTTATATAGCAGCCCTAGATGTCCTAATCAGAAATATTGAGCCAAAGCTAAACTACGACCTATTAAATAGTGTCACGATAATAAGGATATTAAAGATCTCTTTTAAGCTTATGGATCTCGGAGCAATATTGCTCCGAGATTTATAGGCTTAAAAAGAGATCTTCTATAACTAGAAGATCTTTCGGATCTTAGATTTTTATATAATTTTACGAAAGTAATTACGGCAGTACTTAAATAATTTTTATATATATTATAACTATAATAATTATAAGCCCGGTTAACGCTTAAAGCCGGTGCTTTCTAGTAATTATTTATTAGAATTAAACTATTTTATTTTTTATACTCTTTTTTTTTCTATAATAACTTTTCGAACTATAAACAAGCTTAATATTATATCTTTAATAACCGATTTAATTTCTATTATTACATTTTTTAAAAACAGTTATAGCTGGCTTAAATAATACGTCTAATTAAAAGCTAACTATAAAATTTATGGGATATAACATTTAATTAACCCAGATGTTCCCGATTATAACAAATTTTATACTTTTTTCCCAATAGCACTTACGTTTAAGGAAGTTAGGGTTATAAAGGTTATAAAGATTTTCCGACCTTATAACAAAAGCTTATAAAAATAACAAGCTTTATTAAAATCAGGCCGTTCACAAGCCCTAAAAAAACTTTCCGAACCTACCGATAAAAAAGTAATAAAAAGCTTTAAAAACTAGGCAAAAACTTATAACGTTACCGCTACTAACTAAAATAACGATTACGGGCACTATAACGTAATCTAGAATTAGGTATTTAAAATAATCGACCCTAATTTAAGAGTTTTAGCGATAATTATAAGCTTTTAAAAAAAAGTAATTACGGTTTAAAATATCGTTAAAACCTTAAAAAGCTTTTTAGCACTTTCGATAGCGAACACTCGAACTATAGTACTAAAAACTTATCGATAAATATTAATTAGGGTTAAAAAAAGCTCGGTTAAACCTAATAAATAGCACGCAAAATAATATCAAGCTTTCGTAAACGCTTAAGTTTATAAGCTTCTTAAAGTTAATAAAATATTAGCGGTTAAGGATTTTTTTAATATAGTAAAAGTTTGCCTAGCCTTTAACTAGGTAACAAAAGAGTTTAGTAATATAATTAGGGACGATTATTTAAGGAATCGACTAATTACATTAGTTTAATACAGAGATTAATTCGGAGCTTTATTATATAAAAATTAGCTAAAGTTTCGAAATAAAGCTTTAAGCTTTTTTATTACGTTCGGAAAACAGTCTAGTAATTTAAACCTTAAATAAGGATCTACCGATAGTAGATTTTTAAACAAGCCTAATAGTAATTCCGGAATTTGGAATAAGCAATTATGCCTTTATTTACTAACTAAAAAGCGTTTATACCGCTAAATATCTAAATTATACGCAATCTTATAATATACTATTACTGGAAAAAGCGATAAAACTATTAATATCCCGAAGAAGTTTCGTATAGCCGAGATTAAGAAGCGCTTTAAGCTTTTTAGGTAAAAAAACCTGGCAGATAAAATCCACTTTTAAAAATGGCAAATAAGATAAAGCTTACGAAACAAAAGTAATCGAAAAGGTTAAAAGCTTAAAAAAGGATCTTAAAATCTAACAGTCTCTAACTGTTTTATAAAAATAATAATTAACTTTATTAAAGATTTTAAGCTTAAAAAATTACCGGGTTTTTATATTATAATAGGATTTAAGAGATACCCACTCTCGGAATATATTATTATCGATAACTATAGAGCTTTTTATTTAATTAATAACGCAATATTAATAATTTTAGGGAGCTTTCGACCTATTTAAGATAGTAAAATAATAAAAATAGGCATTTCGAGCTTTCTTATTACTGGATAAAATAAAAGGATTTTTTTTAAAATCTTTTAAGTTAAAGGAAAAAAAGAGTTTTAAAATTTTAAACTTATTAACGTAATACTTGTTAAGGGATTTTATATAAATATTATTTCGGAAACTCGCTTAAGAGATATAAAAATCTGGTATTATAGATTCGATTGCTTATTATAATATAATATTATAAATTATAACGTTATATTTAAAAAGCTTTTTCGAAAATATAATTTAGTTTTTATTAAATATAATAAGCTTTTTTTATATTATAACGAACCTATAGTAATTAATACTACCTTATTTAAAAAGATTAAATAAAGCGTAATAAGAGTATTAGCTCTTTTTATAATAAAAAGAAATAAGCTATAAAAACCTTCTAAAAATCTCGCGCGCCCGAAAAAATTTTTTAAAGCTTTATAGCATACTCGGTTAGGTTATTTAAGATTAATAGCGCTAAAAACTTTAGTAATAAGTATATAAAATATAAGAATTAACGGCACGAAATAAATAAAATGTTTTTATTATATTATAACTTACGCTCGTTAGGTAATATTATAATACCGATTAAAGTATTTTTTACCCCGTCTTTTCTGGAAGATCTTATAAGATTTTTTCGATTTTAAAAAAGGGTACGAAAGATCGGAATAAGTACTTATAATAAAAAATAAATATAACGGAATAATTTTTACTATCCTATTAAAAAGTAAGGTTTAATTATATATTTTCGGGACCTTACAACAATTCGAAATTAAAATTTATAAGCAATATAAGGTACCGATTTATAAGATCTATAGCGATAACAAAAAAGCTATAATTAGATTTAAGGGATATACTATTTACCAGTTTTAGGCCTAAAAAAAAGGATAAATCTTAAGCTTCCCTTATTATATATTAAAAAGCCTATAGAAAATAGTAAGCGAGCTAGTTAAAAAATTATCGATAAATCAATTAAAATAAAAATAAAAGCTAGGTTTTTTTAAAAGTTTTAGCTAAAAAGCGTATAAACTGTAGTTTATTTATATAATATTTTACTATTTTAAAATAAAGCTTTACGTATTTCTTACGAGATATTTAATTCGTAATTTAGGTAGTATTTTAAATAATATAATCTAATAATTATATAAGCGCTAACGAGCGATTTACGGCTTAATTAGAACGGTATATACGCTTATAGCTATCGAGTTTACCCGTTTAAAACGGAACGTACGGCCGGAAAAAATAAGAAATTATTTAAAATCGAACTTAAAGGATATATTAAATATTTAATTAGCTATAAAGCTTTTAATATATACCGTATTTAAATTTCGAGCTTAAATTAGGTAATTATTATAAGGAATGTTCGGTTCGATAAAAATCTATATTATTTATTAAAGCAAAAAAAGCAAAAGTTTCTAATACTTTAAGCTCTCGCTAATAAATTAATAGAAACGGAAAGTGTTAGATAGTTATTATAAATTATAAAAGCATTAGATATATAGGAAAGTTTTAAGCTCCCGGAAATAAAGTCGGGATTTAATTAAATTAACTAAATAAAGGACGAGCTTGCTATAAAACCCGAAATTTTAAAAAAAATATAAAATTAAAAGTTAGGGGTAAGCGCGCCTAAAAAAATCGTTAATAGTTTAATTACTATTAAGCTATTAAAAAACGATTTTACCGAAAATTAGCTGCATAAATTCTTAACTCCCTATAAAATCCTAAAGCCTAACTTTAAGCAGGTTTTATAGCCAGACTTTAGCTAGGGGATAAATGTCGAAATAAGCACAGAAAATTATAGTAATGCCGAATCGATAATTATCGTTCGACTATTAATAAATAATAAAGATTTTTAGTTTTTAAAAAAGGTATATTTTACCGAAAAGCTCGGTATTAAAGACTTATATAATCGTTAAAGACTAAGCGAGCAGCCGAAAGATAATATAAATCGCTAATATAAAGCTTAACAGTAAGCCGGTAATCATTTAGTATTAAAAAAACGAAATCGAAAGATCTACCTATTTGCTATAAAAAAAAGCAGGCGGATAAAAAATAAAGATCCCGAAAATCCTAATTAAAGTACTAAAAGTAAAAAGTAAAAATTTATAACCTTTACTATATTATTTTATAGGGATAACGAAATCGTTTTATTTAATAAATTAAGCTGGTTAAATTTCCTAAATATCTATATATTTAATTAATTATAGGCTATTTAAAAAGGAAATCGGCAGCATAAAATACTATATATAGTAATTGTAGTAATAGTGTACTAAAATAAAGCAGATCGCTTAGGAGCTATACTAAATAAGCTACATATATACCGAGATGATTTTTTTAAAGTTTCCCCGAAAACTTAAAAAGATTTTAATACTTATTTTTTAGGAAATTGTTTTAAAAAAAACGCTAAAAAGGAAATTAGAAATTTTTTGCGCCTAAAAGCTTAAAGGGTTATTAATCGAAAATGTATTAAATACTATTTATTACTTTTAAAATAGGTATTTATTTATAAGTTTAATAAAAATAGATATCTGGAGCTTTATAAGGCTAAAATAATAATACGTAAGAATTTTTAGAAAAAGAAAATAATTTAAAATATATATACTATTACGCTCGCTATAAAATCCTTTAGGCTAATAATAACGCTCGCTATAAAATTCGATCTTAAAGTTCTTTAGTATAACGTTAAAAGCGCGTTTTTAAATATTTTACGTAATAAATTAAAGCCTATAGTATATAAGCTTCCTAACGGCTTTAAAATTAGTAGGAAATACGTTAAAATTTTACAAGCTTTATATAGCTTAAAAAAATTACTTCTACTATAATATAACAAATTCGCTATCACTTTTAAAATATTAAGCCTTATCGTTTCCCCTAAAAAGCTTTGCCTTTTTTATATAAAAAAAAAAAAAATTTTGTAATTTTTTATATAAACGATTTTTTATTACTATTTAAGCGTCGGTATTAAATAAAAGCTACTAAGTTAATTACGGCTATAAAAAAAATATATAAGATTAAAAAATAAGGAAAGATCTTCTAATATTTAGGAATTAAGATATTAAAAAATCGATAGCGAAAGTCGATTATTTTATTTTATAATTTTTATATCGATAAAATTACTTTACGTTTTAATCTAGCTAACAATAGTTGGTTTTTAGCGATCCTTTTATTATACGCCGAATTTTTTAAACATAAAAAATAAGTTTCGAAAAAATAAATTAAGGAATATTAAAAGCGTGTAAAATCGATTTTATATACCGCAATTATAATACGTTTTAATATAGCTTATATAGTAATATAGCTTTCTTATTTTTTTATTAACTTAAGCTTAAAGTATATAGCAGTAGCAAATTAGGTGATCCGTTACTTATACGCCACACGCTTTTTAAGTATTAGGTATAAAGATAAGAGTTTTAAAAAGTAAGTTTTAATTATTATAAGTAACGTTTCTTTTATAAATAATACGGAATTTCGAAAATTTTCCTATAGGTATATTATATCCTTTTTCGGGGGTGCTATTATATAAAAAGCTATTAAGTAAAATATTATATCTACCTTAATAATTAAAACTAAAGTTATAGCTTTTGAGTATATAGTTAAGAAAAGTATAGCTTTAAAACGGTTATTTTAAGATATTATTTTAGATTTTAAAAAGCTATAAAGGATTTTTTATAACAATTAATAAGTAATTAAGCTCGTTATTAAAAAAGGATTTAAGATTAATAATAGGCTCCGTTATATTAATATTTAAAATATATAATTTTGTTAAAAGTATATTAAAAGGAGTTTCGAAATAACTTATTTAATTATAAATTAAATGCTAATAAACAAATTTATTAAAAGGCTTTTTAGATAAGCATTCGAATATTTTAAAGTTTTATTAAATTTTTAAAATAGTAAAGCCATAATTATAGATCGTTAAAAAACGAAAAAAGCGAGCTTAATTTAAATTTATATATTTAATAACTTTATAAGCTTTTATAAAAAAGATAAAGTAATAAAAAACTAATTTAATAACGAGTAATAAACTTATATTTTAATTTAAAACTAATAAAATACCGAGCGTAAATTTATTCCCTAATAACTAGGCTTATAAATTCTACCGATAAAAGATATAAAAACAAAAGATTCTTATTAATTAAATAAAGTCTAATATATAATAAAACCCGGAAAAATAACTTAATTTAAGCCTAAAAAATTTACGAGCTTCTTTAAGAGTTTTATAACGCGAATTAAACGATCTTTTTTTAATTAAAAAGCCGAGAAAGCAAAACCGAACGAGCTAGTAGTAGCTAAAATAAAGATTACGCTTATAGGGCGAGTTTACGAAAGAACTGATGAGCTAGGAACTATAGGAGCGATAAAAGGGCAAATTACTAAAAGAACCGATAAGTTAGGAATTATAAAAACGTAAAGGTTTATAATAAGCTAAAAAATAAAAATCGAAAAAACTTCCGGGCTAATAGCGAAAAACTTTTTATTAATACTAATAAAAATAAAACTATTATTATAAGCGTGTACGATAAATTCGCTAAGATTTTTATTAAAAACTTAGTAGCGCTATAAAAATTAATATATTATTAGTTTTAAGATTGCTAAAAGAACTTATAGTAGAATCGGTAGTATTACGTAAATAAACATAATAGCAAGCGGTATAAAAAAGCTAAAAAGGGCTATAAGAATTTATATTAGCTTATTAAACTTTTTAAAAAAGATTTAAGAAATCTTATTTTAGGCGGCAAAAATAACCCGAGCCGTATTTATAATAGCGGGAGTCCCGAAATACTTTTAGGTATTTATAAAACGTAACTTTATTAAGTTTTAAAGTACGAATATAACGAATATAAAAATCGGCGCGAAAAATAGGAATAGCGTTAGGGCGCGGGATATTTTTTTTTTTTACGGGTAAAGGTATCGGTAAAGCTTAAAATTGTAACGCTAAAAGTACCGGAAGAAATTGTCGGAAATAATATAAAAATTACTATAAAATTATTAATGCCGAAGCTTTTTTGGGAGTAGTCGAAGCCTAAAAAAAAGTATCGCTTTTATTACTTAACAAATTCGGAAGCTTAATAAAGCCGGGCTTTTAGCGGATAAAAAAAGAAAATAAAGGAATATTAAAATCGTTTTTATTAAAGTCGAGCTTTAAAAACTCGACAGTTTATTTTAACTTTTATTTATTACCGGAATCGGGATTAAAGATTTCGGAAAGCGGAGCCTACTTTTTTACTTTATTATCCGGAAGCTCCTTTTTATTTTTATTACTAAAAAAAATACCGCTTTTTCGCCCCTCCTTTTTTATAATATAAGCTTCGGGTTTATTTTCGGGCTACTCGAGTATAATAATGTAATGGGCTGTGCCGTAGTGGGGAATATCGGCGATCATAAGCCGATATGGCAGCACAGCTCTCGAGAGCTAGTATAAATGCTCTCGAGCTGTGTCGATATACCTTCTTGATTTTCTTTTCTTCTTTAGTTAGAAAATAAACACTCATTTGGCATCACAAAATTGCATCTTGGCGTGACGGCCTTTCATAAATAATATTATTAGGCTTTTCGGGGGAGTCTTTACTATTTTTAAGCTTTTCGGAAAAGTCCTTACTATCGTTAGGCTTTTCGGAAAAGCCTTTACTACCGGAAATCTTACTACCGGGACGCGAAAAATTATCCCCCAAAAAGCTTTAAGGGTCTTAAGTAATAAGCTTAAAAGTCTCGTTACTAAAAGCGGAAATAGGAAATAAACCCGACGAAAAGTTCGGTAATAAAAGTTAATTACTTTTAAAAGTAGCGCGGTAATATTTTAGGTTAATAGTATAATATTACTTACGTAAGCGAGCGAAAAAACGTATCGCTTTTTTTTTATAAATATGACGCTTTTTTTTAAGTTTAGCGATTTTTTAGCAAGCGTAATAAATATATTTATAGCTATAAGCCGAGAAATTACGTTTTAAAGCTATAATTTAAAGTAGTAGTTATAAAAATTTACGTATTTATTAGTTAAACGTAACTTTAAATATATATAATTATGTAATTATTTACCGCAAAAAAGCTTAAAATAATAATAAAAGATTTAAAAACGCGAAAATAATGCTTGACGATTGCTATAATAAAATTAGCGATATAGGTAAAAAAAACGCGGTAATAACGAAAGTATTTTAAAGACTTATAAAATTATTATTATAATGTCTTAGGACAGGGTGTTAAGGTGAATCGAAAATGAGATATTAAGTTAAAATAAGTGTATATTAGCTGCTAAAGCTATATGTGACTATCTGGTGATATCTGTAATAAAAAAGTGAAGGAGATATAAGGGAAAAGGTCAGCTAAATATAGGTATATAATCCACTGTAAATTACCCTATAGAGTGCCTTATAAATACCTTATAAAGTGCCTTATGGAGTGTCTTATAAAATGCCCTATAACGTAGTTTTAGGGGGCTTTTAGTAACTCCTAAGCTACTGTTAATACCCGTAATCCCTTACCCTATTACATTCCTTCCTAATTTTTCAGCTAGCGTCCACGCAGCTAAAAAATCTGAAAAAAAAAAAAAAGAAAAATAAAAACACGCCCCACACTTAAATGCCTAACTTTTAGATCTAAAAAAAAAATTTTTACCCCAGGGACCTTAGGGTAACAGGTCAAATAGCTATAGCTATTAGCAGCAGCAGTAGCAGCAGGTCAGGTCAGGTAGCTATAGCTTATAGCTAATTAGCAATAAGTCAAGTAATAGTAGGTAATAATAAGTTAGCTAGCTACAGCTAGCCACGGCTTTTAATAGGTCAGATAGCTATAGCTATTAGCAGTAGTAGGTTAGGTTAGCTAACCTCCCTATAAGCTTCCCTAGCAGCTGATAGCAGGTAACAGCAGGTTAGGTAACAATAGGTTAGCTAGCCACAGCTATTAGTAGCAGCAGCAGCAGCTGACAGCCTCCCTTGCTACTAAAAGTAGCATTTAAGTAATAAGGTATATTAAAATATATAAAAAGGTATTATCCGATATCGTTATTTATATAAATTATATATATATTAATAGCTAGCTATATTTAGTTATATACTAACAGCATAATTAGCTTATTACCGTTACCTATATAAAAATGGACAGGTTTATATATAAAAACATACGGTCTAATATTTCTAGTATTATCGCGCTTTATATTTCTGGTATCCTATATAAAAAAAAAAGAAAATTTGTAAATTATAGGTAACAAGTAACGTAAATATAATATAAATAAAATAGCTAGCTATCGATTATACGGCTTAGTTCGATTTATATAAGAAATAGGTAGCTATCGGACGAAATGGAATAAAATAGTTCGCGTGCGATATATCGGATAAAAATAAAGTAAGCTTAATAGTAGATATACTTTAAGTAGCTATTACTAATAAATTTTATACTTCCGTAACTTATAATATAAAAAGACTATTTTACTCGATTAATTAGGAAGGTAAAGAAGTTAAGGCCTATCCGGGGGAGCTAAATATTTTGGGATAGGGTATTAAGGTAAATCGAAAGTGAGATATCAAGTCAAAATGAGTATATATTAGCTGCCAAAGCTATATATGACTATCTAGTAATATCTGTGATAAAAAAGTGAAGGAGATATAAGGGAAAAGGTCAGTTAAATACAGGTATATAATCCACTATAAATTGCCCTGTGGAATGCCCTATAAATACCCTGTGGAGTGCCCTATAAAGTGCCCTATAGAATGCCCTATAACGTGGCTCCAGGGGGCTTCTAATAGCTCCTAAGCTGCTGTTAATACCCGTAATCCCCTGCCCCATTACAATAATATTTAAAAAGTTTAAAAAATTTTAAATATTAAAAAAAGATTTTATAATACTGTAAAAAACGAGATTTTATAGTAATTAACGGGATTGTTATTAAGGAAGCTATTCCTAATTACGCTAGCTAAAGCTTTAATAAGTTACTAAATAACGGATTACGGATATAGCTATATATTTATTAAGCGAGTTTCGGGCAGCTATTTTTATTTATATTTATATAATTGTAAATATTTTTTTAGGATCTCCTGCTAAAATAAAGGGTATATTACAATAATAGAGATATTAAAGATTTCTTTTAAGCCTATAAATCTCGGAGCAATATTGCTCCGAGATTTATAGGCTTAAAAAAAGATCTTTTATAACTAAAAGATCTTTCGGATCTTAGATCTTTATATAATTTTACGAGAGTAATTACGGCAGTACCTAAATGATCTTTGTACATACTATAACTGTGATAAGTAGTCTTATGCTTCTAGATTCTCTAATATCAGTGTCCCTATAGCGTAATGGCTAATAGTGGTAAAAACAAATACGGTAAAGCTTCCACCTTAAAACGCAGCCCACTGAGTTCTAATGCCGGCCGATGAAAGAACTCGTCGAATTGTATTTTATCAAGTGTACCGTGGTAGAAAGTTCAGTACTAAGAAAAATTTGTATCTTGGCGCTTGCTTGTTCGAACGCATTCTCCTGGATTACCATGGTCTCAGCTGCTAAAGCCATGTCTATATCTATCTTACTGCCTTCCCAACGTATTTATCAATGAGGTACTTCAGTTCGTCAACTGCTATTTGTCTCGTTTTTGCACCAGGAAAATGAGCCGAATTGATAAAAAGCGTCTCTACTGGGTACGGTCGGTTCCGATCGTCAACCTCCCCAAGCGGCTCGCTCGGCCCGAAGTGTTTGAAATATTCATTTCGGTATTTCTGGTCTTTCATTTCGTGATGCTCGCATCGCCAAATACCAATTTCCTTCTCGTGATGAGCATAGTACGCACATGCATCGAATATATATAGCTTGCTCGTGAGAGTATCAGTCCCGATGTTAGACTCCCAAAGGTCGCCGTGGATTAGGCAGGGTTTGATGGAGCGTCCATTAGCTGTAAGCGGATCAAGTAAACGAGGTATGAGGTTCTCCAGTGTAATTTTCATCGCGTCGTCCAACTCACTCCAGAACCCATTGACTTCCACGTCAAGCCGGTACACGCCATGCATCAGCTTTTTAAAGAAAGATGTCCACTGTGACACCTTCAGTCAGCCACGCAATTTACGGGACGCCTCAGAAGTGATTCCCATTCAGAACCCAGGTGTCGTTCAGAACGACGGGTCGCACCCCAAAACGAAGGGGATGGGGGTCAAAGAGATAACTCAAATATACATACACTACTGTCCCAGGTCGTGTCAAGCGGTAGCTTACCGTCGAACGTCGTCACATGAAACCCAAACTTGCCAGTTGGCGATTGACTCTCGATGCAATTTAGCCAGCTTTTCACCTAATTGGACAGGGTCAGGGAGCTGATGAGTAATCGTCAGGTATTCGCACATGAAGAAGTGGGCGTCCTGATTTTCACACTGCCCATATCCATGAGGTCGGGGTGCGAAGCTTGGGAGAGTATTATGAATCTCAAGCATTGTCAGATTCTCGCCAAGAACACGCTCAGCGGCATCATCTGTCATCACGATCTGCATTCCAAGCTGTTCGTCAGCCTCATTCAAGTATATATGGAACTTTAGTAGTAACTACTAGCCTTAAGGAAATAGGCACCTGGAGAGCCATTGGCGGTCTTAACGTCAATACTAGCCGTCAAAGCCAGGTTAGATATGCCGTGTTGTTTCACCTTGAGGACCTTATCAATATGCGGCAGTGCTGTAGAATTTGTCAATACAAAGTAGGTACTCATCACAAGAACTCGTATTTACCCTTGACGATTGCAGGGTCGAGCTCAATGGCTGCTGCACTAGGTTGACTCATTTCGCGTATCTTCTAACAAAATAAGACAAAAACGTATTTTTTGCCTTTCATTTTGCCGTCTTTACTGGATCGTCGCACTATTTTATAATGTCAAGATATAAAGAATGCAGTGCGGGGTAGGTAATGTTATATGTACGCACTTACAGTCAGTTACGGCGCAGACAGGGGCTAGATAATCAGACGCGCGCCAAATGAAACTTGATAATTCAACTTCTCTGCTACTTCACGTTCATAAAGTCATGTATACGGTATTTGATGCTTCCTCAACAACGAACGACTATCACCGCAGCAGCTCTCCATCCTGGAGTATCTCTGAAACCTTGACACCATGCTATCCAGATAGACTTACCTATAGTCCCCAATTTCCATCATGGGAAGTATGTCAAATAAGGTTCTCGCGCAGATTAAGTCGCAGTTAGCCAAGGGAGACCTATATAGTGGAAACACCTGAGGTCTGGTAAGAAAATCAGCCCTGAAGCCCTATCTATTTCAATAACGGGCTCCCCAGATGCTTTAGACCGTCCTTATCATCTGTCTCTTCCCGGGTCCACCTTGTTCAAGCTACTCAGTAGCAGAGCAGCGAATGCGAGCAAGTTTCTTTATCAGATGTTCAGCCACAGCTACTCTCTGAAAACCCCGAGGGCCAAAGACAGCGACCACGGGATCGAGCGGATGACCCGCTAGGGCTTGTACCCAGTGTTACACGAACCTGAGGATCGCTCGGTAGATATAATCTTCATTCCTGGACTTGGGGGAACGAATTTATGAACGTGGTGCTGCTATCAGGATTTGGAGAACTTGTGGTCGCAACTCAGGCTTTCCAAGGGATCTGAAATTTCTGTGGAAAGTATCCATACTATCAGTTACAATGCACACTTCTCATCGAGAGAGGAGCAGGAGGACTTCGCAAATGATTTACTATTCGGTATAAAGTATAAAGAGAGTAGAAAATAACCGCTGGGACGAGTCCTTTTGGCTGTGGTTGCCCATTCCATGGGTGGTCTATATTCAAAAATGCCTTCCTCCAAGGCCATATAAATGACAAGCTCCGCAGCATTATATCTAATACTAAGGCCGTCTTGTTTCTCGGAACCACCCAGAGACAGTGATTTGGCCAAGACTTTTAATAAGATCCTTACAAGTTCGGCATATGGATACTCGCCTAAAGGTTACGTCTCGGAGCTTACTACAAGAAGTCTAATGATTGACGAGCTTTATGAATCATTCAATAGGTAATCATGCGCCTAAGCTCTAGATATTCTCATTTTACGAGACCTTAGGTAAAAACGAACGTGTGACCTATATCGTTGATGATCTCAGAAAAGCAATCATCGTTGTTAGGATACCCGAAGGAGACTCCGCAGTAACTGAATGCTGTCAATTGTGATGTTTGCAAGTTTGAAAATGTAAACGTCCCCTGTTACAGAGTATATACCGGTAAAGTGTTAATATCTGACCGGTATCACCAGTATCGCTTTTGCGAAAACCCCAATCATGTATCAGCCCTGGGAGCACTTCGTAGCATCGTTTCCATGATGCGGACCTTCAAACAACCAGAAATCGATTATGGAAAGTTCCTGCTGCATGTGTCGGCACTATGAAATGTATCCGGCCCCCTGAGGAGGATATTGCAGCGGGCCGCAAGATACGCAGGGCAGGAACTTGTCAGCATTTTCTGAACGGCTAGGGGTTTAGTAATTGGGTAAAAGCTGATTCGTATCCTGTCTTATGGTTGCACGCCTCTCCTGGCAGTGGGAAATCCACCCTGTGCTCCGTTGTTGTCAATCAGCGCCAGGAAAAGGCCATCCTTGTGCCCAGCGCCTACTTCTTTTCAATTATGGACGGAGCCAGAAGAGGTTTCTCGGCAGTATGCTTCGATCATCAACTTATCAGACAGCTCTCGCAGTCTCAATCTATTGCTACGCATTAGCAGATCTCGCTACGCCTGGACTAAAACCGAACGACACGGATACGCATAATCTTTGGAAGCCAACTTTACTATCAGTTTTACCAGGGATGGAACTCGAGGAAGACGTAGACTGGATATTGGATGCCATAGATGCATCGGCGACGTGGTTAAAAGCACGGTGAAATCGGTTAAAACCACGGTGGTCGATGCTCAGACTAGTTACCTAGCGCCGCAATACTTTTGGCCAGTAAACGGATGTACCTTTTCTATTGGAAGTCCCCAATTGTAATACCTGCTGCTTCTTGCTTAAGGGTATTACTTACGGAGTACTATAGCTAAATTTACTGACTCTTATACTTAAGATGACTTCGATACCTCTAGACCTCTTGAGAATTAGATTAGATTAGATTAGATTAGATAAGAAAACGTGTACGCTTGAATTTTTAAGGAACCGGAGCTTTTTATTACCTTGCTATTATTAATGAGATCGGCTGCACTTAAAATGGCTATAAGAATTAGCGATAGTACATCCATTAGTTAGGAAAATGTACTATAGCGTAAGTATATCCACTATCTTACTATATAGATTCTAAAGCTTAGACCACCGTGGTTTTAACCGATTTCACCGTGCTTTTAACCACGTCGATGCATCGGAATCAAGTAAACAAGCCGTGGAACTCATAACTTCAATGAAAGTTCATCTGGCAGCTGCAGAGAGAGCGCTCGTTACAATTACAGATCCCGACCAATCCTTCAAACTCTATCGCAGTAGATATGCTCTTACCAATACGTCTTTCGCTGATACTTACAGTGAGGCTGGAATTGAACCGCCATGTTCCGAGTTTTGTTTTGTATACTGCCTACCACTAGTATTTATGACTAAGAAGGTCCGGCTTCGATCAAGCCAATCGACGTTCCGGAAGTTGATGACAAGGAATTACGCACCCGTCAGGTCTATTACGCGATGGCCGTATAGTCTTTCTAGATATAAATTTGTAGGTATGCACAGTTTGTCTGAGTAAAGGTGCAATTGCCATCATCCAAAACGACGTGGCCTCGGAGTGGTAGAGAATATGGGCAGACTCTCACGTCTACTTTGTACATAAGAAGACGTAATAAACCTGCCCAGATATCCTGTTCTAGAATTTAATATGAGGTTGGTACGTATGGCTATGCGAAGGGGCCGAGGGGGTGCTTTTCCCCTTTCTTCAAATTAGATAATGTGTTTTTGTGGCCTTCTATTTCTTTGGAGCTAAACCCGAAAGACCTTAAGTACATAGTTGAACGAATGCTGGTCTTGGATAATGCCTAGAAGGAGTATAAGTACATCAGTGAGAATCCGCAAAAGTCGAGTACAACAAGTGGAGTATGTACTATGCTCGTTACCAAGTCTGAATATGGAACCCGACGGCGTGGTGCAAGGCAACTTCTTATGCTGCATGTCCATAGGGCAGACACAAAACACTACCTCCACATACAAGCAAGGAATCCAACCCACCAAAATGCACAGACCTATCTACTCCGTTGGCACCTAATAATTGGACCTAGGCTATGAGGATCACAGGCCATACGGTACAGGGTTGAAGGAATGGGTACGTACATAATCAAAGCATATTACACACATACAAATTCGCCGCGACAGGACTGTCAGGGCTCCCAGACTAATGTGATCAGTTGATTAAGGTTGGTGGTTTGTGGTCTTCAAGGAACTAAGTATGCCAATGGGAATATAGTATAGCCATTTTAGGCAGTTCAGGCAGTATACCTAGAGTTCTTAGACGTTGCCTTACCAAGCTAGCACAGAGGCACAGACTGGGATAACTCTATAACCTTTAAACTGTACATGCAGATCAATTGATAGTGCCATGTAAATGTTACAAAAGTAACATGAGGCATTGTCGATGTTGGTGGCACCTGTCGTCGCCCTTGTGGCTCATGTCTTGATCTGGCGTTGGCATGACTTCCTCTGACGCATGTAGCATTGATAGGTTCAATAAGTGGATGTTTTTAAAAGCTCAAGCAAACTTCGAAGCTTGTAGGAATCGACGATATAGGTAGGTGTCTGGGTACTGTTCTATCGTACCATAAGGATTCAAATGACTGTTATATGATAGGTTACTAAGACTCAGATTGTAATGTGATTCCATGAATTGCCAAGCAGCTAAGGGAGGGCTGGTACAAGATCGGTCAACTTCCCTGAAATCCGGATCTGGTAATTTGATAATAACTTGCCAACGTGATTCGGGTCTTCCGGGTTCTGGTTAGCATTGGGCAGTTATTTGTAAGCGAGGAGATCATGTCATTGTGCCCTTTCAATCGCTGGGCGTTGTATATATAGTAGTTAGGAAATCCGAAACTGGTGAGAGGAATGAATTACTTGAGAACCAACTAACTCGCCTATCAATTACAGAACTAGCATCATGATCCTTCATTGCCGAATAGTGGTAGAAGTGAAGACAACTACCATAGTAGGTAGTAATGCTGTTGTTGCTTTAAGGGATAGAAATTAGACGAGCTGCCCTGTCGTTGACGCTAATGATGCGGCGTTGATTTTGGGTATCCACATCGTTAGACTAAAATAGACTACCCGGCGGCATGTTGCGTATGTACAATAATAAGTACATACCATGGTTTTAAAGCCCCTTTGCATTCCGTAGCAGTATTATGACTTCCTTTCTCTCGACAATAATTACGTCCGTAGTCTTTTTCCATAAGCAGTCAGTTGGCGAGTTCCAAGTTTCATGCAGTAACGATCGCATCGTTTTCTTTGGTCATATAAGGGTCAAATCTGGACCAATGGCTCAGTACCTACTCTGCTACTCCGCCTG
This sequence comes from Whalleya microplaca, assembly GCA_022497155.1. Taxonomy (NCBI): domain Eukaryota; kingdom Fungi; phylum Ascomycota; class Sordariomycetes; order Xylariales; family Xylariaceae; genus Whalleya; species Whalleya microplaca. The sequence continues at coordinate 51,797 of MU385736.1, read as the reverse complement.
GGGGTCTACTAGTAGGGGTACGTTGGACGAATAAATGCTACCTGATTTTTCAGCTCGGTCCTCGGGTATTCCCTATATGACCAGGGCGCATGGTCTGGGGAATAATAGCTAACTACGCTAAGTAAACCAGGTAAACGGCCATTGCCTGGCGCCTGGCAGGCCTACAACCCTATGCCGGACGACATACTTGGTTATATGCGGCGATGTTAGTGCGGCATAGCCCACATTAAGAACCCCGTGACCAATAAGAGCTGCAGCGTATAATTACTTATATTCGCATTCGTATAGGCTGCGTATTCGATACCTAATACTATGTATATATATTTGATCTCCAACTACCCGGCTCGTACATCCTCCGCTTGGTTTTCATAGACTCCTCCCACTGCCTCACGATGGGGACTTTGGATCAGATCTCGATTATACTTGCAGACCGTGCACCGGTCCTTGCGTCCATCTTTGTGATTTTCGCTGGTGTGTTGCTGGCAACACAGCTACTCGATAGTGACGCATCATCTATACCGTTACTTGGTAGAGAATATGGATACGCTCGGAAGCGCAGAAAGGCCTTCATCAAGAATGGTTTGGATTTTTACCAGAAGGGGTACGAGATGTTTAAGAACAAGGCATATAGACTGACTTCTATCGATGGTATGAATAGCATTCCATGGTCCGTGTTATAAGAGTCGCTAATGTAGAATAGGAGAGCGTATCGTCTTGCCGCGGTCGCTTATGGAGGAAATGAAACAGCTTCCGGATGATATCATCGACGTCCATGAGGCCATCAACATTGTATATTTCCCATGCCTTATTAATGATACCGAGACAGTCGACTAACGCAAAACAGTCTAATGAACACAAATACATTGATCTGGGCAGCAGGAAACTGTCAGAATTCTTCGTTCATGTTATTAAGTGCGATCTGACCCGCAGTCTAGGTAGGAGCACACCATATGCCATCAGAAGCATGTACTCACTGATCTGCAGGGCGTATCAACCCCCGACTCATGGCAGAAGTAGCACGTGCCGTTGCCGATGAGCTGCCTCCATGTGAAGACTGGACGCCCGCCGTTGTGTACCCCACGATACTACGTATAGTAGCTCTCACCTCAGGCTCCATCTTCGTCGGGTCGGACCTATACCGTTCGGAAGAATACTTGCATGCTAGTATGAACTACACGATGGCCTTCTTCAACGCAATAAAGAAGCTGAAGCAGTGGAGCCCATGGACACGATGGATCGGCCGATACTTTACACCGGAGGTCGATCACCTGTATGCGGAGAGGAAAAAGGCTCATGACTTCTTGCTGCCGATAATCCGGCAGCGAAGAGAGGCCATGAAGGTCGGGAAGGAGTCGCCCGACGATGCCCTGCAGTGGATGCTCAATAAGGTTGACGAGTTCGGCCTCAGCGATGATACACTTGCCGAAGCACAGCTCAATCTAAGCATGGTTTCCATTCACACTACTACTTTGACAATAACCCTGATGTAAGCGCCTCAAGACCCTAACGTTTCTTCACTTTCGCTGACTATGTTATGTGAAGCCTTTACGATCTTGTGGTGCGACAGAATGTCATTGCCGAGCTTCGAGACGAGATCAAGACGGTTCTGGCGAAGGAAAATGGCGTTATGAGCACGCACGCGCTCTTCGAGATGAAGCTTTTGGACAGTGTGATGAAGGAGTCGCAGCGAATGAACCCAGGCAACTTAAGTTCGTCCTAATAGACGCCCCATGCGCCATTGATCTTTACTAATCGTTGATTTTCTCCTACAGCTCGATTTCAGCGATGGACAGCCAAGCCTGTGACCTTAAGCGACGGCACTCGGTTACCGGCTGGCTACATGATCGAAACGCCACATGCTGTTGCGATGCAGGATCCAAATTTATTCTCCAACCCCGAGGTGAGCGTGGCTTCATTTGTTTGGTCAGATGGTGATGTACTGACGGGACTACAGCAATGGGATGCGCATCGTTTCCTTGACCTACGCAACGGTACCTCGAAGGACCTTTTAGGCTACAGAAACAAGGAGCAGTACCAATTCGTGACAGTCACCAAGGATTTCATGCACTTTGGTTACGGCCGACACGCTTGCCCGGGGCGCTTTTTCGCCGCCCATGTGATCAAAATCATCTTGGCGGATATTCTACTCAAATATGACATGAAGATGCCGGATGGCGTCACGGAGCGATATCCAAACTTGGTCATGGGTTTGGATTCGCTGCCCGACCCGACGAAGGAGATAGTGTTTAAGAAGATCGAGAATTCTGTGTAGATGCGGGGATTGTACTGCCTTTCTGCAGCTAGATAGAATCATTAAACATATTCTAGATCACGCCACTCTACCATCAAGCAAAAACTGAATCTCAACTATGGTGATCGCTAATCGTGATAAACGCAGGAGCTTAACACAGATAGTCCTCTCCGTCTAGTATCACGGCTTCCACCTCCAGCCAGGGTGTTTCCACTCGAGGCTCTCGATCTCCGCCGATGACAAACCCTCGAGCTCCTTACCCACGTCCCTCTTCTCACGCTTCTTATTATCCGCGAGCATCCAGAACAGCGTCAAGGTCGAGACGACGAGGATCATGCTCGAGGCGGCCAGATTGAGACCGTTGCCGATGTGGTAATTCGGCGCGTCCCGCTCCAGGTACGACCAGGTCGAGATCAAGCCACCGACGTTGCCGAACATAACGTTGGTAGCGATAGAGACGCTGCGCGCAGAATCGCTGACGACCTGCGCCGACGCCTGCGCGTTAGTCAGGGCCCCCAGCGCAAAGCAGCTAATGGCCGTAAAGAAAGTCGCCGCGTACCGCACGTGGGCATCGGTGCTCGCCAGGAACATAATGTACCCCATCATTGTGAATGGCGCGGTGAGCATGATGAAGATCTGACGCTTGTCAAAGCGCCAGCTCAGGAGAGGCAGGAAGATCTCAAAGGCCGCCCCCACCACGTAGGGTGGGACCGTGTAGAGTTGCTTTCGAATCGTTGTAGACGTGGGATAAATAGTCGCCACGATCGTAGGGGCGAAAAAAGCTAGACCTTGCACGGTGATGCTGCAGGCCTCGGGATTAGCGGCCACTTATTATAAATTGATGGTCTCAGGTAGCTATTTCGAAGAGAACTTACTTGTTGAACAGGAAAGTTACGGCAGTAGCAAGGACTGCGGGATTAGTGATGGCCCGATAAATTTTCTTGCGGCTCACTGCATCTAGAACCGTGGACTGCGAGATTCGTTCTGACTTCACACGGGCGATGGCTAAGGTTTTCTCTTCTTCGGTCAGCCATCGTGCCGTTTCAGGGCGATCAGTGAGCGTGACAAAGGCGATCAACGACAGCCCAATCGTAATGATACCCTCGACAATAAAGATCATACGCCATTGGCTATAGATCAATGAAGTTAGTATATGTTTCTTCATGATATATTCGATATTCATCAGCCTCATGGCGAACAGTCCAACTCCATTAACAACCTAACGCAGCTAACCGAACAAAGCTCCAACTGGACCAGAATAGGGGGGAACGGACTGCGAAATACGTACTGAAGACTACCGATCCCAGGAAGACTCAATATCCCAGATGCCAATAAGCCGCCGAAGGCCCCGGCCAGCGGAGCCATAACGACGTAGAGAGATAGTCTGAAGGCCAACTCGGAGCGACGGTACCAGCGAGACAGATAATAAGCAATGCCAGGCATCATACCTGCTTCGAAGATCCCGAGAACGAAGCGCACGCCGCAACCAGCAGGCAGATCCTGAACGAATGCCGTGCATAGCGATGCAATACCGAACCCGAGGGAGCTCGCGGGGATGAACCAGCCCGGGCCCACCCATTTGCAAATGAGGTTGGCCGGGATCTCACAGACGATGTAGCTGATGTAGAAGACAGAGAGAAGCACGTTGTAATCGTTGCCACTCATACCCAGATCCTTCTCGAGGCCAGCGAGCCTGGCATTGCCTGGTGACGTTCAGTGGGCTGTCTGAGAAACTGGGGCAGGATTATGTACCGATGTTGGCACGGTCGATGAAGCAGAAGAGGTACAAGAGGGAGACCGTAGGCACGACCATCCAGTCTATCTTGTTCCGAAGCCTTCTCTCTGCTGCCCTGTCAAATTGGACGATGGATTCGCCATGGCTGTTCGAACTCTGAGTTAGTGTTGCATCTACGACTGTGATTCAATCTATCTCCGTACCTATTGGTTGCTACATAACCTTGCTCGGCAGCTGCATGGACATCCTTCTCGATACGTTGCTCATAGGGTGAAGCATCTGAAAGCGGCTCTTTCGGATCCGAGTCCCCAATTGTCGTCGACATCGCGAAGTGGCCTCTTGTCTAACCTACGAAGTAGAAGAAAATTTTAAGGACTACGATAAGGATCGACTAAGAGTTGTAGGTGTTTACAATTGAAGAAGATTACTTGAGTTATTAAGAAATAAATGCGTAAGACCCCCGGCAGCGTAAGCCATCCTCCATTGTGACTCTAGGAGGAAGATGAAAAACTTGCTATCATAACCCCCCTGCATTATCAATCGGCATATTTATCTAATCCCGGTCGTACGTAGTATGCGCGAGACAGCTAGAGCCTAGCTGCAACGAATCGCGAACCATCTCCATCATAAAGACGTTAGCCAAGCTTTTATTAACAACCGTTAACGATCAGCGCTTCCCCGTCTTATTGATGGGGTTCACCCGCTAGTCAACGCGGGGAGCCCTGATGAGCTGCCCAGAAACATTACTCCGGGCTACTGTCAAATTCGGGAAGGAGACCAGGGATGCTGACGCGTGGCTGCGACGGAGACAACTGATTCAGTAGCAGAGTAGCAACCGAAGTTGTACGCGAGCTCAACAGAAAGTATTTCGAGCCACACAGTCAGCCATGATTACAGTTTGTCTATTTCCATGGAACTTGTCGTAGCGGAACGTTGCGACGCAACCACACGGGCAGATTCATGCATACATTCATGGTCAAAGTAAGACCGAGGTGGTACTTATTCATGTCTAAGCACGTGGCCAATCATCACTGCTATATATCATTGGATTACACATACATAGATCTATGGGATCCTCCCGCGGTCATACCCACCTACCTGTAGTGGGCGAGGAGCTGATAATGAGAATGCAATTGACAGGATTTACCATATATCCATTGCGATATCCCTGGTACAGAATAGATTAAGGTCCGGCTACTCGGGAATGAATGTCGGTAAAGATATGTGTGACATAGTGACGGCCCCATAGGGCACGCATACCACACAGCGTTACAGTCCCGGACATGATTTTTGAATCATGCTAATTTTGACAGCACTCGTATCTGATTTGTTCACACGATAGGCCTCGACGGAATAAATGCTAGCCTGGCGGTCTTGGCAGAGTTTCGTAGAGTAGTTGTTGCAAGCCCAGTTTCGCACTCGCAATTAACCAGATTGATAACCGCAACGCTCGTTAAGACCAGTATGCAAACGAAAGAAAGGAAGAGGAGAAAAAGGAAGAAAGAAAGAAGAAGGAGCAATGTTTTATCAACCATCCGTAGACTATCATGAGCGCAGTAGTTTGAACTAACAAGAGTCGTTGGCGTATGGTTCAGCCTGTCTGAGAACTCCGTAACCTCGTACCAATCCTGGTCCCGACGTCTAACGTCACATCAAGTCTAGCCACCGATCCTCAGCAAAGTTACTTCAACCCTCAATATGAAGCAGAATATCCCCATCCTCAAAGACACACCCATCCATCAACAGCCTCAGACGTCCTCTCCTCAAGCCTCCTCTCCCAACCGCCGCCACCACCACCACTACCCATCCTCAGGGCACGCTGCGCAAGCGCAAACAACTCAGCCCTACCCGGCGGATACCCCAGCATCTCCTACGCGCCCACAAGCAGACTCTCCTGCTTAAGTGCCAGCCACGAGAGCTCGCTCCTTGAACCCCTAGGCGCGCGCGATGCTGCCGAGTCCCCCGCCCGGGCGCCGGCTGCGAACAGCATAACCGTTACGCCGTGATCCAGATGTAGCGCGGGCTGTGCGTGGGCGAGGAGAAGAGCTACTTGCGCGGTGCCGGGCAAGAGCAGCGATCGCCCGTCTTCTCAGCCAGCGTCGTCTTCCGCACGCCGTACCGGGAGGGGGCCTGGCGCAGCGCGAGGCCTGGCCTTCTTCGGCAATCGCGTGCGCGGCTTACGCTAGGGCGGATCCGGCGGATGCGCGGTACTTAGTGCCGTTGCGGGAGCTAGAACTGCTGCTGCTAATGCCGGGGACTTCTGTGGGTGTGGAGGAGGAGGGTCGGGGTAGTGGTTGTAGGTAGCTGAGAGATCCATCATGTAGGTACATATTTGGGACGGAGTTGATTGCGAAAAGGGGTAAAAACGCAGTAGGGTTGGATTTCTTTTTCTTGTATAAGAACTTATAGGCTACTCTAGACTACACACATGACAAGAGACGAAGCTGGTGATTGTATTAAATGTGTCCGGAATTCCAAGGTATGTATGGTGTGGATGGCGGGGTCGCTTCGCTCAAGTTGACGTCTCCTTTTTGTCATTTTAGCTAGCTAATAAGCTTGCATACAATATACAACGTGTCTAACCGGCGGCCACACGAAGCTGTTCTGCTTGACGTGTTGGCTCGACACGGCCGAAATTAGATAGTCGACAATATCATTATCCCAATTGACATCAACCTCTGCTTGCTCATGTCCCCGCCGCCCATCTTTCTAAGCCAATAACACAAGCTTAACGCAATCGTGTCTTCACAATCCCACGAATCATGAATGCTGATATAAATGTGCGGGATATCTCTGGGGGTGTTCGAATGCGGACTATGATGGCTTCGTCTCGCGGCCATCGGTCCTTCAAGTGAACTGCAGTTCGGGTTTCTCTAACGACCTGTCCGATACTTCACGACACACCGGCTGCCTGTCCCAAACTTCCTGATCCTCGACTGCTGAAGATGCTCATAATGCCAAAGCCGACGTAGAACAGCATTAGTGGGTACGCGACCAAGACTCTCATCTGCCTCATTCTACCCACCACACAGAACATGCCACTCGCGCTTGTCGTACACCAGACAATCGCCGCACTCGTCAGGATGTAGCCCAACGGCCCATCCATCGGCATGACGATGCCCACTAGACTCGTCATGACCAGAGGCAAGAGACAGTACCCAAGCACGCTCGCGCTCCTTGCGAATGTCAGGTTGCTGCTTAAGTGCCCCTTGGACTGGCTGGCATCGGCCGCGCTGGGGTCACCGGGGTAGGCGGGACCAGACGAGTATGCCGGCGCTGCATGCGAAGGTGAGGGCGAGGTTGGGTCATCGGGCGACATCAGCGATAGAATCGTGTGCAACGCAATGGATCCCATAACTGCTAGTCCGTAGATGTATCCGAAGTGTACCTTGCCGCTGAAGAGCAGAAAGGTGCCGAAGAGGAGGAAGAAGAGTATAGGACCTGCGAGATCTGAGTCGTCCATAATGTGTTGGTCGATTCGGACAAAGGGATTCAGGACTGCTAAGGTCTAGAGAAATACCATTAGTGCTATTACACCTTGCAGGACGGGGATAAAATCCAGCTACTGGGCTTACCTTCATCTGGATGTGACCGAAGTTGACACCTAGCTCTTCAAGTAATGGCGGCTCCCCATCGTATCCTTCTGTTGAAAAAGCAGCAATCCAGCCTGTCCGTAGTCCACCTTGTTCGCCCATCCTTCCACTCACACCAGGTGCGCCGCCGCCAAAGCCTCCGTATCCAGCAGGCCCGGGTGGTGGTGCGCCGTAACCATACGGTTGTGCAGATGTCGGTTGGCCGGGTACACCGGGCGAGTATGAGGAGGGATAGAACTGGAGATTTTGCGCCGATGCTGCACCACCGGCATACTGATTCGGAGGTGCGCCGTAGTATTGCGACATGTTTGTGTAGATCGGTGGTCGAAAGCTGAGCTACCTGGCCTGTATTGACTGGTATTGACTGGTACGGATAGGGTACTGAGAGAACGGGAAGAGCAGATGTGGTTTATTAAGTCTTGCGTGCGGATTCAGAAGTCTCGAATTCAGAGATAAAGGAGGAAGTGAAGTTGATAAGCTACGTGGCGTAACGAAGGTGCACGTTCAACTAATAACTTTTGGTGGATGGAAATCCAGAATGAATGTGTCTTCACCGATTGTGGCGCCACCAAAGCTCAAGCAGAAAATAGAAGTAGAGTTGCTGTGGCTGGAGCTTCCCCTGCATCAGCCTTTGTGGCTAGTGGAAGTGAGTGGGTGGAACTGGGGAAGACTTAGGTAATCGTGTACCTAGGTACATGTACATGCAGTTTACTGATGGGTCCACCTGCACTGCTGCATTACATAATAAGGCTCAACCGAACAGCTGGACGGGGAGTGGCGGTTCAACGCGGTTCAATGTCGGAGGAGCGGCATGCTAAACTCCGGCAAGGGCACGGCTTTAGTACGGTTCCACCTCTGTTCTAATCTAATCGGTCAATCGGTCCATTATCAAGAGACAATTTTCAGTTGCGACAGCTTTCTCTCCTCAACGAAAAAGGCCTCGCTGGTCTACCATCGAGTTCACGTCGCTCCCTGTAACGCTTGAGCCTACACTTCGCAGTCGGTGTAGTTGCTCAATTTGAATTTTTACTAATTGGCAAAGATGGTACGTCCGCAACCGCATTCCCTCCCTATGTGTACATCATCATATACCTAGCTTCCGGCGAGAGCCGGCCAATGCGCCACCGAACTCTTCGCTGACACTCACCCCTAGGCGCACCGCATCATAACCCAGATCGTCGTCACCGGCAGCCGCGTGCTCGGCCGCGCCTTTTCCGAGGCGTGGAAGCAAGCGCAAGCAACGGGTGAATATGCCCGCGCGCAGGCCAAGATCAACCCGAACGCGCCGACCGCGCGCGCCAGCCTCTCGAGCGGCATGACCATGGACGAGGCCTGCAAGATCCTGAACGTCAAGCCGCCGCAGGGCGGCCACGCCAACATGGAGGAGGTCCTGGCCCGCTTCAAGAAGCTCTTTGACGTCAACGACCCCCAGAACGGCGGCAGCTTCTACCTGCAGAGCAAAGTGCTGAGGGCGAGGGAGCGGATAGAGGCCGAGGTGAGGCCGGCTATGGAGAAGGCGGCGCAAGAGGCCGCGATAAAGGAGGGCTGGAAGCCCAAGGTGTATAAGGACCGGTAGTGGGCGAGTGACACTATTGGCCTTGGAGTATGGGACTGTTTGCGGAAGCCAGGCCAAGCCACTTGCTAGGTCTGTTTACGCTTCTGGGGGAAACTAAAATTCATCTTCACTCGACTGCAGCATTGCTTGGCGTTATCTCGGAGTTTGATGCATTGTGGTACTATTCGAGGTTGGAGCTAGACGAGAAATGAGTCCTTTTGTACCAAAATAATATGTGTACACTATATGTGAAAGAGGATCAACTAGATACCGCATGTTTGTAATAGATGGTGTCCATCGGGAGTATATACTGTCCAATACAAGAAGATTGCGCCTCGAGTGCCTTCGTCCTTCAAATGTGACAGTCAACCGCTTTTAAGGCATTGTATTATGAGCAGTACTCGACGGATATAATGCGATCAAATATTGGCGTTGAATAATTGCTATCTATAGTATTAGGACATATGTATCTCATGTCTTTCCCAACGGGCCCAAAGTAAGTTTCAATTTTGTGTGTATTATTGGATATTTTATCGCAAGACGATTGCGGAGATATATAAAGGGGGCTCTGTCCCCTGTAGCCTCACCCTACAGCATTCAAGCCACTATGATCCTCACACCCATCATCAAATTCGAGGTAGCATGATCGATGTCGCTATTGGAAGTCTGTCCACAATGGCACTGATTTAATATCGCGAGCCGATATATAGGTAACACACCATCTAATCACTCAATCAGTGTTTCCTCCCGTAAACGCTCCCTCACTTCCATCAGCGCCTTTCCTAATCTATTCTCTCCCCAACGCTGCGGATTCTGACCCGCCATCGCTTCTTGAGCAGTAAAACCAATGCCCCATACTCGGTCCAGGGAAGCTGCTTCGGCTAGTATTCGGTCGCCCGTATCTAGTAGAAGCTTTTTTAATTGAATGTTTTGCCCAAATTTGGCCAGGTTTCCGGCGACCACGATAGGGCTCTTAACCTCGTCCCAGCTGGCTGAACAGAAACCTTTCGTCAAGCGGGCTAGTCGCTTCTGTTCCTTTGGGTCGTGGGTGGCGAGGATGAGCTTTTGGGTTTCTGTATCATGAAATCGGCCGGCTTGGCAGTACATCATGAATTGCTCGGCGCAATTGAAATATATCGGCTGCCAGCCTTCGGGGTCGTCCTCGTCGACGGGGTGTCCAATGAGCCTAGACATCTCGGTTTTGCTGACGGTAAATATGGCCGGATACCATTGGCAGAACTCGCCGTGGGCTTCGTTGGGCTTAAAGAAGAATAGGGGCCCGTCATTTCCACCAGTTGATTTGATGGAAACTGTAGGTGTTTGCGTGGCCTTGCCGGTATGACGTTTCGATTTCATTGTTCTCGTATTTTTGGGGGTGTTATAGGTGTGTGTCGATTCTTTTGTACGGACGAGAGAGATATGTTGATTCGTTTGTATAATTGCGAGAGATTCGTGGACAAGAAAACAGTCAAGTGGCTAACGCAACTGACGGATGCTTACCTCTTAAATAGGTAGACTGTTTGACGATATAAAGTTCGAAATTCACCATAGGACGAGGCCATAGCGAAAATACGGTTGTGGGTTGCGTATGCTGCTAAGGACGCTATTTTCAGATCCCGAAACTTTCATTATGGAAGCTTTACACCCCGTATGCATTATTGTATGCAATAACGGTATACAGTCATTCCGATTACACTGAATACGTTTCATTTCAAAGAAAAGACTTTCGACGTACGGCGCATGGGGATGGTTCTGGTAGACAATGAGTTTACTGAATTTAGCGTATGAGAGAAAGGGGTCGACGGTTTTAATGACATCATGAAGCGCAACTATATCAATTACTACATATGTAAGTGCGTCCATTTCGTTGATGCATTTTCATTCCACCGAATACAACGCCAGATCAAGTAATGTAGCATGAGCGGACACATAGCAAAAGCAGAGCCCCTGATTAAATCACTATCTCGCGACGAATGGATGAAGTACCGCATCGGTCGAGGAGAGCAAGGAGTCCTAACATTTGAGCCGTACAAATCGGCACTCTTGCCGCTCTGGCGCTTCAGGACGGTCCCAATTGCTCGGAAGAGTGCCTCTGATCTTTACCTAAAGTTCGAGGAGTTTGATCGGCAGGATGACTTCGTCGGTATGGACATGACGCGCAAGTTCATCCAGATGGGTATGACCCGCGCAAAGCGCTATGCCAATCACGCTGGGGGCAGGAAGTATCAGAAAGGAACGCGGGAGGCGCTTCCAAAGAGCACAACACACAAGGACAAGGAAGAGAAGGAGGCTGCCAGCGAGATTTTTCGTGAGGTCTGGGAGAAATGCAAGGGGCACGAGGGTTATGTATGGCGTAAGGAAGTGTTTGTGAGAGATCAGGCCATTTGGACAGGCAAGGGGAGGCAAGATAAATGTTGATAGCCATTCTCCTAGTAAGACCTCCTCATTTGTTATAACAGAATAAACATATAATTCGATGTAGGGTCAGGGTACATCCCTTATGTACTCACCATATATATCCTTTGTCAAAATGTCACCTGCCCACTAAGTTCTGAGGCTATCATATCCAGACCAGACTCAAAAATGGCTCAATCAACTTCATCAACAACCGAGGTCAGTGATCCCTCAGGCTCGGTTTGCTCAACAATATCAGCGTGCCTGAGTTGATTTCTGTCTTGCTCGTTCATCTCGTCGTCAACATCGGCCGTCAATCCATGGGAAATGCGAGAAAGCTCCTCTCCAGAGAGAATGTTATACTCCAAAGCGAGATCCGATCGCCGTAGGTACCGTGGCGTGACGTCAACCACGCCATCAGTCGAGAACGCAATACAGGATGATATAGTCCTTCCCTGGCTTTCGGTATACAGGAGAGGGTTATCCCACACGCCTTCAACTGGGTCGGCATGTACCCATCTATGTGCATGTTCCGAGTAGATTTCTAACCAGGCGTGCTCGTCGCTCCAAATCCACCGGACACGGTAGCCGAATGCACGGCATAATGCGCCGAAACAATTAGCTGATTCACCCGCTCGGCCCTGTCTGACCTCCATCAGCAACCCCGGGTCAGAGTACCGAGGGAATCTCTGTATTGCACCACATCCTGATTCTGTGCGTATATATTGTTCAACATGCATCGCTCTCTGAGCACTCTCGTTGGGAGTCCGCAAAACATTGCCACAGAACACGGTGGGATTTGAGCAACGTTTACAGGGCGGACTATCACTGACCCAAGAGAAGAAGCTAATCTTGAACCAAAGCATCATGGCACGCACCACATAGTCTTTGAAACCCCACGCGGAAACAGTTTCCAAGCCCGTAGTAGACTCGAACATGGATATGTCGTCCCCGGCCTTCTCCTGAAATTGAGCCAGCGGGACCTTTTGCATCGCTCTGAATCGCAAAAGTGGGTTTTCCCATTTCATTGGAATCTGATATACTGAGACGATGAAAGCAAGGAACGTTGGCGACTCGCTATCTAGGGCTGATAGATTGTCCGCAGATAGGCTCAAATGATGTGGAGATTCTAACCCTGGATAGCTTGAGCTACTTCGACAAGGCTCTACCAAGTCAGCGATCGTGCCCTTGCTTTGGTTATGGAATGTCGCTTCACGCGGATGTGTAGGGTCATCCTCCTTTTTCTTCTCGTTTAGCATCGTTTGTTCGAAACGTTGGCGCAAGTCTCTAGTCCACTCTGGGTCTGAGGTTTCATATCCTGGCTTACTTGCACCCTCTATTTCTGATAGAATAGACATCGTGGTTCCACCTATATGGACATGCTCCATACTGGGAGATGGAGACATATCCGTTACGTTCGTGATAGGGAACTCAGGTAAAGATCCCATGCTCGTCCTGATATGTTTGAAAATATCATCAAACGGTAGTATCAAAGTGGTATGTGAGTTAAGATCACCCGCGACGACATGACCATACAGTACTCCCAATTTGGTGTCAATGACCCATGAACCGCAGTCTCCCCTTTCGAGCGAACTGTGGAAGCTAGCTGAAAGCATCTTGTGAAAGCATTTGTCGCCTGGTGTCCGTACATATCGGCGTCTCCAATAGTGTCCCCGGGATATTGCCGCGTGATGTGATCGCGAGGATGGGAGTGAGACACCTATCTTCTAGATTAGGGGTTGCGAGTGAGTTTATCAAGAGTCGAGACGGCCTATCGGGTGCCAATAACACGGTATTCTCAGCCCCATGGTTGGAATCAATCACTTCAAGGAGGGCAAAGTCAAGCCCAGCCCCCGGACTGCGTTGTGGGAGGAGAATGATTTCCCCGTTATAGTTGACCTTCTTTTCATTTAGTAAAGGGATTCGAGTTGAATGGGTCTCATAGTTTGTTATACGCCCCTCAGGTGTGCTGATGATTGTGGGACTGCTATCGTGATAGTAGATGGCGCGTTCTTTTCCCTTTTCTAACGTTTTCAATTGGGCTTGACTTGGATTATCTTGCTGTAAATCATACGTGGGAGGCGTAAAAGTCTCGTCAGATGCAAACTCAATTTCCTGGTCGCTATCGCTGTCGAAACTGAACGTATCTTCATCACAATAGTCGTTGCTATCGGTATCGACCTCGGTTTACATCACCCCGGCTTGGATTGAAATTGTTCCGGGCTACGACATTGACTACCTAAATGCCTACCAGGTCGACTTTAATACATTAAGGACTTGCCGAGGTGCTAGTAGCTTAGACCTGCACTGCCATTGGTTAAGCTATTCTCGTTACGTTGTGGTAAGATTTATTATGCGAGGGCAAGGAAGGGAATAGCAGAATTTTGCTCTACATCAGCTGGCATAGGATAATGTCTATCAACTTGAACCGGCATGGATTTCACGATCAACTCGAGTCTTTTACAGACCCCTATCAGCCTGGCAACCCGAGCAGAGATCTCTAAAGAGCTTTGGGGTAGTGACTATTGCCATCGCCTACGCGGCGTAGACATGAACCAGGCAGCCTTTTGGACTTATTATAGCAAAAAGTGCACTCAGGCACTGCATAACGGCGGACGCCATGTTACGGCGAGAACGCATCGGGACATCGTCGATGTAGGTAGTTCGACAACTTAAAAATGATGTACAAAAAGCTGGCATCCAAAAGAGCTTACGGTCGAAACTAACGACGCCACATGATAACGAAGATGAGCTATTGGAGAATTCCATTGATCTGGCAGCGAGTCTACTGCTCATGTGTGATTGCGGCAGCTGGTCGCACGGCTTCTCTGGCGGCATCGAGATACAGTGGAAGCGGGAGTCGCTGAGAGAGTTTCTTACCGAGTACTTCGGTGAACCGCCGGTGCTGGATCACGATAGAATTAAACTTGATAAGACATTCACGGCGAGGAACTTCGACCGGATAGCGGGCATCGAGATTGTCTGGACCGACAACATGCTCGACCACTTGAGATTGACCGACGATGACAAGAAGGTGCACATATTTCATCACGCGTCTTTCCTCGAGTGTCACCGACAGAGGTAATACCTATGTTACATACCCATAATCCGGTTTATGATACAGAAAGAATTACTGATAACAGCAAAGTGTGGACAGTCTCCTGCCCGCAGGCCTAGCAGCAGAAACCTTACAGACATTAGCACTACTACTGCCATCAACGGACCGCAAAACTCGAGAGTGGCTATCTAAGATGCCGCGTATAGATCAACGTGCAACTCACTGTAGTCATCTCAAGACCGATCTCCGACAAATTGAGAGGTTTCGCCTGGCGCGATAGACTGGTGATGTTAAAACAAGTGTTTGACGAAGCAGAACCACGAAATGGCTAATTACACGGTGAAATTGGCTAAAAGGACGGTGGTCGATGCTCAGACTAGTTACCTAACGCCACAGTACTTTCAACTAGTAAATGGATGTACCCTTTCTATTGAATTTTCCCCCCCTTGATTGCAACATCCATCTCAAGGGTATAGCTGAATTCGCTGATTTGACCCTTTTCGCTGACGATAGCTTCGGTTCCCTGGACCTTATAAAGCTACTGCTGCTACTAAGGCGCAAGCAGAGAGTCATTTAAGGAGGTTAGGGAGGTCGGGGGGAGGAGTTGATCTAGTTATATTGCCCCTGAAAAATCGAATTTAGATCCAAAAAAATCGCCTTGTTGTTAACAGCTAAATAAGATTAGATAAGATAAAGCAACAAGCGCGCTTGAATTTTATTGCAGTTTTAAAGGAATTGCAGCTTTTAGAGTGTGTAGTTGTCAATTACTAATAAAGGTGTCTGCGGTGGTAGAGGAGGTACATACGTTTATTAATAAACTGTACCGCGGGGTAGGTATATCCACTATTTTGATATATTTAGAAATTGAAGCTTAGACCACCGTCCTTTTAGCGAATTTCACCGTGTAATTAGCCATTTCGGCAGAACCACGGTCATTGAAGCAATGGTGGCATGACCGAGGAACGGCGTACAATGGTACACATTCTGGGTAGCTGTGCTGGTTCTGGTCCTGACGATCTTGTTCGGCCTCATACAACCCACAAGGATTGGGATTACTAGTTCAGCGCCAGGCATCAATCTAAACTACAAATGGTTAGTAGGTATCTTCCGTACAAAATTTACAGACAGATACTTCCTCTCCACCAAAATCACCATATGATATCAATAGATGTCAATGCTTCTCGCCACAGTTAGGAAGGGTAATTCAGCCCACTGGCAGTACCTCTCTTAGAAATATTAAGGGAAGTATACCTGACTACTATATTCGGCTTAGGTTGATGCCTGGCGCCGAACTAGCAATTCCAATCCTTGTGGGTTGTACAGAGCATTGAAGGGGCAATACAGGCCTATGCCGCTTTGAAGTCACTATCAGTTTCTGATTCAGCTTTACATACCTTCTCGACTCTCTAAACTATCTACTAAGTAATCTCTATAATACATCCTTTCTTGGTTGTACGGCTGACTGTGTATTATTGCGATCCTTTTATAGCAAGCCCCTATTGAACCTCGTTGAAGCAGTAATATAATCAACTGAAAGTCCCATATTACCTACCAAGGGTACCACAGCGAAACGCTTATTTTAAAACACATATCAGAATGGTAGCACCTGCTCGTTACATACCTAGTATTACCCAACTTTCGGGCGGCACGAGCTAGTTGGCGTAAGCCGTGTTATACGGATGGTTCAATATCAGGGTTGGAAATTCTTATTCACGGCCCCGACCTGAACGACAGTGACGGATTGCAGGGATGTGTGGCTGATAATTCAGGTGGCTGGACGCTCCACAAGCAGTGGCTTATATATAGGAGGCTTCCCTGCTCTAGACTCTATTGATGATACTTTCCTAATAATAACTACTATGATACTCATGACCTGCGTCTATTTCAACATTTGACACAATATACAAAGCCCTGCTTGCGGACAGCAACATAACGCCGTTTCATCACTCTAGGGCGGACATGAGCACAAACTATGGGAAACTATGGGGTGATAGCGCAGAGTGAGCTCACTCAGTAGCCGTATATATCGTCTCGACGACTTTCATAAGCTTCGACTCTACCAATTCAGCTGCTGTTTCCAAGTTCTTTTGAGGGCTCAGTAGATCAAAAAATGGGATGTCCACGCGAAAGGTATTCCAGAACCAGGTTCTGAACTCGGATGCGATCATACTATCCACTCCATACTGAGCGAAGGACTTCTGGTGTTCGATCCTATCCATAGGTAATAGAATTAAGTTGGAAAACTTGTGGCTGATCCTTTGAATTATTGAAGCCCGAAGTGAAGCAGTATCTGCTTTCTCTGCCATGATGATGCCCGTTATGTCTTGGGGGAGATCCTTGAGCTCCATTGGAATGATTGTCTCACCAAGCATGGACCGTGAGGTTCGATTGACTCCTTGATCTTTAATGGCTTCAAACGAAGCTGCGAGTATTGAGGCAGGCTGGGCATCCATAATAGCGTGGGTGACCTCGAAGCCTTGAGCGAGGAGGTTGAGTGCTGCATTAGTCTCTAATCCAGTAAGTATGTGTGAATTTGCTAATGATCTTCGGTCGTCGGTGCTGCAAATGGCAAGGTCAACAGCTTGCAGGAATTCTTCCTCGGTCAGTAGCTGAGTTCCTCGCCGAGAGGTGAGGGCTTCGATTTTTGGATTCTCATGGAGATATCCTACTTCGGAAATCGCACCCAGGCCAATCGAGGTAGCAACCTTGCCCTGACTCCGTCTCCAGCGAGCGAAGGCGTCGAGAAATGCATTAGCTGCGCAGTAATTACTTTCGGTCGCGACACCCACAGAGCCAGCTAGGGACGAAGTCAATAGGAAAAAGTCAAGGGACTTTTCGTCGATGCCCTTGATTGCGTGGTGCAAATTCCACGTCCCTTCCCACTTTGGTCGAATGCAATTATGCCACCTATTGTGTTCCATACGAATGAAGAGGTCTTCATGGAGCCACATCGCTGCTTGGACAATGCCTCCCAGGACACAGCCATTTGATGTGCAAGTAGCCACAGCGGCGTGCACGTCAGCCTCAATGGACACATCTCCTCGAACAACGGCCACACGAGCGCCAGCACTCTGGAGGTAGCTGACAAGCTGCTTTGCATCGTCCTTATCACATCCTGTTCTGCCCAGGAAGACAAATTGTCGGGCTCCCCGCGCAAACATCCAGCCACTAAGGCTACGTCCGAGCCCCCCTAGACAGCCTACAAGAAGGTAGACTTTATCAGGATCTAGAACAGTCCTATACATCGAAGGTGCGGTCTATACTTCTGTTAGAGTTTTCGATTTAAACTATGTAAAGAAAGACTGATATTTACTGGTATCCAATTATCGTCGTTCTCAAGGGAAATGACGATTTTGCCGATTCGGTCTCTGGAAGAAAAATATCGATATGCCTTCGAAATATCGGCCACTTCGAATCTCGTAATAGGAACTGGCTTGATATGCCCCGAACGATACATGCTGAAGACGTCGTCGAACAGCCTATGCACAGAAACCATTTGTAAGTAGAGTTCTGCTAATGGGAAAGGAAGACATAGATATTTCACTTACCGGCAATAAGTGTCTCGATGAATAAGGTTGTCACTAAAGAATAATTCGTCCAAATCGAAAGCACTGAAGCTTACATTGCGTAAGAAGACGTCCATTTCTAATTTCCCAGCATCGAGGAATTCTCGCTTCCCAATTTCGACAAACCGGCCAAAATTAGCCAAACAGCCCCAGCTAGCATGCATTAAGGCGCCAGTTAGAGAGTTAACGACGACGTCAACCCCTCGTCCATTTGTCATGTTATGTAAGTCTTCAACGAAAGACTCGTCCCGGGAGTTGAAGATATGAGAACCAGGTACATTGAGTTCCTTGACCAGGAATCTGCGCCTGTTCGATGATCCCACCGTTGTGTATACAATGGCCCCTATTTGCTGAGCAAGGGTTATGGCTGCTATACCAAATGCACCAGCTCCCGAATGTATCATGACAGATTCGCCAGCACGCAAATGGGCGCAATCCCGTAGGGCATACAATGCAGATCCATAGACAACGGGCAGCGTGGCCATCGTACCGAAGTCTTCCCCGGGCAATAATGTCTTGACAGCCCAAGCAGGAACCCTTTCTGTTGTTGTGAAGTGGTTCGGCGTTGCGACTACCACGCGATCCCCTGAACTTAAGTCGACACCGGCACCTGCTGAGACCACCACCCCGCCCAGTTCATGAGCCAGAAATCCGTTTCTCGTATCGATAATACCGCTTACTACGTATACGTCTTTGGCATTGAGGCTGACTGCCTTCACTGCAACATCTACAAAACCTGGGGGCGGGTCTTCAGGGGGAAAACATATCTCTTGAAAATGGAGCGTATCGATGAGACCGGCTTGACCGATGGATAATTGAGCACGCCGAACTGTCGAAAGCTTGCAGTCTTGAACTGGGCTCTCTATCTTCATGCGACGCCGGAATTGGGTATTGGCATCAACATCAGGGCTGATACGTGAGACGTATAAAAGCCCGTTTGACAGGATGAATTCTTTATCGCTCGTAACAGTGTCGTCATCCTCTGAAATGACGTTTTTAATGTAGTTGCAGGTGATCTGTATCGCTAGGCTAGTCGATGGGCCAACATCTATGACAGTGAAGTTGAGTTTGGGATGTTCCATCATCAAAGCACGTGCGAATCCATTGACGAGCGATAGATCAGGGTCAGGGTTAGCCAGCATGTTCGCACCAGTGAGCCAGAGAAGGTTAGTAGCGCTTTCGGTGACCGTACGCAAGTGGTCCATCTCCACCGCCGCCATAGTAACAAGAAACTTGTGCTCAATCTCAACAAGAGAGATACACAGTGTCGAATCAGCCACTTTTCCTACATCAAGGTTCAAAAGGGACATAGAGTTGATCTCAAGCACGCCTAACCTCTGTTGAAGTTCCTCAGTCAAAGTAGCTGTAAGTTGTGATACTAGAGGAGAAGGATTGTGGGTCTAAGACCACTGATTAGCATGGTGGGATTCAATATGAGTTAGAGAAGCCATACGATGATTACAATGCTTATTTTCTGGATCGCCGTCTTCTGCCTTTTGGGGACAGCTAGTAGCAATTGCCCCTGAACGACCATGGCTTCGAAGCCAGCACTATTGAGGCCAAGCACCGCTTCTTCGCTATTGAGGAAGATGGCAAGTCCTCGGTCTCCTATAAGTGATGGAAGCTGTCCCGGAAAAGACTTCCACCCAGCTTTCGAGATGGTGTCCTTACCCCATTTGGTCAGTACATAGTCGCAAAGCCCAGAGGCATCTAGGTGCTTACCAGATGAACAAGTACATCGCATTGCCTACTCTCTCCTGCTGGGGATCCATCCGCCTTGATTGTGTCCGTATACCATGATCGACATCGCGGAAAGGCTGTCGGGTGATCCAAGACTGCAAGCCACTGTTCCGTCTTATCTGCATATCTGCTGCCTAGCTGAAGAACACGCATGCGAGGGTTCTTGTGTCCAATCAAGTCAATCAGAGTAGCTATCTTTGCGGGAATACCATTACCGATGCTCTTGAAACGACTTTCTTGTAAGGAGGTCGTAATATACGCATCAAGCTGTTCCTCCATTCCTGGAAATAGTTGTGAGATGTCTGGTTTCCAAACGACCTGTAAAAATGGATTGGATTGCATCTGCCTCTTGTCCTTCTCGGTGGTCCTAGACGCTAGTTCCGTATACAGCGAAAGACGAAGGTCTTCGAAATGAAGAACCAGTGTATCATCTGCACCGTATAGTTTACATTCTGCCCTAAGACTCGTGAACCCAGTTTTCTCAGCCCGTGCATAGACAACACCATTGCCGTCTCTGACGGTGGGGCCCATGGGTTGAATACAGCAACTTGTTAAAAAGACTGGTAAATAAGGACGAAGCTGACGTACCCTACCCGATGCAGCACTCAGCATCACCGACTGCAAACAGGCGTCGATTGTGACAGGATGTATCGCGTAATACGTTGTCGAGTTCTTACTGAGCGAGGGTTCTATCTGAGTTGTGCACTTGACCTCCGAGCGGGTTTGGTATTTGTCGGTGTATAACTCAGTCAGAGATTGAAAGTGCGGACCAAATACAAGACCTTCTTCTTGTGATTTGTCGTACCACGGGCCCAGGGACCAACGCCGGAAGCCAATTATACCGTCAGTCAACATTCTTCCTGAGGAAGACGTTGAGGCAACGAGACGGACACTGCCTACGCAATGCACTGTAGACTGGCCGGAAATCCATGAAGAAACGTTGAAATCGTAAATGTCGGTCGAAATGCTACGCACCGATAGTCTTCGTCGAGACATGGTTGTGTGTATCTCCACATCTTCGAGCTCCGCATTGATTCCGTCCGGTAAGACAAGAGCGGTGTTGATGCTCGTATTGAAGAACTTGAAAGCAAATTGACTATTGTCTGCTTTGCGTCTGAGGTCTTGAATATGAGAGAGGGCTTCTATAGCCAGCGCTAGATAGCACGCAGCAGGGAAGACTATTTGATCCTCTACCTTGTGATCACGCAGCCAAAAGAGCTCATCTAAGTTCAGCACATTGCGCCAACTGTAATCGAACCCATTAGTGGCCAATTGTCGAGACCCAAGCAATTCATGTCGTCGATAGGGCCGGCTACGTAACTCCCTGCTCGATCGCGGCTCGACCCACAGAAGTTTTCCCGAATAGTCCCAAGGGTATGGCGGAAGGGGTTGGACTTGAATTTGAGTACGGGCGCACTCTGGCATCCTGTTCACCTTGTGCCACTCAATTTGGTGACCTCGAAGAAACAGGTCACCCGCCAGCCTTTTCATACACAGCTCAGAATTCTGATTCCTACTCAAAGACGGCGAGTACGGAAAGTAGTGAGTGGCCATGTTGGCATGGGACCGTATCTGATGTATTGGACCCTTCAAAGCAGAGTGTGGTCCCACTTCGATCAAGTGATAATTATGGCGGGCGGCCATCTGCTGGACTGCCGCATTGAATTGGACGGGCTTCTCAAGATTATCTCGCCAATACTTTGCCATATCCACCGAACCATCGACGATGGAGACATCACTGCCGCTACGACCAACGGAGGATTGCATCTCAGCCTTGGAGACTCTGGCTTCGGCCTGGTTGGCAAGATACGGTCTGATTAAATCTTCGAACAACTCGCCCACTTGCCGCATTGAGTCTGAATGATAGGCTTTTCCACCTGTCGAAAGTAGTCGAGCGAACTGACCGCGACTTTGGAGTTCTTCAAATGCGGAGAAAATGGCTTCTCGCGACCCCGAAAGGGTAATACTGTCGGGGGAGTTAATGCAGGCAATGCAAATTTGCTTAGCAAACCCCATGCTTGCGATGAGTTTTGCAGCATCTTCTTCGTTAAGGCTGGTGGCTATCATGGCACCTTGTGTCTGTAGTTGATCTGCAACCACTCCACGATAGTATGCTACGGTAATGGCCTGAGCAGCGGAGTGTATACCAGCTGTATAAGCTGCTGCTATCTCTCCTGAGGAGTGTCCAATGACTACGGAAGGGTTGATCCCCCAATCCCTTAATAAGTCGACAAGGGCGATCTGCAGGGCTGTACAAAGTGGTTGGCTATGAGTAACTTGGTTGACTTGACTTGATTCAGGAGCTTCAAGAATAGCTTGTCGTAGGGTCCATTTAGGTTTGTGCTCTGGTGGAAGACTTTGTAGTACGCCATCGAGTTTAACGATTGTGGAGCGGAAGACCTCCTGACTGCTGAGTAGTTCTTTGGCCATCCCTGCGTACTGGGCACCTTGACCGGTGAAAATGAATGCGACAGGCAGTGGACTAAGTGCCTGAGACTCATTGTTCTTATAGGTAACATCAAGGTTGCATAACTCGCACCGTCCAGTCGATGTAGCCGTTGCTAGAACAAACCCACGATGTCTCAGTTGTGACCGGCGATGGACCAGAGTGTGGGCGAGAGTATCAAGCATTTTAGCATCACAAGACTCTATCATCTGGGAAACCTGGCCTCTGCGGGCCTCAAGAGAGAGCTTTGATGCAGCTGACAGGGGTAATATGATATGCTGCTCCCTTGGCCCCGAAGAAAGTTGCTTATTTGGACTAGCCGTTTCGAAGAAGCTGTCAACGGACTCGATTATACACTGTTCTCGTTAGATGCAATGCCTACAGACGAAGGTTCCTTGGGAATAATCAATGGTATAGAAGCAGGAAGGGCGTACATGCGCATTCGCACCTCCGTAGCCGAAGGCGTTGAGGCTAGCTCGTCGGAGTCTCCGAGGCCAATGTTCGACTTCTGTCACGACTTTCATGTTGCGGTCACTCAGATCAACTTCAATGTAAACGTTAGCTAAGATGTATTACACATATATTGAATGCAAGGGAATGTCAATTACGTTGTGGATTTAGTGCATTTATTCCTCGTGTTGGCGGTATCAAGCCATGTCTGAATGCAAGTGTAGCCTTGATGAGTGATGTGAGGCCACTTGCCGCTTCACTGTGACCAAGGTTTGGCTTTACCTGTTGATCGTCAATTCAGCATAGTTCTATCCGATGAGAGGACAATGGTATCTTGGAACATATAATTCAAGCGTACTCACAGACCCAATCATCACCAAGCTGGGGTTCGAAGAAAAGCAGCGGCCTAGGGCCTCAACTTCGATCGGATCTCCTACAGCTGTTCCAGTTCCGTGACACTCGATGTAGTCAGTGCCATCAAGGCCAATGCCGGCAGCTTTGTAGGCTTTGCGTATCACAGCTTCTTGAAGATCGGTACTTGGCTGAGCAATCCCCGGCGTTCTTCCATTCCTACAGAATCCAGTTTAAGTTTCGGCTTCGCTGATTTCTTTGTAGACTTACGAGTTGACTGCTGTTCCTCTTATCACAGCAAAGATCTCATCTTGATTCCTAATCGCAGACGAGAGGCGTTTCAAGTATACTGCGTTGACTCCTGGTCTTGAGTTAGCTGAGGCCTATCAAGCATTTTCGTAACGAGCTCACCTTCGCCTCGTCCATAGCCATCTGCTAAACTGTCAAAGGTTTTGCAACTTGAATCAGGTGAAAGTATACCGGCTTTCCTAGCAGCAACATGGGTCTCGGGCGTCAGGATGAGATTGACCCCAGCAGCAATAGCACCATCGCATTCTCCTGCTTGCAGAGCCGATACTGCAACGTGCAAACTGTATAAGGAAGATGAGCACGCCGTGTCTAGCGTCAGGCTAACAGTAAAAATCTCGTCAGCGGAATTGTTACTAAGAACCAGGAAACTCAGAGCGGTGTGATGGCTTGCCTTGGGCCATGCAAATTGAATACATGGCTCACTCGGTTAGCAATCAGAGTTGCTCCCGTGCCCGTAGCATCATAACGATGCAAAGAATCTGGATCTCTCGTTCGCATTAGGAAAAAGTCGTGAGTGAAATTGCCAACATAGACTCCAGTATTTGAACCAGAGACTTGGTCAAGGGTTATACCAGCGCTTTCGAAGCATTCAAACACAATCTCCAAGAGTTTTCTCTGTTGTGGATCCATCTAACTACTGTCAGCTAAGGCTAGAAATTGTCACATTCTCCTATGTAAGCACTATAGAGCGGGACTCTGGGATCTGAAATCAAGCACTTCACGTACTATATATATACAAATCAGTCAATTAATGCCAAATGCTAAAGCTTAATGGAGAGAGATATTCACGCTAAGGGGACATCATACATACCATGTGTAGCTTCGAGATTGTTTATTCCGAAGAAGCTATTATCAAATCGTCTAACATCCTCTTTCAGGAAGTACCCTCCCTCGGACCCCAATGCATCAGAACCACCTTGGTTATCGTGATCATCATAGAAGACAGATCCATCGAAGCGATCTAGGGGTACAACACCTTGTGCAGACTTCTTGTGGATCAAGAAGTCCCAAAGATCTGATGGCGAGCGAATGTCACCAGGCAGACGACAAGCTGAAAGACGACGCTGTGTCAGTTGAGATGTCATGCATACAAGATGAGAGTGAGAAGGCCGGGTTACCCATTCCAACGATACATATGGGATCTTTCTCGTCAGAAAGAACAGGAGCTATTGCCAGGCGATCTTTGGCTACGTCGCCATCGAAATACGATGAGCCTTCCATATCCAGGACAAAGATTAACGCAAAGGATGAATGTGACAGATCACAAATAGAGCATGAAATGGGACCGCTGAGTGACTCTGAATAGCAGATATTACAACAATGGTCTGAAGGACAAGATAAGAGGGTTTCAATGATAGTCGGAGATCCACGTTAAATACATGTAGACGTGGGAGCTCCCAGTTTAATCACATGATCCCCCATAATGCCACCCATAATGTCACAATAAGGTCACCGAGAAACGTTATAAGCAGTACAGTCTCAGCAGATAACTGGCCTCTAGCTTAATTGAGCAAGTCATCGTAGAAGGGTTATTGAGATCTGTTGGTGCAACTGGCTTGTTTTCGTCGATGTTATAAACAGTTAAAGGGGTTGAGGCGCCTCCCCACTTTACATGCATATGTACCTTACCCACATTTGCTACTCTGCTTTGATACATAAGCATTTTATATGAAAGTGCCGGGGAAATACACAAATGACTGTAACGCGATGATACTCTTTTTACCCTGCTCAAGTGATATATTTAGCGCTGTGCTCTGTTGAACTAGGCTGCACAGTGCTGATTTTATCGCAATATTGCTGTTTGCAGTCGATACTGTATATAGTGATTTAAAGGGAATCAGTTCACAGACGGTATGTAGATCAAGTACCCGAGTAGCCGATATGTTACTTGATCTGCAGCTACTAACAGGTTTAGAAGGTGTACATGTCGATATGGGAGCAAGTGATGAAGAGCATAGTGACTTTATTGGTACAAGGTGAAGTTGTAAGAAGCCCCTTGTATATATATGTATAGTATGGGTGACGGCTATACGTAGGCCTAGTCCTATAGGGCGTATGTTAACAGTGCATAGAGGAGGGAGGGGCCATAAGATCATAATCCGGTATTTAACCCCGGGCTACATCCATTCCTGGCCTGTGTATGATACTGTTGCTTAAGGGTGTCCCTCTTTCCAAGATCCGCCGTCCACTTAAGATTGCAGGTCTTCCAAAAGTTAGGATAATTAGAAATCTTGACCGTCTATTCTCACTCCGGCACAACAAAGTACTCTTTTGAAGATGGGTCAGTCTCTAAGTCACTCATTTCCGCCGCCTCCTTTGCTCACTAGGGAAAACCTGGCTGATCAGACGGGGAAGGTAAGACTACAGCATGCTATTTCCACGCACTCGCTTTAACACAGTTATCACTATTAGGTGTTCATTGTCACAGGTTGTACTTCTGGAATAGGAAAATCCTTGACAGGGATTCTATATAGTGCAAACGCCAAAGTGTATATGGCTGCTCGATCGCATGAAAAGGCCACCATTATTGCCTCTGAATTGAGAGCCAATCATCCAGAGTCGAAAGGCCAACTTGCTCATCTGCACTTAGACCTGAACGATCTCTCTACTATCAGGAAGTCGGCCAACGACTTTCTGGCCCAGGAGGACAAGCTCCATGTTCTTTTCAATAACGCTGGAATAATGGCTCCACCTGAAGGCATTAAGACTATACAGGGTTATGAGCCTCAACTTGGAATCAATGCCATTGCTCCCTTCTTATTCACTACGCTTCTAATGCCAGTCTTACTATCTACAGCCAAGATCTCGGCAGCTGGCGACGTTCGTATCATCTGGTTATCCAGCTCCTTTGCTGGCTATTTCGCCCCCAATGGGGGGGTCGCCATGGACAATCTTGACTATCAAATAAAAAGAAACCAATGGATTAAGTATGGAATAAGCAAGGCAGCAAATACTCTTTATAGCGCTGAATGTGCTCGGAGATATGGTCAAGATGGCATTATCAGTATAGTGAGTCGCACTAAGTTCTGATATTGCGTCAGCTTTTGACTCTCCCCTGCCCAGTCTCTCGACCCAGGAGTCCTGAAGACAGAGCTTTTGCGAAACACGGGTTGGCTCCGGCTGGCAGTGAAGTTGATTGAGCACGATCCCATCTATGGAGCGTACACAGAGCTTTTCGGAGCATTCTCCCCAGAGCTCACGTTAGATAGGAACAACGCATTTAGTGAGTTGAGAACATTATGCTCGACTATGTCGCTTGCTAACGGAGGCAAGTTGGCCCTTGGGGACGCATCGAACCGTTGAGGAGAGACATTGATATGGCTTGTAGGACAGTGGAAGAAGGTGGAACAGGAAATGCGAAAGACTTTTGGGAGTGGACTGAGCAACAGGTGAGAGATTACACTTAAGCTCGCCAACCTTCCAATGCATATCCTGCACGATATTACTCAGTATTCTTAATGCTAGTGTGCTGTTACTCTTTACGATAAAATTGACCATTGTTCCAACCAAAATATCTGTCGTTGGGAGACCGATCTGATCAGTTGCGAAAGCTCTTATGGAAGCTCTTTGGCTTAGAGGGACCAATAAGTTGGGGTCCTCTTTTACTTCATTTACTTCAGGGTTGCATGCATGTCCAATATGACCCGATCAGGCTAGGCAACTCCCATGCAAGTTCTCTCCTTTCGCCCATGTTGATTTTTACATCGACCCCCTCATGTAACTCCACGAACCCATGTAGAACCTGCGGTTAGTTGTTATGTATATGATCCCGGCCACCAGTGCGAAAGGGGTTGCAATTGGAGTCTTCCAAATATAGAGCCTGCCCGCAGCTTTGTGTAATATACATCTCACTCAGGCACTTCACCGCTACTGCGATTCTTAAAGCTGCATGAGCGAGACTTGCTATATTACTTGATAATTTGTATTTGATTGTTGAGCAGGTCGTACTTCTTTCAGGTTCCTTGGCACCTTACCACACTATTGCACAAGATGGGCGCTGTATACGATTACCTGATTATCGGCGGTGGGACAGCGGGCCTTACGTTAGCAGCTCGCCTTACTGAGGAACCCGAGGTCTCTGTCGCTGTCATCGAAGCGGGAAGCTACTATCAGATCAACAGCCCGCTCATATTATCAACGCCATTCAGTGGAGTTGGCTTCACAGGCACATCTCCCAAAGACACTCATCAAGATATAGACTGGAGTTTTGTGACATCACCACAGGCAGGTGCGAATGACAGGCAGCTACATTATGCGAGAGGGAAATGCCTGGGTGGCTGGTAGCTTGATCATTTCCACAAACTAGCTTTCCTTACTAACAACACTACAGCTCTGGAAGACATCTTAGTAAGTTCAGGAGAATCTGAGCCTGAATCTTTATGAAATGTGAAGAGAGCTCGACCGCTTCGTATACGAGCTACTAAGTGAAGAATTTACTGATAATCCGTGACTTAGTGATCTATCAACGTCCTGATGAAGGATCACTACAACGGTGGGCGGATAGTGTTGGGGATCAATCATTCAACTACCACCACATGTTGCCGTATTACCAGAAGAGTTGCAATTTTACTGCCCCGAATGTGGATGCAACACCACAACACGCCAACGTCAAATACAGACCTAGTGCTTTCGGGACGAACGGAGGTCCTTTACATATCTCGTATCCAAACAGCATTCGACCATTCTCTACATATCTAGGCTCAGCATTTAGCGAGATCGGAATTCCGCACGCAGACGATTTCAACAGTGGCAAACTGAATGGCTCACAATTTTGCTCCTTGACTATTGACCCAACTACAGCGACTCGTTGCTCGTCTCAGACAGCCTTCCTTGACGCTTGCCAAGCTCGACCGAATTTCAAGGTCTTCCGTAACACGCTCGCCCAAAAGATCGTATTCGATAATGACAAGCGGGCTGTAGGGGTCAATATTGATCCAGGGTTGTTTCTAAGAGCTAGAAAAGAGGTCATACTGTCTGCCGGGGCTTTTCAATCTCCACAGCTTCTCATGATTTCAGGCGTCGGTCCAGCAGCAACATTAGATGATTTGGGTATTCCAGTCATCGCCAATCGGCCAGGCATTGGGCAGAACATGAGTGACCACGTGATGTTTGGTCCTTCCTACCGTGTAAAAGTGAAGACACTACCTAACGAACTTGCTGACCCGACCCAGGTCCTTGCTGTCTTAGATAACTACTTCAGAAGCGCACGAGGTCCGCTTACTAGCCAAGGGTGCGACTTCATGGCTTGGGAGAAGGTACCTCGAAACATGGTTTCCGCGGACGCCAGTGAATATCTGTCGACATTGCCAGCCTCATGTCCCGACCTCGAGTACCTCGCGGTTGATGCATATTTCGGCGACTATTCTTCTCCATTGTTCCGTTCTCCTGCCGATGGTTATCCTCAAGACGGGCTCGACTATACAAGCATAGTTGTGGCGCCAACCACGCCTAAATCTCGTGGAAGTGTGACTATCAAGACAGCAAAGGCCACTGATCTCCCAGTCATTAATCCTAACTGGCTGACTGATCCTATTGACGCTGAAATCGCTGTTGCTGGGTACAAAAGAGTTAGGCGAATATTTGAAACTGCTGCCTTGAAGGACATTTTGGCCGATGCCGTCGAATATTTTCCTGGGCCTGCTGTAGAGACCGATGAGCAGATTCTCGAGATGATTCGAAAGTCTCTTGTCCCAGTGTTCCATGCATCCACAACCTGCCGCATGGGGAAGGTATATGATCCAAATGCTGTGGTAGATGCCAAAGCCAGAGTCATCGGCGTATCCGGGCTGAGAGTGGTGGACACCAGTTCCTTTGCTCTACTTCCTCCCGGGCACCCGCAAAGCACGGTTTACGCTTTTGCGGAAAAAATTGCGGACGATATCAAGAGGGGTGATTAAGAAGAGTGGCGCAGCGATCGATCTATCAGTTGAAGCTATACTACACCTTCATTGATCCGCCGCATGGGCTTTTGTCAGGGACTTACGGAACTCTTTCATCGGTAGGGAGAGGGCGATCCAAAAGATTACGCTCCAAGGGCTAGTATATAGCGAGCTCACGGGAATTTCAATAGTCAAGCGGGTATCAATTTAGGGAACACACATATCCCCTACACTGGCCCTCTCTCTCTGTTTCGCTCATTCTTCCCACATTTTCCTCCTTACAAGCCCTTTTTCAGTTTATCACTCAAGTAGGACGCGAATTCCATTATGAACAGTGTTTGCCTCATTGAATTGAAACGTTAGAGTCTTGTCTCTGCACCCCTTAAATTTGAGTACTTTACACTTTTCAGTTAAGGAGGAACATAGAAGAGGGAATGCTGAGCAAGGAAGAGCTTAATATACGTAGGATCCTGAAGCGAATAATAGTATCGACGAGTGGAAGAGTCTTGTTAATACCGAGGTTCGAGGCTAGAAGCTTGGATGGTGTCAACCAATGAGGTCTATCAGCCACCTTAGACTGATTATTACTGGATGGGAGCTTCCAGCGAACATGGCAATACCTATCGTGCATCAGTATAGAAAGATTGAGTACTATTAATAGCTAGTATTATCTGATTGGCCATATCTTGTGGGAAAACGGCTAAGTCGGTAACGCCATTGGTACCCTGATGCCTAAAATGATAATCGTAGGTAGATCTGCTGATAATCCACCCAATCAAACGGTCTATCTGTCTAGGTGGAGGTGCGAATAGATTGTAGTAAATATCAAAGAACCAACACTTCTGGTACATACAACGCTGAAACCAACATTGGGGTATTGAGATGGGCTGTGTGGTTCTTGCATGCTGGCCGTGGGGGCGAGAGAATCGGCTGAGATCACCCTCTAAAAGTGTATGAAAGAATGTGAGGTACATCAATAATCACACGCCAATCCTACATGTAGCAAGAGCGTGAAATAGCTGACGGGCGGCACGTCGGCTTTTGGAGTCACATCACGGTTTTTCCCACCAGTTCTCAAAGGACATACTTCAATCTTTGGTTTGCTCGATCTGCTCAGTTTCCAGACTAAGTTGATCACACAACACAATCATTTAGGCGCATTTTCGAGATGTCTCTCCCTGATCTGAGTTACCTTTCACCGGCTCAGCAAGCGGCGTTTCTTGAGGGTCCTGCCCTTCCGCCTCCACCTGGTGTCATACCCGACTTTGATAACCCATCAAACGGCAACCGTTTCTCTGTCGGAATCGAGATTTCATGCATTGTGGTGACGTCCGTCTTCTTCACTGTCCGTTTATACGTGTCATGGTTTGTCTTCAAGAAGTTGTTTCTCAACGATGGTGAGTCTCGTCCCTATTTGTCTCGAAAACAATACGCTCTCGGCAAAGCTCTCAGTGCATCTACTAACAGCTTTCGACTACGACAGTCTTTCTAATACTCGCATACGTACGTCATATATATGGTCTACCCAGTTGTGTCGGTCTATGAACTCACCTAGAGACTAGGGCTTGAGCATAGGATATTATGGTCTTGTACTTGATTCGATCAATCAAGTTGGGTACCTCATACACCAGTGGGATGTCCGATATAAAGATCTATTTTATATGATACGTGTAAGAATGCATGAAAATGTTCTGGGCCCAGGCTAACTGAGACAGAGTTTCATAATCACCCCGACCCTTTATGGCCTCTCGATCATGTTCATTAAAACCGCAATCGTACTCGAATGGCTTCGTATATTCAATCCGCGTGGCACACGCGGGTTCTTCTACTGGGGCTCGTGTGCTGTTCTACTCGTCAACTTTCTCTTTTATGGCTCGACAGCGTTTACCTTCAATCTAGCATGCCGACCTTTCGAAAGGTACTGGAACCCTTTCATTCAGGGAACCTGCTACTACGATGTTTTCAAGCTCGATCTTCCTGCAGGCGTGATCAACTTTGTTGTCGATTTGATGATCTTCCTTCTCCCACACAAGGTAATATGGCAATTGCAGTTATCTTTGAAAAAAAAGCTCGGCGTGGCTGCAATATTTGCAGTTGGTCTATTGTAGGTTCTTCACTTCCAAATTACATCCCGTCTCTGTTTCAAAACTAACTCATACTTTTAAGTGCGATTGCATCAGCTTGTTGCCGGGTCATCTGGACTGTTTGGCTCCTTCGGTCTGACGACATAATATACCGGGTGACTGCTCTCGGACTATGGGTCAGTGCTGAGATGACTTGTGGGATCATTGTTTTCTGCGTGCCCTCCGTTCCAAAGGCTGTTGCAAGCTTGAACTCATTTAAGATTTGGAATTCGTTCAAGTCTTGGCCGCGTTTTTCAGAGTCCACCCCAAAGGACTTCAATACAGATCCTTCACTATCAAACAACAGTCAAAACTCATATCAAAAGCTGGACGGACAAAGTTCACTTCCCCTTCAAAAGCTTGGTCCGGTGACATTGACTAAGCCGTGTTCTTTGACTGCTCATAAGTCACGTTCTGGGTTAGATAACTCGTCTATTCTTCGAACGACTCACGTCACAAGTAGATCGCACGATGATATAGACCGTGTTACCGCAGAAGACCAGTTCAATCGCCAGCACCCCTGGGCCGTTGCGACTGATGAATTACAAGAACATTGAAGAATGAGCCTGAACACTTGTAAGAATACATGTGGAGTTTCATTATCCTGGGCAGCGAGCATTGATTACTTGAATCCTTAATAATACTAGTTTTGTTATAATGGAAAGTGAGGAACAGGGAGTCAGTTTCTATAGCTACTTTCCCTAGGCAATATCAAATTCATCTTACAGTTACGGTTCATCCTACGACGTCCATTTCCGCGATTGGTCATAGATTATGGTTAACATGTGTGTTCCGTCATGCTTCAAGGTTACTAGCGTTGGCTAATTCGCCTCCTCACGCCCAAAGGGCGTTGTGCTTTAATTAGGAAAAGTCCCTAGTAATTGGTCACACTAGTAGATACATGATTTTGTTAATAATCTGTTAATAACTTCATGTAGCTTTAGGTAGTTGAATATTTCCTGTAACTTCAATACGTTTCGGCTTGCTGATCTTTTAAGCAAAACGTGAATCGACAGCTATAAGGGATTTATACCTGCTGAGACTACTATAAATATAGTAGTTCTATCCATTAAGTCCCCTATAAATACAGAAGGTATTACTTTCTGGAGTATCTTTTTTGTAATAGTTGAATCTCAAATTATTGTCATACTGGGACTATTTGCAGTTTGGAAGCTACCTCAATATATGTGCAATTTACACTTAAATCTCAGTAGCTTAAAAACCCCAGTTATTTTCCCAATTACTAGGGATCTTTACTAATTAAAGCGCAACGCCCTTTGGGCGTGAGGAGGCGAATTAGCCAACGCTAGTAATGTTAAAATCAATTATCAGAGAAATCAATTTTGGTTATAGATCACTATTCTATCACTCTAATGTTAAAGCTAAGAGATAGACAAGCGTGTAGTTTAGATAAAACTACAGCAGATAAACAAGTAAGCGACGTAGGTGATATTACTTTAAAAATCTCTTTCTTAAGAACACACTCCCACCACTCCAACTACATAGAGGAAGCTCTGCAGCCCGATAATTTCCACAAGTAAGGAAGGGCATTCTTCCACAAACATGTCCCCAGTTACTAGGCCCCCAATGGCTGAGGACTTCTTGTTCTAGTTGTGATAGGATTTGGCCTTGCTGTGCCGCATCAACGGAAATTGGAGGATTGGTTGGCAAGCATCCCATTGATTCCTCCTCTATTCTGTGTGTAACAATGAGGGTCATGTAGTCGATGTGATAGCAATAGCGAATAAGATCAGGATGCCAGGTGTGTCAGTGTGACCGCACCTGGAAAGTTTGAGCTTGTTCGACCCGGACGCAGAGTATGCGAGCGGTTAGTGAACTGCGCCTCTTGTCCTCTACTGCATGCAGTATCACCAACAATATCTGCACGAATATGCAGTTTCAATGCCCAGGCATAGTTGGAAACCAAGCCACCGAAAAGAGATAATCTCAGAGTTGTAGCAGATACAACGTCGGCTGGCACAACTAGCCCTTCGTGGATAGCAGTTCAGATTACAGGCAGGTGATGGGAGAACAATATGTGCTTGATCAGTAACAGACCGACGAATTGCACTTGATCGGCATTGAATACAATGATGCATAGCAGATAGACCAGGCTGTCAGATGGGAAGAATAAATAAAGCGCAAAATCATAGCTAACTAAAAGGAAAAAAGGAAAGTGTTAGCGGACTTGGAATGGATACAATGTCGGGGATCACGATCAGCCCTCCATCCACGGAAGATCAGAGCACCGGCAGATAATAGAAGGACAAGGTACGCTTGATCGGCATGCATTTCGATAACGAAAATGAAGTGACACATCAGATAATAGAGCAGGCTACGAGAGAGCATAGGTGAATGCAGCCAGTATGCTGTTGGCAAGCACAGTAACACGCAAGAGCCGCGTCTTGCTTACGCGTCTGTGTGACCCGAAGTACCCGAAGTAGCCTGCATAAAGAATATCCATGCATTCAACCAACAGCTATCTAATGATGCAGCTCCGGTAGCTTTTTCCTGCGATAAGCGCCCAGCTAAGCTGTTGGTGAACACCAAGCAGAATTTGCTCTTGGCAACATAAGAAAACCAATATGACATACCCGAGGTATGTGTAACCACACACCAACATGAACTCAGCCTGCATAATCCACACACACATCATTGTAACATTCCAGCTGATCACAAAGTGGGTGTGCGCTATCGCCTGATTCTAAAGCGTCTAGGGTTACTATCTGACGACCACAGAAAGGGTGTGACTTTAACATAGGTACCAGAAGCCCCTGGCAATAAATAAATTCTCGACTACGCATAATATGCATATAACGTTATGAGGTTTTGTTACATTACTGTGTACATCGAATTTATACAGATGGATGGACAAATGCTTATGTCGAAAGAAGATTGGATCAACTGGGAATATCTGCCAAGTCTCTGGAGAGGTACCTAGGTGCTTAGTAATCAGCTTCGAATCCCGACCGGAACGAATGAGTCAGCAGTCCTTTAGTCATGCTATCGCATCAGCCTTTGGTGTAGGTAGTCAATGGGATTTTGACAGCAAGGGGTCGACATATTTTGTTCCATGAATCCACTCGCTTTACCTTGGAAGTCATGGGACAAGATTGGTACAAGATTTATCCTCACGTTATATGGAGGATTAACCTCTTGTCACACTTACAACTAAAGGGACAGCGCGCAGCTTTAAATAGGAGGTCTTGAATTGACTATTGTAAGCTCTAAGGAGCAGGAAAAACCAGTTGTGTGTGAGGAGGCCTAGGGCACCTAGTAATACCCTAATGGAGCCTCGGATCGGCGTAACTGTTAATCCGTATGGACCTCTATAATAGCCCCTATAATAACCTCTGAGCCTGGCTCTGTGATACCTCTTCTCTTACTATACGCTTCAGATGCTTCGTATAATAGTGCTAAATTGTCCCATACTCGCCCTCCTTAAAACACACTCTCGGTACTGGCTTTTTCTATACCAATGAAGATATATAATGCAATATTTGGTAACAGTTAGTCACTAGATCTATAGCTTGAGGCCGCTCCAATATAGCGATAATGGCGTAATGTGCCGCATTTTTTTCTCGGTAGCGGTAAGTTTTTTTTCGTCGATACCGAGAGGCAGGTATATCCACTAAAGCCTTGACCATCGTCAGAATAATAACTTATACCGTCAAAATAAGCGTCTCGGTACCCCAGGAGATAAACGCAGTCGGGATAGTACCGAGGTAGCATATGCATACTCGGAATCTGGATAGTTTTTATGGACATCGATAGAACTGTCGCCATACTCCTCCAAGCTCGAGCGGTCAGACGGCGCTCATGAATACGTCTGGGTCCAGTGCTGTGGCTAGGACTGAGTAAGCCTCGGTTTTGCAGGTTCGCTGTATCGAGATCTCCTAGAATGGAGAAGTTGTTGGCCATCTTGTGGAGTGCCTCAGGCTACAAAAGTGCAAAGGTTCATGGTACAAAAAATGGCTGTCGGGTTTCTTGATAACTTTTATTTGGGGTTTTGCGGCTTGATTATCACACTTGACGGACTTAAATTTTCTTTTCGAGATCGGTTCAAACTAGCAGGCTTGGTTGATGTCGTGTGTGGGCCGATGCGAAAGGATCAGGTGCTTAAAGCGCTTTTCCCGGCATTCTGGTTGTTTGAACTGCTACTTGCCGTGTGCTGGGGTCGAAAGCCACTGAGGTTATGTACACTCTAACAACGTTTATGGGCAGATATTTGTTATTAAAACGTCGAAGAGTTGGTTTGCTCATGTTATCGTGATTTCATAATCAATTACCATGCTTATTCGGTCCCATATCACCTTGCTCTATGTCCCCAACTTTAGGGGCAGTTGAAGACGATTCAGCAGACATCAAACCCGTTGAGTCTTCTTTGAAAGTGCTCCGAGATCTCTCGCTTGCAGCCGCAGCTAGCTGGCGCCGAAGTCCTACCCCAGGTCCTTGTCTGGGGGTAATAATTCGACCCAGCCGGTATGACAATGTTGAAGGTAAGGCATGGGTTTGAGCGGTGATTGGTTGAAAAGGGCTGTACTGAAAATAAGGAGTTAGGACACCAATGATGGGCCGTATCATTGGTAAGTTAGCTAGGCGGCGGATGGTAAAGTCAGACTACATATGATCTCAAAAAGGGAGGATAGCACACACTGGATATAACACTCAGATTGATCTCAACCTCTGTCCATAATGCAACAGGAACAATATTCCAAGTGACATCCCCAGATGTATAATCGAACCTCGCAGATTCAACAATTGTCATGATAGACGCGACACAGACCCTAATGATTGTCAGCAGCTAGTTCATGCACACGCCATGTTGGGGTTCCTAACACAACTCCGAACATGAACAAGAGCATAGTGCCAACTTTCTGCCAAAATGGCAGTCGAAGTTGGCGAATCTGCGATATGGGAGCTCCTATCATTCCGAGATCGAGTAGCAAGTGCGAAAGGGCAGCTCCCATAAAGAAAGCCGAAGTATTGACATCACACTTCGCATCAATTGTCTTGTCCCAATATCCCTGCACGGGAACGCATTGGAAAGTCGCAAGAACTACCTAGAAGTGTATCATTAGCTCACCCCATCGTCTGCGAAAGTCTTGTCGGGTGACATACCGTGGCGATGCACCAGGCAATGGAGCAAGCCATCAACAGAATGATAGGGACTCTGATATTTGTGATACTGAACATTCTCCAGTATAAGAACAGTAAGGAGAGCTGGCACATAGAAATTGTGATGAAGTAGGTATAATTCCCAATCATTGTTTCCACCCTAGCATCAAACCGAGTCTTTTCGACGGACTGCAGCGCATCCTGAATATGAAGCCCAAGTCCAATGTGGACATCTAAAGTCATGGTTAGTGATCGCGCAATGAAGTGTATTGATTGGATCAAAAGTAGCTTGTCAAAAGAAACTAACAATATAGCTTAGAGGCATTATATGCTAAGGCAGCGAGCTGTGTTGCATGTTAGCAACAAAGTTGTCGAACTGGCACTACCTAACTGGTGCTACTTACGAAGGCGAGTACAGCAAAGTAATCATCAAGCCACAATGGAATGCCTCTGATTTTGCGAGAAAAGAGACGCAGCACAAAGCTCAGTGTAGCGACGGTCAAGGTGACGATGACGCACGCGTATATCTCCGGCTGTTTACTTTTCATGGTCGCCGCGCAGCAAATCGAAGATAGCTAGCCATCGTGGGCCAGAGAGGTCGGAATCCTCCAGAGTCCACAGGCTCGATATCGAGACTGCGAGGATCTGTATCTAATGCCGTTTTTGAATTATCTTGGGGAGACAATGTTCGTGCAAATAGTTCGATGTTTTGCCGTCGAACGTGGCCACCAAGAAAACAAAGCTTGTCGTGGCGGAGGTCTCAGACCATATACGCAAATTCACTGGCCGTCAGCGCTATTGAGCCTGTGGCTGATTGATATGTAGTTTGAGCAATCGGACGGATACCAGAAATTTGATATTATGTGACCCCGATTTTAGATTCAAGGTTTCTTGGGTCGGCCAGGGTTCTGGGTGGACATGCCAGGATCGTCGGGTCCTCAATGCGTGGGCACGGTGTACTCATCTTGCGTTGTAAAGTCGGCTACGGATGCCAAGACAATCAGCACGCTGTTCATTGTGGTGATCGAAAATGAATAAAGGTGAGCAAAATCTGTGGCGGACTGGATGACTATGGCTTCGTGTCTACGTATGTACCAGACCATCGCTATCGCTAATAAGTGATTGTAACTAATCTGAGGCTGACTAGGTTGACCAATGTAACGACTGGGCCTCTCAATCGTAGCTTTAAACATCCCTGTCGTTGGCTCATCGACATACGGTCAGGGTCCAACGCATCACACTAGCTGACCAGTTCCATCAGTCTGCCTGTTTGTACATACACGTATGTACATGTAGGTAAGTAAAAGTAGATCAAGGCGAGGATCGTGAACCTAGATATATACAAAACTATGCCGAAAATGTATAAATAGAATGACTGCGGTTATAATACTTATGTGCAAAGACTTATCAAGACCCCCCTGCTATGTTTTCTTTTCATGAAAGCTTACGTCACCATCTCAATACCTTCATACGGAGAGCTGAAAGCATTTTGGCACCGCACACGAAGTACATACGCTTTATCACTACCAAGTGACATGTATGCCATGACGTTTAAAATGTGAAACTCTGTTGCCGAGGAGACATGCAGCCTCTGTCCCAGAAACTTGGGTTGGATCCAGCCATAACAGCTAGGCAGTTTGGATCGGCATCCTGCCCCATCGATCCACCAATCTCACATCGTGGACAGGGATACTTAATCTTACTTTTTTGTTTCCTAGAAAATAGACAAGATGTATTCACGTGCTAAATAAAGCATACAAGATACGATGTCTGACTCAACCGGAAAAAGCCTTGAGCTCTGTTACATGGTGAATCCTAAGACTTGGGAGTCTTTTGACAGACCTAAATTCTTTTTCATGATGTCTCGACATCATTACTTGCAACGATCTTGACAGCCTTAGTTCTGATTGGGATATTTAGCGTCAAGGCCCTCTGTTCTGGTCATATGGAAGTTACAACCAGAGTCGAGATTCAATGATGAAGTATATTACGAGGGCCTGATGAGGAGATCAGAACATCGAGTCAGGCGCTGATCATGAACTCCTACCGGCTTCCAAGCTTGGAAGCAAAACCAATACAGTTGTCTGTAGTTAAATTCCTGACCTCATATCTTGGGAGCAGGTCTTTTATTTGGTGACCTTCATGGATCACTATGACAGTTCCTAATGGTTGAGAGCAATGACAGAATTGACTAACCGAGACGAAGAGAAATGTGAGTGAAAGTTTACATAACTAATATCAAATAAGGTACAGACACTCTATTCATAAAAAAGAAAACTAAGGAAGCGTCATATCTTATTAAAAACGCAGCATCCTGTGAACCATAAGATTGCTAGTCTATCAACTCAATACATCTGGCGTGACATGACAGGAATCAGAAAGGAAAATTTTAACAAGAATTGACTGTGTACATATAGACAACATTATCACATTACCTATGCCTAAAGGAAAACAATCTACAAGGTACAGCCAAGGGAGGGCAGATGGAAGCACAGCGGGTAACAAGAAGTCCTGGCTATTCGAATATAAGATCTAGATACCCTTATATAAGCCGAGGCCGCAGAGGAAGATTAATGAATAAATAAATGAACTGTGCCAGAGCGAAAAGTTTCCACGTACGGATTTAGCCCATGTTAACATCGAATGCCTGCTAGGAGCTCTTTCCGTTGGGGAGCTTGGACGCTTGCCTATCAAACTTGAGAGCTACCATTAGAGAAAACTGGCCATGATTAGGGTCAGTTTGACATCCCATACCAGTTTTATCAGTGATGATCTTCTAAGTTCTGGCTAACTTTTGATGCTCGGATACGAGAGATGAGCAGCATAGAAAGATGCAGTCGCATGTACTCGCGAAGCCCCTATTCTAATCATATCTGTAGCAAATGGAGCAACGCAGCACCAAGAGAATATTTAGGAACAATTGTCACAAAGTATGGGAAACTTATATTATAGTGGTAGCATAACCCCGAAATCGATTCGAGCATCCTTGAAGAGTTCTTGATAGGAGTCTATCTACCTGTCTGACACTCAGCCTTGTGAAGTGACTCGTCCCTGAAGTTCCTAGATAGCTGTTATATATCTTCGATGATTTGTCTGGCTCTATTACATCGGATTTGATAATTAGTGTGGTTGGATATTGTTAAAGTAGTATGAAAGTAGAGTAATGCCACTTGTCGTATACACCTACTTAAACTACCTGTAACTATAGTATTCGGAGTTTAACGTCAATTGCAATGCCATAAATATTAATATGAGTGCTATAGTTCAAGTTTTCACTTCGACGATGGTCGGGTATGTCTACTACTACCTACTATCTTTAACATTGTCTATTGATGGCCTATCGAGTGCCTTGCAAACTCATATTCTATTATTTTTTCCAGCACTAGAATATACGATTGTGGAGGTTTAATTCTTTCTCAGACCGATAATCTGAGTATGAAAAATGATTGGCATCTTCCATTAAGGCTCGTCTTCACCACAACCACCCCTCCATCCCTTCTTGGATCCCAACCTTGTGATATCAAGAATCGTCTGCACAAAACGTAATAAAGGTCTTGGAAACTGCATTAAAGGGAAACCTGTCGTTATTAAGTCAGGGGGATCATCGTCTACGTGCCAGTGTGGGGAGAGAGGAGGGTGGGTGGCATATGCGACACAAATTTTCCGCGGCGGAACTAAAATAGAGGCAACGCCAAAAAGCCGTCATCGGGTCAATTAATAGCACTCCTGATTCAGATTAAATCTCCTAAAGTGTAGGTTGCCGCAAGTGTTGGCGTCTTAGCTCAGCCTTATGGTGGAATGCGACGAACCTGGCAATAGGGGAGGGTGGTTGGGGTAGACAAACCACGTCACCGCGAGAACCTGAGATACAAGATAGGAGAATATGTATTTATAGAAGTTGTCATGCACTTTTATAGATCCGGATTTTGGTCAATGAATACGCCCTAATTCTACGTCTCCCTGTTACAAGCACCCGGCGCACGCATCTACCCCCTTCCTGCAGATCGCCGCGACTAGTCCCATCATCATGCAACTTCTCAGCCTCGTCCTAGGAACCCTAATCTTGGCGACCGAAATTCAAGCTGCGCCTCGACACATGCACCTCAGGGCGCATGCGATGTGGTCTTCTCACATCAGCCATACCCCTAATGTTGGCGCGACGACGACGGCGACGAATGCTACAGCTAGCCCTTAGCCCACAATCAGAACGGCATCTTCTATTGGCAAAATTAATGGTAAGTACGTTCATTCTGAGATGAGATGATCCGAGGCTGTGTGCTGATGGAGACGTGTATGTTGGGTGTGGGTGCAGCGATCATTCTTGCCAAAGTTACTTTTGTTGTCTACTTAGGGATGATGAGGAACGACTGGGACGTGGATTTGGCACGATTGAGCAGGTGGGATGATGAGGGTCATGGGAATATGATGGGAAGGCTGTAGGGATCGAAATTGGGGATCTGTGATATTCTGCGAATACAAATTGTCCCGGGCATGAGTACCCTGGTGTTCTAGAACGGTAGCTCAATGCATGGTATGGGCACTCGTAGGGACGCTTGCTGAGGACTGTTCCATAA
Organism: Whalleya microplaca; assembly: GCA_022497155.1. NCBI lineage: Eukaryota > Fungi > Ascomycota > Sordariomycetes > Xylariales > Xylariaceae > Whalleya > Whalleya microplaca. The sequence continues at coordinate 10,655 of MU385736.1, read as the reverse complement.
CCCTACAAAGATACAGAAGATATATATCATCAGCTTCAATACCCTTACCAACGATGTCGAAGAATCCAAGATTCGGAGGTATGTTCAGCATACGCGAGTTGGCGCAGATCTGAAGGATTCTTTGAGCCTCGTTATGGTTCCTATGAGACCACATCCTCTGAGCGCTCCCAATTCAATCCCTACGCCCATGCTGGATCTCCCCAATACAACCAACTGTGTTAGAGATGACTGAAATGAGCCTGGCAAGTCTCGAGGCTATAGTACGCATGTTAACACGGTGGCCCGGGCCGTGAAGAATAGCGGTGGCTTCTGAATCCGCTTCACAACACAAGTAACCAAAACCCTTGATGCAGATGCCTTACTAAGTATTGTTCAAGACTAGAGTGCTAAGGTGAGTCCCTAGCTGTATTGCTGCGCATTCACCACCAGCCGAGCGCGATGGTAGCGGACACGGGGTCACATCTAGGACTCATGATGCTAAAGCCGCTGCATGCAGGGGCAGCTGAACTCTTCCAATTCCCATTGCCACGCTCGCGTATCAAAATAATGTAGCATATTGGCATATCCGTAATTCTCCCTCCGAGGACGGGAGAGTCCCGGCAACTGTCGATATGGAACACGAATTCAACGATGCGATCAGGCCGAGGAGAAGATGCGTTGCGCGCAGCCGTAGTAACACCCCTCCCTCAATGAGCTCCACACGCCGTCCGTCCAATTCAGATCTTCCTCTTCACAAGCCCCCTAAAGAAATCAAAGCTATTCTCATCGCTCTGCAGCGCCCACATCTTGCCGGTGGGCTTATCGTCGCTCCCCAGCTCCTCGGCGCGAAGCATGCCCCAATCTCTGGTAATCCCCACGATGCGCGCCCTGACGCCGCCCTCGGCCTCGAGGTGCACGACCTGGCGCCCGTGCAGCCAGTGCGCGTAGTACGCGCGCTCGAGGTCCGGGGCGAACCCGCGGCGGAGGAAGGTCTTGTACAGGGCCTCCAGGCGCGTGACGATGCCCGCCAGCAGCTTCTCGATGCGGAAGGGCGCCAGGTGCGCGGGCAGCAGCGCGTCGAGGGACGTCGTCGGTCGCCCGTTCGTCGTGTTCAGGCCGATCCCGAGAACGATCTGGTACGCGCCCCCCGAGTACGCGCAGTTCGATAGGATGCCGCCGATCTTGACGTACAATGGGGGCGAGGACGTGGGCGCGCGCGGGTCGAGCGCGTAGATGTCGTTGGGCCATTTCAGTTTCACGGGCACCGACTCGTACCCCCGGTCGTAGGACTTGACCGCCTCGACGATCGCGATTGCGGCGAGGTACTGGATGAAGACGATGGGCCGGCTGGGCGCGAGATGCGCTGGGTGGTTTATCACGGTAGACATGATTAGCGAGCCGGCTGGGGACACCCACACGTTGCTGCCACGGCCTCGCCCTGCGATTTGCGTTGTTGCCGTGAGGGTGAAGCCGGATGGTAGCTTGGAGAGCAGCTTGAAATTCTTTTCTAATAAGGTATTCGTGCTAGTGACAACGTCTCCATACATCAAGAAATCGCCCCATTCCTCGGCCTCGGTATCCCTCAGTCGATATTCCTTCAGACTAGAGTAAAAAGCGTGGTGATTGAAGTACGGGGTTGCCTTTGATTCTGGCCAAGCATTCTGATGAACAACGATACGCTTGACGATTGTGGTATAGTCGACTATGCCGGCGTTGCTTAGGTCAGGAGACTTTTGATCCGTGCTGTCAGGGGAAGTCAGTGCCTCTTTCATGCCAGTGACGGACCACCTAGTTTCGGGCTTTTCTATGTGAAAGGTGTCGTTCTCTGCTCGGATAAACTCCTCGCCATCTTCCTTGCTGATGATTTCTTCCCACGCATGCAATAAATCATCGACATCGCTACTGGAGATAGACGATAAATGCAATCGAGATAGGGATGGCACACCTGATGTCTCCTGATTGACCTCCAGGCCAAGCTTAGACAGACATGCTTTTAAGAAGCTTGTCCGAGCCTCGTCATCGGCTTGAAGGGCTGCGATTAACTCATCATATCCCGGAACTGAATGTTGGCGACTGAGGTTTGCGGCCGCGAACTCAGGATGAGGTCCTGTGAGAATTGCAGCGCCTAAGCCCACTTTGCAGTGAACCAAGGCTGGTTTCTCATCGCCGCCGTCAACATCGAGGTCATCAGTGTAGCTTGCTAACACTTCTATATCATCGCTTTGGTTACTTGGGAGAACGAAAACACCACCGCCATTGTAGTAGGACGTGAATACTTCAGGCACCATGCCCGCTCCCCTGAACGCATCCTTGTGGACGTTCAGCCGTACCGCCCGGGTACCTCTCTCGCTGTGGTACTGGAAACCCTTGAAGGCGCCCCCTCTACACGTGCCCGGGAAGAAGGCAAGCTCTCTAGACCCAACAACTTCCATGGCCTTGTTACCGACCTCGAACTCGCATTTCTTACATCCGTAATACCCGCCGGCGCAAAATCCCAGGTATGAACCTCCCCGCCTCACGTACTGGGATATCAACGAATTGCCTTCGCCGTTGAGCACGCGGCAGTAGCCTAGGTCAGCACCGCCGGGAAAGACGAGCAATGCGCAGGTCGGCGCCCATGGCTCCTTGAGCAGAGCGGATTCCGTTATAGGAATTACTGCATAATTAGGCGAGAGCAGTCGGCGCAGGGTGTAGATTGCGTGCTTAACGGATTCAACCGTACTCCCCGTGCCGGTGTAAACTAACACATTTAGCTTGCGTGAAGTCATGATGTCAAGACTCGCTTTCGTTCAGCTCCCGAAGCGCTGAATTTAGGCCGGGAAGAAGGATACTGTCAGCGGGACTCGATGCGCTTGCGGCACCGAGAAATCGGCGGGGGATCCCCGCCCTCCAGCGGATTTTGCCCCTAAAATGGCACCACTAGGTAACTCAATAGCACCAACTCAGCCCAAAGCTCTCAGTGACGTTGGTGAGCAGACAGGCAAACCACATCAAACACAAGGAACTGTGAACAATGTCGAAGAACGACAGTACAGCACAACAGAGCGCTGCTGCGCAGGATGATGATGAACCGGATGAGTGGTAACACTTTTGAGCGCCTCGAAATGCAATGAACCTGAACAAGCTGACAAGTTGTCTGACGTCTTACAGGGACAAACGAATCTTCAGTACAGGATGCGCAGGTGTGTGAAGTTCAATTGCGTTTTGCTCCGAAGCTAATTTACGTTCGTAGATGAGAATATGAAGTTGACGGACTGTTACTTCGAGAAGAAGGACTGGCGAGCTTGCAAGAAGGAGGTGAGTTATCACTGTGACTATGTCTCTGTCTTATTCGGATCGCTACTGACGGACTTCACCAACAAGATGGAGGTCTTCAGGCAGTGCTGGAAGCGACACAACAACGATGAGAGAACGTCAACGAAAGATGCATGATTGGGCAGAGCGTATGAACATGATTTTATAAAACATTGTAAAACATCTCAAGGGAAATGAGTTTGAGGTATTATAATACAGTAATCACACACTAAAATGGTTTAACATCCTACCACGGCAGCAAGGTGATGAAAATAGCGCTTCATAGAGTCAAGTGCAAAAGTACATACCTACATATCAAACAGTAGGGAAGATGCAGGTAGTTTAGTTGAGTAGCCCTACGGATTACCTAATATTGTCTTGATATCATTAGTCGGGCTGGCTAAAGCCCGGCAACCGGTCCGTCTCTCGCCCCTGGCAGCCGCCTGACTGAGGCCCGCATCCCATTGGCCGTCCCATAATTGACCAATGTAATAAAATTTCCCAAGCTTCATTCATCCATCCATCCAGCCTTCCACACGCACATACCTACATACCATCTACAATCGCAACCTCCCCTTCTTCAACCATGGCCTCACGAACCCTCACGCCGCTACGAGTGGCCAGTCGGCACTTGACAGCAAGAACCGCCTCTCTGAATATCGCCCGCACCATCGTCAGCGCCTCCAGACCCAGGACCTACGCGCAGTCCTCGATACCGTCCACGGGCACCACGAAGCCCATCTCGCGCACACCAGCGCCGCCGTCCTCGCGCCCGGAATCGACCACCTCATCCGCACCCAAACCCACCTCCACCTCCACCTCCACCTCCACTTCCCCCACTTCCCCCCCGCGCCAGCGTCTCCCCGCCGTGTCCGGGGAACCCCTCCCCGACGCCCCGCCAGCCGCGGACCCGACCACCACCAACGGCGAGAACGGCAACGGCAGCAACCCGATAGACTGGACGCAGTCGTACCACGGGCTGGGGACATCCGCCTTCGGGCCGGAGGTGGCGGCGGTGCTGCAGGCGCCGCTCGACCCCGACGACGTCGAGGTCAAGCCCGACGGCATCATCTACCTGCCCGAGATCAAGTACCGGCGGATCCTCAACGCCGCCTTCGGGCCGGGGGGCTGGGGGCTCGCCCCGCGCGCCGATTTGCATGTGCAGGAGAAGCTGGTTACGCGGGAGTACGCGCTGGTGGTGCATGGGCGGTGAGTTTGCTTGCCTGCTTTTTTGTATCTGTCTATCTACCTATTCGGAGTGTACAGGTGACAGATGAAGATATATATATATATATATGCTAATTTTGCCGGTACAGATTCGTAGCCCAAGCCCGCGGCGAACAGCAGTACTTCACCGAGGAGGGCATCTCGACGGCGGCGGAGGGCGCCAAGTCCAACGCGCTGATGCGGTGCTGCAAGGACCTGGGCATCGCCTCGGAGCTGTGGGACCCGCGCTACATCCGCAAGTTCATGAAGTCGCACGCCACGCAGCAGTGGGTCGAGCACGTCCTCACCAAGAAGCGGAAGCAGATCTGGCTGCGCAAGGACGACGAGCCGCGCTACCCCTTCAAGAAGACGTGAGCGGGATATCGTATCGGCCTGGTAGCAGAATATTGCGTATGTCTGTATGTATGATACGAAGCGATGATGGGAGATACCCGGAGAACATGTATGTACGTTGCGGAGTCGATACAGCGTTGGAGAGGGTCGTCGTGAGACTAGAGTTCTGGTGGTGAACTATATGGATCATATCGCTTGACTTAGTAGTCATACATAAAAACATCGAGGCAAGAGGCAAGAGGCAAATAGAGTACGGCAGGCAGGTAGAGAGTAGGTAACGATGCAAGCTGTAATATAGAGGGTGGCAGCTCCCAGCTCTAAGAGGTCTATGCTCCAGAATTTGTTATGTGTGTCGAATCCAACCCAACCCTGTACTCCCATGCGACCCAACTCTAACGGATTCCCCTCCCAAAATGCCCACCACCCACCCAACCAAGCAACCACGAACTCCGTACAAATCAGCCCGAGATGGTGTGTCTTGCGTATCAGCTAAGGTTACTTGTCTACGCCCGAGCTCTGGCCTCTCGCCGGCTCGCCGGTGCTGACGGAGCCCCAACCGAGGAAACTCCAGCCGCTGCGTCCGGCACTAGCACTTTCCTCCGCCGGCGCTCTCCTCCGTAGATTGTTGTCGTCCTCCTCGGTGCCGCTCTCGGCATCGATCTTCTCGAAGTCGACCTCGCTGCGGCTCTTGCTCAGTATGCTATGGCCGCTCGGAGGCCGCGAGCTACCACTACCACTACCATCCTGCCCGTCCAGGCTCATGCTGACGGGCCGCAGGTCCTTCCGGGCCTGCTCGGCGGCCCGACGCTCCTCCTCGGTCCGCTCCAGCTGCTGCGCCTCCTTGTCCAGCGCGCCCATCATGAACGCCAGCCGCTCGCGCTGCGCGGCGATGAAGCTGATCTTGTCCTGCGCGCCGCCGATGTTCTCGGGGATCAGCGTCGCCGTGGACGAGGCGGTGTCGGCATTATTATTATTATTATTCCTCGCCGCCGACGACGACGACGCTGTCCCGCCGCCGCTCGTGGTGGCCGCGCTGACGGCGCCCGCCAGGATGTTGTAGAAGTCGTTGCCGGCGCTGCCGGCGCTGTTGGCGGCCCAGCGCGCGGCCGGCACGCTGAACCTAGCGAGCAGCGCCTGGGTGTAGCCCTGCGGGGCGGCGGTGGCGGGGGTGTCGGCCTCGCGGGCCTCGTCGTTCGGCGGCAGGCCCATGACCTTGGTGCGCAGGACCTCGATGGCGCGCTTGAGGTAGGCGATGCCGGCGGCCTTGAGGCGGTCGTGGGCGCTGGCGATGAAGTCCTCGATCGCGGCCTCGTTCTCCGACAGGTACGGGTGCAGGTACGTCTCGTAGATCTGGCGCGCGCCCTGCGTCTGCGGCAGCACCAGGTAGAGCAGGAAGAGGAGCCGCAGGTACGCGTAGAAGGGCACCCAGACCAGGATGAACTCGAGCCAGGACTCAACCAGCAGCGCGCACGCGAACACCGACCAGTACATCAGCCAGGGCGTCAGCTGCGCCGGGTCGGAGGTCTTGAGCGCCTTGTAGGATGCGAAGAGGGGGAAGAGGAAGGATGCGATGGAGCTGTTGCGTTAGTTACATTGGCAAAGGTCAGCGAACCGTGGCCATCACGAATGAGTCAGGTTGGTAAGTGGGCGTGCAGCGTACGAGAGGAACTTGGGCAGAATGTCGAACATGATGTGCGGCTTTTGCTTTCGTTCGCGTTGAGAAATATACGTGAGAGGTGTCTAGGTAGGGAACAATGACGACAGTCGAGTCCGAGGGGGGGAAGACCGGGGGGGCCGTTTCAATCTAGGTTGTATAGTGTAGTTGTTCGGAATAGGTGAGTCGTCGTTATGATTATGATAAGTCGTGGTAGGAAGATGCGAACAAAGAAAAAGAGAGAAAAAAGGTACGAGAGGAGATCGGAGGATCGGGCAGAGATTCGACGATAAAAGGTTGATGGTTGCCCTTTACGCAGGTACCTATTGAAGAGGCAATGACGACTGAACGAGATCACCATGTGCCGCTGTCACAGCTGTTGGCGCCCTGGAGGCTTAACGGATGACCCCACCTGCTTAGGCACTACTTAGGCAGGCAGACGTCACACGCTCGTCTGCGCTATCGCAGGGGCTTGCGGGGGTGGCTTGGTGCAATCATCTGGTCCTTGCGATTGATAGGATTGAAACAGTAATGCGGTGGGCCTTGCTCAATGAGCTATGGATAATAATGGCTGAACTGGAGCTAGCTGGCAAGTAGGTAATTATAATTTATGTATTACATATGTAGCAGAAAGGGTTGTCGAAAGGGTTGTCAACTACCAATTGGTCACACATTTATTCCTTGAAAACTCACGATTCCCTAAACTATGTAGTTGCGCTACAGGCGCTACAAGTATGTATATCGTCTTATTGTCTAGTCCAGATGTCTTCCCTGGAGATTTGTTAATGTGGTTCTAAAGAAACTCGTGGTATACAGGGGCCAAGATTGGGTCTGGCCAATGGACAACAAGCAAAGGATAGACTTATACATGGGAGTCCCATGGGACTCCTACCAATTCCCATGGGAAGTGATGGGACTCCCATGTAAGTCCCACGCTAGTGGTAGGACTCCCACGAAATTTCCCTCCCATTACATATTTCTATAGGACTCCTATAGGAAATATATATATATTAATAGGACAGATAAAATTTCGAAATAATTATAAAATAATTAACTAAAACTTATATATTAATATAAATTAGTAAATGTTTAAATACTTATACTAATAAATAATAAAGGTATTTATATAAAGTTTCGTATCTTAAACGCTAATATTTTTTAAAAACTAAATACTATTAAATTATTACTTTAATTAAGCTATAAAGAATTATTTTTTTACAGTTTTAAATTATTAACTTTTTTTTTATATCCTTTGGTTTTTTAAAGCTTATCGAGCTAATATAGCCTAATATTATTTTAAAGCTGTTTTTTTTTATACCGCCCGATTTTTTCGAGCTACTTCTTTACAGTATGTCTATCGTTTTAATAAATCAGGCATATAATTTCTTAACCATATTTTTTATAAAATTAAGAAACAACTAATAACTATTTTTATTAAAATTATATTTTTAATTTATAATATAACTCGATTAGCGTAAATATAAGCTAAATTAAATATTAAAAACTTATTAGATTATTTTATAATTATTTTATTAATAACTATATTTTTTATTATTTTTATTATAGTAAATTTAGTTATTTCTTAAAAGCTAAGTATAATAAAAGCTTGCTATTTATACTTTATATTAAATTATTAAGAAACTTCCCGGGTAAGTCGTTAAAAAGCGGCTTTAGAAATTAAAAGGTCGGTGCTCTTTTAATAACGACAAATTTTACATAAAATAGCGACTATAATTAAATTAATAAAATAATTATAAAATAATTTTTTTATATACCTTTTGGCTTTTATTTGCGTGTTTTTAGTTACCGCGCGTTAGGCGCATTAAAAATAGGAGTCTTTTTTTTTATCTGCTTTTAAGGTTTTTTTTTAGTTAATAAAATAGGTATTTTACGAGCTGTAATTTTACGGCCTTTTTTATTTACGGTAAATTAAATTTCTTTAGGCCTAAAGTCGGTATTTTTTCCTTTTAAAAGTAGTAAATTTATATTAATATATCGCTATCTTTTCTCGGTAAAGTTTTTAATAGTCGTAATAGCAACTTTATTATTTATATTTATTTCTTTATTGTTCTCGTTATTCTTATTATCGTTATCAGTTTTATAGTTAGGTGCTATTTTATTATATTGTTATGGGGCTAGTGTGCCGTGGCACATATATATCGCTTGTTTTTTTCTTTTACTCTCAGATAGAACATACACAGCTCAGACGGCCTTGTCGCCGAGAATAGACACATCTCTCTTTTCGATCAATCGCCGTTATAAGTGACTCTTTTTGTTTTATCGCCTTGATTACCTCCGATCAGTTAAGCCATGAAGTGGCACCTCCTTTACCCTAACACCCTGTCCCAAGACAATATTTACTCCGGTTATTATTTTAAAAAATAAAATTAAAATTATTATCTGAGTTTAATATAATTTGGAATTTTTTATTATAATACCGATCGTTATTATTATTATTATTTATAGAATTATCGGCATTACTATTTTTATTTATAAAGTTATCGGTATTATTATCTTTATTAATAAAATTATCGGCATTATTATTTTTATTTGTAGGATTATCGGCATTAGTATCTTTATTTTTAAGGTTATTATTATCTATTTCGGTATTATTGTCGGCGTTATTTTCAGTTATACCCTAGTTTTTTACAGATAGTTATTTTTAAATTTAATTGTTAATTTCTAATGTTAAAATTAATATTTCTTGATTATTAGGCTAAGGCTAAGGCTTAATTATATTTTTTTTTAATATAAGATTTATAATTCGCAAAAATTTACGCTTTTTTTATAAAGCTTATTAATATCCGATTATTTTATAATTATTTTATTGTTTTATTAAAAGGTTTAAATTACTATTATCGGCAGTTTCTTTATTTATTATTATATTTATAAATTTAGTAATATCGGTATTTTATATTATAAAAAATAAGTATATAATTATCTCTTAATTATTTAGGGGCATTTATTTTAACCTAATTAATAATAGAAATCGGACTTTTAGACTGGAAATTATTTAATAACGTACGTTAAGATTTAGCTCCGGCGTTAAACTTTAAATTATCTATTTATAATAGTTAGCGAATAATTACTAGCTAAATATTTCGTCCTATACCTTAAGTTAATAGTTGCTTATAAGTAATTTTTAAATGTTATAATCGGTTTAATATAAATAAATATATAGTTAAAAATCGATTATTTCGTAATTATTTCAACTAATAAAGTAAATCTAATTAAAAGCGACCGTAAGAAATAATAAAAGTAATAAAGGTAAAAAAGTAAAGTGGTTATATATAAGCCTTTTACCGGTCGCATTTGCTTAAAAGTCGATTATTTCGTAATTATTTCGATTAATTTATTAAATTTAATTAAATATAACCGCGAGAAATAATAAGAGTAATAAAAGTAAAAAAAGTGAATTAGTTATAAGCCTTTTATTAGTCGCATTTACTTAAAAGTCGATTATTTCGCGATTATTTCAATTAATTAATTAAATTTAATTAAATACAATTACGGGAAATAACAGGAGTAATAAAAGTAAAAAAAGTAAATTAGTTATAAGCTTTTTACCGGTCGCATTTACTTAAAAGTCGATTATTTCGCGATTATATTAATTAATTAATTAAATTCAATTAAATGCGATCGCGGGAAATAATAGAAATAATAAAAGTAAAAAAAGTAAATTAGTTATATACTTACTACCGGTCGCATCTGCTTAAAAATCAATTATTTCGCGATTATATTAATTAATTAATTAAAGTTAATTAAATATAACCGCGGGATGTAATAGGTGTAATAGTTATAGCGAAAATCAATTAAATTATATAATATATAATATATAATAAAGGATATAGTAAAGGGGGGTATAACAGGTAGGGTAAAATTAAATAAATGATTTAAAAAAGTAAGGCGTTTTAGTAAAAGGGAAAAAGCACTTTAAAAAATCAATTATATATAAAAGAAAAAAGTACTTTAAAAAATCAATTATATATAAAAAAAAAAGCACTTTAAAAAATCAATTATATATAAAAGGAAAGAGCACTTTAAAAAATCAATTATATATAAAAAAAAAGCACTTTAAAAAATCAATTATATATAAAAGGAAAAAGCACTTTAAAAAATCAATTATATAAATATATAAAAATTAATTATATATATTAAAATAATTAAA